>OZ020497.1:25865799-27065799 GCA_963971365.1 Lasioglossum villosulum
CCGCTCAACCCCGCCAGCCGCCCCCTCACCGCCTTCACAGTACCAGGAAGAGGCCTGTACCAGTTCCGGGTGATGCCGTTCGGCCTACATTCAGCACCTGCCACTTTCCAACGACTACTCGACCGGATAATCGGCCCCGAACTCGAACCACACGCATTCGCCTACCTAGACGATATTATCGTCATCAGCAAGACCATCAAAGACCACCAGAGACACCTACGGGAAGTTTTCAACCGCCTCCGCGCAGCAGGTCTCCAGCTGAACCCAGACAAATGCAAATTCTGTGTCAGCAGCCTGAAATACCTAGGGCACGTGGTGGATCAACAAGGTATCCGAACCGACCCCGAGAAGACGAGCGCAATCGCCAAGATCCCCGCCCCAAGAAACATCCGCGAAGTAAGACGATTCCACGGCATGGCCTCGTGGTATCGCCGATTCGTACCCCAATTCGCCGAAATAATGGAACCACTCACACAACTCACCCGGAAGAATGCGAAATGGGTCTGGACCGAAGTCGAGGAAAACGCATTTCAAATCATGAAAAAGAAACTCATCACGGCCCCAATCCTCGCATGCCCGGACTTCGAGAAACCCTTTACGCTCCAGACAGACGCCAGCGACCTCGGCCTAGGGGTCGTGCTAACCCAGGGCCCCGACCACGAAGAAAAGGTCATCGCTTACGCCAGCCACACCCTAAGCGCTACCGAGAAAAATTATAGCGCCACCGAAAAAGAATGCCTCGCAGTGGTCTGGGGAATCCGAAAAATGAAACCATACCTGGAAGGTTATCATTTTACGGTCATCACCGACCACCAGGCCCTGCGATGGCTACGGCACATCGACAATCCCACAGGACGGCTCGCCAGATGGGCTCTCGAATTACAACAATATGACTTTGATGTCAGATACCGACCCGGCAAACTAAACCAGGTAGCAGACACACTGTCCCGAATTGAACCTGCACCAAACGTCAGCCTGTTACGTCCAGATCCGCGTACTGACTCATGGTACGAGAAAAAACTCGAAGCGGTACGCCAGAATCCTACATCTGTCCCCGATTTCCAAATCCGCAATGGAAAACTCCATCGACGAATACCACACCAGCTCGATTATAACGAGCCGGAGCCCGATAATGCCTGGAAACTCTGCGTACCGAACAAGGAACGACCAGAGGTGCTGCGTCAGTACCATGACGATCCAACCGCGGGGCATCTCGGAATCGCGAAGACAAGCGTTCGCATTGCGCAACGGTTTTATTGGCCAGGAATGTTCCGAGAAGTCGCCCGCTATGTCCGCAGCTGCGTCAGCTGTCAAAAATACAAATCTCCCCCCCAGCCTCCCCCAGGGCACTTACACGCGAACCCGGGTACACAACCGTGGCACACCGTCTCCGTCGACCTAGTAGGACCACTTCCCCGCTCCCGCAATGGCCACATCTGGTTACTGGTAGCCATGGACCGGTTCACTAAGTGGGTGGAACTCACGGCACTCCGAAAAGCCACCAGTACCGCCGTTGCCGCCGCCATACTAAAGAACATCGTCCTGCGACACGGAGCACCAGTAATAATAATCTCCGACAACGGGAAACAATTCGTCGGGGAACCCTTCACGAGCCTGTTACAAGCAGTAGGAATTGAACACAGGAGGACACCTCCATATTCACCCCACTGTAATCCGGTAGAAAGAGCCAATAAAGTGGTAAAAACGATGCTAGCCCAGTACGCGGATAACCACCACAACCGGTGGGATGAAAAGATCAGCGAAGTACAATTCGCCATCAACACGGCCCGGCACGAAGCGACCGGATACAGTCCCGCCTATCTCAACCAGGGGAGAGAACTCCGGGCACCAGGCCAGTCACCATCAGACTCAACCACCACGACCCAACAACGCTGGAAAGCGCTCCGCGAAGCACAAGAATTGGCAAAGGTACACTTAGCCCAATCGTTCAACCGACAAGCAAAATATTATAACCTGCGTCGCCGGGACTGGAAACCTAAAATAGGAGACAAAGTATGGAAAAAGGAACACCCCCTCTCAGACAAAGGAGCAGGAATCGCCGCCAAATTAGCACCTAAATTCAGCGGGCCCTACACTGTCAAACGAATCATCTCCCCAGTCATAGTTGACCTGTGCAACACCAGCCAGCAATGGACCAGACACGTCCATATACAAGACCTAAAACCCGAAACCGACCCCAGCAACAGCCCCGAGCCAGATACAGACGGGGCCACAGCCGATCTCCAACATAACCAGCCCCCAGACGAAACCGGAACCACAACCCCCACCTCCAACCCACCCCAACCAGCACCTCGGCGCCGCGGCCGACCCAGAAAAAATACTATTAGCAATATCGAAATTCTCCACAGCAACACGAACTCTGTAAACATGGAGAGCATCGACCTGGAGCTATTCGGAGGGTTGGAGGAGTTCGACGAGTGCCCCCGCACCCCGGGCACGCCAGAACACCTACGACAACCCCCGGCAGCCACAAAGACCCCAGCCCCGCCAGCCAAACCATCGCCAGCCCAGGAAGGGCCCATCAAGAGGGACCCCACCGCCCGCAAGACGACACGGCCACAAAAGGTGGCCACGTCAAAGAGGCACCAGCCAATCGCCAGCACCGGCCCACCGCAGCGGAACGACAAGGTGACAATTAGGAGGGTCAGCTGGTTGCCGGACACAGTAAGGATAAGGGCCGGCCTCCCACCCCGCAAAACGAACGATGCACCTGCCATCCCGCCCCTCCTACAGAAACCACCCCTCACACCACTACCGTCCCTATTAAGCCTAAGCATGCCCCCTCTCCTACCCGACTCACCCCCCACCAGTACCACACCACCTCCGCAACCCCCCCGCCGACCAACCACCCCTACCGCACTCCCTAAACAAGCCCCACCGCCCGAAAATCCACAACCCATCTCCGAGAATATGCACGAACCGTTCCGACCATCCACACCCACACCCCCCACCAAACCGCCACGATTAGTCATCCACATCCCCAGAACCACCCGATATATGGCTACCGAAAAGGACCGGCCGGCCAAACCAGCACTGCCTAATCGAACGAAAAAAACCCAGCAAAACTCCCTTAACTACATGACCGTGGCCGTCACGTGCGTGGAATAGAATCCATTGCGATTTTGCAGGACCATTTTTCGACGACATGTATTTAGTGATCATAGATGCTCACTCAAAGTGGCCGGAAGTTGTAAACTGTAAGAAAAATACAAAATCCCCCAAACTCGTTGAGGTCTTTAGCAGATTGTTCGCACAGTATGGATTGCCACTACATATCGTCTCAGACAACGGGCCGCAATTCAGAAGCGTAGAGTTTACTAATTTTTTACATAAAAACGGGGTAATGCGCAGTTTCTCCCCTCCGTACCACCCTGCAACGAATGGAGCTGCAGAGAATTTTGTCCAATGTTTCAAAGACAAAGTAAAAAAAATTGTTAAGGGGGGAGAGTCAGTAGAAAATGCGATTAATAAGTTTTTATATGACTACCGTAGTATCCCACACTGCACCACGGGTAGAAGCCCAGCATTCTTAATGTTCGGCCGCGAAATGAGGACAAGATTTAATACACTTAGACCAAGCGTGTCTGAAATAGTAGACAAGAAACAACGGGCGCAAATAGTAGCGAGAAACGGCAAGCGTCAAATAAGTGTAGATGTTGGCGATGAAGTGCTGATCGACAATCATAAGGTGGGAGGCGATAAGCGTATTCAGGGCGTAGTAGAGAAACAAGTCTCGCCATCGACATTTATTGTACGCGATGAAGACAATGTAACGCAGAAAAGGCATTACGATCAGATCATGAGCAGCAAGAATCTAATGCCTCCTTTGCGCCGTTCCCCACGGTTGCTCAGCAACTAAAGGAGCGGGAGAGTTGTGGTGTCCGTGTGTGTGTGCGTGTGTGTGTGTGTGCGTGTGCGGATGGTGGACACCGGGCGCGCAGTCGCTCTGTTATCACTGTAGGCTGAGCACGTGTTTCGCACCGCGCGGTTGATCCTGTAATACATTCTTATAATTATAATATACTAATTATTAACTATCTCGACTGTTCACCCACTCATTGGCAACATAACAGATCTTTTTTTTTTTATTTAAAAACAATCCTCCTCCTCCTCCTCCTCCTCATACAATTAAACTCGTATTTATGAAAAAAAATTACAGTAATAATTCACCTCCCTCCACCGTAGAGCGAGATATGGTGGTAGGGGTATTCATTATAAATTGCTCGCCACAGTCGCTGTATGAAGTTATATCATAAAAACGTTGTCAATCACAGTCGCTATACGACGTTATATCGCGTGTATGATCATATAATCCAACCGGTCAACTTCACACATTCCCCCTTTTCTTCAACGGTAAGTATGATAAAAAATTTAAAAACTATGTAAAAATCTAGCGAAAACTTTCTCTATTTAGATGGACCGAATCACTCAAATCATTGACATGGACGGATTCATTGTGGAAAAAAAATTTATATTGTAACGCGACGAGGGGCGCCAGCCCGCCTTGACACCACCCTGAAGCGACAGAAGAATCGCGCCGCGACCGAATATTCTAGAAAGCCGCGAAATCGGGGAAACTCTAACCCTTAGCAACACCTTGTTGATAAAGTTAGCAACGAAGCGGTATAAATACCGGTAGAATATCGCAGAGCGCTCACTTTAGCTGCGCCTGTGGGAGAGGACGAGGTAAGACCACGGCCGCCCATAGGTTAAGGGAGAGTACGAAGCAATGCTATCGGACGCCCGGCAGCTCAGGAGAGGACAGGGGTTGCACCTGGACGCCTCTCGGGTTAAATGGGAGAGGACGGCCATGAAGGCCGGCCGCCCGCCGAGAGGAAAGAACAGGGTAACTTTCTGGCCGCCTGAAAGTAGGAACGCCTGGTTCCTCTGTACGTCTCGGAGAGGACGGCCATGAAGGCCGGCCGCCGAACGGACAGGAGACACCGGGTGATTCCGAGTCTTCGTCATTTCCTCAGAGGGAGAGTACGGTTGAAATAAACCGGACGCCCGATGATGGAACTTCTTCCATCGTATAATTGGTTTAAACCATTCGTTGCTAACCTTTCGTTGCTAGTTTTCGTCTAAGGTTTATTACACAATTGTACGAACATTCCCATATTATGAGATTAATCTTTGAAAATAAATTCTATGTCCAGATATACCCATTTCCTGTCATTTTGCGAAACGAAATCCAATCCCGTATCCTACAACAATGTTGGCGCCCAACGTGCAGGCCGAGGCTCACGACCAGAACTCCGACTCCATTTCCAATCCTGACCTGAGTCCCAGTCCAACGATCCAGTTTTCACCGAGTCAATTTTCCCAGCTTCTGGGATCATTACATGATAAACCACCGGTTTGTCAAGGAAGTTTTACAAGATGTAGGGAACGCTTCGACGGTTCCCATGACTATATGAAAGTCAGCGCATTCATCGCCGCCATCTCGATATTTAAGGACATCGAAAATATCAGCGATGAGAACGCTTTGAAAGGGTTACCATTACTCTTCGAGAAACACGCAGCTGTTTGGTGGCGAGGTGTGCAAGGATCCGTATCGTCATGGAAGGAAGCTTTGGAGACGATTAAAACAACGTTTGCACCTCGACGTCCCGCGCATCAGGTGTACACGGAGCTGTTCCGAACTACGCAGGACGCAAACACCCTGACGGATTTATTTATTAGCCAGAAACGGTCACGACTGGCAGAATTACAAAACCCGCACCCAGAGCCGGTCCAAATAGACATGATTTACGGTCTCCTACGCCTTCCGATTCGGAAGAAAATTCCCCGGGATTCAGTAAAAACATTCACCGACCTGATTAAACGTGCTCGAGAAGTGGAAGCCCACGAGAAGGAATCCCAAGGAAAACAACAGGCATCAACCCATTTCCATCGGACGAAGGAAGAATTTGCCAAACCATACCCCAGGGATAACCGCCGCTGCAATATTTGCCGCCGTCCAGGACACGCCACCACCGACTGCCGTTTTCGAAAAAACAATGTTCCCGTACCGAAACCGACAGCCACTCCAACCATGTTGCAGCCAAGTTACACCCAGCTTCCAGTGAGTCATACTCCGCTGAAATGCTACGGATGCGGCAAGCCAGGAGTTGTACGTAGCAAATGCCCGGATTGTACCAAGACGGCCAAAACTCCCACTTCTGCTGCATTTTGCACAGTAAGTGCTGCAATTCAACCACGACAACGACCTGCGGTCGACATTACCATCGCTGGAGAAAAAGGGCAGGCCTTTTTCGATACAGGAGCAAAGTGCAGCGTGGCAAGCCAAAGCTTGTACTCCTTGCTGGTGAAAACCGGCCACTCCTTTGGTGTACGGAACATGGAAATCGCGCTAGCAGACGGCAATCCACGTATTCAAGCTGTCAAAGCGGCCCAGCTTGAAGTAGAGCTTCGTGGTCGCCGCCTTCGAACCACCTTCATTGTCCTACCAGAAGGAAAGGATAACCGAACCTTGCTGGGCGTCGATTTCATTGAAGACGCAGGAATCGTCTTAAATGTTCCACAGCGGACATGGCATTTCGTGGAGGCACCGGAGAACGTACATGATTTCCAGGACGAAATTTCCGTGAGGAGTGCATCCTTCGGCAAGGGGGAGACCCCTGTTCCTCTATTATCCCTGAGGGCAGATACGATTCGTGAAATCCAGGAGCTCGCGAAACCTCCGCCAGGATGTGTGAGTCCGATTCACGAAGATACGACGACACTCCAGGCCTACTTACAAGAGGAAGTCGAGATGGAGGAACCAGTGTCGAACACGCATTGGCCAGATATCGACTCTTTCTTTGAAAAATGTGTTCAAACTTTTGAAACACGGATGGACATCTCTACCGTCGACATCGGAGAAATAAGGGAGGACGAGGCGGTAAATATCTCCACCGCAGAAAAACAAGAACTCCACGAATTGTTGAGAGAAAACGCTGATCTATTTCAAGCCAATGCACCACCCAGCAAAGAAGCCGACCATCGGATAGACACCGGAGATCACGCTCCAATCGCTGTGCCGCCATATCGCATACCACCTGCGAAGAGGGAATTGCTGCGCACAGAGATTAAGAAGATGATCGAGGCGAAGGTTATCGAGGAGTGCGAATCGCCATGGGCTGCACCCGTAGTTCTGGTGCCCAAAAAGGACGGCAGTATTCGGGTTTGCGTGGATTATCGCAAACTCAATGCTGTAACCGTTACAGATTCGTACCCTTTGCCACGGATCGACGACCTGCTCCATTCGGCCAAGAGAACAGGATTTATGTCTGCGCTGGACCTGCAATCAGGTTATTGGCAAATTGGCGTACGAGAAGAGGATCAAGACAAAACGGCGTTCACCACACCTTTCGGAATTTTCCGATTCAAACGGATGCCATTTGGACTGAAGAATGCACCGGCCACTTTCCAACGTCTCATGGACCGGATGAGAGCTGGATTGGGAGAGCGCAATATTCTTGTCTATCTAGACGATATATTAGTGCTCTCCACCAACTTCGCGGAACATCTCGAGGATCTGAGGGCAGTGTTTAACCGACTTCGCCAATTCGGTCTCCGAATGAATCGACAGAAATGTCGTCTGGGATGCCCAAAAATCAAATACCTTGGACATGTACTGACAGCAGGAGGTATACATCCCGATCCCGAGAAGGTCAAGGCGATCCAAGACATGGCTACACCGGCGAATTTGAAACAGCTTATATCCTTTTTGCAAACTTGCTCATGGTACAGGCGGTTTGTACCAAATTTCGCTACAGTTGCCCAACCTTTGACCCAGCTGACAAAGAAAAAGGCAACTTGGGAGTGGAAAACAAGCCAACAGCAAGCATTCGAGCACCTGAAAGGAGCCCTTATGAGCCCTCCGATTCTACAATACGCCGACGAAAAGCAGCCCTTCACCATACGCTCCGATGCCAGCGCCTATGCCATAGGAGCAGTCCTGTTACAAGGCGAAAGGGAAACGGAACACCCGATTGAATATGCCAGCAGATTACTGACGCCGGCAGAACGCAACTACTCAACTACCGAAAGAGAGGCACTAGCAGTAGTTTGGGCCGTCGACAAATTCCGAGGATACATAGAAGGAACTTCGGTCACTATCGCCACAGACCATCAACCTCTGAAATGGCTGATGTCTCTGCGTTCTCCAAGCGGACGGCTCGCCCGATGGGCACTATTATTACAACCTTACTGTCCTAATATACAGTACATTCCAGGCCGATGCAACGTCGTTGCCGATATGCTGTCAAGGTTACCGAGCGAACCGTGGAACGAAGAAAGCAGCACGGAGGTTGCAGAGATTTCCGTCGACATACCAGCACGAGGACCAGCAGTAACTCGAGAGGAACAATTAAAAGATGCGGCCCTGAGAACCATAATCGAGTCACTCGAATCAACTACACGAGACGACGAAATGATTAAATGGACTACGAGAGGATATCTGATTAACAACGGAGTGCTCTACCGATACGCTCCCAATGTGGACATGGAAGAAGCTCAGCTGGTTGTACCTTTACACGAGAGGAAAGACATTCTTCGAGCATACCACGATGATGCCACTGCGGGTCATTATGGAGCTCAGCGTACGCTGCACCGGATAATCAGCCGATACTTTTGGCCAGGGATGAGCCGAGAAATCGCAGCCTATGTTCAAGCTTGCGTGGAGTGCCAAAGGTATAAAGCAAACAATTTGAAACCAGCAGGTTTGTTACAGATGCCCGTCATGCAGCAAAGGTTTGAAGTACTTGCTATGGACCTCTTTGGACCTCTGCCGACCACGATGAAGGAGAATCGATGGATCTTCATTGTGGAAGACACAGCTTCACGATGGGTAGAACTGTTTCCACTGCAGCAGGCAACGGCAGAAGCCTGTGCGGAAGTCCTCATCAACGAAGTTATGCTGCGATTCGGGATGCCACGACGAATCATCAGCGACAATGGCACTCAATTCGTCAGCGGGGTCATGCAGCAGGTAGCACATTGTTTTGGGCTGCAGCAGGCCTTTACTCCTGTCTACCATCCCGAGGCCAACCCGGTGGAGCGGAAGAATCGTGATCTGAAGGCGCAGCTTGGTATCTACGTCGGCAGAGATCACGCTGCCTGGGACGAGAGGCTGCCAACCATACGCTTTGCGATGAATTCAGCACGATGCGTGACGACCGGGTACTCAGCAGCCTACCTTACGTTCGGGAGAGAGCTGAGGACGCCTGATGACGCCAATCGGGACCTGAGGACCATCATCCAAGCAGAAAATTTCCTGCCGGAAATTACTCCAAAACTGCTGACACTGGCGGACACGATGCAGGTGGCCCAGCAGAACCAGGAGCAGCAACAGGAGAAAAGGAAGGAGTATGCTGATCAACGACGCCGGCCCAATCCCGGATACGAGAAAGGAGACCTGGTGTGGGTAACCACTCACACCCTCAGCCGACGAGAGAGGAACTACACAGCGAAGTTCGCACCAAAGAGGGATGGTCCGTACGTGGTGAAGCGCCGCATAGGATCCAACAGCTACGAGATCGAGACCCGGGATGACCAGCCTATATGCGTAGGGGTGTACCACACCTCGGCGCTAAGGCCTTACAACGGGGCACGGGCGAACCCACCACCAGATCCAGTAACAACGATCCGTAAACGAGGGCGACCCCGTAAGCAGCGCGAGGGTCAATCAACGCAGCGTCCAAAGAAGCAGGCTCGGCGATAATGAAGGAAGTCCTGGACTACTCGTCGAGACGCCGTCGTGTCCAGAGGGGGAGACTGTAACGCGACGAGGGGCGCCAGCCCGCCTTGACACCACCCTGAAGCGACAGAAGAATCGCGCCGCGACCGAATATTCTAGAAAGCCGCGAAATCGGGGAAACTCTAACCCTTAGCAACACCTTGTTGATAAAGTTAGCAACGAAGCGGTATAAATACCGGTAGAATATCGCAGAGCGCTCACTTTAGCTGCGCCTGTGGGAGAGGACGAGGTAAGACCACGGCCGCCCATAGGTTAAGGGAGAGTACGAAGCAATGCTATCGGACGCCCGGCAGCTCAGGAGAGGACAGGGGTTGCACCTGGACGCCTCTCGGGTTAAATGGGAGAGGACGGCCATGAAGGCCGGCCGCCCGCCGAGAGGAAAGAACAGGGTAACTTTCTGGCCGCCTGAAAGTAGGAACGCCTGGTTCCTCTGTACGTCTCGGAGAGGACGGCCATGAAGGCCGGCCGCCGAACGGACAGGAGACACCGGGTGATTCCGAGTCTTCGTCATTTCCTCAGAGGGAGAGTACGGTTGAAATAAACCGGACGCCCGATGATGGAACTTCTTCCATCGTATAATTGGTTTAAACCATTCGTTGCTAACCTTTCGTTGCTAGTTTTCGTCTAAGGTTTATTACACAATTGTACGAACATTCCCATATTATGAGATTAATCTTTGAAAATAAATTCTATGTCCAGATATACCCATTTCCTGTCATTTTGCGAAACGAAATCCAATCCCGTATCCTACAATATGTAAAGAATTAGCCATAATCGATATTTGTCATGATGGCTCGTTCGAACTCTCTGAATTTCGTTTGGGAAAGAACTTTCGTTGTTTATCCGACGCTGACAAAAAGGCTGCACGATATGTCAGCAATTTCGTCCACGGGATTCCATTTAAAGATTTCGGCTATGAAAACTATCAACAGCGCGATATATTCGAAGTTATACGAAATTTTGTGAGCGATTACGCGAATCCTGTCGTAGCCTACAAAGGTGGATGTTTCGAGAGAGACATCCTACGAAAAATGCAAATAAACTCGATAAATTTGGAAGATTTTAACTGCCCGAAATACGACGTACTAGTTCAGGATCCCGTATATGAAATTGTCGACGGCGAACCTTGTCGACTTCACTGTTGGCAACCGGCAAAAAACGTCAAAACGAAACCATATCATTGCTGTCTACGCGAAGTGCAAACATTTCGAGCATGGGTTAACAATTATAAAAACACGTAAAGTATCAGTTATAAGGAACGCGTCTACATCTTTGAATTTTCCCCGTCAAAACCACAAAAACGACTCCTCTTTTTTACGTTTGATTTTTTCACAGAGTATCACAATGATTACGAAATCCGAGGGAACCGTCGAGACAACATCAACAACAACCGATCACGCAACACCACCACCCGATTATCGTCTCGAACGCGACAGACTTCAGAGTTTTCACAATTGGCGTTACTCACACGTCATTCAACCGGAGAAACTCGCTGCCGCAGGATTTTTTCATCTGGATGTTGAGGACTGCGTCGAATGTTTCGAATGTCGTGCTCGTCTGTGCCGATGGGTAAATAATGATGATCCCATGACGGAGCATCGCTTCTGGTCAAGATTCTGTTGGTACGTCCGTGGGCTGGACTGCGGCAACGTACCGATCGGAGTCGATCCGGATACAATCCCGCCAAACCCTCGCGGTGTGGATGTCTGTGGAATCGCGAAAGAATCGTCGCTCGAACGTGATAAAATAAATTAAAATAATGGAAAAACTAAAGTGTAAAATAATGAATATAAGATTTTTATTAAAAAATAATTGTAATTATAAAAATAATTCTATTGATTATATATTCAATATTGAGCCTGTAAAAAGAAAAAATGTTATGTATTATTTTTAATTAACTAATAAATATTTAAAATTATTAATTTTTACTCACAGTATTTAAATATATACTTTTATTAAATAAAAAAGTTATAAAAATTTTTATTTGTATCGTCTGTATCTAATAATAGCTGTTTGCTGCGGAAGTCTGAAATCATTTACTTCGTCATTTTCCTCATTATTGTCAGCATCACTTTCCTCTTGTTCCATTTTTCATGATCTTTTGGTAATTCGTTGCAAACTAAGCGAGACACATATCGTGTAAATCAATATCTCTTCTACCATAATTATCAAATATATTATCCCTATAAATTTCGGTGGAGTCTTCATTTAATTTTTTAAAGCATTGGTAATACTTCGAAATTTTTCTGTAACAGTCTTATTGTTTATTACCACAATCACTAACAGCTTCCCTTAATAATTTTGATAAACTTCCATCAATTTTACTAATGTAATTGGTTACATAACTGACCGCCGAATATTCGTCAAGTACATACTGCAAATCCATATTCGATTCGAATAATTGTAAAATATCTGCATTATAACCATTAATATTTACTTCAAGGCTGGATCGTTTTTAAGAATACCCGTTTTTTCGTTTAAACTACTTCGAATAGCTGATAGCTATTCTTCATCAGTTATATTCAGTTTCTCCAGAATTTCATCATAGCTCATAACTATTTTTTCTTATAAAATTCATTTATTAATTCATCAATAAGTTTATAGGATTTAGGCGTTATTTCATTTTTATTTAATGGTTCCAGAATCATGGTTCTTCTCATTACTGGATAATGGATATGAAATCGACACCGCTTATTTCTTTGTCCTTTGTAACAACTATGATTCTGTTTGTGCATTTGAAATTTAATGTATGCATTATTTTCGTCATATCTACATGTGATAAATTGGTCAATTAAATCAATCAATTCTTTGTTAGCAACATGATCATGTCTTGTACATAGGTGCTCATTTCAACCACAGAAAAATATATTCATGTGGACTTCCACGTTGCTGAATTTTCGCTCGTTCATAACTATCCACAACCTCATATTTTCCGAAATTACCTGGTTTTTTGCTTTAATAACCACATAAGCTTATGTGCCTCTATGATCGAAATATCGGGCGCATGTAACGGGATCATTTCTAATTAGATCAGTTTTTGGTATTGTAATCCAAATTGAATGCGTCTTGTACAGATAATGTTTTACCACCATCGCGATATTTCATCAATGTTTGCAACAACTCAAGCCAGTAACTTTCTGCAGCCGACATGGTCATAAAGAACGTGGGTTTACTCAATTGACTCAATTTCTTCACTATTGTCAGCATCACCTTCCTCTTGTTCCTTTTTTCATGATCTTTTGGTAATTCGTCGCAAATTCACATATCAACAGAGGCACATATCATGTACACTAATATCTCTTCTACTATAATTATCCAATATGTCATCCATATTAATTTGGGTGGAGTCTTCATTTAATTTTTTAAAGCATTCTCAGATTTTGACATGAATACACGTTCTGATATCGGATTGATATTAATGTATACTGTCTTTCTACTTTGCTTTGATAAAGGTAATGATAAAACACGATAGGCTGCTTCTTGTGTAGACATTAAATTACTATTTAAACAGTATTGGTAATATTTCGAAATTTTTCCCTAACAGTCTTATTGTTTATTATCACAATCAATAGCAGCTTCTCTTAATAATTTTGATAAACCTCCTTCAATTTTACTAATGTAATTGGTTACATAACTCACCGCCGAATATTTGTAAATCCATATTCGATTCGAATAATTGTAAAATATCTGCATTTTGACCATTAATATTAATTATTTTTTAATAAAAATCTTATAGTAATTATTTCACATTTTAGTTTTTCATTTTTAAATTTATTTGATCACGATCGAACGATGATTCTTTCGCGATTCCACAGGTATTCATACCACGAGGGGTTTGGCGGGATTGTATCCCCATAGGTAAGAAACACGTTCGGAATAGCATATTCACGAAACACGTTCGGACACGTTCAAGGTCAAGTCTTCCTAAAAAATGCTGTCTCTGCAGTTTTGCACGTGCGAGGGGGTATCATATTACATACCACCGAATACCGCGATGGTGAGTCATGACTCATGACTCATCACGCATGACTCATCACACTTTCGAACACGTTCAAGGTTACCCAAAAACCTGACGCTGCAGTTTTGCACGTGCGAGAAACTCAAAAAGCTGACGCTGCAGTTTGATACCCCCTCCCCCTCAAAAATATGCTCGCGCTATAAGGTAATTCCCCCTCCCCCTCCCCCGCAAAATTTGGTTCTGTTATAAGCTAATCCCCCCTCCCACACAAAGTCGCGCTGTAAGGTAAAATGCCGAAAAGCTGACGTTCAAGGTTACCCCCAAAAAGCTGACGCTGCAGTTTGATACCCCCTCCCCCTTAAAAAATAAAGCTGACGTTCAAGGTTACCCAAAAACCTGACGCTGCAGTTTTGCACGTGCGAGATACTCAAAAAGCTGATGCTGCAGTTTGATACCCCCCCCCCTTCAAAAATATGCTCGCGCTATAAGGTAATTCCCCCTCCCCCTCCCCCGCAAAATTTGGTTCTGTTATAAGCTAATCCCCCCTCCCCCTCCCACACAAAGTCGCGCTGTAAGGTAAAATGCCGAAAAGCTGACGTTCAAGGTTACCCCCAAAAAGCTGACGCTGCAGTTTGATACCCCCTCCCCCTTGAAAAATAAAGCTGACGTTCAAGGTTACCCAAAAACCTGACGCTGCAGTTTTGCACGTGCGAGATACCCCCTCCCCCGCAAAAATATCAAAAAGATGACGTTCAAGGTTACCCAAAAAGCTGACGCTGCAGTTTTGCACGTGCGAGAAACTCAAAAAGCTGACGCTGCAGTTTGATACCCCCCCCTCCCCCTTAAAAATAAAGCTGACGTTCAAGGTTACCCCCAAAAAGCTGACGCTGCAGTTTGATACCCCCCCCCTCCCCCTCAAAAATAAAGCTGTCGTTCAAGGTTACCCAAAAACCTGACGCTGCAGTTTTGCACGTGCGAGATACTCAAAAAGCTGATGCTGCAGTTTGATACCCCCTCCCCTTCAAAAATATGCTCGCGCTATAAGGTAATTCCCCCTCCCCCTCCCCCGCAAAATTTGGTTCTGTTATAAGCTAACCCCCCCTCCCCCTCCCACACAAAGTCGCGCTGTAAGGTAAAATGCCGAAAAGCTGACGTTCAAGGTTACCCCCAAAAAGCTGACGCTGCAGTTTGATACCCCCTCCCCCTTGAAAAATAAAGCTGACGTTCAAGGTTACCCAAAAACCTGACGCTGCAGTTTTGCACGTGCGAGATACCCCCTCCCCCGCAAAAATATCAAAAAGATGACGTTCAAGGTTACCCAAAAAGCTGACGCTGCAGTTTTGCACGTGCGAGAAACTCAAAAAGCTGACGCTGCAGTTTGATACCCCCCCTCCCCCTTAAAAATAAAGCTGACGTTCAAGGTTACCCCCAAAAAGCTGACGCTGCAGTTTGATACCCCCCCCCCTCCCCCTCAAAAATAAAGCTGACGTTCAAGGTTACCCAAAAACCTGACGCTGCAGTTTTGCACGTGCGAGATACTCAAAAAGCTGATGCTGCAGTTTGATACCCCCTCCCCTTCAAAAATATGCTCGCGCTATAAGGTAATTCCCCCTCCCCCTCCCCCGCAAAATTTGGTTCTGTTATAAGCTAATCCCCCCTCCCCCTCCCACACAAAGTCGCGCTGTAAGGTAAAATGCCGAAAAGCTGACGTTCAAGGTTACCCCCAAAAAGCTGACGCTGCAGTTTGATACCCCCTCCCCCTTGAAAAATAAAGCTGACGTTCAAGGTTACCCAAAAACCTGACGCTGCAGTTTTGCACGTGCGAGATACCCCATCCCCCGCAAAAATATCAAAAAGATGACGTTCAAGGTTACCCAAAAAGCTGACGCTGCAGTTTTGCACGTGCGAGAAACTCAAAAAGCTGAACCTGACGCTGCAGTTTTGCACGTGCGAGATACCCCCTCCCCCGCAAAAATATCAAAAAGATGACGTTCAAGGTTACCCAAAAAGCTGACGCTGCAGTTTTGCACGTGCGAGAAACCCAAAAAGCTGACGCTGCAGTTTGATACCCCCCCCCTCCCCCTCAAAAATAAAGCTGACGTTCAAGGTTACCCAAAAACCTGACGCTGCAGTTTTGCACGTGCGAGATACTCAAAAAGCTGATGCTGCAGTTTGATACCCCCTCCCCTTCAAAAATATGCTCGCGCTATAAGGTAATTCCCCCTCCCCCTCCCCCGCAAAATTTGGTTCTGTTATAAGCTAATCCCCCCTCCCCCTCCCACACAAAGTCGCGCTGTAAGGTAAAATGCCGAAAAGCTGACGTTCAAGGTTACCCCCAAAAAGCTGACGCTGCAGTTTGATACCCCCTCCCCCTTGAAAAATAAAGCTGACGTTCAAGGTTACCCAAAAACCTGACGCTGCAGTTTTGCACGTGCGAGATACCCCATCCCCCGCAAAAATATCAAAAAGATGACGTTCAAGGTTACCCAAAAAGCTGACGCTGCAGTTTTGCACGTGCGAGAAACTCAAAAAGCTGAACCTGACGCTGCAGTTTTGCACGTGCGAGATACCCCCTCCCCCGCAAAAATATCAAAAAGATGACGTTCAAGGTTACCCAAAAAGCTGACGCTGCAGTTTTGCACGTGCGAGAAACTCAAAAAGCTGACGCTGCAGTTTGATACCCCCCCCTCCCCCTTAAAAATAAAGCTGACGTTCAAGGTTACCCCCAAAAAGCTGACGCTGCAGTTTGATACCCCCCCTCCCCCTCAAAAATATGCTCGTGCTATAAGGTAATTCCCCCCACCCCTCCCCCCAAAAAATTTGGTTCTGTTATAAGCTAATTCCCCCCCTCCCCCTCCCACACAAATTCGCGCTATAAGGTAAACTGCCGGTAAGGTAGGAATCTGCCTACAATGATAACTACTATTTAGAACCGGCCTAGATATACTACTCAGGCCCTTCTTCTGGACTCGGTTAAACAGGATGGAGGTCCACCCTCAGCTGCCTCCATCGAAGGTATCAGGTGGAGGTTCAACCCTCCTTCGGCTCCTCACTTCGGCGGAATCTGGGAAGCTGCAGTCAAGTCGGTAAAGCACCACCTCCGCCGAGTCATCGGTGAACAAACCCTGACCTTCGAGGAGCTGACCACACTTCTGACAGGCATCGAGGCTTGTCTAAATTCCAGACCTCTCTTACCCCTTTCAGATGACCCTGAGGATCCAGTCGCGCTCACACCGGGTCACTTCTTGATAGGGGAACCATTACTATCCATTCCTGAGCCCAGCCTCGTTGATCTCCCTGTATCTCGATTGTCTCGATGGCAATTGATACAGCAGATGTATCAACATTTCTGGAGTCGTTGGTCGCGGGAGTACCTGAACTCTCTCCAGCCTAGAGGAAAATGGCAAAAGGACAAAACGTTAATCAAGGCCGGGGTCCTTTGCCTAATCAAAAGCGAACTTCTTCCGCCTACCCAATGGCCTCTTGCTCGCGTTGTTCAGGTGCACCCGGGAGCAGACGATTCCGTTCGAGTCGCTACCGTTCGAACTGCATCTTCCCAGTATCTTCGACCGGTTCATAAATTGATTCCCCTTCTCCGCCCGGACGTGCCCGAGAAGGACGCTGGCGAGATCCACGAGGCAGGCTCAGCAGACAATTCTGCGTAATCACTTTTCATCTCGATCACATATCGATAATCCGATTTCTTGGCATCGTGGAAATCACTCACCTCATTGTTAAAATTCACTTGTAATTTTAGATTCACTGTAATTTCACTCATCTCATTCCACAATTCAATTCACGGCATTTCAACTGTTCACTCGCGTCGCGTGGCGTCGTTTACTACGCAGTACATACAGCCCATTCATTCTTCAGTTTCGTCAGTGAATGACGAGGCGGGCGGAATGTTTGGGATTGGTCGGTTCTGTCGATCGATATCAACGAGCTATCGACCGCTCCTTCAACTATTGGCTGCCGCGCGCGACTCGACACATCGATGATCGATCAGCGGCGCGCCACGCTATTGGCCGCCGCCGACTGATCGATTATCGACCGGCTAAGAGACCGCTCTTAGTTCCCGGAACGAGAATCTCTCGATCATTCGTTCAGTTAAAGTAGCCACAGTTCGCACATTAACTCTTTTGCTCTCGCTAAATTTCTATTCAACAAACTGTTCGTTGTTAAACCGGTTTCTGGATAAAGATTTAGCCAACTCTCGGTACGCGTTGTACATACAAATTAAGTAAATTCGCTCCTTCAAGCGTTATTTATTGTATTCATTGTACATAGTTTTTTGTGACCATTAAAAGTGACATTCACCCCTTCAAGTGAATAAAAGTGGTTGTTTAAAAGTCTTCCTGACTAAATTTCCCACGCGTTCCGAAACAAAAAGAAATTTCTCTCCGGAATTACAAGCGATATTACAGGATTATTTGAAAGATAGGTCCGTTCAGTTTAAATCGATGAATGGTTTTGTTGATTTTAATATGGAGAAAGGTGTTCCTCAGGGATCAGTTATATCTCCGATCCTTTGGAATATGGTCTACGATGGTCTTTTGGAACTTCCATTTAAACAAAGTATAAATGTTATCGCATACGCCGACGATATTGCGGTTTATTCTGCTGCAAGTAATTTGGTCACTCTTAAGCGGGATCTAGAAGAAGCAGTAAATACAATTATTGCACCGTGGCTGGAAGACAAAGGGTTGGAGTTGTCACCTAAGAAGACTGAATACATGTTCTTTAATAAAAAAGTTATTCCATCAACTTTTAATTTGAGTATTTTAGATAACAACATCAAGGCTAAGGAGCATGTAAAATACCTGGGAGTATTTTTAAGTAAATTCAATAATTATTTTGTCCATATCGATAAAACCGTTTTGAAGGCTACTAGAGCTATGAGTGAACTTTCTCGGCTCATGGCTAATATTGGTGGAGCCTCTACTACTGGACGGAAGTTGTATTATAACATCTTAGAATCCATAGTTTGTTATGGATGTCCTGTTTGGGCTGATGTCGCTTTGGGATTCAGGAGAAACCTAATTTTGGTCGGGCGTGTTCAGAGGTTGGGTTTAGGTAGAGTTGCTAGAGCTTATTGTTCGGCTTCTCGATTCTCATTGTGTTCCATTACTGGGATTCTTCCGATAGAGGATACGATTGTGGAACGGGCTGAGTTGTATCGCCTTAAACAGGCTTATAAGATATTGGATGATGATACGGAGGATATTATCGGTATGAAGATGGATATCCTCAAAGAAGAAAGTGCTTTGGTGAAGAGGCAATCTTGGATTAACTGGCAGGCTAGATGGAGTTCTTATGGTTCCTCATCTTGGACTAAAAGACTTATCCCTAATGTTGAGTTGTGGAGCTCTAGGAAATTTGGAGATATTAATTTCCGCTTGACCCAGATGTTGACTGGACATGGAGTGTTTAACTCCTATCGGCATAAGATACGCCGTTCCACTTCGGATTTGTGTTGGTATGACTGTGGGGTAAGGGATGATCCAGAGCACACTCTCATTTACTGCAACAGATGGGCCGGTGAAAGACTTTCTTTGGAGATTGATATTGACGATAACCTGACTGTGGATCACTTCCAGGAGTTAATGTTGAAGAGCGCGGATAATTGGAGGAAAATTGATAAATTTATTAATACGATCATGTTTTCCAAGGAAGAGTACGAACGCGAGCTTGAAAGGGGTGTCAGGTTAGATGATGATCCACTTGATACTTCTTAACAACGTTGACCTGGGATAGACAAAACCTGAAAGAAGAAACAAGAATTAGAAGACAAGAACAGGAGTAGATTAGATCCGGAGTAGTGAGCAGAGTGGTAATGCGAATAGTAATCACTCTTCTCACGTTAGTCCGGACATTTACGAGGCGACAGGTCTATGTGCCTTGTATGGCGGGGTTTTAGTGGGTATGGGCAGGGATATATAGTGGTGGTACTATATAGTCCCGTTTCCCCCGCACACCATCTTAGGGGGGGCCGAGTCCCACACTACCCTCTCCAGCTGTCATCTATGGGAGAGGGTGTGCGTAAGAGCATTTCCCCGCCGTCCTAAAGAGGAAAAAAAAAGGATAGGGTTAGGATAGGGTTAACACAAGGGAGACAAACCTGAATGGGGGACGGTTGAGTGCGAATTTAAGATGCATTTTTAACCGAAACCTGGGGACGATGGTCACGTCCATTATATCAGCCATAGAACCTAGTGTGGCTTTGAGCCCTCCAACACCCCAACACGTGGTAGGCTCGGCAAGGAAAGACCGAATGAAAGTGATATTCCAGTTTATTCTGGAATTTCGCGGAAGTCGGATCGGACCCCATGTTGATGTATACGTGTTAGATAGGGTGGAAGGTCCCGGAGGGTGAAGACCATATGAAAGCGATATTCGGGTTGATAACCGGAATTTCGCCGAAGTTGGATCAAACTCAATGGGGCTGGACACATAAGTATACAACTTCTTCCCAACGTTCATGAAGGCGCGGTCCCTTGTTTTGAGAAACTTGTAGAGTCATAGAATAGCCTATCCTAATCCTGGGGAGGGAGTGGGTGAATCCTGGGCAGCCGGGATAGAATAGGTTAAGGGATGTAATACTCAAAGGTGCACAATATGGTTCTATGGTGAAGAGGGTGGGGCCAAATGGGCAGGTATGGCAAACCTGCATGATCTGAAGGTGAGCAAGGTCCGACGTACGCTCCGAGCCGTAAAACGCTCAAACACTCAAATGGGTTAGGTAGAATGGCCTCTCACTGATGATGATCGCTCCCTGATTAGTAGATCGTCACCCTGCAAGTTGCCCGGGCTATAAAAAGCAGGGTGGCGGTTGAAAGCAGGGGAAACTGCAACCCTACGGGGCCGAGGACCGGTCGCCATATGAAACCGACATTGCTGTTGGTGTGCGTTTCGGAGATGGGCTGGTGCCTTGCGGCACCAGCCCTCTCCTCAATGGAACAAGGAGATGGTGCCGATCAACTACTCCCCGGTCATAATTTACTACTACTACTACTACTACTACTAGGATAGGGTTAGGATAGGGTTAGGATGGAGTGAGCTCGCGGGGGCGACCCCCGCGACGCCGTGGACGTGCTCCCCCACGGGGGAGAGGATTGGGAGGAGTCGCGGCAGGGGGATCGCCCTCGCGCGATGGTTTGGGGCTCCACGAGGGGGGCGGTGATTTGGGAGGGGAGGTCGCGGAGGCTTCGTCCCCCGCGGCAGTATTTGCCCCTTGTGGAGGGGCGGCGGCGGACTGGAGGTCGCGGGGAGTGTTCCCCTCTCCGCGACAAAATATGCCCCCTCCACACGGGGGGGCGGGGTGTCCCTTAGTGGTGCGGGGGGTTCGCCACCCACATCGTCAGGTGCCCCCATCCCGGGGGGCGGAGAGAGAGGGCCGGGGAACGAGCTGACCCCGGCCCTAGGGAGGAGTTTACTCCTCCCGGGGTGGCCCGGTGACCTCTAAAGACGTTAGTCTAAACGAGGCACCGGCCACCCCCAGAGTCTCAGCTCTGGGGGGGGGGGCGCGAGGGGGGGGAGAGTCGGGGCGTCCGATACGCCTTCGACGACTCTCCCTTACCGGTGTGCGGCGCCCTCTTGTCCTGGCTGGGACGGAGATCTACGGATCCTTGTTCCGGGCAGGATACGAGGGCACCGGGGGCTGCGTGTGGACCGAGCTGGGGCTCGGGAAGCACGATCCGAAGGCCCAGGGATGGGAACACCGGGCGGGTCCCTCCGCCCGGGGTTCGGTTAGAGTAGGGTGGGGGAGCTAATACCTCCCCCGGGATGCATGTTAGCTAGGAGTGAGCTTGGTTGTATACCTCGGTGATCCCGGCTCCTCCTACATAGCTTAGGTGGGTGTGGAGTTTTAGTGGGTACCCCTGGGGAGGGGGGCGCAGCGCTGCGCGCGACGACCCCCACCTCAGGGGAGCCCCACATAACCCCGGTTCCTCCCCAGGGGGCCGGGGTATGCGTAACGCATTTCTCCACAAAAAAAGGATAGGGTTAGGATTTACCCCCGAGGGGGAGAAACGTCGGACGCGATCGACCGCTTCAACCAGGGGTAATCCTGGGGGAAGTGGCCGCTCTAGCGTCCGGGGTTTGTCCCCCTTGGGGGGGGGGTGCGGGTGGGAGCGGTTCGGTTCGATCCGCTTCTCCCGCTGGTAGCCGTGAGGAGGACGATACGAGATCTTTGATATCGATCGCCTCCTCCGGTTTGGGGAAACGGCCTTTGCCGTCCCCCCAGGATTCGGGACCAGTTCCCAAACGGAACAAGTCCCCATCGTTGACCGTGGCTGAGCGCCAACGGGAGATGAGGGGACTTCTTCCGGGGGAGCTGATGGGTATGGGGTTTGAAGCCTGCCGTTTGGTGGAGGAGACCGCCATGCGGAGTAAAAACCTAAAGGGGACGGCTGTCCGCTATTTTAAGGAGGCGGCGCGGAATTTGGAGGCGATGATTGAGGAGCTCCGGAGGAGGGGGTTCTCGGGGGATTTACCCCCGGCTCCCTCCCCCGGGCCCTCGGTGGGGGGCCACGATATCGGGGATCCTGGGGCTCCGCCTGCTGACTTGTGGGACAAGGTGCAGGCGGAGAATCGGGCCCTCAGGGCCGAGAACGCGTCCCTTTGCCGGGAGGTTCGGGAGTTGGGGAGTACCCTGGATGCCGTGAAGGGGGAGATTTTGGCCTTGAAGAGGCGGCTTGATGCCCCCTCTTCGAGGACATCGCCTCCCCCCGAGCCCAGGGTGCCCCCGGCTCCCCGTATTCTTCCGGCGAGTTCGGTGGCGGGTTCTCTGGCGGGAGGTAGCGACGGTGGGGCCTTGCTGGCTCGGATCGGGGCTCTGATCGACGCGAAATTCGCGGCGATCAAGGACGAGCTCCGTCTGAGTTGGCGAGGCACCCCCTTGTCGTCTGGTTTGGGAGGGGCGGGGGTTGGGAGTCGACCGGCTGTTACACTGGCGACTCCTCCCCCGCACCTCCCGTGTCGTCGGCTCCCTCCCCTGGTCCTGGCCAGGTCTCGGCGGCTTCCCTTGCTCTTCCCTCCGGGTCCTGCCTCCTCCCTCTACGGTTGGGAGGCGGGGTGGGGGCGTTGTGGGAGCGGTTGCCCCGGCGGCCGTTCCGGTCCCGCCTCTTCCCTCATCGGTGGGGAGAGGGGGGGAGGGGGTGGAGTGGGAGGGGCCGCCTTGGCGGCCTCTCCGGTCCCATCCCATTCCCCGGTGTTGGGCGGGCGGCCGGCCGGCCCCTCGTCCGTTCCCCCTCCGGGGACATGGGCGCAGGTGGTCGGCCGGAGGGCCGCGAAGGGCGCGGCGACGTCTGTCGCCCCAACTCCCCCCTCTAAGAAGGGGGGAGCAGGGGCGAAGAGTGGTGCGGCGAAGAGGCCGCGGGTGGTGGCTCCTCCCCGAACGGCTGCGGTCACGGTGACTGTGCCGGAGGGGAGCAAAGCCACCTATGCGGAGGCCATCAGGGTTGCCCGTCAGAAGATCGACTTGGGCGCCCTCGGTATTGAGGCTCTCTCGTGGAAGAGGGCCGTCACTGGGGGTCTGATCATTCAGGTCCCCGGTGCCGCGGGGGCGCCCAAGGCCGATGCCTTGGCGACCCGGATGGCCTCCGTATTGGGGGAGATGGGGGTCCGTGTGGCGAGGCCGGTCAAGTAGGCGGAATTCCGCCTGACCGGCCTCGACATCTCGGCCACGCCCCAGGAGGTGGTGGCGGCGGTTTCGGTGGCCGGGGGTTGCGCCCCCGAGGCAGTGAGGGTGGGGGAGATTAAGATCCCCCCAATGGCCTTGGCACTGTGTGGGTGCAGTGCCCGGCCGCCGCGGCCCTCGCGGTGGAAAAGGCCGGCCGCATTAGGGTGGGTTGGGCTTTCGCCCAGGTGGTGGTGCTGGCGGGCAGACCGCTGCAGTGCTTCCGCTGCCTTGCCTTAGGGCATGTTCGGCAGCGGTGCACTGCGGAGGTCGATAGGTCTGGCCAGTGCTATCGATGCGGGAGCTCATCCCATCGGGCTGCGGCCTGCACCGCGCAACTAAAGTGCGTGGTGTGCGAGGCCGCAGGGCGGCCGGCAGGACACAAGGCGGGGAGCAAGGCGTGCTCCCCGCCTGCAAAGTCCAAGAAGGGTCGAGGTGGGGGGAAAAATGCGGCTCCCCCCTCCTCGGACGCAGGGGGCGCGACGGGGGGTCCTTTGCCCCCCGCCGAGCCTTCAGCGATGGATATGGACTCGACGGCGACGGGTGGAGGGGTGGTTCCTCCGCCCCCCTACTCCCGCCCCGTCGACTCGGGAGAGGGGGAACCGTCGGTCGTTAAATAGTGGCTGACGGTTCCCCCCGGCGGATACTGCAGGCCAACCTCAACCATTGCCGACAGGCGCAGGACCTGATGGTCCAGCACCTGGCCGAGTTTGGGGTTGGCCTGGCAGTGGCCACGGAGCCCTACAGAGTCCCCACCCATCCGCATTGGTTTGGGGATCTGGAGGGCTCGGTGGCGATATGGTTTCGCGACGACGAAACGTTTCCCCCCTGTTCCGAGGTCGATCGGGGCAGGGGGATGATTTTAGTTAGCTGGGGAGGGTTTTCGGTCGCAGGGTGCTACAATTCGCCGAATTGCGGGCCTGCTGACCTCGGGGAATTTTTGGATCGGCTGGGGGCAATGATTGCCCCCTATATGGCCAGTCCTGTGCTGGTTCTGGGAGATCTCAATGCGAGATCCATTGAGTGGGGAGACTCCCAGACCAGCCCCCGGGGGGCGGTTTTGGCGGATTGGGCGGAGGGGCAGGGGCTCTGGTTTTTGAACCGGGGTTCTGTCCCTACGTGCGTCAGGCACAATGGTTGGTCGATCGTCGACGTTTCGTTGTCGACGGTCGCTGCCTCGCGCCGTGTGTCCAATTGGCGGGTCTGGGATGGTGAGACCCTGTCGGACCACTGCTATATCTTCATGGATGTAGCGGTGGGTCCGACCCCGCCTTTGGACGCGCCCCTCCGTAGCAGTACCCGGTCGGTGCCCAGATGGGCGCTGACGCGACTGAACGAGGACCTGTTGGAGGCCGTAATTCTCGGCTCCGCCTGGCCTGTGGCCAGGGAGCGCGGTGCAGATGAGGGGGCGGAATGGCTCCGGGGCACGTTGCAGATGATCTGTGACGTTGCTATGCCCCGGTGCCGGAAACTGCCCCCGAGAAGATCTGTGTACTGGTGGTCGGCCGAGCTGGACGAGTTGAGGAGGGTGTCCGGATCGGCCCGCCGTCGGTACACCCGTGCTCGGCGTCGCCTTCGTAATGGCGGCGTCCTCGAGTCGGAGGTCGCCGATCTGTATGAGGTGTTTAGATCGGCGGCTACGGCCTTCAAGCGGCAAATTGCCGCAGCCAAGGCTCGGGCATGGAATTAGCTCCTGCTCACCCTCCGAGACGATCCTTGGGGACGCCCATATAGGGCGGTGCTTGGGAAGCTCCGCCCACGGGCGACCCCCGTCTCGGAGAGACTAGACCCGGAGTTTCTGGGACGTGTCGTTAGTACCCTCTTCCCCCCATGGATGGGGGGGGGAGGGGGGGATAGACGCGTCCCGGGTCCGGCCAATGATTGGTCGGATGATCTCCGGGTCACGGAGTGGGAGCTTGAGATGGCCATCCGGGGGCGCCGGGGAGGGGGCAAAAAGGCCCCCGGTCCGGACAGCGTTCCCGGGGTCATTTTGGCCCGGGCCTTGAGGGTCCTCGCCCCGGCTTTCAGGAGCATCATCGATGCGAGCCTGGGCCGGGGAACCTTCCCCAGTGTGTGGAAAAAGGGCTGCCTGGTGCTCCTCCAAAAGGAGGGGAAGCCCGCAGATTCTCCCTCGGCGTACCGGCCGGTATGTTTGCTCGATGAGGCGGGCAAGTTGTTCGAAAGAGTTATTGCTGCCCGCCTCATCGAGCATTTGTCGCGGGGTGGTCTCGGACTGAGCGACAGCCAGTACGGGTTCCGGGGGGGGGGGGGGGGCGCTCGACGATAGACGCGTTAGAGCGTCTGCGCCTCCTCCGGGAAGGGGCTGTCGCTGAGGGCCGGGTGTTGTTGGCGGTATCTTTGGATATCACTAATGCCTTCAACACCCTGCCCTGGACGGAGATAGAGAGGGCGATGGAGTTTTTCGAAGTGCCCTCCTATCTCCAGATGGTGGTCCGGGACTATCTTCGCGACAGGGTAGTGGTGTTTACCGGCCGGTACGGTATAGTACACGAGAGGGAGATACGCCGCGGGGTTCCGCAGGGGTCGGTGCTTGGGCCGCTCCTGTGGAGCCTAGCGTATGACGCGGTGTTGCGGGTTTCTCTACCCCACGGCGCGGGTGTCATCTGCTATGCGGATGACACCCTTGTGTATGCCGTGGAGGAGAATTGGAGGAGGACCAGGCACCTCTGTGAGGACGCCCTGGATTGCGTGGTTGGACGAATCCGCAGGATGGGATTAGAGGTGGCTGCCCATAAGACTGAAGCCTTATGGCTTCATAAGTCTGGGCAGCCGCCCCGGGGACAGGACCTGTGGATTCGTGTCGCAGAAGCCTCCGTCGAGGTCAGGCCTACGTTAAGATACCTGGGCCTGACTCTCGACGGCCGCTGGCGCTTTGAGACTCACTTCGATCTCCTGGCCCCCCGACTGATGAAGACGGTGGCCGCCCTAGGGCGGCTGCTGCCAAACATCGGGGGGCCTGATACGAACGTACGCCGCCTCTATATTGGGGTGGTGCGGTCGATGGCCCTATATGGGGCCCCCGTGTGGTCCCGTTCGCTCGGGGACAGTCGGCAAGGTCGCGCTCTCCTCGAGAGAGTGCGGCGCCGGCTGGCCCTGCGGGTCATACGGGGATACCGCACCATCTCCACTGAGGTGGCGGGACTCCTCGCCGTGATTCCGCCCTTTCATTTGGTGGCGGCTGAGCGGGCGGTATGTTATCAAATCGCCTGCTCGGCTCGCCGCCCTTATGGGGTGGAAGTCACGGTCGAGGAGTGGGAGGAGATCGAGGTGCGAAAGCGCCAGGCCCGGGAGGACATGATGAGCCGATGGAAGCGGGAACTAGCTCCATCGGTTCGTCCTATAGTCCGGGCCCTTTTGCCCATATTTGAAATATGGTGCAAGAGGCGGGTCAGGCTGACCTTCCGCATCACACAGATGCTCTCCGGCAAGGGTTGCTTCGGGGAGTATCTGTGTGTTATAAGACGGGAGCCAACTGCGCAATGCCACCATTGCGGCGAGGAGGTGGACTCGGTGCGGCACACTCTGGAGGAATGTCCGGAGTGGGCGGTGCCGCGCCGAGACCTTAGAGCCGCGGTGGAGGGGTGGGACCTCTCGCTCGCGGCCATGGTCGACCACATGACCGCCAGCGAGAGGTCGTGGAAAGCGGTGGCCTCCTTCTGTGAGGAGGTCATGTCGCGGAAGGAGGCCGCCGAGCGAGCCCGGGAGGCGGACCCGGGCTCGGCGAGGCGGGAGTTCGCGCGGGGGCGACCCCCGCGACGCCGTGGACGTGCTCCCCCACGGGGGAGAGGATTGGGAGGAGTCGCGGCAGGGGGATCGCCCTCGCGCGAAGGTTTGGGGCCCCACGAGGGGGGCGGTGATTTGGGAGGGGAGGTCGCGGGGGCTTCGTTCCCCGCGGCAGTATTTGCCCCTTGTGGAGGGGCGGCGGCGGACGGGAGATCGCGGGGAGTGTTCCCCTCTCCGCGACAAAATATGCCCCCTCCACACGGGGGGCGGGGTGTCCCTTAGTGGTGCGGGGGGTTCGCCCCCCGCATCGTCAGGTGCCCCCATCCCGGGGGGCGGAGAGAGAGGGCCGGGGAACGAGCTGACCCCGGCCCTAGGGAGGAGTTTACTCCTCCCGGGGTGGCCCGGTGACCTCTAAAGACGTTAGTCTAAACGAGGCACCGGCCACCCCCAGAGTCTCAGCTCTGGGGGGGGGGGCGAGGGGGGTGGGGTGGGGAGAGTCGGGGCGTCCGATACGCCTTCGACGACTCTCCCTTACCCGTGTGCGGCACCCTCTTGTCCTGGCTGGGACGGGGATCTACGGATCCTTGTTCCGAGCAGGATACGAGGGCACCGGGGGCTGCGTGTGGACCGAGCTGGGGCTCGGGAAGCACGATCCGAAGGCCCAGGGATGGGAACACCGGGCGGGTCCCTCCGCCCGGGGTTCGGTTAGAGTAGGGTGGGGGAGCTAATACCTCCCCCGGGATGAATGTTAGCTAGGAGTGAGCTTGGTTGTATACCTCGGTGATCCCGGCTCCTCCTACATAGCTTAGGTGGGTGTGGAGTTTTAGTGGGTACCCCTGGGGAGGGGGGCGCCGCGCTGCGCGCGGCGACCCCCACCTCAGGGGAGCCCCACATAACCCCGGTTCCTCCCCAGGGGGCCGGGGTATGCGTAACGCATTTCTCCACAAAAAAAAAGTATCCCCCACGGGGACAAGGAAGTCCCCGCCGGCGCCGCGGAGGCCATTATGGGCCCACCGCCCGCTGGACGGGCTGCCCCCAAGGCCAAAAAGGCCAAGGGGAAGGGGAGGGGGAAGGAGGGACCATCGAGGTCCCCCTCGGTGAGCTCGGCTGGGTCGAGACGGGCGGGGGGGATGACCCCGCTCCCGGATCGGCCCAAGCCGGGCAAGGGGAAGGATGGGGGGAGCTGGACCGAGGTGGTCGGACGGAGGAGCAAGCGGGCGGCTAAGGCCGCAGCGCAGCCCCTCCCGAAGACCGGTAGCCTCGGAAAGGTTACCCCCCGTATGGAGGACCCCCCTAAGGGGTCGGGAGAACCCCCTCCCAAGGGAAGGAAGGCCGCGGCGCCGAGGCTACCGCGGCAACCGAAGACGGCTGCCGTGGTGCTGACCGTCCCCGTGGGCGTCAAGGCGTCTTACGCGGACGCCATGCGGAAGGTGACGACCGACATCCGTCTCGAGGATGTCGGCATCACGGAGGGGCTGGCCTTCGGTCGTGCCCAAACCGGTGCCCTCATTATGAGGGTTCGCGGGGCGGGTGGCCGGGAGAAGGCGGTCCTTCTCGCGGGGCGGATGCGGGAGTCCCTCAAGGACTCGGGGGTGACGGTGACCGCCCCCACACGGACGGCCGAAATCCGGCTCCGGGGGCTTGGCGATGGCGCCACCCCGGAGGCTGTGCGCGAGGCACTCGCGGGAGCAGCGGCCTGCTCCCTCGAGGAGGTCCGTGTGGGGGCGGTCAACAGACCGCCAAACGGGGGGGAAGCGGGCCCGGCACGTGTTGGGCCCGGCTGCCACTGGCAGCGGCGCGGAGAGTGGCCGGTGCCGGCCGTGTGCGCGTGGGGTGGGCCTCGGCGCGGGTGGAAGTGCTAGAGCAGCGACCGCTGCAGTGCTTCCGGTGCCTGCGCCGAGGTCACACGTGGGCGCAGTGCGCCCACACGGGAGAGGCGAGCCGGCTTGGCCGGTGTTATCGGTGCGGGGATGAGGGGCATTTGGCGGCGGCCTGTCGGGCCCCCCCCAAGTGCCCGCTCTGCGGGGATCTGGGCCTGCCGGCCGACCATCGGTCCGGCACCAAGGCCTGCCCCTCCTTCCAGCCCGGTGGGCCAAGAAGGAGGGGAGGTAAGGGGCAATCGGCCCCGAAGGACCCGGTCACTAGGACCGGGCCCCCGCCGGCCGAGCCGACTCGCCCTCCCGAGGGGGGAATGGACGTAGAGGAGGAAGAGGCTCCGCCCATCAGGCGGAGTCCATATAGGGGAGAAACCTCCTCCGACGAACCGGCAGCGGCCGGATCGTCGAAGGGGGTTTGAACGCGGGGGTACCGGTACCCGCCGCGTTCAGGGGAAGGGGGTTAGCCCTGGGGGTGCACGTGCACTCCTTCGAAGGGCGGGCCTTATCGCGTGCGGGGGCCTCATTCCGGGGATCCCGACCGGGCTAGCGGCGGACGCTGCAGCACGGTACGGGCCCTAGAAGGAGGTCCCCGGGGGTGCGCTGGGGAGGTTCGGGTCCGCAACCCGGGCCCCCCATCGGGCACCCCTGGGAAGGGGGGGAAATGCGGCTGCCGTCGCTGCGTTTCCCTGATAGAGGGTATAATCGTCGGGGAGGCTTCTCCTCCCCGTCGGGATGTCTATTTAAAGACCGCTCGCGGGCCAGTTGTATGCTAACGCGATCCTGGCTGCGAGCATTTGGTTTAGGGACGGTCGCGGGGTTTTAGGCGATCCAGTTCGTCATTAGTCTCCCTCACCTGCGGCGGTGAGAGGAGGCTAATCCATGAGGATTTCCCCGTAGTTAACAAAAAAAAAGGATAGGGTTAGGATAGGGTTAGGATAGGGTAGGATGGGAGCCGAAGTTCTGGGTGGATTCGGAGTGGGTGCAGGAATGACCTTGAGGACGTAGGTGCCTCTTGAGATTCCCCTGCATTCATGATGAAACCTCGATGGAACTGATGTTCTCCTGAACTGGATACTTACCTGTTTACTTACCTTCGGTGAGTTCTCGGGAGAGAGGTCCAGGGTGGAGAATTTCGGTGAAGTTGAGGGTCCATCCGGGGCAAAATCCTCCTACTCCATCTCCTCGTGGTGGCTCCTGGGACTCTGTGGAAGCTTCGGCTGAAACAGAGTGCGAACGGAGTAGGCAGGTGCGTGGGCGGGCCTTGGGATCTCCTTGTGGCAGCAAGAATACGAACCAGGTCCGCTCCGGGGATTGATTATTTGGCCACGTGCGGGCAAGTGGGCGATCCGCTGGAGAGCTTAGTACTCTGGTTAGACTGGATTCTGAGCGCAAAGGCATAGTTTACGGTGCAGGAGAGGGATACCCCAGTACCGGTACGGGTGACGTGGTCGCGCATGCGGCACCCGGATCGTCATTCCATGAATGCGAGCCTGAGGAGGTAGACCGCCTGGCCCCTCAGGAAGTAATGGCGACAGGTGAAGGCCTTCAGACTGGGGCTTTGGTAGTTGATCCGACGACTGCCATCGTTGGATTGCTACCGGAAATCAGTTTTACTCGTGTTGACTTCGACAGAAGTCTTAAAGAAGAATTGGACGATGCTCTTAGGAAAGAGGTCGATATGGAGCGCTTAAGTGCTCTCTCCCTGTTAAGCTGGAAAGCTTAATGGAGGGAGATAAGAGTAAGGCGGAGAACATGGACCTTGACGTGGACATTGATGTCATCATGTTGTCCGATGATGAGGGAGAGGAACAGGTGTTTAGACCTAGACCTCGACCTCGTGTGATTTCGAGCGACAAGGAGGATGTTGTTGTGCCTTCGGACAGTTGGCCGGTTCCGGTTGGTACAGGTGTTGGATGGGATGAGCCGGCGCCTGGTGATATCGGAGGTGTTGGTGTTCCTCGGGAGTGTAGTACCCCGATGAATGTTAGCCTTGGTGCTGGATCGGTTGACGCGGGTGTTGGGACCTCTCCGAGGGTTGGTCCGAGGACTAGATCCATGATTAGTCCGGTGAAGAAGAATGTTGTGATGTCTCCTACGCTGGCTTCTTCTGGGGGATTGCCTGTTGTTAGGAGCGTCACCACTATTGATACGGGAGGTGCGGTACCTAGAGTTACCACTGAGACGGATCAAATCAAATTGTTGGATAAGTCTTTAACAAAAGACTTGAGGAAGATCCACTCGGATGTGCTTCGACTAGTTGAATATACTAGTAAGAATACAAACATCCGAGCAGAGTATAGAGATATTATCTCTAAGTTACCTGAGTCTTTGAAGAAGATCTCAAAGAAGAAAGATTTGATACGTCACAATTACACGAATAGAGAAAGAGAGCTGACTTACTTACCTGAATCCAAACAGGAGGTGGGTACCATGACTCTGCCTGCTCCGATTGTGAACAAATTCCTCAGGACAGAGGAATATGATGGAGACGTTTCGGCGTCGGCTATCCTTGGCACGAGTGATGCTGAGTCGGTGATTCCAGGTGCGTCGTATGCCTCGGTGGTGGGACATCCTGCGATTCCGGGGCCATCTGGTGTACCTGTAAGAAAAAGAAAAGTTGAGTTATCTCCTCCTAAAGAAGAGAAAAAGTTCAGAGTTCCTGCGATCCCCAAGGCTAAGGCTGGGAAGCCTGAACCAAGGGGACCCTCCAGGAATTCTGAACCTGTTAAGTTTCCTGGTAAAAAATCTTCCTCTAAGAGGAAGTGTCCTGAAAGTGTTGTTCAGAGCAGCCCTTCTGATGAGGAGGCTTCAGAGGATAGGGTGGACGTACTTTTGGGGATTGCGAGGAAGTTGGTTGCGGAATTGGAGGAGATTAAAAGATCCAGGAGGAGTAAGAGAAGTGGGATGGACAAGGCTGGAAGTCTGGATGTGGTTGTTCCTAGGAAAGAGGTCTCGTTTAGGGATGATCATTCAGAGGAGGGTCCAGTCTCTGGAAAGAAGGAAACGTGGTCTCTGGTCACGAAGAGGAAAAAAGGACGGGTGAAAAAGACAGAGGATCTGGGGGTTGTAGAGAGGAAAAGGAGTAAGGTGGAAGAAAAGAAGGATGATTTGGATACTTCTGCTGGGACTTCGAAGCCTCCGAAGCCTCCGTTGAGGCCTAGGTGGACGGTTTCTAGACCGGACGCCCTTGTCATCAACGTGAAGGACGAGTCACACTTCAAGATGATTTGTGACAAAATAAGTAAGACTCCAGCTAATCTGGACAAGATTAAAAGAGTCAGAAAAACTCGCACTGGACAAGTTCTTCTTGAGATGAACGAAGCCGGCGATAGTCGTGTCCTGAAAGAAGACATTCAGAGTTTGGTGGAGGAAAATACGAAGATCAGGGTTCTTCAAAAAATGTTCGATCTCGAGGTTCGAGACCTAGATCCTACCATTGAGGCCCCTGAAGTGCTTCTTAAATTGGCGGAACATCTGGGAGCCAATCCATTGGAGCTTAAATCCAGGGTTTTCCGTTCCACTAAGATTGGAACTCGAATGGCGGTCATCGAAACCCCTGTTAAATACCTGAAAAAGGTTGTTGACGGGGGAAAGGTACGTATTGGTATGACCTTTGTACATTTGAGCCCTGCACCTAAGGTCATTAAGTGCTTTAGGTGTCACGGCACGGGTCACTTTGGTACCAATTGTACCGAAAAACTTAATGGAAAAATTCGATGTCGTAAATTTAATCGAGACGGACACGACATGAAGGATTGCCCTGAAAAAGAGATGAGGTGCCTAGATTGTGCGAAGGAAAAACTTCCTTCCAACCATCTTATAGGCTCCATGGGGTGCCCTACGTTTCGTGGGAAATTTAGGGACCTCAAGACGCAGTTCTACCGATACTGTAGTGAGAATACTACAGATAAACTGTAACCACAGTAGAATTGCGCACATCCTCCTGGATCAGTCTTGCTCTAACCATAACATCGATATCATGTGTGTTCAGGAACCATTTACAGTCCCTCAGACTTGGATTAGCTCCATTGATCAGCATTCGGCGATCTATATTAGAAACAATTTGTGGAAAGTTCCTATTAACCGCCAAATTATTGGCCACTTTTATGTTGGTATAGTTACTGAGATATTTACCTTGGTAACATTCTACATTTCTCCGAACTGCTCCATCCAGGAGTTTTACCAATATTTAGAGGAACTCCGCTGCGCCAGAAGATCATGGAGAAATCCTATTGTTCTGTTGGGTGACCCGAACGCCAGGTCTGTTTTGTTTGGTGACATCTTGACAAACAAAAGAGGTTCTATCCTGGAACCTGGTGGTTTCACCTTTGTTAGACCTAAGCGTAAATCGAAGATTGACGTTATCTGTGCTTCGCATAATTTGTTCAATAAGATTGACAGTAAGGTTGATCCTACCTATAATGGGTCTGATCATCGAAACTGTCTCCACAAAATTGATTTTTCTTCCTCGTCCGCTTTTCAAAATTATTTTAAATTCAAGACCAATTGGTCTTGGAACTTAAAGACTTTTGACCCGGATGTCTTTATGTGCAACCTTCAGATGTTGAATTATAGTATTGATTGGACCAACCTGGATCTTACATCTGTGGAACAATATATTAAAAATATTAAACAGGCTTGTAGACGGACTATGAGGAAGAAGACTGATAAGTTTCGAATGAAATCAAATCCCTGGTGGAGTGTTGAGCTGGGGGACTTGAGAACTGCGGTCTACAGGGCTAGGCGCAAGTATCTCCGTAAGATGTCTCGTGATCAATACTCTGATAGGGCTCGAGAGATATTTTGTGATCTTCGGAAGAAATTACAATACAAAATTAATGAAAGCAAGCGCAGACTATGGTTTGAATTTATCGATTTGCTTAAGAAGGACATCTGGGGTAGACCCTTTCTTACTGTTCGCAATAAGATCAAGAACAGGCAGCCCGCCCCTCTTATTGATGCCGATGATGCCAGGAATGTTCTGTCGGGATTGTTTCCGCGAGAACTTCATAGGCCTCGTTACGATTCTTTTCTTGTTCCTGATTAATAATGACACCTCTCATTTCACTGCTGTGATGAATGTGTGTTTGAATTTGAGACGCGTTCCGGATTCATGGAAGAGATCCAGGGTAATTTTAATTAGAAAAAATAAAGAGAAGACCATGCTACCGTCCGACTTCCGTCCTATTTGTATCGGTGATTGCCTTAACAAGATATTTGAGAAGATCTTGGAAGAACGTATCTTGAGCCAGCTAGGTGATCCTCCGTTCCACAGTAATCAGTTTGGATTTACTAGGGGGAAATCCACGATTGATGCCCTAGATAAATTATCAAAATTTATTGCAGACTGTAACAAAAAAGGCAAATATGGAATTTTGGTTAGTCTTGATATCAAAAATGCCTTTAACAGTCTTTCTTGGCGCAATATTTTCAAGTGTTTTAAAAATAGGAACTTTAGCCCACAATTGCAAGCTGTCCTTCAAGATTACTTGCGGGACAGATTTGTTACTTACAAATCTTCGACTGGTTTGGTGGATTACCGTATGGAGAAGGGTGTTCCCCAGGGTTCAGTCATATCCCCGATCCTTTGGAACATGGTTTATGATGAACTTCTGGCACTCCCTTTTAAAGATGACGTTAACGTTATTGCATATGCCGATGATATAGCTGTTTTCACCTCGGCTCGACGGTTGGTCACGGTTAAACGGGATCTTGAAGAGGCTGTAAATAAGATCATTGCGCCTTGGTTGGATGATCGAGGCCTGGAACTTTCTCCTAAAAAATCGGAGTTCATTTTTGTTAACAGAAAGGTGATTCCATCATCATTTTATTTAAATGTTTTGGATACTCGCCTTGTTGCAAAGGACTCATTGAAGTATCTTGGCATCCACATGAATAGATACGGTAACTATTTTGTTCACATCGAGAAGGTTATAGCTGTGGCGACTCGTACCATTGGTGAGTTGTCTCGGCTTATGAACAATATTGGGGGTCCTTCTACTGCTGGGCGTAAGTTGTACTACAACATTATAGAGTCGATCGTGTGTTATGGGTGCCCTATTTGGGGTGATAAGGGCTTATCTTACACTCGGAACCGCACTTTGGTGGAGCGTATTCAGCGCGTTGGCCTGGGGAGGGTTGCTAGGTCGTATTGTACGGTTTCGCGCAATGCGCTTTGTGCGATTACAGGCATCCTCCCTATGGAAATAACGATCAAAGAACGTGCTCGATTATACTTCATCAAACAAATGTACAAGATCCTTGACAATGACACGGATGATATTGTGTTTATGAAGATGGACTTATTTAAAGAAGAGAAGGCCATTCTTCAGAAGAATTCGTGGATGGAATGGCAGGACAAATGGAATAGGTATCGAAAAGCCAGATGGACCAAGAGATTAATTCCACGTGTGGAAGAGTGGAGCTCCAGAAAATTTGGCGAACTGAATTTTCGCCTTACGCAGGTTTTGACTGGACACGGTGTGTTCAATTCATATAGACACAGAATCCGTCGATCCAATAGTGATCTGTGTTGGTTTGAATGTGAAGTTAAGGATGATCCTGAGCACACCGTGTTCCATTGTAATCGTTGGACCGGCGATAGGGTTAGTTTGGAGTCCGATCTTCAGGAAGATCTAACCGTGGAAAACTTCCAGGCGCTTATGTTGAAGAGTGCTGAAAACTGGAAGAAGATAGATAATTTCATCAATAAGATCATGGTCCAAAAGGAAAAATTTGAAAGATACCTGGAGAAGATGAATAGAGTTGATTTTCTTCCTGTGGACACACTCACTTGATAGTGTGAGTGTGGGAGTGATAGTACCGCTGTTAATATAGATATGATATCTATTTATTAGATAAAAACATGCGAGGTACTAGGTTCATGGCAGAAGGACGCGTTGTAATGCGAATAGTAGATCGCGTGTCCTTCGCTAGCCATGGAAATTACGAGGCGACAGGTCCACGTGCCTTGTATGGTGGGGTTTTAGTGGGTATGGGCAGGGATATATAGTAATTGATACTATATAGTCCCGTTTCCCCCGCACACCATCTTAGGGGGTGCCGAGTCCCACACTACCCTCTCCTGCTGTCATCTATGGGAGAGGGTGTGCGTAAATGCATTTCCCCACCATCCTAAATGGAAAAAAAGGATAGGGTTAGGATAGGGTTAGGATAGGGTTAGGATGGGGACTGAGGTCATGTGGCGTCTACAGTGGTGACTCTGATCCACTGTCGATTTCGGTCTCTCGGTGTGAGAGAGTCACATGGCTAAAATTCCTCTCACTCCACCTCCTCGTGGTGGTCCCCGGGCACCCTCTGCGGAGGGTGGCTAACGGAGTGAGGGGTGCAGGGGGGAGGGGGTCGCGTGTTTTTGGGGCTTTATTTTCTATTATTTTTCGGGGTTCTATTTTCTTTCTCTATCTCTCTATTCTATTTATTAGTTATTTATATTTATTTTTACTTACCTTTCGTTTTTCTCCTATTATTTTCCTAAGTTTATTATTACCTTATTTCTATTATCTTTATTACTTACCTGCTTATTTTACTTACCTTCTGTTTACCTTCTTCTTCCTAGTTTCTCCTTCTTCTCCTTCTGTTTTTCTGTTTTGTTTGCGGTGAGCCGGTCCTCTTCTTTTTCCTCCCTGGGCTGTCCTTCGTGGCGGTCCAGTGGAGCCGGGATGGGTCGCGTGATGCGGGTGGGTTTTATTTTGATGTTTTTCCTTCTTCTTCTTCTGTTTCCTTTGCCTTCTGTTCTTTTTCCTTTCTTTTTCTTTTCTTCGGTTACCTATTTATTTTGTTTACCTATTTTATTAACTTCCCGATTCATAGGGAAGTTACTGTAATTACTCCGAAAATCGAAAATCGATTTTTTAGCAGATCTTCACGTTTCATGGTTATTGAAGTCATTTTAGACTATTTTTATCAAATTGTTAGTATGTGTGTGTGTGTGTGTGTGTGTGTGTGTGTGTGCGTATGGCCGTTTTTATGTTATCAAATTTTTCGTTAACGTTTTCTGAAAAAGTAACAATGCGATCAGAATGATGAATGATGCAATCGATGCGCCCCGTCGTAACTTAGAGCTGATTAGATTTTGGTCCATATCGGTCAAGTAGTTTTTTAGATTTTTTAGTTTTTTTAGTTTTTTTCGAAAGAAGTTCATTCAAGAATGCAATTTATACGAGAGGATGGAAATTTTCCACCGAATAAACAAACGTAATTATATATATTTCATTTTTATGTAAAAAAAATTTTTTTTAATTTAACCCTTTGAACGCGAGCGGCGCCGATACGGCGTCCGGCCGATGTTAAGTAGCAACTCGAGCGGTGCCGATACGGCGCCCGGGCGATGTGAAGTGGCAAGGATGCATCTTGGCTATTGTTTTACTAAGTATCACACCAAAACTAATTACAGAGTGTAATATTTATCAAAATTTGTTGTTTTCGACATATAAATGAATAAACTGGTGAAATTTTTTTTTTTAATTTTTTTTAAATTGAATATTTTTGAAGTACCTGTAAAATGTTCACCTAATGTGGCCGAAATCGTCTCGAGTTGCTGGTTCGCGCAAGCGAAAACGGCCTCGAGTTCAAAGGGTTAAAAAAAATTTTTTTTAATTTAAAAAAAACTTTTTTTTTCAATTATGCAACTAATGCTAATGTTACCGCTTACAATAATCAAACTAGCTGGTTATTGTTGCTCGCCCGCTTCGCGAGCTCGCGGGTAGGACTGCTCTTTCGAGAGGGTTAGTGGTACGCATTGCTAGTGGGGCATACAGCTATTAATGTTTTTTTACCCCGAAAATCGAAAATCGAATTTTTAACAGATCTTCACGTTTCATGGTCATTGGATTCATTTTAGACTATTTTTATCAAAATCTCGGTATATGTGTGTGTGTGTGTGTGTGTGTGTGTGTGTGTGTGTGTGTGTGTGTGTGCGCGCGCGTGTGTGTGTGTGTCAAATTTTTCGTTAACATTTTCTGAAAAAGTAACAATGCGATCAGAATGATGAATGATGCAATGGATGTGCCTCGTCGTAACTTAGAGCTGATTAGATTTTGGTCCATATTGGTCAAGCAGTTTTTTAGATTTTTTAGTTTTTCTTGAAAGAAGTTCATTCAACAATGCAATTTATAAGAGAGGATGGAAATTTTCCACCAAATAAACAAACGTAATTATATATATTTCATTTTTTTTAAATTATGCAGTTAATGCTAATGTTACCGCTTACAACTAACGAATCGGGAAGTTCTTTGTGTGGCTCGTGGAGAGTCACACACAAAATAAAAAAAAACCATTAATAGCTGTATACCTCACTAGTTTTATTTTATTTTTGTTTACCTTTTCGTTTACCTTAACTTACCTTGTTTTCCTGTTTTTCTTATTTAGTTTATACTTACCTTTTGTTTACCTACCTTTCCTCTTCTGTCCTGTCCTCTTCTTTTCCTTTTGTGGGTGTCTTCTTCTGGGTGGGTTGTGCGCGTGGTCCTCTTCCTCTGGCGGGTTTGCTCCTTTTATACGGACCAGGGTGTGTCTAGGCGGAAACAGGTATCGGCCAGCCGCAAGTGGTGAGATTTCTCTCTGGATACGCCAAATGATAAAACGTTTAATGCTTCAGGGGCTGGATACCCCAGGGCCGGCACAGGGGGGGGGTGGGCGAGCAGGCCCCCCCTGGGTCGTCATCCGGCGACTGCGAGTCTGTGGAGGTGGCGAACTGGGCCTCACAGAAAGTAATAATTACCAGCGATATAAACGACTTGGCGCGTCCAATGGTACCGACCGAGAAAATGGATATAATCGAGGTCATCGAGATGATTGAGGATTCTCCTTCTCCTGCGAAGGATAAAGATTGGCCTGTGCTGCCGGGTACTGGCGTCTCTTGGGAAACCAAGGACCAGAACCCTGGTACGTCTTCCTCTCATGTAGTTCCTGAAAAAACAAAAGATGTGATAAATAAAAATCCTAAAGAAATAGTAAAAGAAAAAATTAATCCTAAGGTTAAAATCATAAAAATTACAAATATTGAAGCCAAAAAAGATGATAAAACATTAAAATTGTGTAAAAAAATGAATAATCAACTAGAAGAGCTATTAACCAAGGCTGAGGCTCTTGCCACATACATGGACGGTAATAAAAATATTAAAGGAGTGTATAAATCTTTCTGCTACGAATTACCAAAGAAAATTAAAAATCTGATAGTACATAAAGACGCTATTAAAAATATTAGAGTAAACGAGATAAGAAAAGAAACATTTAAAGAAGTAGAACATGCAAAAGAAGTAGAACTTGCAAAAACAGAACAAATAAAAATAGATAGTCAAAAAGAACATGCAAAATTAATAAATAAAAAAGAAACTAAAGATGTAGCTACAAACACTTACCTTCCATGGCCGGCTTCCCGTAGGGCTGAAGAGTCGGATGTGTCGGGCAGGAGCTCTAGCAGAAGAGGCTTTTCTCCAGCAGCGAGATTATACGCGAACGTTGTAGTGGGTCCGAAAACAAAAATTAAAAGAAAATTAGACGAAGATAATATTGTCCCTAAGAAAAGTAAAATTAAAGAAAGTAATAACTTACCTTTACCGCTTCCGATGTCGTCTAGAGATGTGTCCTCCGAGGGGTCCTCATCGGAGGATTCGTCCGAGGATACCTATAAGAAAATTTTAGAATTATTAATTGAAAAAACTAAAACTAAGAAGAAGGAAAGGAAAGAGAAGGAAGATAGAAAAGCTAAAAGAAAGATAGAGAAAGAGCTAGTGACAGAGGATACAGAGAGAGAAAGAGAGGAGGATAGCAGACAGGAGAAGGAGTGGAAAACGATAACTAAGAGAAAAGGAAAGAGAAAGAACGTAGAGAAGGCAGAGATGACTGAAAGAAAGAAGGAAGTTAAAAGCGAAAGCGAAACGGTTAAGAAGAAAATTATAACTAAACCTAAATGGGTTACTCAGAAAACTGACGCGGTTGTAATTAAAACAAAAGATGATAACGATTTTAAAGAAATTTATAATAAAGTTTGTAGAGTTGATAATATGGAGAACATTAAAAGAGTTCGCAAGACCAGAACTGGTCAGATGTTGTTAGAACTAAATGACTCCGGTGATGCGAAAAAGATTACCGAGTCTTTAAGGATCGCTACTGGTAAAGATGACGATATACGCGTTCTTCAGAAAATGTTTGATATCGAGATCCGAGATCTCGATCCTTTAGTTGACGATAAAACTGTAATTAGTGAACTCAGTAAACACTTAAATGTTTCAGAAGATGATTTAAAACTTAAAGTTATTAGATTAACAAAGATAGGTACCCAACTTGCCGTAGTTGAGGCGCCGATAAAAATATTAAAACTTATAATGGATAAGGATAAACTGCGTATTGGTATGACTTACGTTAGGTGCACGGCAGCACCGAAGATCATCAAGTGCTACAGATGTCATCGGTTAGGGCACTATAGCACTAATTGCCGCGTTACCATCGCTGGAGGTTTGAGATGCCGTCAGTGTGACCAAGATGGTCACAGTCAAAAAGAATGTAAAAACAAAATTTTCTGTGCTGAATGCCATGGGCACGACTTACCCTCGGGCCATTTAATTGGCTCGATGGCGTGCCCGGCATTCCGCAATAAAATTAGAGAAATAAAAGATCAGTTTATTAACTTCCCGATTCATAGGGAAGTTACTGTAATTACCCCGAAAATCGAAAATCGATTTTTTAGCAGATCTTCACGTTTCATGGTTATTGAAGTCATTTTAGACTATTTTTATCAAATTGTTAGTATGTGTGTGTGTGTGTGTGTGTGTGTGTGTGTGTGCGTATGGCCGTTTTTATGTTATCAAATTTTTCGTTAACGTTTTCTGAAAAAGTAACAATGCGATCAGAATGATGAATGATGCAATCGATGCGCCCCGTCGTAACTTAGAGCTGATTAGATTTTGGTCCATATCGGTCAAGTAGTTTTTTAGATTTTTTAGTTTTTTTAGTTTTTTTCGAAAGAAGTTCATTCAAGAATGCAATTTATACGAGAGGATGGAAATTTTCCACCGAATAAACAAACGTAATTATATATATTTCATTTTTATGTAAAAAAAATTTTTTTTAATTTAACCCTTTGAACGCGAGCGGCGCCGATACGGCGTCCGGCCGATGTTAAGTAGCAACTCGAGCGGTGCCGATACGGCGCCCGGGCGATGTGAAGTGGCAAGGATGCATCTTGGCTATTGTTTTACTAAGTATCACACCAAAACTAATTACAGAGTGTAATATTTATCAAAATTTGTTGTTTTCGACATATAAATGAATAAACTGGTGAAATTTTTTTTTTTAATTTTTTTTAAATTGAATATTTTTGAAGTACCTGTAAAATGTTCACCTAATGTGGCCGAAATCGTCTCGAGTTGCTGGTTCGCGCAAGCGAAAACGGCCTCGAGTTCAAAGGGTTAAAAAAAATTTTTTTTAATTTAAAAAAAACTTTTTTTTTCAATTATGCAACTAATGCTAATGTTACCGCTTACAATAATCAAACTAGCTGGTTATTGTTGCTCGCCCGCTTCGCGAGCTCGCGGGTAGGACTGCTCTTTCGAGAGGGTTAGTGGTACGCATTGCTAGTGGGGCATACAGCTATTAATGTTTTTTTACCCCGAAAATCGAAAATCGAATTTTTAACAGATCTTCACGTTTCATGGTCATTGGATTCATTTTAGACTATTTTTATCAAAATCTCGGTATATGTGTGTGTGTGTGTGTGTGTGTGTGTGTGTGTGTGTGTGTGTGTGTGTGCGCGCGCGTGTGTGTGTGTGTCAAATTTTTCGTTAACATTTTCTGAAAAAGTAACAATGCGATCAGAATGATGAATGATGCAATGGATGTGCCTCGTCGTAATTTAGAGCTGATTAGATTTTGGTCCATATTGGTCAAGCAGTTTTTTAGATTTTTTAGTTTTTTTCGAAAGAAGTTCATTCAACAATGCAATTTATAAGAGAGGATGGAAATTTTCCACCAAATAAACAAACGTAATTATATATATTTCATTTTTTTTTTAATTATGCAGTTAATGCTAATGTTACCGCTTACAACTAACGAATCGGGAAGTTCTTTGTGTGGCTCGTGGAGAGTCACACACAAAATAAAAAAAAACCATTAATAGCTGTATGCCTCACTAGCAATGCGTACCACTAACCCTCTCGCAAGAGCAGTCCTACCCGCGAGCTCGCGAAGCGAGCGAGCAACAATAACACCATCCGCGAGCTCGCGAAGCGAGCGAGCAACAATAACCAGCTAGTTAAATTTAATAATGCATCTATTACAACTAAACTTAAATCATTGTAAGCTAGCACAGGAACTAAGCTATCAAACTTGTGTTACTAATAAAATAGATATCTTCTGTTTACAGGAACCTTATAAAAAAGAAAAAAGCTGGATAACCTCCAGCGATGGTAAAGCGGCAATAGCGATTATAAATAAAAATATTAAGATAGCTGATAACGATAAAATTAAAGGCCATTTCTTCGTGTGTATAAAAACGGGATTTTTCACGCTTGTTAACGCGTATATAACTCCAAATTGTGAGGATTGGGATTACCATTTATATTTACAAGAACTTTTTCAAACTATCAAAGATTGGAAACCACCGTACATAATATTGGGAGACTTCAACGCTCGCTCTCAGTTGTTCGGAGATAGCGAAACGAACGAAAGAGGTAAAATATTTAGTAACTTTTTACAAAATTTAGATCTGGTACCGATTGAAATAAAGGGTAAATATACCTTTTGCAAAGGAACTAGACGTTCAAAAGTAGACGTGATTAGTTGCTCGTACAAACTCTTTTCTATGATAAAAAGTAAAGTCGATTACACATACAATGCTTCGGATCACAAAAATTGTATCCATACAATAGATTTAAGTAAAAACAAAATATATAATAAACAAAATAAAATAAACAAAACTTGGAATGTAAAAACTTTCAACGAAGATATATTCATGCAAACAATAGAAAAACTAAACAAAGAAATTGACTGGAATAACATGCAAAAAGAAACAATAGATGTATATATAAAAAATATCAAAAAGGCATGCAATAAATCAATGAAATTAAAAAGCAATAAATATATATTCAAAACCAATGCTTGGTGGACCAAGGAAATCGCAATTGCGAGATCCGAAGCAAACAAAGCTAGGAGAAAATACCAAAAGAAACTAAAACAAAAAATAGATCATGCAATAGAAAAAGAAGAATATAAACAAAAGAAAAAGAGATTGCAATATTTAATAAATGATACAAAACATAAACAGTGGAAGGAGTTTGTCGAGCTTCTAAACACCGATATATGGGGAAAACCCTTTCAAATCATAAGGAATAAAATTAAAAATCGGCAACCAGCGCCAAGCATTAAAATTAAAGATGCAGAAAATATATTAAAAGATCTCTTTCCGAGAGAAAAGAACAAAATAAAATATAAAAACTTTGGTAAAACAGATAACGAACTTTGTACATATGAAGGTGAAATAAAATTAATAGCAAAAAATTTAAATATCAAAAAAGCCGCTGGCTTAGATAACATACCAATAACAATAACTCGTGTTTTATTAAATAATGATACAAAGATTATAACTAAAATATATAATTATTGCCTAGAACATGCATACATACCTGCAAACTGGAAAATTTCACGTACTATATTAATAAGAAAAAATAATAATAATACGATGCTATCTTCTGACTTTCGACCGCTGTGCGTAGGAGACGGATTAAATAAAGTTTTTGAAAAGTTGTTACAAAATAGAATAATAGATCAATTAGGAGAACCTTCGTTTCACCAAGACCAGTTTGGCTTTACAAAAGGCAAATCTACGGTAGATGCTTTAATGAAAGTAAATAAATATGTAACAGAAAATAATCTAAAAGAAAAATTTTGCATCTTCGTCAGCTTAGATATACGAAATGCCTTCAACAGTTTGTCGTGGCAGAAAATTTTCAAAAGTTTTTCGGATAAACATTTCTCTATGCAATTAAGGAAAATTCTACAAAATTACTGTAAAGATAGATACATACAATATAAAAGTATTAATAAAAAACTTAAAATTAAAATGAACAAAGGTGTTCCGCAAGGATCCTTAATTTCGCCTATAATTTGGAACGTTGTTTACGACGGAGTTTTGAAACTTAAATATAATAAAGATGTACAAGTGATAGCATATGCCGATGACTTGGCAGTATATTCGTCAAGCAAAAATTTAAATAGTTTAAAAAATAGTATCGAGGAAACGATAAATGAAGTTATTGCGCCGTGGTTAAAGAGAACTGGTCTTGAGTTGTCACCATTAAAAACAAAGTATATATTTCATAATAAAAAAGTTAGACCTCAAAACTTTGAATTAAATATTCTAGGTAAAAATATAAAACCAACAGAAAATTTAAAATATCTTGGCTTAAATATAAATAAATATAATAATTATTTTGTACATGTAAAAACAGTAACAGATAGAGCGATTCATGCGATGGGAGAGCTTTCGCGCCTAATGGCAAATATCGGTGGTCCCACCTTTGGTGGTAGAAAACTTTATTATTTTATACTCGAATCAATTGTAAGTTACGCAGCCCCTGTCTGGGCAGAAAAAGCGTTGGAAAAAACAAAAAATAACGAAATAATAGAAAGAACACAAAGAATAGGTTTAAATAGGCTCGCAAGAGCATATAGTACGGTTAGCAGAAACGCGCTATGCGCCATAACAGGTGTGTTGCCGCTAGAAATAACTTTAATGGAAAGAGTAAAATTATATAAACTAAAAAAGATGTATGAAATAAATGAAAATGATACAAATTTAGAAAGAGAAGAAAAAATCGAAAATTTAGATAGAATAGACAAAATAGTTAAAAAAGAATCATGGACAATTTGGCAAAAGAAATGGTGTAATTACAAAAAATCAATTTGGACAAAGAAGTTAATTAATAATGTACATAAATGGAGCATAAGGAAATTTGGTATTATAAACTTTCGGCTAACGCAGTTTCTGTCTGGACACGGGGTCTTCCGTACTTATTTGTTTAAAATAAAAAAAGCAGAGGACGACAAATGCTGGTTTGGTTGTGGAGTTCCCGACACCCCAGAGCATACGCTGTTCTTCTGCAATAGATGGGCCGCTGAAAAATTGCAATTAGACCTTAAAATCGGTATAAATTTAACAGTTAAAAATTTTGAGAAAGTAATATTAAAAAACGAAGAAAATTGGAAAGCGATAGATGAAACTATAAACAAAATAATAAAATACAAAGAAGAATACGAAAGAAAGTTAGAGAAAGAAAAGAAAGACAGATTAAAGGAAAACAAAAACAAGCGTGGAATTTCCTCGCTGCGCAGGAAGAAAAAATAATTATTGGCCAAATGATATTATGATACAGTTTGTAAATATTTATAGTGTTCATTCTTTTGATTAGTTCTTTATCGTTAGTTTTATCGTTAATATATAGGTTAAGATGTATATAGGTGTACATAGAATTCATAGTAAGCAAAGAACAAGCTAGTGGCCATAAGGTCAAATTTCCCCGCTGAATGCGGACAGCGGGCCAGCGGGGAAGAAAATTTGACCCGCAGTAGAGGAGCGGAAGGGACCTGCGGGGCCCTGGGCAGTGGGGTTTTAGACGGTATGGCGATTATGCGTTAGGCCTTAAATAATTCCCCCAAATGACATCTTTGGGGGAAGCCGAGCCCGTCACTACCCCCTCAACCACCATCGGAGAGGGGGTGTGCGTAATAGCAGTTCCCCACTGCCCTTAAACAAAAAAAGGTTAGGATAGGGGTCTGAAGGCCGGAGAGGATTCGGAGTGGGTGTGGGAATGACCTCGAGGACCTCGTGTGCCTCCTGGGATTCCCCCACATCCATGATGAAACTTCGATGGAACTGATGTTCTCCTGAAGAGGTACTTACCTGATTACTCACCTTCGGTGGGTTCTCGGGAGAGAGGCCTTGAACGGAGAATTTCGGTGAAGTTGAGGTTCCTCTTTGGTCAAAATCCTCCTACTCCACCTCCTCGTGGTGGCCCCGGGACTCTGTGGAAGCTTCGGCTGAAACAGAGTGCGAACGGAGTAGGCAGGTGCGTGGGCGGGCCTTGGGATCTCCTTGTGGCAGCAAGAATACGAACCAGGTCCGCCCCAGGGACTGATTTTGGGTTACGACGAGATATGTGGGCGTTTTCAGCTGGAGAGCTTTATACTCTGGTTCAGTCTGGATACGCCATTAAAGAAAAACGTTTACGGTGCAGAGGAGGGAGACCTCAGTACCGGCACAGGGGAGGTTGGCTCAACGGCCGCCCCTGGGTCGTCATCCCATTACGTTGAGGCTGCGGGGTTGGACCCTTTGGCTCCGCAGCAGGTACCTGCTACAAAGGTAGATCCCCCTCTAGGGGGGGATAATCCTGAACCTGGCTCTGCGGCTGCCATCGGGGGTCGGGGGAAGGATCAAGTGTCAGGCGAAGAGGACACCTACAATTCTGATTCGGATATATTAGACGACGAAACAGAAGACTCGGAATGGTGTACCACAGATTCTGAGGATTCACTAGATAGTCTGTCGATGAGTGAATCAGAAATTCGGGAGATACAACAGAGCTCTCCGGGATGGAAAGTTAGAGGAATGAGGAAATCTAAACCTAAGAAATTGGACTATTCGGAAGAGGAGATTGAGACGAACAACCACCTCAAAGAAGAGGTTCAAATGATTATCGCTAAGGATACATCGAACCTCTCTGAGGATGACAAAAGAATACTGGTTGAGAGGCATGAGATCTATGAGGAGGATATGAAAACTCTTAGAAACATACTTGATTTGGACTCTTGTCATAAGATAATTATCCCACCGGAAAAGCGTCAAGAAATCCAAAATAAATTGGATGAGCTGATGGTGGAGGATGATATAGTATCTCCTATCTTGCTTCCATGGATTGCTCAGTGGAAGAGGGAAGAGGAGATGCGGAAAAGCGAAGCAAAGAAATTAGAAAAGATTAAAAGAAGGATTCTCTTGAAAGAAGAAAAGAAAAAGATAGAAGAAGAGAAGTACTTACCTGTACCGGAAGTGGCTACCGCTACTCCTGGTGAGGACTTACCTGGCAAGGATATATCTGTGGAGAATATCCCAATGGAGAAGACGATGGACATTGGAGTAAAGATACCTGAAAAAGAAACAGAGTTAATGGAGATTGAAGAGAAAAACTTACCTGCGGCTTCTATGGAGGGTGTTTTCCCCCCAATGGAGATTGAGGGTAATCCGGGTTCGTCGAATGACAACGGCGCCGATCCTGGTCCTGGTCGTGGTCCTGGTCCTGGTCTGGGTCGTGATCCTGGTCGCGATCCTGGTCCTGGTCTGGGTCCTGGTCCTGGTCCTGGGTCGTCATCTGAAAAAGAAAAAGAAAAGATTAGTAAATCACAGGCAAAGATGGAATGGGAAACAGATCCTACCGTGAGTACCGTGAAGTGGTCGGAAGAATTGAAGTCCAATATATCGGACAAAAAGGATACACCGCCGTCTTTCCTGAAGGTGGACCTCACGAAGACGACACCTCAAGTGGAGGAGAAAGTGAAGTCCAAACCTGGAAAAAGTAAGGTCTTTAAGACGAGGATTTTCACACAGGGTGATGGAGGGAACAAGCCGTCTGTTAGATCGATAACGGATGTAAGAGCTCCAGAGCCTTCTAGTGCTAAGCCCTCAGATAAGATTTCGGAAGGTGTTAAAAAATACTCTAGAAAAGTATCTAGAGAATTAACGAAAACACAGGAAAAAGTAAAAGATTTGGCTGCTTATATCCCCAGAGTCAAAAATATAAGAATGGGATATAAGGAGATAATTAAAGATCTGCCAGAGGAGATTGATCGAATTATCAAATTGAAGGATCAGCTCCTGAATCTATACGACCTTAATAAAAAGGTGCAGTTGACAGAGGAGATCTCAGGTTCGAATACTAGACCTACTACCAGGGATAGTTCAATTCAAACTGGACAGATGAGCCCCGTGAAACTAGATCTTACCGGGGGAGCTATTCCAAAGATAATAGACTCTAAGGGGGGAATATCTAGCAAAGGATACTCCAAAATCACCTATGCTACAATGGCAGCAAAAAGAAGGAAGGTAGAAGAACCGAGGGGAGCTCAATTTCAACCAGGACATGAACCTCTGGCGGTGAGGGGATCGGAGGATCCGATTTTGGATCTTCTGGCGGATCTCACCGCACAGAGGAAGAAGATGATCTTTCATATTGCGGGCTTGAAAGAAGTGGAAGGTACGTTAACGGAGTCAGAGAGAAAAATAGCGGAGATAGAAGGTGACCCCAGAATATCTCAAGAGGAACAGATCCTCTTGCAGAAAGCGAAACTGACTCTGTTAACAATGAAAAGAGACACAAAGAACCTGACTATCAACCCGGAAGATATTCATAACCTTCTGGGTGATATACAAGGTAGGACAAAAACATTAAGAACTTCACATCAGGAAAGGGAAGTTCCGAAAGAGAAGAAGAAAGAGAAGAAAGAGTCCACTGTGAGGAATATCCGGCCGAGATGGGCGGTCCCTCGTCCGGATGCTCTACTCATCAAGATGAAAGATGTAGCAGATGCCAAGGCGAAAAATGATCTTTATAAAAAGATCAATGACCTTGACACGGATGCAAAAGACATGATTAGGAAGATCAGAAAAACACGTCAGGGAGAAATACTCCTGGAATTGGAAGCCGACGCGAATACAAACGAAATTAAGCGATCGATCTACGATTCATTAGGCTCGGATGAGAGTATAAAAACACTACAGAAGACTTTCGACGTGGAACTGAAGGATATGGATCCCTTTGTCCAACAAGCGGAGGTTTTGAAGGCACTTGAAGTCCATCTGGCCTGTAGTATAGATGACTTTAAGGTGAAAGTGTTCAGGGAATCACGAATGGGAACTAAAATAGCTGTGATCGAGCTACCCATAAAATTCCTGGAGACAGTCATGAACAAGAATAGGATCAAGATTGGGTTCACAAAGGTGTCTATTATACCTGCACCCAGGATCGGTAAATGTTTTAAATGCCATCGCTCAGGGCACTTCAGTGCGAATTGTACTGAGACGATGGAGAATAATATTAGGTGTAGGAAGTGCGGTAATGATGGACACGACATGACCGTATGTCAACAGAAGTTTTCGGTATGCCGCGACTGTTCAACGGCGGGAAAACCTGCAGGTCATTTGATCGGCTCAATGGCTTGTCCAATATATCGGGAAAACTTTAGGAGTAAACAGGCTCAATTCATCAGGTTTCATCAGGAGAAGAAGAAGCGAGATGAGCGTGAGAAAGTAGAAAAGAGGAAAGAAGTAGAGGGGGAGACATCACAAATGGAGATTGATGATGGAAGCCTGACACCGCGAATGAGTTCGACACCCGGAATTACGCCCATCTCCACTCCAGGGGCTACTCCGAGAAGCCTGAAAAGAGCGGCCATCTTTCCGTTAGATCGTAGAAAAAGTAGAATAAGGAATGAATGTACATAGGTTTAATCAAATTGTAAATATTTATCAGTTTATTGTAAATAGTAGAATGTAAGCATGTAAATAGATGTAAATAATCTAACGGTAAAGATAACTGAAGAAAAGTGGGAGAAGCCGAGGGAAGTGGACCAAGAGTAATGCGGCAAGCGGGTCCTTGCATCCACGCAGATCTTCGGCACATCGCAGGCGATGAGGAAGGTCACACGCTCACCTGTGTGTCCTGGGTGTGGAGTTTCTCGCTTCTCCACATCCTTAAAAAAAAAAAAAAAAAAAAGGATAGGGTTAGGATAGGGTTAGGATTTTAGGGTACTGAATGCAGCCCTCTGGTCGCAATCTTTTGTTCTTAAATAATTTAATTATTTAATTGAATACGATTTCGACTTGTTATCTTACCGCTATATGCACCTTTTGTTCTCTTTCTAAACGCTCGTTCATTCACATTATGAGATATACAACTCATCCTACTACGATTTTGCATATGCCAAAACTTATTGGCGATAATAGTAGTGATAACGGTGACTGCTACGGCGAAATAACTTGTTTGAACAGAATTCTTTCTGAAATTCGTTCTTTTAAGAATTCAAGTCATTCACCTCCACCCGATTTTGTTCTTGATTCAAACCAATATTTACTTTTTATATTTCTATTTGTTGTTCTAATTGGTATATTTGTTATTCTTTTGTTCGCCATATTTTATGTAGCACGCCGTTTCCGTTGTGTACCGTCTGCCTTTCACATGATAAACTCTGATGAGAGTCATCAGTGTGCCTAAGAAGAGGCGTTTTCGGTTTAGAAAGAAGAAACATCAAAAGCCACAAACCGATATAGTGAAGATGGCTCGTAGACGTGTGCGACGACAGAATGGGCGTAGAAGAAGAAGACGGAATGTTGGACCTAACTCAAGGGTCACCCGTCTTTCCGTCCGAAGAATGGTCGACTTTGATTCGACCTGGGGTTCTGAACATCGCTGGTACTACAACGTGAAATTGAGTATTTTGAACGTAGCGTTTTCATCGGTTTTCGATGAATTTAAGATCGTTTCTATAACGGTCAAATATCTCCCTAATGATGCGCAAACTGAGACTGGACTCCTAGTTTTCGTCCTTTTGGACCGATCTGGATTTGGTAGTTATGGCTCATCTACCGCAAAATCATGGTTTCCAACTTTAACAGCCATGCCAGGAGCGAAGGTTGGTCCACGTTATCGACCAATTACTCAGAGATGGCGTCCAACTGAAACATCGGTGCGTGACTGGTTTCGACATTCGGATGATCCAACATTTTGTACTGCCTATGTTTGTAACAACGGAAAGGAAACAGATGTTCTTGGAGGAAGTTTTCTTATTACAGCAGTTTTACTTGCTCGAGGCTTGTACTATAACGCAACAGTGACACATGCACTGCGTGAGATTGGACATATTCCGGAACCAGAACTGTCATGGGAGACAGTCGGTTAATGACTGACTAATTAGAGAGAACAGAGCAGGGACTTTAAAGTCGTGTGATTACCATTTCACATTATGATTGCAGATGTGGTATGTTGGTTCCACGAGTTTTCTGTCCATCCCCCTTAGTATAATGGATAGTACGTGACCATTCTAAGGTCAAGATCCGTGGTTCGTCGTGGTCAGTCCTCCGTAATCCGCTCGCTCGCTTCGCGAGCTCGCGGTTGCAGAAATAGTTATAAACAATATCGAGTAACGTTGCACGAATGTTTATAAACAATCAGAACCTGTAATCTCGCGTGTTACACTATAAATCGAATACTAGTATAGCGATTACAAAATAAATTCGCGCTACAGAAAACACCCCTAAGGTGAATTCAAATATTCTTTTCAAATTGAAAAATTTTCAAGCACGCCAACAAACATACTAGTACGCGCGGAAAATAAGTTGCGCATTGAACTCTCTATGCGCGGACAGTCTTCCGTAGTCCGCTCACTCGCTTCGCGAGCTCGCGGTTGCAGAAATAATTATAAACAATATCGAGCAACGTTGCACGAATGTTTATAAACAATTTAGAACTTGTAAATTCACGCACTGAGCTATAAATCGAATACAAGTACAGCGATTACAAATAAATTCGCGTAACAAAACCACCCTTAAGGTGGATTCAAATTCTCTTTTCAAATTGGAAAAAATTTTAAGCTCGCTGATAAACATACTAGCTGCGCGTTGAACTCTCTATGCGCGGACAGTCTTCCGTAGTCCGCTCACTCGCTTCGCGAGCTCGCGGTTGCAGAAATAATTATAAACAATATCGAGCAACGTTGCACGAATGTTTATAAACAATTTAGAACTTGTAAATTCACGCACTGAGCTATAAATCGAATACAAGTACAGCGATTACAAATAAATTCGCGTAACAAAACCACCCTTAAGGTGGATTCAAATTCTCTTTTCAAATTGGAAAAAATTTTAAGCTCGCTGATAAACATACTAGCTGCGCGTTGAACTCTCTATGCGCGGACAGTCTTCCGTAGTCCGCTCGCTCGCTTCGCGAGCTCGCGGTTGCAGACATAATTATAAACAATATCGAGCAACGTTGCACGAATGTTTATAAACAATTTAGAACTTGTAAATTCACGTACTGAGCTATAAATCGAATACAAGTACAGCGATTACAAATAAATTCGCGTAACAAAACCACCCTTAAGGTGGATTGAAATTTTCTTTTCAAATTGAAAACTTTCAAGCTCGCTGATAAACGTACTAGCTGCGCGTTGAACTCTCTATGCGCGGACAGTCTTCCGTAGTCCGCTCGCTCGCTTCGCGAGCTCGCGGTTGCAGAAATAATTATAAACAATATCGAGTAACGTTGCACGAACGTTTATAAACAATTAGAACCTGTAATCTCGCGTGTTACACTATAAATCGAATACTAGTATAGCGATTACAAAATAAATTCGCGTTACAGAAAACACCCCTAAGGTGAATTCAAATTTTCTTTTCAAATTGAAAAATTTTCAAGCTCACTGATAAACATACTAGAACGCGTGGTAAATAGATTGCGCATTGAACTCTCCACGCGTGAACAGTCCTCCGTAGTCCGCTCGCTCGCTTCGCGAGCTCGCGGCTGCAGAAATGGTTGTGGGCAATATCGAGTAACGCTACACGAACGTTTATAAACAATTAAAATCCATAAATACGCGTAACGAACTATAAACGGAACACTGGTACAGCGACTACAAGTAAACTCGCGTAGCAGAAACCACCCTTCTTCTCGCTATACCCCAACCCAACATAGGCGCCCACCATAACATATCCACACCAACATACCCAAGACAACGACCACCCACCCCAACCAAATAGACACCCACCATAACGCACCCAAACACACAAAACACACACGCACACAAACACACAGCAGTAGTACGAGACAGCAACAAGGAAAAGAAAAAAAAGGGAAACAACGGGTGACTATACCCAAGAAAGGAAAAAAAAAAACACAGAAACAGAACACGGTGCAGTAACACCAACAAGAATCCTAAACGGAAACTCCTCAACTCAAACACACCAAACCCAAAACCCCAACCCACCCTCCCCCCTCCCACCCCTCCCAAAGGAAAAACCCTCCCAATCAACCGGAATTAAATATGTTACAGAAACGGAAACGGAACCAAGTAAAATGGAATTCAAGGGCATCCAACTAGGAGAGGAAGTCCAAATCGTAGAACGAAAGGGAGAAAGGGAGACGCAAGGAAAGGTGCTGAAAACACCCAGGATCACCACCAAGGAGAACAACAGCGGCAGCAAGGCACGAGTTCAGAAGGAGCAACCGGGCACCTCAACAGCCACGGGAGAAAGCGGGGAGGCCAGAGGGAGCAACAAACGACAGGACGAGGCGGACCCAATGGACCCGCTAACCATTGCAATAGTTAAGGAGGGATACCCGGCAAAGGGACTAGACCTAGTACGCGACGAGGTGACGGCTATGTGGGCTAGCGTAGCGGAATACGCGCTCAACAAAAGGAGGCCAATAAAATTTAAACGTTGGGGAATCAAAGCTGGAGGCGTAATAATGACGGCAAGGGACGAGGCAGCGATAGGGAACATTAAAGTTGCGCTTAAAGAACTCGAATTCGAGTTCGTACCCAAAAAACTAACAATAATAAGCGTAGACAAATTAAACGTCACGGTACGAGCTACACTTTACGTAAGCAACAGAATGATGAAACTGGAGGTAATCCTAGGCCACCTGGAGCGAGATTACGAGCCGCTAACAGCCACAAAATGGCAGCAAAAAAGGAAAGAAAGGCTCACAGAAAAAGGAAAGGAATTTACGCTAGAGCTACCGGAAAGCGAGTACAATTATATCAAAAGTAAAGGGGGCAAAATTAGTATTATGGGGGGAGCCATTAATTTAACAGTCACGAAGAAGTCGTAAACACGCCCGCCAGCTCACATAGCCGCACAAAACACACACCCCAATATATGCACACACGACAGAGAATAAAATGTAGCTTCAAAATATGTCACCTGTAAACACACAAATATACCAATGTACACAAATCCTCATAACAAAAATGTCAATCAACCAAACAAGTATTATCATAAATAAAAAGTAATTATATACACCTGAACTCAGAGTCGACAAACAAACAATTTACTACCATCCTCCCCTAGCCATAAGCACAAAAATAAGGTACGAAATATCAAGGGAAGCAAGGCAAAAGGAACGAGAAACGGAACTCTGCATAAGGTATTTACAACACAACACAGCACACATATCACACTCAACCGTCCAACCCACAAAGGACAAATCATGACAAGAGACAGCAAACCCGAACGGTTAAACAGTACGACACAACGACACACACCCCCCCCCCTAAGCGAATAGACCCCTCCATCACAAGAACAACCGAACAACCACACAGGGCGCAAACAGTAGAGTAAAATTAAAATAAAAATTCGAATTTAAATAGACCCAAATTAAAATCGCCGACCAACAATCGCCCACCCACCAACGCGATAAAAACAATAACACGCACAACACAAACTTACCCCAAGCGCAGACTACCGAAAAGAAAGAAGGAAAAAGAGAGGAAAATATATAATAATACTAAAACAAATACATACAACAAATAAATAATTAGACATATAAGTTAACCAACCTCCCAGACCCCAACCAATCCTTCCCACAGCAACACAACACAACGAGGCCACGAAAAGCCAACACGAGTAAGGTATGTGCAATACAAATAACACAACCAGGGTAGTGTCACTCAATGTATTTTTCTGTTGGCACGAAATCGAACACCATCCGATAGTTGTGCTACACAACCAACGGGTCAAAACGCGGGAATCTGAAATCCACACTATCCATTCCACGCTAAATTTGATAAATAAACTAAAACATTTTCATACATTTTAAGAACATTATCTTAAACATTTGTATCAGTAGATGCACAACTTTCTACTTATTAACAAATCTCAAAACGCAATATCAGGCGCGATTACTACTAATATTGCAAGTCACACATCATTTACAAACTTTTTCACACAAACAATGCATCAAATGCATATCACACCAATTGACATCGTGTGACGGGCGGGGAGTACCTCGTGGCGCGCGTCACGTATCGCGGGACACACAGTTCGTTGTGTGTTGCGGGATGTGCGGCGTGTGTTGCATTGTGTCTATGCGAGCAGCCTGTATCGGTGGGAGTTGTGGGATGCGCGGTGTGCATTACGGGATGTTCGATGTATGTTACACGATCTCAGATCGATCACGCATCTCTCTTAAATACATAAATCTTAATTTATATACGGCTAATCTCAAAGCAGACAGCCAAAAACATTGTTGAATTCCCTAATGCTAGCTACAGTCCCACTGCTTTTGCTGTCCGCGAGGAACTCCCCTGTAACATCAATTTCATCTGAAAAGAAATACATTCTTACTTCAATTTCAATTTTTAAATTATAACAAACAGTGGACTGCAATCGCAAGAATAATAAATACGGAATCTTGATCGCAAATGGTAGCAACTACCCGTAAACCTGAAATGATATTGAGTTAAAAAAAAAATAATAATAATCCCTAAACATATACTATGAGGGACCAAAAGTAGGCTTGACTGACTCAAAAACAGTAAAACCTAATGTGAAATAATATACTCATCTACTATCAACTTAACTTAATAGGTCTTTAAATTTCTGCATTTGCGGGACCCTTACTGATTGAATAACACACTGCCTGCCTCGATTCCATTAACCATGACATCCCATATGGAACTGTAATGGATACCTGTGGACAAAACAACTTCGTCAAAAACTACAATACATGATCTACCTATAGGCCTAAAAATATCGACGTCCTCCTAGCTTATTAATACGTATGCGCCAAAATGCTGTCATCAATTCCATCTGGCGGGCACTTTGAGAATTACTCTTGCAAAGTAGTGACATCTTAATGTCTGTGTTACACTGCTAATTCGCGCTAACAGCTCTCCTATGAGAGTGACACTACCCTGCAATACAACGGCCTCCGAAGCGAGATAACCGGTCACCCCACAATCATAGTCCGGCATCTGCCCATTCCACCACCTACCAGCACCGCGCCGGGTAATGAAACGTAAAAGTTCAATACAGTCAACGGTAACAACCGCTACACTGACATAAAAGATCCGGACATCAGAATGCGTAAAGCCCCAACACTCAGACTCCCCAAAACTTCAAAGACCGACCCCCGACACTCTATCAAAAAAGGGGGGAACTACACCGGACGCGAAGTGGACGGGCCGGTATTTAACGAATCACTCAACGAGGGGGTCTCTGATAACGAAAAGGACAACACGGCTAACCCCACTCCACCACAACCCACCACACCGCGTTCGGGACGACCACCGACGACCGAACCCACGGGTGTCAACCGAAACACGTCTTGTCCGATAAAATTCCCGATCAGAGAAAGGCCGAAAACGAGTCAAGGAAACATCCACAAACCATCATCGGAAACAATGGAGGTCAAAATCCTAGAAAACCCCGGAATCGACGCACGAATCCCTAAGCTAGCCGACGAAAAAAGTAACGCTCCGACCACGCGAATCCCACCTCGATCGGCCCTTCCCCACGCTCGGCCCGCCGCCCGGGGCCTCAGCGCGGCAGGGCAGACATAGCCAACAATAATAAAAAAAAAAAAAAAAAAAAAGGAGAACCACCCCAATCCGTCGCGGCACGCCCAGAGCGCGAATAAGGGGATCGCGATCCGAAATCATAGCAACTATTAGAGGAGGGCAAAACCCGTCAACAAAACACCGCAAACCACCAATCGCTCGTGCACGCGGAAAAAACGAATCGAGACAACACATCGCCCCGGCCCCACAATCCACGTCCTAGCGATCAAAAAGGGAGCACATCCCAACGTATATACAACACGGGAAAAAGAGAGGCAACAACAACAAACCGGGCTAAACCGGAAAACAACACCTAACCAAAACACATCATACCCCATCCCAAGACCCAAATAAAAAAAAAAAAAAACCTGAAATGCTCACCATGAATAAAGAATAAAAGGAATGAGCACCCCCACCGACATCCCAAAATCCCACCCCCACACCAACTAACTATCTCCTTCACAGGTTGGTCGTATAGCCTCACCACCGAGCAGCCTAAACGAACAAGGTGGTGACACAACCCTCCCCGTCACCAACACAAGATCGAACGAGAGATCACAACACCAAAAGGGGGGGACCAACCACCACACGCTGAGCACAAACAGAAAAGCACAGCAATCCCGGACCATCGTAAACGCAAAACAAACAAACAAACACACACACACGAACACACAAAGGAAATAAAAGGGAAAAAAAAGGAACTAAAAAGGAAAAAAAAAGAGGAAGAGAAAAAAGGATAGGAAAGAAGGAAAAGAAAAGAGAAAGAGGGAGAACAAGAAGGATGAAGATAATACAAGTAAACCTCCACCACGCGGCCGGGGCAGCAGCCCTACTGGCTAAGAAATTCAGCGAGGAATCTTTTGACGTGGCACTCATCCAGGAACCCTGGATCAGTCGAAAAGGTATCAGAGGAATGAACGGAATTGGAACCATCCACTCAAACAAGATAAACGAGGACACGAGAACCTGCGTAGTAACGAGAAGGAATATAACGGGAACTCTATTGACCCAATTCACGGACAATTCAATCACGACCGTGTCAATACAAGTGGGAAAAGGAAACGAATCCAAAGAAATACTAGTAGTATCATTGTATCTACACCACGAAGGGAAAGACATCCCGGGCAAGAAATGTACGGAAATGGTAGAATGGGCAAACAGGAACGACGTCCCGGTGATAATAGGAACGGACGCGAACGCCAGGAACAGACACTGGGGAAGCACGGATACCAATCCAAGAGGAGTAATCCTAATGGACTACATAGTGAACGCAGGGCTGTTCATAGCCAACTACGGAAACAGACCGACATACGTCACAAAAAGCAGGAAAGAGGTTCTGGACATAACCATATGCTCAGAATCAATAATAGACAAATTCTACAAATGGAAGGTACTGGACGAGATTAACGGCTCAGACCACAACTCAATAGAGTACAGAATAAGATGGGACTGCCAAACGGAGACAGAGGAAAAAAGGAGCGTTAACAATACAGACTGGGACAGATTCAAGGAGTTGAATAAGGAATCAGTAAAAACATTAGAAGGGAAATACGGAAACGCTGCCGAAATAGATGCGTATGCAGGAAGCATAGCGACAACGCTAAGAATGAACTGGGAAGACGCGACGGAGGCAACTCCGGCGACAGGAAGAAGGAAAGTAAGATGGTGGAACAAAAAACTAGAGAAAAAGAAAGAAACGGTAAAAATATGCAAACAAAGATGGAGGAAGGCCAAACCAAGGAATAAGGCTAAGAGATGGGCAGCCTACAAAAAAGAAAGCAAAAACCTCAGGTACGAAATAATGAAAAGCAGGAGAGAATGCTGGAGAAAATTCACCAAGTCGATCGAGAAAACCTCGGTAGCGGCCAGGATCACGCAGACTCTGCTGAAATGCGGAGGCGGCAACATGGGAGCAATAAGAAAAGGAAACACCTTACTCCACAGGAACGACGAGATAATGGAGCAACTGCTGGAGACCCACTTCCCCGGGTTCACCAGAGACACGGAGGCCGAAGCCGAGGAGGAGAACAACGGAACCAACGAGGTACAACCGAACTGGAGGTTGGCGAATCAGATCGCCAACCCCAGCAGAGTCAAATGGGCCCTATCGGTCTTCAGCCCGGACAAGGCTCCTGGGCTGGACAAGCTGAGCCCGCGAATTCTAAAGAAATCGCAAAACCAATATGGACAGGCCATAACCAACCTGATAAAAGCAAGCATTGCTACGGGACACATCCCGAAAGCATGGACGGGAACGAAGGTAGTATTCCTACCCAAACCCGGGAAAACGGATCTAACGGTACCAAAGGCATACCGACCGATATGCCTGACATCGTTTCTGCTGAAAACAGCAGAAAAACTGATCGACAGGCATCTCAAATGCACCACGCTAAGGGAAAGGGAACTGTTCGAAGGGCAACACGCCTATAGAACGGGTCACTCGACGGAAGTCGCCCTACACAGGGTAATAAACGAAGCCGAAAAGGCACGCGTAAAAAAGGAATGCGCCATGGCGTGCTTCATGGACATCGAGGGGGCATTCAACATGACCCCGATCGATGCCATGGACCAAGCGATGGAAGACTTCAATGTGGAACCAAACATCAGAACATGGATAATGAACATGTTGAAGAACAGAAGAATCAAAGCGTACAGAGGGGACGCGGAAGTAGAAGGCAAGGTAAAAAGGGGCACCCCACAGGGGGGAATACTCTCCCCACTGCTCTGGTGCATGGCGCTGGACTCGCTCCTACGCGCACTGGAGGAAACCGGAGCCACGATAGTGGCCTACGCCGACGACGTGGCCATCGTAAGCAGGAACAAGGAAAGGGGAAAATGCGTGGAAACGATACAGACGGCGTTAAACATAACGGAAGTCTGGTGCGAAACGGTAGGTCTATCGGTAAACCCCGAAAAGACGGAAGTGATGGAATTCACCAGAACCACCCTGTACCCGGTGGACAGCGGACTGAGCTACATGGGCACTCCGCTGCCACTAAAAGAGAAGGTAAAATACCTGGGAATAACCATAAACAGGAAACTGATGTGGAGACCACACATCAAAGGCAAAGTAGACGCAGCAAAAGGAAATATAATGATGCTGAGCAGAGCGGTAGGCGCAACCTGGGGACTGACACCCCACATACTAAGATGGATATACAAGGCGATCGTGGTGCCGAGGGTGACGTACGGAGCGGCAATATGGTGGAAAGGGACGGATCTGGCAACGGTCAGAGGCTGGCTGGACAGACTACAAGGCATGGCAAATAGGAGAATACTAGGATGCGTGGGAAACACGCCGAACAAGACAATGGAAGTGCTAGCGGACATACAACCGCTGGACATAAGAATAAAAGAAATAGCGCTGAAAACAGCATACAGACTAATATGCTGGAACAAATGGGAAGATCTAGGTTACGGCCACTCCAACATCATCGAATACATAGGAAAAAGGGACAACAGGGAACTCATCACTCTGAGCCAGATGCAAAAGGACACGGATGAGAAAAGATATTTGGACAGTAAGCTGTACAAAACAGAGATAAGAGAAAGGGACGACTGGAAGAAAGGAATACCAAGGGATCTGAAGGAAACGGCACTCTGGTACACAGACGGATCGAGGAAAAACGAGCTGACAGGTGCAGCATGGACAAACAACAAAGACAGGCACTTCTACGTCAAACTAGGAGAGCACCCCACAGTATACCAGGCAGAACTACTGGCCATAAGATTATGCGCCCTGGAAATCATAGAAAAAGGGGAGAACAAGAAAGAGATTACGATCTGCACAGACAGCCAAGCGGCCATCAAAAGTCTGCAACAGCTGGAATGCAGATCGAGACTACTATGGGAGGCACATGACACGCTAAATCAGCTGGTCAAGAGGGGAAAAACCGTCAAGATAACCTGGATACCAGGTCACTCGGGACTAGAGGGAAACGAAAAAGCGGACGAACTGGCCAACAAAGGATCGGACTCATCTCCGGAGGAACCACAACAGTGGGTTGGCTTACCAGACGCCAATTACAACCTCCTGGTAAGAAGATGGGCGGTAGAAAGATCAGCGGAGAAATGGAGAACATCCACAGGGCTGGAACACAGTAAAAGGTTCCTGGGGGTAGATGAATGGCCAGCCAAAAGGGTCAGAGGCATCATCGACCTGAACAGGAAGGAACTAAGAAGAATGGTAGAAACGATCACGGGAATAGCCCCGCTGAACAAACACCTGAGGAAACTAGGAAGAACAGACACGAGCATATGCTCGCTATGCAATGATAAAGAGGAAACACCCGAGCACATAGTCACGGAATGCGAGGCAGTAACAAGGAAAAGACGAGCTATACTAGAAGACAGTACCATCGAGGGAGACGTACTGAAAGTAATAGAATGGAAAAAACTAAAACGATTCATGGAAGAAGTAGACCCATGGAAGGAATAAAAGAAGAAAAAAAAGGGGAAAACTAGCTGGTTATTGTTGCTCGCTCGCTTCGCGAGCTCGCGGATGGGGTTGTTGTTGCTCGCTCGCTTCGCGAGCTCGCGGGTAGGACTGCTCTTGCGAGAGGGTTAGTGGTACGCATTGCTAGTGAGGCATACAGCTATTAATGGTTTTTTTTTTATTTTGTGTGTGACTCTCCACGAGCCACACAAAGAACTTCCCGATTCGTTAGTTGTAAGCGGTAACATTAGCATTAACTGCATAATTTAAAAAAAATGAAATATATATAATTACGTTTGTTTATTTGGTGGAAAATTTCCATCCTCTCTTATAAATTGCATTGTTGAATGAACTTCTTTCGAAAAAAACTAAAAAATCTAAAAAGCTGCTTGACCAATATGGACCAAAATCTAATCAGCTCTAAGTTACGACGAGGCACATCCATTGCATCATTCATCATTCTGATCGCATTGTTACTTTTTCAGAAAATGTTAACGAAAAATTTGACACACGCACATGCACACGTACACGCACACGCACACGCGCGCGCACTCACACACACACACACCGACATTTTGATAAAAATAGTCTAAAATGAATCCAATGACCATGAAACGTGAAGATCTGTTAAAAATTCGATTTTCGATTTTCGGGGTAAAAAAACATTAATAGCTGTATGTCCCACTAGCAATGCGTACCACTAACCCTCTCGAAAGAGCAGTACTACCCGCGAGCTCGCGAAGCGGGCGAGCAACAATAACCAGCTAGTTCGATTATTGTAAGCGGTAACATTAGCATTAGTTGCATAATTGAAACCCTTAACCCTTTGAACTCGAGGCCGTTTTCGCTTGCGCGAACCAGCAACTCGAGACGATTTCGGCCTTAGGTGAACATTTTACAGATACTTCAAAAATATTTAATTTTACAAAAATTAAAAAAAAAAAATTTCACCAGTTTATTCATTTATATGTCGAAAACAACAAATTTTGATAAATATTACACTCTGTAATTAGTTTTGGTGTGATACTTAGTAAAACAATAGCCAAGATGCATCCTTGCCACTTCACACCGGCCGGGCGCCGTATCGGCACCGCTCGAGTTGCTACTTAACATCGGCCGGACGCCGTATCAGCGCCGCTCGTGTTCAAAGGGTTAAATTTAAAAAAATTTTTTTTACATAAAAATGAAATATATATAATTACGTTTGTTTATTCGGTGGAAAATTTCCATCCTCTCATATAAATTGCATTCTTGAATGAACTTCTTTCGAAAAAAACTAAAAAAACTAAAAAATCTAAAAAACTACTTGACCGATATGGACCAAAATCTAATCAGCTCTAAGTTACGACGGGGCACATCGATTGCATCATTCATCATTCTGATCGCATTGTTACTTTTTCAGAAAACGTTAACGAAAAATTTGATAACATAAAAACGGCCATACGCACACACACACACACACACACACACACACACACACACATACTAACAATTTGATAAAAATAGTCTAAAATGACTTCAATAACCATGAAACGTGAAGATCTGCTAAAAAATCGATTTTCGATTTTCGGGGTAATTACAGTAACTTCCCTATGAATCGGGAAGTTAAAAAGGGAAACAGGAAGCAAGCAGGATAGGTTATGTTACGGCGATAAACTGAGACTACATAGTAGTCGATGATGGACCCCCACGCCAAAACCTGCCTGCCCGCGACCGAAACCATACTGAGAAGAATCAAAGGAAAAAATAGGGGAACCACGACCGAGAAAGAGAGAAAGTAAGGAAAAAACCAAGAAGAGAAAAAAAAGGGGCAGAAAAGACGACAGCCCAAGAAGACCCAGTACAAACATTTGCGGAAAAATGGAACAAAGCAGCAGTATGCAAACAACGGGAACAAGGAAAACCAGTACAATCGCAAGGAACCCCCAATAAGAAATCAAATAAGGCAGTCGAAGAAACCAAAACTAAAATAAAGAACCACACATACATACATATAGGCAAAAAAGGAGGAGGAAACACAAATCATAAGGAAACAAGGACAACAGCACGAGAAAAAACTGGATCGATCACAAGATCAGTCGAAGAAACCAAGACTAAAATAAAGAATCACGCGCACACATACGCAAAAGAAACGGACAACAAGGGAAAAAAAAGAAAAAAAAAAAGACGCAAACCACAGGGAAAAAAGGGGACAAGAACAGGGATCAGAACGACCGCAAGAAGAAATCCAAAACACGGAAGCAAAACCAGGCAACCAAAAACAATGGCAGCAGTCGAAAAAACCCAGATTAAACGAGGGAAATACAAAAAAGAGGAGAACAGGACACAATAATAATGTTACGTCCCGCGAGTCGGTTCTGTGATTCAAGGTGATCACAAACACGCGGATTAAAACGACAATTTTTAATTCAGCTTTAGAGTCCACACGGCAAGTATAACCGTGTCTGACTCGGGTCACGACGCAACGGTTTGCTATGCGATTTACAAATGGCACTCACCGCCCTTAGCCCAGACAGCAGTATTAGTTGCCACTGACGCGTAGTAGTTTTAGCTGCTCTGCTCCTGGTCCGCTTGTCTACGCACGCGGGGTGGTTCCTACCACGTCTGATGGTGGTGAAGGATCAGCAGGCTGCTTCCCTCTGGTCAGCTCTGCTCGAGTTTGGCCTTGCTCGTTGATAATGGTGTCGCGGACGACCGTAGGGAGAGCGCGGACACCGAGCAATTTTGTATATTCGTCTTTAGGAGACGTTTCTGATAAGAATCCCCGTGCGAGCTTCCGCAATTGATACTTTCGTCCGGCGCGACGTGGCATGGAATATTCTAACAAATGCAACGAGTGCGTTTCAAAAACAATTAAGACGTCTGAGTGTTCACGATCGTATAGAGCCGCTGGTAGGCTTCTAGGCATACAAGTGAACAATCAAGACTTTATGAAGAATAGTTATGAAAGAGAATATTCCATTACGACGTGATGAACTTTGAAATGACGAGACACTGCGTCTATTTTAAATAATACTTTAATGATATAGAATAGAATACAAAAGTTATAATGATCCCGAGAGGTAAGGCCTCTGGGCTGGACGCGCGGGACTCCAGGAGACGACGACGTCTCTAAGTGGAGTTCAGAAAAGAAGTCGTGTTAAAAGAAAATAATCGTTCTCGTAAGCTTTGAAAATGTGGAATGTTTGTGGAGTGGGGTAATTAGGAGTGGGAGTGTTATGCGAGATGTGGGAATCGTTGGACAGGATGGACGATTGATAATGGTGGTATTGGAATATGATCGAAGGTAAGGATGAGAATAGAAGTGATCGCTCGGTTCGTATGGCGCGGATTGATAAAAGAATGGGTTCTTACTGGCTATCGCGTTCAAGTTACAAGCTGTTAACGGTATCTTAATAATATATTGATTATTGTCGTATTTTCCTACACTATACGTCACCAGACGTAACACCTCCCCCCCACGGAAGAAAAATAATTTGTCGTTCGAGAAATTATTTTTCCTCATCATTGAGTGCGGGCGTTTTCTTATAACTAATAAATTGTCTTTGTCCGTGGATTGTCACTTCGCTTAGTCTTTCCTCGGGTTCGCTATTCGCACGTCTGTCCGTAGCGGAATCAGAAACGCACTCACGAGGGGACACTGGGGTCTCACTCGCGGCACTTCTGTCTTTTAGGAATAAGCAAAAATGTGTGAGCGCACTACACAATGCTGCTAGAAGCTGGACGCTGCATCCGTAGGCGTTGTGAAGAGTGATTCCGTTGAGGATCGTGTTGATCACGACTTTGATGATTTTCCATGCTGCGTATACCCCGATGATTCCGGCCATGGCTGAACCAAATTCCATAAATCCATCCCATAGTCTTCGTCCTGCGGATTCGGCGATTTTTGACAGCGTACCTTCGTCCATTAGGTTAAACATGTGTGGGAATCATGACACGGTTTGGTTTACTGGTACGGTACACCTTTATTTACCGATCTATTGTCTGTTTCCGTCGGCTGCCAGAACTACACTGACTGTCCTGCGGCCGACACACACATGAACACTTACAATGTCTTGGTGTTCATGTGTGTGTGTAAGAATACCTGGTACCCCGCCGGCGTGACCTTATTATCTAAATACATATATATGTGTATATATATATATGTATATATATATATACATATATATATCCCGCTTTAGGATATCACACCTCCCCCTTCTTATTTTGTAATCGCTCCGAACGACGGATCGGTGGCGGTGGCGTTTCGGGCCTTTGGGGTCGTTTACTATCCGTCCCGAGTGTCATTTCCGGTCTTGCCTGCTTGCGTTTTATGAGCTGGTTCGCATGTCGTTTGCACGGTTTTTCATTTTCTATTTTTACTAAGTACGTGACACCCGGTACTAATACTGCTTGTACGATCCCTGGTGCCCATGACTCTCTTCCCCCCTGACAATATTTTTTTGCCATGACCGGGTCGTTTACTGCGAAGTCCGCTCGTTTAGTGCCCGGATGATTTTTAATTTGTCGTGATTGGTGGGTTATGATACGCTCCCAAGTCGGCGTCGGTCGTAACAATGAAAATCGCGTTTTTAATTCTCGCCCTAATGCTAAACTAGCTGGAGTCTTTTGTGTGGCCGCGTGCGGGGTGCTTCGATAATCAAATAGGAATTTCGTAATCGCGTTCTCGACGGATATGCCATCTTTTGTCATGCATGTTATTTTTCGTTTGAAAGTGTCCACGAAGTTTTCCGCCGCCCCGTTGGTTGCTGGGAAATACGTGGGCGTTGTGCTATGTCTTATACCGCTTTCTTTTATAAATCGTTGGAATTCCTTACCTACAAATGTAGAGTAATTGTCAGTGACAAGATGGGCCGGATACCCGTGTCTCGCGAACACCTCTCTGAACGTCCGTATTGTATTTATTTCGTTCATTGATGGCACTATGAATGCCTCGGGCCACTTCGAATGACTGTCCACTATGACTAAGACGGTTTTCCCGAGGAAGGGCCCTAGAAAATCCGCATGGATTCTGTGCCATGGACTCGTGGGCCAAGCCCACGGGGTTAGTGCTATTTTCGGTGGCGTTTTTCTGGTTTCTAGACACGGTAGGCATTCTTTTGTGATTGATTCTATTTCCTGATCCATCCCCGGCCACCACACAAACGATCTCGCTAGTGCTTTCATTTTTGTCGTGCCAAAATGACTGTGGTGTAACTCTTTTAATACTACATTTCGTAATTTTTGTGGAATGATTACTCGGTGTTCCCACATTAGACAATTATTATCTACTGTTATCGCCTCTCTCTTACGCCAAAATGGTATTATAGTTTCTTCTTTTGGCTGATTTTCCCCCCAGCCGTCCATACAACATTGTATTATTCGATTTAGGATTTTATCCTCGCGAGTATATTTTTGAACGGCTCTCCAGTCTAATGTAGCGAAATCATACTCTTTAGCTAAATTTGAATTGGTGCTAGCCGAGTTCTGTAAAATTGCGAATTCTTTTGCGTCGTCTTTTGTGTTTGGTAACGGTAATCTGCTTAGCCAGTCCGCATAATTTTTGGACCCTTTTATATGTTTTATTTTATAGTGGAATGGCGCAAGAAATAACGCCCACCTTTGTAGTCTCGCTGCCCTCGCGTCCGCCAGTTCGACTGTTTTTGCTATTTTAATTATTTCCTCGAGCGAGGCCTCTGCCGGTGCTTTCAATAATTCATACCTTACTTGCGGATTTTGGACGCCCGTAATTATCTGATCCTTCAGCTGGCTGTTAATTTCAGTAGGCTCGAATTGGCATTTCAACGTTAATTTTCTCAGGGCTGTTGTGAATTCTTGTATCGATTCGTCGATACCTTGTTTACGGTCCCGAAACACAAATCTCTGTAACTGTTTATTTGGCTTGGGGTTATAGTGATTTTCGAGTTTGTCCTTGAGTGCCGCATACCCCAATGTTAACGGTTGTTCGTTTTCACAAATTGCTGGAATTTCAGAGAAAACTTCCTGTGATACTTGCGTTAATAACAGAGCCGCCTTTTTCTCATCGCCCACGTCATTTAGTAGTATAAATGCCTCTAATTGCTGTATAAAAGCGCGCCAGTTTCCTCCTTTTTTGAACGGTTCAATTTGTCCTAACCACGTGGACATTCTGCGAACTTGGTTTTCTTTTTGGCGTTTTATGAAAGAGGCCAATCGCTTCCGGAGGGTATCGATGTTTTCGGTTTCCCTGCCCCCTACTTGGTACCTTTCACAAATTTTTAATAATTTCTCCTTTGTTAGCTCGTAAACCCACGAGGTTTTTCCACTGTGCACCAGGACAGTAGTTATTTTCCAGTCGATGGTTTCACCAGTATCGGACATCTCACTACACTATTTAATTTTTCAATCCCATCCTCGTCGCCACTGTGGGAATCATGACACGGTTTGGTTTACTGGTACGGTACACCTTTATTTACCGATCTATTGTCTGTTTCCGTCGGCTGCCAGAACTACACTGACTGTCCTGCGGCCGACACACACATGAACACTTACAATGTCTTGGTGTTCATGTGTGTGTGTAAGAATACCTGGTACCCCGCCGGCGTGACCTTATTATCTAAATACATATATATGTGTATATATATATATATGTATATATATATACATATATATATCCCGCTTTAGGATATCACAACATGTTAACCGATTTGTCTGCGTATGTTCGTCCTGATGCTCCTTGGGCGATTGTGTTGATTACGGCTGTTTTCTCAACTGGGAACATTATATGTTCCGTAAGTTGGTGAATCTCATTCTGCGAATAAATTCCTCCGTTAGCTAAATTCGCAGGATTCGTGTAGTGCCATGCAGCTTCTGTTAGTGGTTGTAAAGGAGGTGGCGGAACCGTTTCGATAGCACGTGGCGTTATGCGGTACCAGGCGCTGTGTATCTTGTACATAGGCGCGATTAGTTCGCTGCAATCCCTTTTTGTGCCGAATCGTGTCAAAATTCTGTGACGAGGCGTGATGAAGTAAGACTCGTTTCTATGGGTTACTGGAAGTTCGTCGTAGCAGTTTGTCGTTTTCCTTACTGTCACTTGTACTGGAATACACTTGATCACGTGTATTACCTCCCCTGATTGTATGGCCGTGTAGCCCGGTTCTTTTACCAGGGTGAGTGCGACTTCCGCGGGTGCAGTGTTGATTAGTGCAATGGCGTTTTTGAGGATCTGTTTTTCCAGCTTGCACTTCTGTCGCATGATGTCTTTGTACATGTTGACAATCTGTGTTTGGATGTGTTTCTCCGTGTAAACAAATTTTGTGTTGATATAGGAGAATATATCCATATTGTAGATATTCGGGTGTTGTCCGGCCTTGAATTTCCCTTCTTTTGCTGTTTCGACGATTAACAATTTCGGATGTTCTGTATTATACAACGTATATCCACAAAGTGATATGTGACCGGTGCTGGTCAATGCGAATGCCGTGTCCCCGGATGTGACCGTATACAGTGGCGTTGATTCGTTCGATGTTGTGGTCTTTATTGCTTTGCCCTCATACAGCGTGCTGAATTCGTTGAATTTGCATTGTGTGCTGTGTATCGCTGTCCAGAAGGTGTGCCCGTCTTCGGTGTCCATGCATCTCTCCTTGCTGAGGGTGCAGTGTTGACCAGAAGGCAGGATAATTTCGTTCGTTATTAATTTGACCACTGCTTGCCGATCTTTTATCGTGACTTTGATGACTGCTTGGACCACCACGTTGTTCCAAGTTCCAAATGGATCGCTGTAGGTTGAACCACTGCAAGTGCCGTCCTGTTGGATGGAACCTGCTAAGGTGACGCTTCTTGTATTCGTCGAGTTCGGGATTAATCCGAATATTTGCGTTGATGGCGGTAAGAAGAGTGCACCCGATTCGTGCATTGTCTGGCAAGCGCTTTGTGTTGTGGAGAGAATGTATTGTTGTCGTCCGTTGTTTACAACCGAGGCATGTGAATGCATGCCGCAGTAGTAAATCGTGCTGTCGATTTCCACTCGACATTGTTGTATGTGCATATCATCGTAGTCGATTATTTGTAAAAGTTGAATTTGGACGTCTTCGTTTGTTGGCTGGTCGTGGGCGTAATCACATTTTGGTTTATCTACTGTGGAGAACGTTGTTATATTCAGTGTGCTGCCTCCGCAGTCGTATCCCACAAGGGCCGATGTCGAGTGCAGGAGAGCGAAGATGAAGACTAAGATCTTCATGGTGACAACTGTCGATGTCGACTGATGAAGTTGTACCTCTCGCGTTGTCTTATCAACCGTTCTCCAGAAGGGGGTGGAGAAGGGATAGCGCGTTAGTGTCTTCATATTTCCTCGCTGTCTTCTTGCTCTTCTTCGTGTTCGATACGATATTGAATTTCGTCGGCGATTTCTGCGGAGCATTCCGCACACTCTATCGCTGGTTTCGTGCTGACTAGCTTGACCCCGCATGATTCGCAGTGGTTCCACATGTCCGTTCCGTATCCGTGGACTTCGCAGACCTCTCGGACGTCGTAGGGAGAACTGCACGCGTCGCAGAGCATCTTTTCGCCTTCTACCATGTAGGCTGTTCCCAAATAACAGGTCAACCCATCGAAGCCTATCATGGCGTCCCATCGCTTCTGGTTGATGGTCCTCCGTCTTGGTGTAAACCAATATTTGGGGCACATGATGTTTGTTGGTCTGGTGTAAGTCGAATGTTTCCTGTCTGGAGCTTTCTTCTGACTGACTTGGTGCTGGACTGGGTTGTTCGGCTTTTATAGGAGCAAAGTTAGGGAGGAGTTGATGTGCTATAGACCTTATTGAAAATATTTTTCGTTTTGCATCCGGTGCTCGGGTTATAATCGCATTTGATTTCATCGATGTCGAGTTTGTGATAATCGTAACGGATTTCTCGGGTATCGCTTTTATCATAACCGGATCGGTTTCTATATCCATTGTTCTTATCGTAAACGAACCTGATTCTTTTGCATGTTTAATTTTATTAGCATGAACTACTCGAGAGCCCCCCTTAAATTTAATACGCACGTTGTTATCGCTTAAACATTCGATTACTTTAAACGGACCTATGTATTCGTTATCTAACTTCCCTCTCCGAGGTTCCTTTAGAAGAAACACGCTGTCTCCGACTGCAAAGGTTTGTACGTTGACCTTTCGGTCGTAATATTTTTTCGATCTTATTTTTGCGGATTCGAGGTTTTCTTTGGCTTTCTTTAATGTTCCGTCTATTTTCGTTTGGAGATCCTCTAAGTAGTTATTATAGGATTCGTTAGCTACGTCGTTCAAGTTAACGCTTGCTGACGGCATTCGTGCGAGAGTGCCGAAAACAAGTTCGTGTGGAGTGAACAGGGTACCCTCATGTACGCTCGTATTATAGGAGAACATGGCCATTGGTAACCATTCATCCCAATCGTCCCGTTTTGTATACTGTTTGAGATATTCCGTTAATACGTGGTGAGATCGCTCTATTGACCCGTTGCTTTGGGGTCTGAACGCGGTGGCTCTGAACTGAGTTATTTTGAACTTTCTGGCTATGTTTTTCATTAACGAGCTTAAGAAATTTTTGCCTTGATCGGTGAGTATGGCTTTAGGAGCGCCGAACGTACAAATAAAGTTCTGGACGAATTTGTTTGCGACTTCAACGGCGTTTGCTGATTCCAAAGGAATGGCTAAGGAATATTTAGTTAAAAGATCTTGGATTGTTAATATATATTTAAATCCGTTGGGCGATTCTGGGAGTGGGCCGACAAGATCTAGAGCGACTTTGTCGAAGGATTTCCCTGGGGTGTCGGTAATTACCATGGGTTGTCTAGTTTTTACTCTGACTAATTTCTTTGCTTGACAAGAGTCACATGAATTGACAAAGTTTTGCACGTCCTTTTTTAAGGAAGGCCAAAAGTATTTCTCCCGAATGCGACGATACGTTTTCGTAATACCTTTATGACCTGCGAATGCTGAGCAGTGATTTTCAACTAGGATGTCTGCGCGTTGTTCGCTTGAAGGAACTGTGATTTCGTTTGAGCAGGCGAATATTTGAACTTGCAATGATTCGAATAAATCGAGTAAGACTCTTTGAATTTCCGACCAGGGGGTGTCGTCAATGTGAGTTTTGGAGATGCTAAAGGATCCTAGTTGGAGTTCTGTAACAACGTCGTATAGAGATCGCAAACATTCGATTACGTCTTCGTAAGGAGCGGTATGGAGAAGAGAAGGCTTGACTGGAAGCATTATGAGGTAGTGATTTGTTCGTTCTAGAACTTTGGCTCTACACAGTGTCAAATCGAGTACCGAAGGATCTTCATTGGAAGGTATCAAATCTATAGCTCCTGTGTCAAGCGGTTGGAGGTTCGCAGTTACGAATATTACCTGGTTGTCGTTTCTCATACTGAGGCGATCTCGTGTATGAACCATTGTCCGTCCACTGTGCGGAGTCGGTTCGCTAAACGAGTCGAATGGTGTATCAGAGTCTGAGGTAATAGGAGGTTCGATATCATCGTCATTTTGTATGGGAGTTCCTTCGGAAGGTAACGATGGCGTCATAATGATGTCGGATTCTGGGAGAGTAAGATCTGTTGTCGTTGAGCGTGGAGAAGGTCTTGGGATAGGTGTTGAAGTCGGTTGAATGGGGGTGTCTGTCGATTTAGAAAACGTTTTTCCGGACGAATCGGAATCTGATGTGGAGGAAATAGGAAGGGTTGGTACAGGGTTACGGGATAGGGCGTCTGCATTCAAATTTGTTTTACCCGTCTTGTACGTTATTCTGTAATCGAATTCAGCTAGTTTTAATCTCCACCTCAGCAATCGCGAAGTCGGATCTTTTACTGAGTTCATCCAGACGAGAGGCTGGTGATCAGTGATTAAATTGAATTTGTGACCGTATATATACGGTCGGAAATACTGTGTGCAGTAGATTATCGCTAGGCATTCCTTCTCTATTGTGGAATAATTCAATTCTGCGCCGTGAAGTAACCGAGAAGCGTAGGCGATGGGGCGATCTTTACCCGGTTCGTTTTGACTTAGGACGCCACCGATCGCGTAAGCCGAGGCATCGGTAGTAACGTTAAATTCCTTTGTAAAATCGGGGTACTGTAAGAGTGGTTCCGTAGTCAAGATTTCCCGCAACGTGCAGAAAGCGTTCTCCTGTTCGAGCTTCCATTCGAACTTTTTATCTTTCTTTAATAGCAACGTAAGAGGTTTTGAAATTTGTGAAAATTTCGGAATAAATCTCCTATAATAACCGGCTAATCCTAGAAACTCTCGCACCGATTTTATTGATTTTGGCCTCGGAAAATCTCGTACCGCGGACACCTTTTTGGGACATGGTTTCACACCATCTTTACCTATAATGTGTCCCAGATACGCTACTTCTCGGTGTAGGAATCCGCATTTCGACGGTTGCAGTTTCAGATTCGCTTCGCGCAACCTTTGTGCTAATTTATTGAATTTTGACCTGTGCTCTGCAAGGCTTCGCGAGTAAATTACTATATCGTCTAAGTAGACAAACAATTCTATACCTTGCAGACCTGTTAGAATGTTATCCATGAGTCGCTGAAAGGTTGCAGGCGCGTTGCGCAATCCGAACGGCATACGTTTATATTCATAATGCCCGTATGGCGTAGAAAATGCGGTTTTTGGTGCGTCGCTCGGTTCCATTCCGATTTGATGGAAGCCGTTTGCTAGATCGAACACGCTAAAGTATTTGGCGCTGCCGAGTTGATCTAGTATTTCTAGAATACTTGGGAGCGGATACGCGTCTGGAATGGATTTTTCGTTAAGAGCGCGGAAATCGATTACCATACGCCACTTTTTATTTCCTTGTTCGTCGGCTTTCTTAGGCACGATCCACAGGGGGCTGTTGTACGGAGATGTCGACGGAGCGACAATGTCTTGTTCTAACAGTTCTTTCATTTGCTTATTAATTTCCTCCCTGTGTATCGGTGGGTAACGATATTGTTTCACATGGACCGGCGCTTCGTCCGTTGTGATAATTTTGTGCGTGACTCTATTTGTCATTCCTAGACGGTCTCCGGGGAGGTGGAATAAATCGTGGTGTTCCCGCACCAGACTTTGAACATGATTCGCTTCCTCTTCGCTTAAATGATCGGTACTTATTATGTCCCATATCTCATTACAGCGGGAGGCAAGCGGGCGTGAATTGAGGTTTGATTTTGAAGAATTTGTTTGAAGATTTAAGATCTTGGCTTTGGAATTCGAAGGTGAACGTGCGTTGGCGTTCGAAATACTAGTGTTCAGTCTTGAACTTGGGCGCATGTTAGCGTCCGAGATAGTATTGTGAGTTGAATTTAAGATTGGAATTGAGTTCAAGGATGTAAGTTTCGTACTGGTGACATCCACGATATCCTCCACCTCCTCCAGCTCCACGTTCGGCATGGGGAGTTCGATCGGTTCGCTCGTGGTGTTGATGCACCGCACATACGCTTTACCGCCGGAGATACGCGTTAAACAATTCGGAAGTAATAACCCGGGTGCGATTTCACACCGTCGTAAGTAACCTATCTCGGGTCCGGTGGCGTTTATCGCTATGCAAGCTGAAGCTCGTGACTCGACGCGGCAATTCTCTCGGGAAGTAAATGGGAACTCATTTCCTTGCCAAGTCATGCTACGATTGCTATAGGAAATGTCGGCGCCTTTAATAAGGAAGGCCGAGCCTAAAATTCCATCCGAAGGAATCGCAAGTGAATCTGGCACAACTTGGAACTCTATTGGTGTATCGGATATAGTCAAGTCGGTGGACCCTAAAGTGGAAACTTCCTCTTCTGTTATTCCAGAGATATAGATTTGATTATTTTTGTTGATTACCACGTCAGGTTTCAACAACGAGGCTTTAATTAAATTTGGCTCCGAGCCGGTGTCTACCATAATTTTAATTCCTTTTACCAACTCGGGGATCGTAACAATTATGTGCGGGATGGCAGTATTGTCGCTAAGAGTAATTCTTGTTACTCTCTGTCCTTTTCGGTGCTCGGTTCGGTCGCGATTGTCTGAACAGACTGCTTCTTCGGTGCCTCCCGTCGCGGACTCGGAGCGGACGGGAGGATTGATCCGTTTCCCTGCTGTTCTCTAATGCGGTTATTAAATTCGCGTTTGCGGCACTCGTGAATGTCGTGTCCGGGTGTCTTGCAATAGTTACAAAACTTCGACGGTGCACGGGGGCTCGCGTAATTATTTTCGCGGCGTTGAGGAGGGGTATAAGTATCACGGTGCACGTGGCGCGAGTCGTCGCCTCTGTTCAGCGATGATTGTGTGACGTCACGATATGACGCGTTACGCGGTGACTCGGGATATCGATTATCGCGAGGCTTATTCATGAATGAATCGGTGCGCGACTGATAAGGCGAGTTTTCGCGCTGGCGCCCTGAAAACGATTCTACCCGATACGAGTCAGCGCGCGATCTATTTTGATACGCGTCATATCGATAAGGTGACGGTGATCGCGAGACACGTGAATCGTTTCGCGAATTATTATGGGGACCGTACACTGAGAACCGAACTTGTTTCTCTTCGCGTGCGCATCGTTCGTATCTTCGCTTATCGAGTTCGAGTTCCTTATAATGATTTATCGCTTCATCATAGGTATTTTGTAACGAGTAATGATTCTTCTGGCGTACTACTGTACGTAGATCGGGAATAAGACCGCGAATGAAACTTTTCTTCGTCAACGCGTCAATTTCGACAGTATCGGGTTCGACGCGGGGGCAATCTATAATCGCGGTACGTAAATCTTTTACGCGACTAATATATTGCAGGATGTGCTCGTTCGCGTGCATGAATATATTAGTCATTTCTCCGCGATAGTGATCAATTGTATGGTGAGGTCCAAAAATATTCTTTAGACGGTTCGTGATATCGGTAACTGAATTTATATGTTCATCCTCGATCGCGGTATACGCTTCTCCGCGGAGCTTGCTAATTATCAATTTTGACAGCGTTTTCTCAGCATGTCGAGGAACGAGATCGCGTGCGCGTTGGCAAGCTCGTGTGAATCGTAAAACCGACAAGTTTGTTCCGTCGAACGTGGGAATCAAATCTGTCGCGGCGTTCATCACGAGTCGCGAGTCTTCTCGTTCCGGAGAATCATTTTGACGCATATTTGTTGTTTCGTTCTGCGACAAATACGGTAAATTATACGTTGGTATGTTAACATTTAAGCCTTCGTTCTGTTGCGAGTGTCTCGGTGTCGCGGGGATAACAGACGGCATGCTTAAATTCGAAAGATTTTGTACGTCGATTAATAATTTCGTGTCGTCGCGTTCACGTTTTTGTGCGTTCAACGTCTCGCGTTCGCGTTCTAATTCTGCGCGTAATTTTTCTAACGCTGCGCGTTCGCCATTAATTTCCGTTTGTGCTAATGTGACTTGGTTTTCGAAAGCTAATCTATCTTTCTCGACGGCGGTACTTTGATCACGAATTCTTTGTTCCTTACGGCGTAGCGAAGTCTCATATGCTGCTAATTCATCCGCGTTCATTTTATTTTCGGTTTGCTCTGAAGGCTTATCTTTACTGCGCGTGTTATTAGCGGGACCGTTTGACATCGTGATAGCTGTCTATCCCACCGCTGCCACCAAATTATTACGTCCCGCGAGTCGGTTCTGTGATTCAAGGTGATCACAAACACGCGGATTAAAACGACAATTTTTAATTCAGCTTTAGAGTCCACACGGCAAGTATAACCGTGTCTGACTCGGGTCACGACGCAACGGTTTGCTATGCGATTTACAAATGGCACTCACCGCCCTTAGCCCAGACAGCAGTATTAGTTGCCACTGACGCGTAGTAGTTTTAGCTGCTCTGCTCCTGGTCCGCTTGTCTACGCACGCGGGGTGGTTCCTACCACGTCTGATGGTGGTGAAGGATCAGCAGGCTGCTTCCCTCTGGTCAGCTCTGCTCGAGTTTGGCCTTGCTCGTTGATAATGGTGTCGCGGACGACCGTAGGGAGAGCGCGGACACCGAGCAATTTTGTATATTCGTCTTTAGGAGACGTTTCTGATAAGAATCCCCGTGCGAGCTTCCGCAATTGATACTTTCGTCCGGCGCGACGTGGCATGGAATATTCTAACAAATGCAACGAGTGCGTTTCAAAAACAATTAAGACGTCTGAGTGTTCACGATCGTATAGAGCCGCTGGTAGGCTTCTAGGCATACAAGTGAACAATCAAGACTTTATGAAGAATAGTTATGAAAGAGAATATTCCATTACGACGTGATGAACTTTGAAATGACGAGACACTGCGTCTATTTTAAATAATACTTTAATGATATAGAATAGAATACAAAAGTTATAATGATCCCGAGAGGTAAGGCCTCTGGGCTGGACGCGCGGGACTCCAGGAGACGACGACGTCTCTAAGTGGAGTTCAGAAAAGAAGTCGTGTTAAAAGAAAATAATCGTTCTCGTAAGCTTTGAAAATGTGGAATGTTTGTGGAGTGGGGTAATTAGGAGTGGGAGTGTTATGCGAGATGTGGGAATCGTTGGACAGGATGGACGATTGATAATGGTGGTATTGGAATATGATCGAAGGTAAGGATGAGAATAGAAGTGATCGCTCGGTTCGTATGGCGCGGATTGATAAAAGAATGGGTTCTTACTGGCTATCGCGTTCAAGTTACAAGCTGTTAACGGTATCTTAATAATATATTGATTATTGTCGTATTTTCCTACACTATACGTCACCAGACGTAACAATAACAACAGGCAGCAAGAAGACTGGAACAACAACACAAAGATACGCAAAGAAACAGAAACCACTCAACAATCAATTACCGACAATCCACACACAAGGAAGACCAAAAAGCAAAAGGCACCAGAACGACCGATAGACGGAAGCACACAGAAGGAACCCAAAACATGGAAGAAAAAAAAAGAAAAAAACCAAGAAGAAGGCGTCAGCCCAAGAAACCAAGACTAAAAGAAGCAAAATAATGTATAAATCACAGGAAACAGGAGCAGCAACACGACAGCACGGAAAACGCACAAAACAGGAAACAACAAGAAAGGCAACCAATAACACAAGAAGAACAACCCACAAGTAACAACAAACAGGAAAGGCGAATCCTAGAAGGAACACGCCAAGGGCAACAGAACCGAAAAGACACACAGTCGGACCTCACCCCGACAAACTAGCAACAAACCAAACAAGGAACAAAACAGAACGGGAGCACGCAAACACACAACCCACGCAGGGAAACAAACGCATGGAACAAACAAAACGACAAGTAACCCGGGACACACCCCCAAAGGAACAAAAACACTAGGAGATACAGCACAAAGTCAACGAACCCGAAGGGACCAAATAAACTAGGAACAAGCAAACAAGGGGACCAATTAGAGGAAAGCCAATAGCGGAACCACCAACAGCGGAACTCCACCACGGAGACCAGACTCGTAAGAGCAACGAAGGAACACCACCAGGCAGAAGAAACACAGAAGGAAAAACCGACTAAACGGGAAGACCCCCACGAGGCAGCAACAATAGACAATTCGGGACACACTCCCAAAAGAAGGTACAAAACACCAGGAAATTCAGCACAAACACAACAAAACGAACGGACCACACGAAAGAGGAATAAGCAAACAAGGCAATCAAATAGAGGAAAGCCAATAGCGGAATTCCACCACCATGGAGACCAGACTCGCAAGAGCGACGAAGGAACAACAGCAGACAGAAGAAACACACAAAAGGAATAAACCGACTAAACGACACGAATCAAAACGGGAAGACCCCCACGAGGCAGCAACAACAGACAACTCGGGACACACTCCCAAAGAAGGTACAAACACCAGGAAGTTCAGTACAAACACAACAAAAATCGAACGGACCAAACGAAAAAGGAATAAGCAAATAAGGCAATCAATCAGAGGAAAGCCAATAGCGGAACTCCACCACGGAGACCAGACTCGCAAGAGCGACGAAGGAACACCACCAGGCAGAAGAAACACATAAAAGGAAATACCGACTAAACGACACGAATCAAAACGGGAAGACCCCCACGAGGCAGCAACAACAGACAACTCGGGACACACTCCCAAAAAAGAAGGTACAAACACCAGGAAATTCAGCACAAACACAACAAAAATCGAACGGACCAAACGAAAACGGAATAAGCAAATAAGGAAATCAATTAGAGGAAAGCCAATAGCGGAACCTCCAATAGCGGAACCACCAATAGCGGAATCTCATACGCAAACAGAGGAAGTCAACAACGGGTGACAAACCTGAATGGGCGACGACCGGATCTAATCCGGCCGAAACCTGGGGACGATGGTCACGTCCAAACTCTTCCAGCCATGGATCCTAGTGCGTTTCTCGAGCCCTCCACACACCCAACTCGCGGTAGGCTCGGCAAGGAATGACCGAATGGAAGCGATATCCCGGCTGGCGCCGGGATTTCGCCGAAGTCGGATCGGCCCCCAAGTAGATGTATGCCCACCGGTGTGAAAGGTCTCCGAGAGCGAAAACCGGATGGAAGCGATATTCGGGTCAATGGCCAGAATTTCGCAGAAGTCGGATTGGACCTTGAGGACACCGGACGCACACGGTAGCATATAAAGCCACCCCAACGCTCATTGACACGCGACCCCTTGCTTTGATGCCCATATATATATATATATGTAGAGTCGTAGCTCAGGACCTATCCTAACCTAGGGGTGGGAGTGGGTAAGTTCTGGACAGCCCGAACAGCTTAGGGACGGGACGTCAAACTCGAGAACACACGACATGGATCCATGGTGCAGTTGGGGGGGGGGGCCAAATACGGGCAGGCCAGGCAAACCTGCATGATCTGAAGGTGAGAAGGTCCGACGTACGCTCCGAGCCGTAAAACGCTCAAAAATCCATACAATTAGGTAGAATGGCCTTCTCATCAATGATGATCGCACCCTGATTAGTAGATCGACGCTCTGAAAGTTGCCCGGGCTATAAAAAGCAGAGCGGCTTTCGAACGCAGTGGCTATTCGCAACCCCTCTGGGGCCGAGGACCGGTTACCGCCATATGAAATCGGCTGTGCTGCTGATGTGCGAACCGGCGAGGGCAACCGACTGCCCTCGCCCCGGTCAGACTCTTTACTACTACTACTACTACTAGGATAGGGTTAGGATAGGGTTAGGATAGGGTTAGAGTTGAAATTCAACTTTGAAAGTGAACACTTCTATCGCGCTCGATCATAGTATAGTAGTATACGGGTTCGGTATCGAACAATCGCTTGATATTTAGTAAATACAGTTAGTGTACGCGAGTGTACTAATGGAAAAGAATACTGGACTGAGCGATACAAGGAAAAATCAAACAGACAAGAGCAGTGGAGAAGAAGTAAGAAGAGAGTCTATGGATTCTGCCTAAATAACAACAGTTAACGAACTACACACACTACAAGAGGAACATCAAATATTACAAATCAGCCGTACAAATTGGCTGGGCGGTTAAACGCAAATAGAACTAGAGCAGATACGTAAAGTAAAAAGAAAGAGTACTAAAAGAGATGAAGATAATTCAAATTAATTTGCACCATGCGGCAACGGCAGCGGCTTTGCTGACCAAAAAATTCAGAGAGGGAAGATATGACGTGGCTCTTATCCAGGAACCATGGTTAAACTACAGAGGAAAAAAGGGAATAAGAGGTATGAACCGAGCAGGAATAATACATTCGGGAAAAGTGAATTTAAACACGAGAACATGTATTATAACAAGAAGGAAACTAATAGGAACGCTATTGCCGCAATTCACAGATGAGAATATAACGACAATATCGATCCAGACAGGAAAGGGAAACAATTACAAGGAAATTCTACTGGTATCTTTGTACCTTAAACATAGCAGTAGAGAAATTATGGGACGGAAATGCATGGAAATGGTAGAATGGGCCAATAGAAATAATATACCAATAATAATAGGAGCGGATGCGAATGCCAGACATAGAAGCTGGGGGAGCACTGACACGAATGAAAGGGGAAGAAAACTTATGGAATACATTATAAGTGAAGGCCTGTGTGTAGCTAATTACGGGAGTAGACCTACTTTTGTCACAAGGGATAGACAAGAAGTATTGGACATTACATTATGTTCTGAAACAATAATAGGAAAATTCAATAACTGGTATGTAATGGAAGATGTAAGCTTATCGGATCATAAATATATAGAATACAAAGTGGAATGGGGACATCAAACGGAAAATGAAACAACAAGGAACAAGAAAAACACAGAATGGGAAATATTTGACGAACTAAATAGGGTAACGATTAAAAACTTGGTAGGGAGATATGGGAACAAGGAAGAGATTGATGCGTATGCGGAACAGATAGCCTCAATGCTTCGTCAGAATTGGGAGGAAGCAACAGAGGTGACAGAAACGGTAGGACAAAGTAAAACGGAATGGTGGAATAAGAAATTGGAAAGAAGAAGAGAGATAGTAAAGGAATGTAAACGCAGGTGGAGAGTAGCAAAGCCATGGGCAAAAGGAAGGAAATGGGAAATATTTAAAAAAGAATCAGCCAAATTACGGAAAGAAATTATGAAAAGTAGACAAGGTAGCTGGAGGAAATTTACAAAATCAATTGAAAGAACTTCAGTGGCAGCCAGGATAACGCAAGTGTTATTGAAATGTCAAGGTTCGGATATGGGAGCCATTAGGAGAGGAAATGCATTAGTGCACAAAAACGAGGATATTATAGAACAACTATTAGAGACTCACTTTCCAGGTTTTGATAAAAATCAAGACATGGATATAGAGGAAGACAGGGTTACACAACCCAACTGGGGACTAGCTAATCAAATTGCAAATCCTAGCAGAATAAGGTGGGCCCTGGGTTCATTCAATCCAGACAAGGCTCCCGGATTGGATGGACTTAGTCCAAGGATATTAAAAAGGGCACAGGATCACTATGGACAAGCCATAACCAATCTAATTAAAGCTAGTATAGCAACGGGACATATTCCGAAAGCCTGGACGGGTACTGTTTGGGATTGGCCGTTCTGTCTATCGATATTGACGAGCTATCGACCGCTCCGTCTACGATTGGCTAGCGCGCGCGGTTAGAATCTATCGATGGTCGATCAGCAGCTCGACTCGCTATTGGCCGCCGCTGACTGATCGATTATCGACCGGCTAAGAGACGGCTCTTAGATCCCGGAAAGGAATCACGTAGATCATTGTTCGATCAGCCCTAGTTCGCTACGATCCAATAATCGCTCTAGCCATATCAAATCGAAACGTCGCGCGTTGCAAAACCGGTTTCTTGGTATTCGCGCTTTTCACGTCTTGTGATAATTGTATTAAGTTGAACAGTTTACGTTATTCGTTTGTTTATTGCATCAATCTAAGTGGGTTAAAACCCGAATATCTGTACATAGGTTGTATAAAGTGATATATATTGACGTTCACCGGTCCTGGTGAATAAATAAGTTTTCGTCAAGATCGGCTGAATTTATTTTCCCGTCTATTCCTGAACATTTTGGTCCTTCGAGCCGGATTCAGTGCTGCAGTCCACTGAAATTAAAGGGAATTTAGTGCATCGAAACCGTCTCTCAGTTTGAATTTATAACGGACAATGACTGACCTTGTGGGAAAGCAACGTAACATCGGCCAACGGATTTCACGCATCGTGTCCAACTTAAAGAAAAAGGGAAAGGCCAACATCACGATGGGATCGCTACAATCAAGCCTTAGCATTCTTAAGGAGTTATGGGCCGATTTTCGAGAAGGGGACTTGGCCGTGCGAGAAGCTGCAGAGACGGATCCCAAAATTCGGGAAAGTTCATACTTAAGGGAAGACGAGTACGAGGAAGTGCAGCAGGTCTTCATCGATCAGTCGGGCACGTTACTAGACATGATCGAAGAGCTGAAAACAGAGGTAACCGTCAAGGAGTCGAGCACTTCAAATCCAACGGTTTCGGAGACGGTTACCCAAAGGTCAAGGGCAGTGCTTCCCAAAATAGCTCTCCCCACGTTCGACGGTCAATACAAGGACTGGCCTGGTTTTCGTGACTTGTTTACGTCCTTGATCGTCAAGGACTCCTCTCTTTCGGCGGTTGAGCGATTACATTACCTAAAATCGTGTTTGAAGGGTAATGCCGCCGCGCTAATAAAAAACGTTAAGACCACGGCCGACAATTTCGACGTCGCATGGAGAAAACTTGAGGATCGCTTTCAGAATACTCGCCTGCTCGTCCAAGCTCAAATTCGACTGCTTGCCAATCTAGCTCCTGTGCGAAAAGAGAGCTCCGTCGAACTGCAGCGACTATTCAACGAGACATTTGATGCAGTCGGGGCCCTCGAAAATCTGGAACGCCCTGTAACCAACGCTAGCGATTGGGTGGTGGAATTAACAGTCGAGCGGTTGGATCGACAGTCACGTCGGGATTGGGAGGATTCTATAAAACTAACCAAGACGGTACCCACCTTGGAGGAATTGAAGAGTTTTCTGACAGGTCGAATACAAGCCTGTGAGGCTCTGGAGCCTCCGCCGCAGGAAGGGAGTGCCCATTCAGGAGCATCCACCAATCGAGTTCGTTCCAATGCTGCTGGCCCTCCCAAAGGCTTCAAGGTTCATCAGGTTTCAAATGCCGCCTCCTCTGGGTTAGCTTGCAGCATGTGTAAGGAGCAGCATTACATCCAGCGCTGTCCACAATTCCGAGCTAAGAGCATCGCCGAGCGAAGAGACGCCATCCGCGTGCTAGCTCTGTGCTATAATTGCTTAGGCTCTCATCACGTCAAGGACTGCCAGTCTGACAAAAGATGTCAGAAGTGCGAGGGACGACATCACACCCTGATCCACGAGGGATCCTCCTCCTCCAAGGAGCCCTGCTCAGCTGGATCTTGCGTTCAACACGTGTCAGCGGACGTGAGTAACTTTTCTGCGATTCTCGGTACCGCCCGTGTTGCAGTTCTAGGCCCTCTTGGACAACGCAGTCTTGCTCGCGTTCTCATAGATCCCGGAAGCGAGGTGTCTTTAATCTCCGAAGCACTGGCACAGCGGCTCGGCCTTCGGAGAAGTCAGGCGCGGATTCCTCTTCGTGGAGTCGGGCGAGGCAGGACGCAGTATACACGGGGAAGGACCTTGCTGACACTCACGTCACATCAGGAGCAGGGAGAGCCAATCCAGGTTCCGGCATACGTGCTTTCCGAGCTCTCCTCATACCAACCGCGGGAGTTACCCTCTCCCAGTTCATGGCCTCATCTGGGGGGATTATCACTCGCTGATCCCACCTACCATCACTCCGACCCGGTCGACATCCTGCTGAGAGCTGACTCCTACGACCTCATAATTCGAGAGGGCGTCAAAAAGGGACCTCCCCACACTCCAGTAGCTCAAGAGACGTGCTTCGGCTGGATCCTGACAGGAGGGACCTGTTCTTCGAACGGCGAAGGAGCTGCGAGACGCAGCGAGGTCCCTGTGCTACACTGCAGTGTCGATCGCGAGCTGATGGCGACACTCAACAAGTTCTGGGAGCAGGAGGAAATTGAAGTCACTGTTCCAGTTACTGAGGATGATCGTCGAGCGGAAGACCACTTCTCCTCCACCCACTGTCGTCAACCCGACGGCCGCTTCATGGTGCGACTTCCCTTCAAGGTCCCACCAGAATTAGGTACCTCGCGGAACACAGCCGTTCGTACGCTTAATAGACTGAGCCACAAGTTTCAGCATTCCCCTGAATTCCTGCTAGCGTACAGTGACTTCCTGGAGACCTACGAAACCATGGGTCACATGTCTCCAATAAATCAATCACCATCTGTCGACAGCTACTACCTACCTCATCATGGAGTTTTTCGGGAGAGCAGCACCACCACGAAACTCAGGGTAGTTTTCAACGGGTCCATGCCGACGACTAATGGAAAATCTCTCAATGATTTCCTGCTGCGGGGCCCGAATTTGCTGCCGAATCTCGCTGATGTGTTGATGAGATGGCGACGGTACCGATTCGTCTTCTCTGCAGATATTGAGAAGATGTATCGTCAGATTCTCGTCCACCCTGAAGATCGGCGATGGCAGCGAATTGTCTGGCGACCTAACCAAGAGAGAACCATCATTGACTATGATTTGAACACAGTCACCTACGGACTCGCCTGCGCTCCCTACCTGGCAATCCGGTGTCTGCATCAACTCGCCCAACGGGAGGATCAGCGGTATCAGCGAGGATCTCAAGTCGTGCTAAGGGACATCTATATGGACGATGTCCTGACTGGTGCTGATTCCATCCAAGAAGCCCGACTGATTCAGAAGGAAGTCCGAGAGCTCCTCATGGCGGGCGGATTCCCTCTCCGCAAATGGGCTTCCAACTCTCGGGAACTCCTTGAAGGGCTCTCCATCGATGAGCGGAAAGGCATCAAGGAGTGGGACTCGCCGACGACACACAGCGTCCTAGGTATTCAATGGCTACCACATTCCGACTGCTTTCAGGTTTCAGCTGTCAACCTCCAGACCGTTGTGTATACAAAACGAGCTGTGCTCAGCGGAACAGCTCAGCTCTTCGACCCTCTAGGATGGTTGGCTCCGGTCATCATCGTCGCCAAGGTGCTACTCCAGTCCCTATGGCTCCTCAAGGTGGACTGGGACACACCACTGCCTGAGAAGGAGGAGATTATTTGGAGAAAATTCCTGCAGCAGCTCCCTGCGCTTCGTACTGTTAGCGTACCTCGATGGCTTGGCATCTGCAGCTCCAATTCGGCCCTTGAAATTCACGGGTTCGCCGATGCTTCGGAGCGAGCCTATGCTGCCGTCGTCTACTCGCGCACGTACACCAAGGAGGGAGTCGCCACCGTTTCACTTATCGTAGCCAAATCCAAGGTGGCTCCATTGAAACGGGTTTCGCTGCCTCGACTGGAGCTATGCGCCGCCTTTCTGTTGACCAAGCTCGTGTCCCACGTCGTCAAGGTGCTCGAGTTGACCGATGTCGACCTCCATCTATGGTCCGACTCCTCGGTCACACTCAGCTGGATCCAGGGACACCCATCACGTTGGCCAACATACGTAGCCAACCGAGTAGCGGAAATCCAGAGGCTCCTGCCGCTCGCTCAGTGGCACCATGTTCGGAGCGCAGAGAACCCGGCTGACTGCGCTTCCCGGGGATTGTACCCAGCGGAGATGCCCGACTTCGAGCTGTGGTGGCGAGGACCGGCGTGGCTTACGTCTTCAAGGGAGCTTCCCGTAGTAAACACCCCGGAAACCATCGAAGTCACTGAACCCACTGTTCACCACATGGTTAGCCCGAAGGAAAGCTCTTCATGCGCCGTGGTCAAGCGGTTCTCGAGTCTGACACGCCTATTCCGAGTCGTTGCGTGGTGTCTTCGTTGGAGAATTAGGAACCGAAATCAGGAGGCGACACTCACCACTACTGAGATTCACAACAGTAGAATCACTCTGTTGCGGCTGGAGCAGACAGCACACTTTTCCGATGACATCACTACGCTCCGGAAAAACCAACCGGTGGCATCCAAGAGCCGGTTGGCCAAGCTCTCTCCCTTCCTGGACACGGACGGAGTTCTTCGTGTCGGGGGCCGTCTTCAGGTCGCCAACATTGCATATGACAGGAAGCATCCGGCCATACTACCCGACGACTCACATCTGGCCCAACTGTGGGTTGACGCAGCTCATAAACGGTGCCTCCACGGGGGAACTCAGCTGACTCTTGCTACGCTGCGTCAGGAGTGCTGGGTCCTCAAGGGTCGTCAAATGGTCAAGTCCTGTATCAGACTTTGCACCACTTGTATTCGTTGGAGGGGACAAACTGCCCAACCAAAAATGGGAAACCTACCAGTAGCTCGAATAACACCTTGTCGTTCATTTCTCAGGTCTGGAATTGACTACGCCGGGCCAATACAGATTCGTGCCAGTCGGGGTCGTGGTCAGCGCACCCTGAGAGGATATATCGCAGTGTTCATCTGCTTGGCAACGAAGGCTGTACATCTGGAGGCTGTTTCTGATGGGTCGACTGAAACTTTTCTAGCAGCTCTACGGCGGTTCATGGCTCGGCGAGGTCGGTGCTTGGAGTTGTACAGCGACTGCGGGCGGAACTTCGTCGGAGCCAACAACGAACTTCAGGCCTTACTGCGGGACTCGGTGAAGCAGGGTGGAGGTCCATCCTCCGCAGCCTCCATCGAAGGCATCTCGTGGAGGTTCAACCCTCCTTCGGCTCCTCACTTTGGCGGGATCTGGGAAGCTGCCGTCAAGTCAGTAAAGCACCACCTCCGCCGAGTCATCGGCGAGCAACCACTGACTTTCGAGGAGCTGACCACGCTCCTGACAGGCATCGAGGCTTGTCTTAATTCTAGACCTCTCTTACCCCTTTCTGACGACCCTGAGGATCCAGTCGCGCTCACACCCGGTCACTTCTTGATCGGGGAACCATTATTATCAATCCCAGAGCCCAGCCTCGTGGATCTCCCGGTATCGCGATTGTCTCGGTGGCAATTAATCCAGCAAATGTACCAGCATTTCTGGAATCGTTGGTCTCGGGAGTACTTGAATTCACTGCAGCCCAGAGGAAAATGGCACAAAGATAAAACATTAATCAAATCCGGGGTCCTCTGTTTAATCAAAAACGAACTTCTTCCGCCTACACAATGGCCTCTCGCCCGCGTTGTGCAAGTACACCCGGGACCAGACGACTCTGTGCGGGTCGCTACCGTGCGAACTGCATCGTCCCAGTATCGCCGACCGGTGCATAAGTTGATTCCTCTTCTCTTTCCGGACGCGCCCGATAAGGACTCTGTCGAGATCCCCGAGGCCAGCTTAGCAATCAACCCTGCGTAATGGCGGTTATTATGTCAATTACATCTATTCAATCTCATTGCATTCACATCTTGCTTGAACCACTCACCTCAAATGTTAAGGGGTTACTTCGTATCATCTCACATGTATTTCCAGTTTCACTGCACTGTAATCCATTGTACTTCGCATTTTCAACTCACTGCATTCCATCTTTTCACTCGCTTCGCGTGGCGTCGGTTACTACGCAGTGCGTACAGTCCATTCACTCCTCAGTTTCGTCAATGAATGACGAGGCGGGCGGAATGTTTGGGATTGGCCGTTCTGTCTATCGATATTGACGAGCTATCGACCGCTCCGTCTACGATTGGCTAGCGCGCGCGGTTAGAATCTATCGATGGTCGATCAGCAGCTCGACTCGCTATTGGCCGCCGCTGACTGATCGATTATCGACCGGCTAAGAGACGGCTCTTAGATCCCGGAAAGGAATCACGTAGATCATTGTTCGATCAGCCCTAGTTCGCTACGATCCAATAATCGCTCTAGCCATATCAAATCGAAACGTCGCGCGTTGCAAAACCGGTTTCTTGGTATTCGCGCTTTTCACGTCTTGTGATAATTGTATTAAGTTGAACAGTTTACGTTATTCGTTTGTTTATTGCATCAATCTAAGTGGGTTAAAACCCGAATATCTGTACATAGGTTGTATAAAGTGATATATATTGACGTTCACCGGTCCTGGTGAATAAATAAGTTTTCGTCAAGATCGGCTGAATTTATTTTCCCGTCTATTCCTGAACAGGTACAAAAGTGGTATTTTTACCCAAACCAGGCAAAACGGACTTTACAGAACCAAAGGCCTATCGGCCAATATGTTTAACATCGTTTCTACTAAAAACTGCGGAGAAACTGATTGACAGGCATTTAAAAAGCACGACGCTAAGGGTAAAGGAGCTGTTCCCAGGACAACATGCTTTTAGGACGGGACACTCAACAGAAGTGGCACTACACAGGGTAGTGAGGGAAGTTGAGACAGCGTTTAGGAGAAAGGAATGTGCTATAGCTTGTTTTATGGATATAGAGGGGGCCTTTAATATGACTCCAATCGATACCATAGAACAAGCATTAGAAGACTTTAGTGTCGAGGATAATATTAAACATTGGATTATGAACATGTTAAGGAATAGAAGAGTAAGAGCTTGTAGGGGAGATGCTGAAGTAGAAGGAAGGGTTCAAAGAGGTACACCACAAGGGGGCATTCTCTCACCACTGTTATGGTGCATGGCATTGGACTCCCTACTTTGGGAGTTAGAAGAAACAGGAGCTGTGGTAGTGGCTTATGCAGACGATATAACAGTTATTAGTAGAAACAGAAATAAAGTAAAATGTTTGGAAGTGATACAAACGGCATTGAATATAACAGAGGTTTGGTGTGATTCAGTGGGTTTATCCGTAAACCCAGAGAAAATGGAAGTAATGGAATTTACTAAAACCACGCTTTACCCAGTTGAGAGTGGTCTAATGTATATGGGTACACCAGTACCGTTAAAGCAAAAAGTGAAATATCTAGGGATTACACTAACAAGGAAATTATTATGGAGACCGCATGCTAAAATTAAAGCGGATGCAGCGAAGGGTAATATTGCTATGCTGAGTAGAGCAATAGGAGCAACATGGGGAATGAAACCATACATAATGAGATGGATATATAGAGCAATTATAGTACCAAGGGTAACATATGGTGCAGCTATTTGGTGGCAAGCGTCAGACATGGCAACAGTAAAAGGTTGGTTCGATAGATTACAAGGAATGGCCAATAGAAGAATTCTGGGTTGTACTAACAATACTCCCAATAGAACTATGGAAGTGTTAACAGATATGTTACCGCTTGACATAATAGTTAAGGAATTAGCACTAAAGACAATATACAGATTAATAAGCTGGGGTAAATGGGACAACCTTGGTTATGGGCACTCAAACTTGATATACCTTATTGGTAGGAATGGTAATCCGGATATTATTGAGTTGAGCGAAATGCGGAAAGATAGTGACGAGAGGAAGTACATAGATCATAAACTTTACAAAACAGAAATAAGAGCAAGGGAAGATTGGGAAAATGGTATCCCAGAGGATCTAAGGAATACGGCACTATGGTACACGGATGGGTCCAGAAAAAATGGACTAACGGGAGCGGCATCGACTAATAACAGAGACAAACACTATTATATAAAATTAGGGGAGCACCCAACGGTATATCAAGCGGAACTCCTGGCCATACAATTATGCGCTAAGGAAGTAAGGAATCAGGGGGAACAAAGGAATCAGATAACGTTTTGTTCGGACAGCCAGGCAGCTATAAAAAGCTTAAGGAAAATGGAATGTAGATCCAATTTAATATGGGAAACTCATATTGCCCTAAATGAATTAGGGAAAATGGGGAAGCTGGTTAGAATAACCTGGATACCGGGTCATTCTGGTTTGGAAGGTAACGAAAGAGCAGACGAACTTGCAAATAGAGGATCGGACTTACCACCGGATGAACCGCAAAATTGGATAGGGTTATCCAATGCGAATTATAATCTGGCAATCAGGAATTGGGCGATAAGCCAAGCGGCGGAAAGATGGAGAAATTCCAGTGGTTTGACGCATAGTAAAAGTTTTCTGGGAGTGGACTGCTGGCCAGCTAAACGTGTTCAGGGTATTTTACAACTGGAAAAGAAGGAATTAAGAAGAATGGTGGAAACGGTAACGGGTATAGCACCACTAAATAAGCACTTAGCAAAAATAGGAAAAGCAGACACGAGTATGTGCACATTATGCAATGAGGAAGAAGAAACTCCAGAGCATTTGGTTAGGAGCTGTGCAGCTTTAGTGCATAAAAGGAGAACGGTTCTAGAAACAAACTTTGTTGATGGAGCGATTTTAAGAGGTTTTAAATGGAAAAAATAAACGTTTTATGGAAGAAGTAGACCTATGGAAATATTAGGTATTAAGTTCAGGACTAGGAATAGGGAATTAAAGTAGTAATTAATTGGAGAATGATAGAAATGGACAACATGGTACAGAGAAGTAAGTAGGCAAATTATGAACAAGGTGTAAACTGGAAGGAAATAGGGAACACAAAAGAGGGCAAGATTAGTTAAGGCATTGTTTGGGCAATGCTCTGAGGTTACTTTGGTAACCAATGATGGATCTCGCCCGCCAAAACTAATCCTTTGCCTAAATCTGTGAGTGTTAATAATGAACGAATGATAGCTGATCAGTGATACCTTTCAACCAAAACAATAGGAGCAAGAATAGAACAATCGTTGGAAAACCCAGATAAACCAACATGGGAAAATGAAGTAAAGACAGGACTGCTATGCAAGATAATTTTATAATAGTTGCATGAACATGGTGAAAGCACAAGTTTTAAAAAAAGAAAATGACAAAAGGAGGGGGCATATAGAGGAGTTCAAGCCCTAAATTATTAAGAATATGGATAAAGAATTTATGGTGACGCAATAATTTAAAGTAGATGGGAAGCAGATGATTTAAAGCAGTACACGAAGGGAGATAAAAGTAAGGAATTAAATACTAACAACACAAAGAAGTACTAACGGAAAGTGGTAAGGGAGACAAGGTGGTATTTATGATGTAGTAATAATAGTAAAGAAATATTAAACACCAACACAGGGGAGAAGTAAGGACCATAATATAGTGAAAAAAAAAACAAAAACACAAACAGGGTGAAATAACAATTAATATTAGTAAGGATTGAAACTAAAGATTTATCAATGGAAGGAATTAAGGTAAGCAAGTAAAGATTAGATAGTAAGGCGTATGTAACCAATATAGCAATAAGGTTGATATTAAGGTTGTATAAAAGGGAAAAGTAACAGAACAACAAATAAGGTTAGGACTAGTGAACAGATATATGATTGATGATAAGGGATAGTCAGGATGGAATATAAATAAAGACCCCATAAGTAAGGTGATAGTAAGGGAGGGAAAAAGGAATCATACACAAGGGAGACAAACCTGAATGGGGGACGGTTGAGTGCGAATTTAAGATGCATTCTTAACCGAAACCTGGGGACGATGGTCACGTCCATTATATCAGCCATAGAACCTAGTGTGGCTTTGAGCCCTCCAACACCCCAACACGTGGTAGGCTCGGCAAGGAAAGACCGAATGAAAGTGATATTCCAGTTTATTCTGGAATTTCGCGGAAGTCGGATCGGACCCCAAGTTGATGTATACATGTTAGACAGGGTGGAAGGCCTCGGAGGGTGAAGACAATTGAAAGCGATATTCGGGTTTGATAACCGGAATTTCGCCGAAGTTGGATCAAACTCAATGGGGCTGGACACATAAGTATACAACTTCTTCCCAACGTTCATGAAGGCGCGGTCCCTTGTTTTGAGTAACTTGTAGAGTCATAGAATAGCCTATCCTAATCCTGGGGAGGGAGTGGGTGAATCCTGGGCAGCCGGGATAGAATAGGTTAAGGGATGTAATACTCAAGGGTGCACAATATGGTTCTATGGTGAAGAGGGTGGGGCCAAATGGGCAGGTATGGCAAACCTGCATGATCTGAAGGTGAGCAAGGCCCGACGTACGCTCCGAGCCGTAAAACGCTCAAACACTCAAATGGGTTAGGTAGAATGGCCTCTCACTGATGATGATCGCTCCCTGATTAGTAGATCGTCACCCTGCAAGTTGCCCGGGCTATAAAAAGCAGGGTGGCGGTTGAAAGCAGGGGAAACTGCAACCCTACGGGGCCGAGGACCGGTCGCCACATGAAACCGACATTGCTGTTGGTGTGCGTTTCGGAGATGGGCTGGTGCCTTGCGGCACCAGCCCTCTCCTCAATGGAACAAGGAGATGGTGCCGATCACCTACTCCCCGGTCATAATTTACTACTACTACTACTACTAGGATAGGGTTAGGATAGGGTTAGGATCCGAACGCTATAAAGAGAGTGAGGAAAACCAGAATGGGCCAATTGTTATTTGAATTGGAAAAGAATGAAGATGTCGAAAAAATAAAAACACAAATTAAAGAAGCGATTTCAGATGATCAATCTGTACAAGTGTTGCAAAAAACCTTCGATGTAGAAATACGCGATATAGACCCTACGATAGAAAAAGAAGAAATGATCAGAACGTTAGAGAAAGAATTAGAAATAAATAAAAATGAACTAATGTGCAGAGTTCTGAGACCAACAAAAGTTGGTACTCAGATAGCAGTGGTAGAAATGCCGCTAAAATATTTAAAATTAATAATAGCTAAAGAAAAAATAAGAATAGGTTTAACAAATACAAAAATGACCCCAGCGCCAAAAATCATTAAATGTTTTAGGTGCCATAACATGGGGCACTATAGCACAAATTGTACGGCGAAGCTTAAAAAAGATCAACCCAGATGTCGCAAATGTAGCGAAGACGGTCACAATATGAGTGAATGTAAAAATGAGTTTAAATGCGTTACCTGCGAGAGACTGAGAGTCCCATCAAGACATCTGGCATGCTCAATGTCATGTCCGCAGTTCCGACAAAGGGTCAGAGAATTAAAACACCAATTTAACCAATATAATAAAAATACTCCAACTGAATTGTAATGCGTGTAAACTGGCCCAAGAGCTAATGCATCAAACATGCGTTGATCAAGGTATCGACATTGTGTGTGTGCAAGAACCACACCACATAGAAAAACACTGGATTCATGCAATAGATAAAAAGACAGCTATAATTATTAAAAACTTAAATATAAAAATTACAAAAGAGAATAAAATAACAGAACAAAATTTTATCGCGATAAAACTAGATTGCTTGATTTTAGTAAATATATATATTAGCCCCAACTTAACTAAACAAAACTATCACATGCATCTGGAAAAAATTAAAAATATACGAAAAAATTGGAAAGGACCAGTGGTTCTACTAGGCGATCCGAACGCCAGAACGTACGCTTTCGGAGATAGAATGGAAAATTTTAGAGGACGAACTTTCTTACACTACATAAACGAAATGAGACTAGAACCTATAATAACAAAAGGTGGTGACACGTTCCATAAAAAAGATAAAAGTACCAAAATAGATATAATTTGTGCCACGAAAGATATTTACAAGAACATTCACAGTTTTGTAGAAAAAACATACAACGCCTCAGATCATATGAACTGCATTCACGAAATAAAAATAGATAACAAAAAATATAAAAATATGATTTACAAACATGTCACATGGCAATGGAATATTAAAAACCTAAATACAGATAAATTCATGCAAACGTTTAATAAATTAAATGAACACCTAAAAATAGAAAACCTAGAAATAAATAATATTAATTTAGAAACAATAAATACCTATATGAAAAATATTAATAAAACATGCAATAAAATATTAAAAAAGAAAACAAACAAATACTTACCAAGGGAAAACTCGTGGTGGAACCAAGAAATCGCCGTCGCCAGGGATGAAGTCCATGCCGCTCGCCGCCTCCTGCAAAGAAAAAGAAAAAAGAAGATTAATACAAATTTAGAAAAAGAAGAATATATAAACAAAAGAAAAAACCTACAACTATTAATAAAAGATAGTAAAAGAAACCAGTGGAGAAACTTTATAAATCTACTAGAAGAAGATGCTTGGGGGAGACCCTTCCAGGTCATTAAAAACAAAATTAAAAACAAATTACCAGCACCAGTAGTAAATAAAAACAATGCAAATAAAATTATCCGAACGTTATTTCCACGAAATAAAAAACCAATAATTTATGAAGACATTACAACTATAAAAAAACCAATAACAATAACAGAAGGAGATATTTTGGAAATTGGAGAAAACTTAAAAACTAACAAGGCTTCAGGCCTGGATAAGGTCCCCCCGGCCATAATTAAAATGATTATTAAAATAGATTATAAAAACTTCACGAAAATAATGCAGGCGTGCTTAATTTTATGTTACCTACCTAGTAGTTGGAAGAGGGTACGTGTAATTCTACTCAGGAAGACGTACGATGATTCGCTGAGACCACAGGATTTCCGACCAATATGTATCTGTAACAGTATAAACAAGGTTTTTGAAAAAATTATAGAGAAGAAGATCTATGAACAACTAGGTACCCAGGCTTTTAATGAAAGACAGTTCGGCTTCTCAAAAGGGAAAACGACAGTACAGGCTTTGATTAAACTAAAAAACTATATAAACGATCAGAATGAAAAAAGGAAATATGGCTTTTTAATAAGTCTTGACGTGCGGAATGCATTTAATAGCTTGGAGTGGTCCAATATTTTCGAGTGCCTGAAAAAACGCGGTTTTCCGGATCATCTAAGGAAACTAATACAGATCTACCTGAAGGATAGATCCGTGAGATATCGGGCCGAAAATGACTGGGTGGATGTGAGAATGGGTAGAGGGGTTCCACAAGGGTCGGTGATTTCGCCGATCCTGTGGAACCTCGTCTACGACGAATTGTTGGAACTGCCCATCGATCCAGAGGTCGAGGTTATAGCCTTTGCCGACGATATAGCGATATTCTCAGCTAACCATAATTTAGAAGAACTAAAAAACAATTTAGAAAATACCGTGAACTACCAAATTGCGCCGTGGTTAAAAGAGAAAGGCCTCGATTTAGCCCATCAAAAAACTAAAATAATACAATTTAATAAAAAGCACTTGCCGGATAACTTTAAAATTAAAATAATAAATACAGAAATTAAAATAGAAAATAGCCTTAAATACTTAGGAATAAATATGGACAAAACAAATAATTATAACTTTCACATAAATAAAATAGAACAAAAAACAAGTAAATACATAAGTGAACTGTCACGACTGATGATAAACACGGGCGGCCCCACTATAGCTGGGCGCCGCCTATATTATAACATCCTCGAATCCATAGTTTGCTATGGCTGCCCCATGTGGGCAGACCAGGCCTTAGCTCTAAAAATAAACACTGAAAAAATAAGAAGAATTCAGCGAAAGGGGCTAAATAGGGTAGCCTGTGCCTACAAAACGGCGTCAAGAGAAGCGCTATGCGCGATTACCGGTACTCTACCACTAGAGATAAAAATAAAAGAAATTAAAAGAATTTATAATATAAAACAAAAATATAAAGTAAAAGAAACAGATAACGAAGAAGAAAGACAAAACAAATTAGAAAAAATAAAAGAGGAAACGGAGGCGGTGACCTCGATATCGTGGATCGAGTGGCAGCAAATGTGGAGAACAACACCCCACTCGGAATGGACGCGAAGATTGATTCCGGACGTTAAGAAATGGAAAGATGATAAAAAAGAAAAAAGCCTAAACTTTAGATTAACTCAGTTTATGACCGGACATGGAGTATTCGGCACTTACAGAAAAAGAATCCAGAAAAGCCTGACAGATGCATGCTGGTACGGCTGTAATAAAAAAGACAGCCCAGAACACACTCTGGATGAATGCGATAGATGGGCAGCTGATAAATTTAAATTGGAGCTAGAATTAAAAGAAAGATTAAATTCAGATAATTTTAGTAAAATAATAACTAAAAATGAAGAAAAGTGGAAAACAATAAACAGATTTATAAATAATACAATGATAAAAAAGGAAAAAGAAGAGAGAGTAATAGAAAAAAGAGAAAGAGAAAATAGAAATAACAATGGCTAACTATCAAAGAATAAAAACATGCAAATACAAATAAACAAGGAATAAGAAAAAACGTGTAAATATAGAAATAACCAACAAACAAGGAGCAAACAAAACAACAAAAAACAAGAAATACTAAAATCATAAGCAATAAACACAACGAGCAAAGAAAATAACAAGCAAAATCCATAAAATAGTCAAAACCTAACGGGCAATTGTATATATGTAAATAAAAGAATGTAGATAAAAAAGAGTGTAAATAACAATGTACAAAGGCTAATATATATTAAAAATGTAAATAAGTAAAAAAAATTTTTTTTTAAAGAAAAGAACAGGAGTGGTTAGTGCCTGAAATGGGTAACCGAGGAGTAATGCGGCAAGCGGGTCCCCCGGGGACTCAATCAGGCCCAAAAGCAGTAGAGGGGCAACCCATAGGTTGTCCCGGGAGGTGGATGTTTTAGACTTTACCACCTCCCTTAAAAAAAAAAAAAAAAGAAAGAAAAAAAAAGGATAGGGTTAGGATAGGGTTAGGATAGGGTTAGAAGGGGCGCAGTGGCTCAGTGGGTAGAGCGCGCGCCTACGGACCCCGTGGTCGCGGGTTCGATCCCCGACGCGGCACCTCTGGAAATACTCCATGTGCTCTATAAACTGTGGTGCCCCCAGGTGGTTCGGAACCCACCTTTATAAAAACTGTAGGTCCCGTTGCGATGCGACGTAAAAAAAAAAAAAAAAAAAAAAACGGAACAACAAACCTCTAAGGGAAAGGTCAGATGGACGGAGCTATTTGCTGAACATCGACCGGACCCGGGGATGATGGTCACATCCAAACAATCAGTCATTATTCCGAGAATGTGTCAAGCCCACCCAATGAGGCGGGAGCACGATGGAACTGATATCTATGCTCCGAAGGAGAAAGATTTCGGCGAAGTTGGAGCGACCGACCTCCGTCACCCCATCGCGTTTAGTAGGACGGCAAGTGATGACCGAATGGAGGTGATGTTCCCGCGCGAGCGGGAATTTCGCCGAAGTCGGATCGGATCCCAAGTTTGCAATATATGTACAGACATATACTAGAATCACCCCCACGAAACTCTCGCGATCGCGTCCATTGTTCTTTGCAAAGCCCGTAGAGTCACAGCTTAGCCTATCCTAACCTTGGGGAGGGAGTGGGTAAGTCGCTGGATAGCAGCGACAGAGTAGGGACGGGATTCGAACTTGACACATTCAACCAAGGAATATGGCGAAGGTGGGGGGAGCCAAAACACGGGCAGGCGAGGCACCCTGCAGGTCCGAAGGTGAGAGGGTCCGACGTTCACTCCGAGCCTTAAAACCGCTCAAAAATCCGAAAACTAGGTAGCATGGCCCTTCTCATCGATGACGACCGGACCCATCATAGTAAGTCGCAGACTCCGAAAATGGCCCGGGCCGAATAAAACGGAGGAACGGCGGAACGATGGGAAAACTGCAACCCCTAGTGGGTCGAGCTGCCGGCAGCGCCGATTATGATACTGGTGTATACCGGTGTGCCTTAAGGAAGTGAGGGGCGGACGATCCGCTACTCCTCCCCGGCAATGTAATTACTACTACTACTACTACTACTAGGATAGGGTTAGGATAGGGTTATGCAGGGGACTGAGGTCATGTGGCGTCTACAGTGGTGACTCTGATCCACTGTCGATTTCGGTCTCTCGGTGTGAGAGAGTCACATGACTAAAATTCCTCTCACTCCACCTCCTCGTGGTGGTCCCCGGGCACCCTCTGCGGAGGGTGGCTAACGGAGTGAGGGGTGCAGGGGGGGATGGGTTCCGCGTGGGTTTCAGGGTCTTAAGTTGGGGTGTATATTTTATTTTCTTATTTCCCTTTTCCTTTCAACCTCCTATCCTTTTATCTCTAATTTTTTAGTTATTATTTGCCGTGTCGAGTCCCCTTCGTCTTTTGTCTCCATGGACGGCCACGCCAAGGCGTGACTGTTCCAGAGGAGTGGGGATAAGGCGCAACACGCTGGGTGGGTTATTTAGTTGCTTTACCTTCTTTCTTGAATCTCCTTCTTCTTCAGTTTTTACTTACCTTATTAGTTATACATACACACCTGGAAATAAAAATAGTATACTTACCTTACATATTACAATACTTACCGACATCGGACCTACATATCTAAAACTACAAAATAATTACAGAATACTTACCTATAGTTAAATACTTACCACAAAATACTTAATAATCTACACTTATACCTACCTATACCTACTTAATATCTACACCTATATCTATATATATCACTTACATCTATACTTACCTAGTTCTAATACTTACCTTACCTATCTATTTTGTTAGTCTATACTTACCTGTAGTTTTATGGGCGGCCACGCGAACACTCCACCCCGACGGACCGGACATTCAGGCACGGAACAGGGCACGTCCAGGCGAAAACGGTCTCGGCCAGCCGCAAATGGTGCGTTCTTTCCACTGGACACAAACAATGAAAAGAAGTTTACGGTGCAGGGGCTTCGGATCCCCAGTACCGGCACGGAGGGGGTGGGCGAGCAGGCCCCGTCCGGGTCGTCATCCAACGACTGCGGATTGATGGAGGTGGATCCCTCGGCACCATCAATGGCAAGGACGACGAGAGGAATAGTAGAGATCCTAGGCGCCACCTCAGTAATCCTGGAGGATATACAAGGGAAGCCTGGAAACAAAGAAAAAGAAGAGATAGAGGAAAAATGGTATATGCAAGAAGAAATAAAAGAAAAAGAAAAAAGAGAGAGAAAAAATAGAAAAAGAAAGAAGAGAAAGAGAAAGAATAGAAGAAGAGAGAGAAAGAGTAAGAAAGGAAATGAAAGAGAAAGAACTAAGAGAAAGAGAATTGAAGGAAATAAAGGAAAGAAGAATAAGAGAAAAGAGTCCAGGAGGACTAAAGGAAAAATTGGAGAAACTAGCAAAATGTTTAGACAATAAAGATACAGCAAAAGAAAACAAAGACAGCGACGAAGAGGACAGAAGAACAGTTATAGCAGAAATAGACACAAATCCAATAGAATTAGAAGAAAATATGGAAGAAAGTATGGAACCAAGCACAAGTCACCAACATAATATTCAATTCAGCAACATGCAGAGTGGAAACATAAACCTATACACCAATAACAATAGTAATAACAGCAATAACAACAACAATAATAACAACGAAAAAGAAATATTTATAGCTCCAAAACAAAATATATATAGAAAAACTTAAAACAGACAAATCAACCAAAATAATAAAAGACATGCAAACTGAAGTAAAACAAATGAGTAGAGACTTCGAAGAACTATTAACATATATTAGAACACACAAAAACTTCAGAGCACAGCAAAGAGTAAACAGCAACAACATATACGAAAGACTTCAAGGACTAAAGGAATCACTAAAAATAGTCAAAGAAAACAGAAAACAAGAATTAAAAGAAATAACTGACAGTGAAACAAAAGAATTAGAAGGAAAAACAAAAACATGCAACCAAGAAACAAAAAACGACACAAAAATAACAAGAAAACGAACAAGAGACGAGACAATGACACAAACAACAAACACAATGACGGAATCGGAATCTGAGGTCTCTATACTAAGTAGAGGAGAGGAGTTAACAAGTAGAAAGGACTCGGTCTCCTCCTCAACGAGCATGAATAGACAACCGACATTCGCAGAAGTAACAAATAGACAAAATACAAGGCAGGGGTCACCCCCAATAATCCCAATTACGAAAAAGAAAAAAGGAAACCAAGATAAACAAAATAACAATAACAATAATAACAACAGCATAAATAAAAACAATAATAACAATAGAATAAATAACAACAGAATAAATAATAACAAAATAAATAACGAATATACAACAAATTACGAAACATCCTCAGAAGAAGAGGAAACAACAGAAGATTTAATAATAAAAACATTAAAATCATTAGGTGAACAGATAAAACTACTGACGAGGAAAGATAAAACACAAACAAAAGAAAAAAGCCATGCAAAAGAAAAAAGGCATGCAACAATAAAAAATAAAAGCTTAGAAAAAATCAACCAAGGAGAAAATAACAAAGAAAAAAGAAATAGAGAAGAAAAAGAATGGACTACAGTAACAAAACGAAAAGGAAGACATAAAACAGACGAAGACACGGGGTTAAGTGAAAAAGAAGGGCGACCGACCAGGGTAACGAGACCAAAATGGTCTATACCCAGGCCGGACGCCCTGGTCGTAAAAGTTAAAGACCCAACAGAATTTAAAACAATATATAACCAAATAAGTGCGAAAATAGAAAACCCAGACTCTATAAAAAGAGTTAGAAAAACAAGAATGGGACAATTATTATTAGAAATAGAAAAGAACGAAGATATCGAAAAAATAAAAACACAAATAAAAGAGGCAGTGACAGATGAACAAAACATACAAATATTACAAAAATCATTCGACTTAGAAATAAGAGAAATAGACCCGATGATAGAAAAAGAAAATATAATGGAAACTTTAGAAAAAGAAATGAATATTAAAAAGAAGAAATGATATTTAGAGTATTAAGACTAACAAAAGTAGGAACACAAATTGCAGTTATAGAAATTCCACTAAAATATTTAAAACAAGTAATAGAGAAAAATAAAATAAGAATAGGACTAACATACATGAAATTAATCCCTTCACCGAAAATAATAAAATGCTACAAATGCCATAATATGGGTCATTACAGCACAAATTGCTTAGCCAAAATTAAAAAAGACTGCCCAAGATGCAGAAAATGCGGAATCGACGGCCATGAAATGACAAACTGCAACAACAATTACAAATGTGCAACATGCGATAAATTAAGATTACCTTCAAACCATCTAGTGTGCTCAATGGCTTGTCCCCAGTTCAGACAGAGGGTGAGAACGCTTAAACATCAACTAACCACATACCAAAACGAAAATCCTACAGTTAAATTGTAACAATTGTAAATTAGCACAAGAACTAATGCACCGAACATGTTATGAACAAAAAATCGACGTAGCATGCTTACAAGAACCGAATAAAATAGAAAAAAACTGGATACATTCACACGATAAAAAAACAGCAATAATAATTAAAAACACAAATATAAAAATAACCAATGAAAACAAGATAATAGAAAACAATTGCATAGGTGTAAAAATCAACAACATAACAATAATAAATATATACATAAGCCCAAACATAAACAAAAAAGAATATCACATGCAACTGGAAAACATAAAAAGAATAAGAAAAAAGATAAAAGGACCGGTCATTCTAATAGGGGACCCAAACGCAAGAACATACGCATTCGGAGACACCGTCGAAAATTATAGAGGTCAAGTCTTTACATATTTTATGAATGAAATGAGACTAATACCAATCATAACAAAAGGAGGAAAACATTCTTTAAAAAGGACAGAAGTTCGAAAATAGACATTATATGCGCTACAAAAGACATATATAAAAATATAAAAAGTAATATTGACAAAACATACAATGCATCAGATCATGTAAACTCCATACATAGCATAAAAATAAACAACAAAAACAATAAAACTTTATACAAACATATAACATGGTACTGGAATTTAAAAACAATGGATCCAAAAAAATTTGTAAATACGTTCCAAAAATTAAACGAGAACTTAGACCTAAATAACAAAAACGAAAAAACAATAGACATAACAACCATAAACAAATACATAGAAAATATAAACAGAACATGCAACAAAGTATTAAAAAAGAGAACAAATAAATACTTACCACAAGAAAATTCATGGTGGAACCAGGAGATCGCTGACACCCGAGAAGAAGTCCACGCCGCCAGAAGAGCCCTGCAAAGAAAAAGAAAAAAGAAATTAAACACAGAAATAGAATTGGAAAACTATAAAACACTAAAGAAAAAACTAATATATTTGATAAAAGATAGCAAAAAATCACAATGGAATAAATTCATAAATACGTTAGAAAACGACCCATGGGGAAGACCATTCCAGATAATTAAAAATAAAATCAAAAATAAACAACCACCACCTGTATTAGAGAAAAATAATGCTATAAAAATACTGTACAATTTATTTCCTAGAAATAATATACAAATAAATTACGATAACATTGATAATATAAAAGAAAAAATAACAATAACAGAAAATGAAATAAAAGAAATAGGTATAAATTTACAAAGTAACAAAGCGGCGGGACTAGATAAGATACCACCAGGAATTATAAAACTAATAATAAAAACAGACCTAAAAAACTTTACAAAAATCATGCAAGCATGCTTAAACCTATGTTATATACCAACAAAATGGAAAAGAGTAAGAGTAATATTACTAAGTGTCTAGGATTGGCTGAGTGCGTCAGCGGCGTCGGCGTAGCCATTGGCTAGTCAACTAGTCGAACAGGGATCTGGGATCGATCGTCAGCTCGATGAGTCATTGGCCGGCACCGTCGATATCGATTACTGTCGATTATCATCGATTACCACCGCGGAGCGCTAGGCAGATTGGTGGATCGCACTATCGACCCACCAATCACGCGATCTACGGTTACGGCTAACGGCCAGCTGATCGATCGATCCCCAGTTCTCTGACTAGCTTGCTAGATCACACATCGCTTTGCTCATCACTATCTTTTCTAACGTTAACGCTGCGCGTCTTTTGACCGGCTTTCTCGTAATAAAGCATCTCCGGATCCCTGATATCGACGGGATAAAATCTACAGATCTACTGTTTAAAGTTCAAATTTATTTATAATAATATAAGCCTTTCTTATACATTCAGTTTTGTACAAGTGTCCTATTGATCGACGATTCCTATCAGGAGAATAAAGTTGTGGTTGACTTCAAAGTGCTTCTCTGACTCTCTTAAAATCCTACTCTCAAACATTTGGTCCTTCGAGCCGGATTCAGTGCTGCAGTTCATCTAAAACAGTGAAGAGAAGTACTCGACCGTTAACTTTCAAACACGTGCGTGAAACATGGCTGACCTTGTCGATAACCAACGGTTTCTCGCCCAACGAATCTCCCGCGCCGCGATCAACTTGAAGAAGAAAGGAAAGGCGAACCTTTCCTTGGGGATGATTCGAGCTGCTCACGCCTCACTCCAAGCCTTCTGGACCGATTACTCCAATGGAGATTTGCAAATAAGAAAGGCTGCTAAAACAGACAGCAAGTTAAGAGACGGCCAGTATCTCACCGACGACGAATTCAGCGTGATTCATTCGAACTATGTCGAACAAGCTGGAATCCTTCTCGACATGATCACCGAATTCGAAGCCGCTACAGCCGTTACAGTTGCCTCTGCTTCAAACGTAACGACCGGCGAGACGACTCCTCAGAGGTCACGAGCGGTGTTGCCAAAAATGGCTCTTCCAACTTTTGAGGGTCATTACAAGGACTGGCCATCGTTCCGCGACTTATTTACCTCGCTTATTATCAACGACTCCTCGTTGTCCCAAGTTGAACGTCTTCACTATCTCAAGACGTGCATGAAGGGCGAAGCCATGTCGCTGCTGAAGAACGTCCGGACGACGAGCGATAATTTCCAAATAGCCTGGAAAAAATTGGATGAGCGCTTCAACAACCCTCGTCTCCTCGTGCAAGTTCAAATTAGAGCTCTTTGTGCCGTGGCTCCTGTTCGAAAGGAATCTGCCACCGAGATGAAGCGCCTATTTAACGAGACCTTCGACGCCATCGACGCTCTCTCCAATTTAGGCAGACCTGTCACCAACGCTAGCGATTGGATAGTCGAATTGACCGTCGAGCGTTGGGATCGTCAGTCGCGCCGTGAATGGGAAGATTCGCTGAAACACTCTAAGGAGTGCTGAGAGAGGCCAGTTCAACAACCAAACTGAGGGTGGTGTTTAATGGGTCGATGCCATCCAGCAACGGGAAGTCGCTCAACGAATTCCTTCTTAAGGGCCCTAATCTACTGCCTAATCTTGCCGACATCCTGCTAAGGTGGCGCCGGTACGTTTTTGTATTTTCAGCAGACATAGAAAAGATGTACCGGCAGATCACCGTCGCTCCGGAGGATCGGAAATGGCAGCGAATCTTGTGGAAAACTAAGGAAGAAAACGGAGTCATGGATTACGAACTCTGCACGGTCACCTACGGACTCGCTTGTGCACCATACATTGCGATCAGATGCCTCCACCAGCTCGCCCAAGAAGAAAAGAAGAGGTTCCCCATCGGAGCCCGCGTCGTGCTTGAGGACGTCTACATGGACGACGTACTCACAGGAGCAGACACACTGTCAGAGGCGAAGAGCAAACAAGGGGAACTAAGGGAGCTCCTCATGGCGGGCGGTTTCCCTCTTCGCAAGTGGGCCTCCAACTCTCCGGGCATTCTGGAACAGCTGTCCAACGACGAGCGGAAGGGCATCGGGGAATGGGACGCAGCTACTCTTCACAGCGTTCTTGGTATAAATTGGCTCCCTTCACTTGATTGCTTTCAGGTCACTGCAGTGAAGACCTCGAAGAACGCCGAATACACCAAGCGCGCTGTGCTCAGCGGAACAGCTCAGTTGTTCGATCCGCTTGGCTGGCTGGCTCCCGTCACTATCGTTGCCAAGGTTCTGATTCAGTCCCTGTGGCTGCTGAAGGTGGACTGGGACACCCCTCTGCCGGACAAGGAAAATAGGCTATGGCAACAGTTCCAACAGCAACTCCCGGAGCTGCAGAGTCTTCAAATTCCCCGATGGCTCGGAACCCGTTCCTCCAGTATACCACCAGAGATACACGGGTTCGCGGATGCATCCGAGCGCGCCTATGCAGCCGTGGTGTACTCTCGCGTTCTAAATCCTGAAGGGTCGGTGACGGTGTCTCTCATCGTCGCCAAATCAAAGGTAGCTCCGTTGAAAAGGGTCTCGCTGCCTAGACTGGAGCTCAGTGCAGCGTTCCTGCTGGCCAGGCTCGTTGAACACGTGGTAAAGGTACTGGACTGGCAAACTGTCGATGCTCATTTGTGGACGGATTCATCGGTAGCGCTCAGCTGGATCCAAGGACATCCGTCTCGCTGGCCGACCTATGTGGCCAACCGGGTCGCGGAAATTCAAAGGATGCTGCCAGCCGCGAAGTGGCACCATGTACGAAGCGCGGAGAATCCAGCTGACTGCGCCTCCCGAGGGTTGTCTCCGGCTGAACTACCTAAGTTCAAGCTATGGTGGCGAGGACCCGAGTGGCTCTCTGCACCAGGTCACCTCCCAGCGGAGAGCATCCCTGAGACTACCCACGAAACGGAGGAGCAGCAAGTCCATCACGTGACCAGCAGGGTGAAAAGCGTAGCCTCAAATCTAGTTGAGCGCTTTTCTAATTTGACTCGACTGCTCAGAGTTCTGGCCTGGTGTCGACGATGGCTCCCTGGAAATCAAAGGGGGGAATCAATTATCACTGCTGCAGAAATCCAAAAGGTAAAACTCACCTTACTGAAGCTGGAGCAGGCCGCTGCTTTCGCAGATGACATCGTCAGCATCCGGAACAACCGACCCGTAGCTGCCAAAAGCCGTCTAGCGAAGCTTTGTCCATTCCTGGACAAGGATGGGGTACTACGTGTCGGAGGAAGATTGCAAGCAGCTCACCTTGACTATGACAGAACCCATCCTGTAATACTTCCTGACGAATCCTCCCTAGCTAGATTGTGGGTCGAAGCTGCCCACAAACGATGCATGCATGGAGGAACACAACTTACCTTAGCAACGTTGCGACAGGAGTGCTGGATTCTCAAGGGTCGACATTTGGTAAAGTACTGTATCCACCGTTGCACTGTCTGCATTCGCTGGAAAGGGCAAACAGCCCAAACAAAAATGGGGAATCTTCCCTTAGCTCGAGTGAATCACTGTCGACCTTTTTTTAGATCAGGAATCGACTATGCAGGCCCGATACAAATTCGAGCCAGTCGGGGGCGTGGCAGGACCACCTCGAAGGGGTATATAGCAGTATTTATCTGCCTTGCCTCCAAGGCAGTACATCTGGAAGCTGTATCGGATGGATCCACCGAAACCTTCTTAGCAGCGCTACGAAGGTTTATCTCACGGCGTGGTCATTGCTCTGAACTCTATAGCGACTGCGGCAGAAATTTCATAGGAGCCAACAACGAGCTGCGCTCACTTCTTAAACAATCGGTACAACAGGGAGGAGGTCCTTTCGCTGCAGCTTCCAGAGAAGGCATTGTTTGGAAGTTTAACCCTCCGTCCGCTCCACACTTTGGAGGAATCTGGGAGGCGGCTGTTAAATCCGTAAAACACCACCTCCGCAGACTCCTTGGCGAACAGATTCTGTCCTTCGAGGAGCTTGCCACTCTCCTGACTGGTATTGAAGCCTGTTTAAATTCTAGGCCATTGCTACCATTATCAGATGACCCTGAGGATCCAGCAGCTCTGACTCCGGGACACTTCTTGATCGGGGGGCCACTGCTCGCAATACCAGAACCCAGCCTCGAGGAACTGCCAGCATCCCGACTCTCTCGGTGGCAGCTAGTACAGCAGCTGAAGCAGCACTTCTGGAGACGCTGGTCCCTGGAGTACTTGAACTCGCTACAAACCAGAGATAAGTGGCGAAAAGATAAGACACTGATCAAGGCAGGAGACCTCTGTCTGGTCAAGAACGAAGAACTACCACCCACGAAATGGCCACTTGCTCGAGTCACTCGAGTGCACCCGGGGCCAGACGGTTCAGTTCGGGCCGTCACCTTACAGACGTCTACATCACAACTGCTTAGGCCAGTTCACAAGCTCATCCTTCTAATAGCACCGGAGAGCGAAAGGGACAATAGTATGGTCATCCTCGAGGCTGGACCTCCTCTGGCAGCTCCCGGATGAGTAACTAATTTAAGAAAATTTTGTTCAGCCTATTTCTTGTTTGTTTAAACTTCGTTCTCTCACCTCATAATTTCACCCACCTTGTATCACTCTGTTCTTCACTGTAAATGCTCTTCATCAATTCACTGCACTATCATTTTCACCATCTCAACTAATGCCCGACTCTTTGTCGTAGATACTACGTCGCACGTTGCTGGCCCATTCAGTCCTGCCGATTCCACCACTTCTCTCCCATTGATGGGGGACGCGAGGATTCAATTTCGTCATTGGCTGACGAGGCGGGCGGAATGTCTAGGATTGGCTGAGTGCGTCAGCGGCGTCGGCGTAGCCATTGGCTAGTCAACTAGTCGAACAGGGATCTGGGATCGATCGTCAGCTCGATGAGTCATTGGCCGGCACCGTCGATATCGATTACTGTCGATTATCATCGATTACCACCGCGGAGCGCTAGGCAGATTGGTGGATCGCACTATCGACCCACCAATCACGCGATCTACGGTTACGGCTAACGGCCAGCTGATCGATCGATCCCCAGTTCTCTGACTAGCTTGCTAGATCACACATCGCTTTGCTCATCACTATCTTTTCTAACGTTAACGCTGCGCGTCTTTTGACCGGCTTTCTCGTAATAAAGCATCTCCGGATCCCTGATATCGACGGGATAAAATCTACAGATCTACTGTTTAAAGTTCAAATTTATTTATAATAATATAAGCCTTTCTTATACATTCAGTTTTGTACAAGTGTCCTATTGATCGACGATTCCTATCAGGAGAATAAAGTTGTGGTTGACTTCAAAGTGCTTCTCTGACTCTCTTAAAATCCTACTCTCAAACACTAAGAAAAAATAACGAAGAAACACTAAGACCACAAGACTTTCGACCGATATGTATAGGCGACAGTATAAATAAGATTTTCGAAAAAATTTTAGAGAAAAGAATTCAAGATCACCTAGGCATACAGTTATATCACGAAAACCAGTATGGCTTTTGTAAAGGGAAAACCACCACACATGCACTAATTAAATTAAATAAATATATAGAAGAAGAAAATGAGAAAAGAAAATACGGACTATTAGTGAGTTTGGACATAAAAAACGCGTTCAATAGCTTACAATGGAATAGTATATTTAACAGATTAAAAACAAGAGGCTTCTCAGAACATATGCAAAAACTAATACAAACATACCTACAAGACAGGAAAATACGATACAAAACAAATACAGGATGGGTGGAAATCCAAGTCGAGAGGGGGGTTCCACAGGGATCTGTAATTTCTCCGATCCTGTGGAACCTCGTCTACGACGAACTATTAGAACAAACATTCGATCCAGAGATAAATATTATCACATTTGCAGACGACATAGCGATCTACGCATCAAACCATAACCTAACAAACCTCAAAAATAAAATAGAACAAACAATAAATAATATAATTGCACCATGGCTAATAAAAAATGGATTAGAGCTCGCACCACAAAAAACTAAAATCATAAAATATAATAAAAAGAACCTATCAGAAAACTTTAAAATTAACATACTAAATAACGAACTTAAATGTGAAAAAGAACTAAAATACTTAGGTATATACTTTGATAAAACAAATAAATATAACACACATCTACAAAAAGTAATGATAAAAACTAACCTATACACTAACGAATTAACTAGATTAATGATAAATACAGGTGGCCCCACAATTGCTAGTAGAAAACTATATTACAGTATATTAGAATCAATAGTATGCTATGGCTGCCCAATGTGGGCAGACAAAGCATTTAAACTAAAAATAAACTGTGAAAAAATAAGAAAAATCCAAAGAAGAGGTTTAAACCGCGTAGCATGCGCTTATAGAACGGTATCAAGAGAGGCCTTATGCGCAATCACAGGCATACTACCACTAGAAATAAAACTAAAAGAAATCAAAAGAATATACAATATCAAAGAAAAATACAAAATAGAAATAACAGATTTAGAACAAGAAAAACAATACAAAGTAGAAAAAACAGAATACGAAACAAAAATAGTAAAAGAAATCTCATGGATAGAATGGCAGACCACCACCCATTCCCTATGGACCAAAAAACTAATACCCGAAGTAAAAATTTGGAAAGAAAAGAAACTAGGCGAATTAAATTTTAGATTAACTCAATTCCTTACAGGACATGGAGTTGTAGTGTCCGTAATTCGGAACGTAAGCATTACGGCGAGGCAATAACCTCCGGTAGGTAAAATCAGCAAAATGATTGTAAGCGCTATCGCGAGGCGTTGACCGCTGTAATATTTCAAGTCAGCAGAAGACATGTATAAAAACTCCGGACATCATCCGGGCTAGACAGAGAAAAAAGTTGGAATAAAGCAGAAAGACGCTACATCGTGTTTGGTTACATTGTCGCCACTCCCGATCTTATCCCGATTCCGGTATTAGACGTTAAGGACCCGCCTTAAACAATTGTTGGAACTCGTCAGGGCACAACAATTTTGGTGGCAGCGGTGGGATTCTGTCTGTCGAATACTAACAGCAGTCTGAGGACTGACCTGAAGAAGTAACAACCTGAAGGAAGAAGACAGCCAACGGTCTGAGGACCTACTCGAAGGAGTAACAACCTGAAGGAAGAGCGCACCCAGCAGTCTGAGAACTGACCCGAAGGAGTAATAACCCAAAGGAAGAGTGCAGCCAGCGGTCTGAGGACTGACTTCAAGGAGTAACAACCCGAAGGAAGATTGCCGTCAGCGGTCTGAGGACTAGCAACACCAGAGTCTCTTCCGGCGACACAGGACGGAACCATCGGGAGTCAGAAGGACGACAATTGCAGCAGTCGCCAGCCCGAGGACTAACGACCCGCCAGGACCAATCGAAATGCGTCATCTAATTCTGTAAGTGCCGAGATCACACTTAAACAAAGACTATACATCGAATAATTTTGTATGTCGGGAAAAAACGAAGATTTTAAGCCTTTGCGTACATCTTATCGTAAACGTATCTCAAGATCATTTGAATCAATATTCGACAAATTCCCCACTTTCTCCGGAAAAGAGGAACCGCGTACGCCGTATTCCGATCCACCGACATCGCGTCGAACGCGTTTACCCGCACCGTACATAAACCTAGATAGCGAACCATCAAGCGATAGCGAAGCTTACGATAACGTAATTAGACAGAGGGAATTCCCTGTAAATATTGCAGACTTCAGCCTACTAGAAACACAAAACATGGCAATCAGCGGTAGTAACCAAGCAACGGGCAACGTAACCGTATTAAAAGCGCTCTCATTAGTAAAAGACTTCAGTGGAGAATCCGCTAGCGAACTAACCACCTTCTTGAAATCATGCGAGATCGCGTCGGAGTTAGTATCCGTAGATGAACAACCCCTACTATTGCGAGCAATTTTAGGGACAAAATTTAAGAAGCGAGCAGCAATAGAACTAGAATATCGGGACATAGACAGTTTTGACTCGCTAAAAACACTATTACTAGCACTCTTTAAGGAAAAACGTTCGTTATGCGCTGTCCAATCAGAGTTTAATGCATGTCGTCAAAGAGATAACGAAAATGTCAGGGCGTTCGCAGCAAGATTAGAAAAACTAACTATAGAATTGTCACAATTAATATCAAAACCAGGAAACAGTAACATAGTCAACAAAGCGTTGGTAGAATCAGTAAACGAGCAAGCTATAAACGTTTTTAGCATAGGGTTGAAAGAAAAACTGAGAGTGATAATTAGATCGCGGACATTCGATACACTTAGAGCAGCTATAACTGCGGCTATCGAAGAAGAACAGGCGCTAGGCCCGAACAACGGTCGGAGCTACGGAAATTATGGAGGCACCGGATTTAATAGAGACAGAATAGGACAAAGATATAATGAAATAAAGTGCGAAAGGTGTCATAGACAGGGGCACCTAGCAAAGAACTGTTATACGCGTCTGAGCATGCCGCGACCGGAACTAGCATCTAATCGTCCCGCGTTTAATCGACAAAGCTTGGGACCCCGACGGGAGATGTACCTCGCCGCGGTAGTTTGCAACTACTGCAAGAAACCCGGGCATGTCCAGCGCGATTGTAGAACATTAATGAGAGTCAACAACGGAGAGATACGAACCAGAAATAGTGAACAAACTACTAACTACCGACGCGACGGGTTCAGAAACACAGAAGATAGGCCATTTGGTAACGCAACCGAAAATAGACCTGGGCGAGCAGGTTCAAACGAAAGGCCAACTCTGGAATCCTATCAAATAAATTGTACTAGCGGAATGAGCAAATCAAAGAATATAGTAGAAATAGAAGCAAGGGAAATAAAGTGTCCGAAAATCCGCATGCTGGTCGACACGGGAGCAGACATTACTCTACTTAAGTATAGTAAAATTATAGGGAAAGTGCGCACGACACTAGAGGTAATAACCCTGAGGGGTATTGGAAATACTGAAATCCCTACCATATGTAAAATAGAGCTTAATGTGAAAATAGGTACAAGGTTCGTTATGCACCCTTGCCACGTAGTTAAAGACGATTTCCCTTTACAAGTTGATGGAATACTAGGATACGATTTCGTAACTAAGTACAATGCAATAATTAGACCAGGATTAAATGTAGAAATTTTAAACACATATTGGCCGTTAGTCCAGGACGAGATTATTATCCAACCACGAACGGAAACAATTATTCGAGCTCGCACAAAAGAGCATGGAGATGGGTTAGTGGAAAAACAAATGATAGAACCGGGTATATACATAGGAAATTGTCTGACAAGCTCCGACAATGGCACGTGCCCGATACCTATAATAAACATGACGACTCGCGCGATCCAGTTGCGGCCTCCGACGGTGCAACTCGAGACGTTCTCGACAACGCCAGATACTGACCTACGCGATAACATCGGTAGCAATGACTGTATCAGCAAGGCAACGTATGACATTCAAGTTCTGACCGGGAAGGATAGAATGAAGTCCTTACGCGACAATATCAAAACGGAAAACTTAAACGAAGAAGAAAAGGCAAGTTTAATGGAACTATGCGAAAAATATAACGACATTTTTTATTTAGAAGGAGACAGATTAGGATTCGCGGACAAAGTAAGGCACAAAATACGATTGATACCGGGCGCGAAACCAGTAAACGTAAGACCGTATAGACTACCTCAAATACACAAGGAGGAAGTGGACAAACAGGTCAAAGAAATGGTAGAGCAAGGCATAATAGGGCCCAGTACGAGCGAATGGAATGCCCCATTATTAGTAGTATCTAAAAAGCCCGATGAAACCGGAAAAAAAAGATACAGAGTAGTAGTCGATTTCCGAAAGTTAAATGAGATAACAGTAGGAGACTCATTCCCCCTACCAAACATATCAGACATACTTGACCAATTAGGAGGAGCGAAATACTTTTCCACCTTAGATCTAGCGTCAGGGTTTCATCAGATCGCTATGGAGCCCGAGGATTGCGAAAAGACAGCGTTTTCTACTTCACACGGGCACTTCGAATACAAACGCATGCCATTTGGTCTTAAGGGCGCTCCCCCTACTTTCCAAAGAACCATGGAAGCCTTATTAGGAGGACTACGTGGAATAAAATGCTTCGTATACATAGACGATATAGTCATTCACGGACGCTCACTCAAAGAACATCAGGAAAGATTGGTGCAAATTTTCGAAAGAATAAGGGAAAGCGGCCTAAAATTACAACCAACTAAGTGTCAATTCTTGCGTAAAGAAACAATTTATCTGGGTCATGTCATCACCGAAGACGGCATTAAGCCAGACCCGTCAAAATTAGATGTAGTAAAGAATTACCCGGTACCTAAGAAAGTGAAAGATCTACAATCCTTCCTAGGATTGGCAGGTTATTATAGAAAATTCATAGAAAATTTTTCAAGTATAGCAAAACCACTCACTCAATTATTAAAAAGGGATGCAGAATTCAGATGGACTGATCAGGAACAAGAAGCCTTCCAGTAATTAAAAGAAAAACTGACATCGGCACCATTGTTACAATACCCGGATTTCTCAAAACCGTTTACGCTAACAACAGACGCATCAGGTAAAGCTATAGGTGCGATATTATCACAACAGCAACAGGCAAAGGATCTACCAATAGCTTATGCAAGTAGAATACTCAATAAAGCCGAAATTAACTATAGCACAACGGAGAAGGAGCTACTAGCCATAGTATGGGCAACCCAGCACTTCCGGCCTTACTTATACGGAACTAAATTTACGATCGTCACCGATCATAAACCCCTCACATGGTTATTTAGCGTTAAAGATCCGGGCTCTAGATTAATTAGGTGGAGACTGAAGTTAGAAGAATACGACTACGAGATTCGTTACAAGGAAGGAAAGGCAAACCAAAACGCGGACGCACTTAGTAGAATGTATGTTATCAAACGCGGACGCGGAAGGCCACGAAAGTCACCACCACCAGATGATCCACAGGCAGCATCAGATAGCTCAGAGAAAGACGAACAAAAATCTTCAGAAACAGACGAAGACGACACAACGGCTACGACCAAGGATGAATATACAGAAGAAGAAAAGAAACAAATATTATACGAATACCACGACACCCCATTAGGTGGACACATAGGTATGAAGCGAACTTTAAAACGCATACAATTAAAACACTCATGGCCAGGAATGAGACAAGATGTAGAAAATTACATTTCGAAATGCGAAAAATGTCAGAAAAATAAGTTGCGCAAATCAATCAAAGCCCCTATGATAATTACAGATACACCATCGGCACCGTTTGAAAAATGCGCGCTAGACATAGTAGGACCACTACCCGAGAGTAACAAACGGAACAAATACGTATTAACATTCCAAGACCTACTAACAAAATTTAGTAAAGCGATACCCTTACCCGACCAGGAAGCAAATACCATAGCCAAAGAATTTGTAACCAAAATAGTGTGCGAGTATGGAATACCCAAGAAATTACTTACAGATCAAGGGACTAACTTTCTTAGTCAAATATTTAAAGAAACGTGCAAATTGCTTAGAATAGACAAAATACAGACGACGGCATATCATCCAGAATCAAACGGTGCACTGGAAAGAAGCCATAGGACACTAGCGGAATATCTAAAAAATTTTATCGATGAAGATCAGTCAAACTGGGATGAATGGCTCTCCTATGCAATGTTTACATATAATACAACGCCACACACAGCGACAGGCTACACTCCTTATGAACTCGTATTTGGGAGACGAGCCGAATTACCGACCTCGCTCAAACTCGCGCCGCAACCCGACTATACCTACGATCATTACGCTCACGAACTAAAACAACGATTACGCTCAACCAATACAATAGCAAGGGACACCATAAACAACCAAAAATTGCGCTCTAAGCAACACTACGATAAAAGGACGACAGATATAAAATTCAAACCAGGCGATCGAGTACTGTTACGCGACGACACAGTCAGACGAGGGCGTTCGAAAAAATTAACACCGAGTTGGATAGGCCCATACACAGTAATACAAACACACGCAAACGAAAATTATACAATAAAAAAAGGACGCAGACTTCTACGAATCCACACTAACCGTCTAAAACATTTCATAGACTAATATTATTGAAAATCATAGGATTATGCTAGGCGCTGCCGTATCAATAAGTTAGGAATAATTACAGAGTTACACCATAGCAACCAATACCTTGTACTCCACTTTGCAGAGCCTCACTTTTAATCATAAGAATAACGCACGGAATACCACCGGATGAAGGCATTACCATTCAAAGGTTCACAGATCATCCAGGCATCTATTTCGAAGAACTCGGTAATTTACATATTTATAGAAGTACTTGGAAATTAGTCATTCACATAGATTGTTCGATACCGTAGCAACCACGAGATTTGCGCACAGAAACCATGTCGTGGCAGATGATCACCACTGCTCTCGCGAATCAGCGTAGCTAAGCGATCATTCGGATCTCAAGCGAAGATCCACTGTTTGGGTCACTTTTTCTATCGATCTCCACCAAACGAGAATCGATTATCGATATTCGGCACCACGTCGATCGCGACGTCTTTGTTTTTCGCCTATCGTTGAACAGCCGTACCTGTAACGTGTCCAACGCGACAACCAGAAACCGTGTCGACTATCGTTCCACTTGTGTGGGTTTTTTCCAAGCTCCATCGTGCCCGCGATTCGAGCTCTTGTCACGCGATTGCACTGTGTATCATTAGATTTCGCGACTAAACAAATAAACTAGTGAGTTCGAACAAATTAATCGTGGCCTCCTTTTCACAAACACGTGGCACCCAATTCGCTGTCTCCTCTCCGAATCACCAGCATCCAAACGAAACATAGATGTAACACCGTTATCTATACGTATTGCCAAAATACAAATTGCGCTCAAAGATACGACGAAACAATGTACAGGCACAACTAACTACAGACTAAACAAATTTTGTAACCAATTTTACAACATATCGAGCAGAGAATTGCAACAGGTTTCTGTAAATCTTGAGTATGTACATCAAATAATAGGAACAACGTCACGATCACGCCGAGGGCTAATAGACGGAATCGGACATTTAATGGAACCCGTCCGGGCACAACAGAGTATTCGGAACCTACAAAAAAAGAATAAATAAATCAACAAACGATACATGCTGGTTTGACTGTGGGGTACCAGACAACCCGGAACACACAATATTTAAATGTGAAAGATGGGCACAAGAAAGAAATAACTTAGAAATAGAATTAGAAGAAGAAATAAATATAGAAAATATTATAGAAAAAATGACGGAAAATGAAAACAAATGGAAAACAATAGACAGATTCATAAACAATATCATATTAAAAAAAGAAAAAGAAGAAAGAGCCATAGAAAAAAGAATGAGAGAAATGACAAACAATACCTAAAGAAAAAGAATATAACAAACAAAATCAAGGAGTGAAAACATAAAGTAAAACAACAAATAAATTATATGAACGAGACAACATGCAAAATTGAGAAATAACTAACAATAATAATGAAATAAACAAACAAGTATAGAAATAAACTGTAAATAAAATGGAAATAAAATTGTAAATATGAATGTAAATAGCTAAAATAGATAATAATGAAAACTAAAATAAAAAGGGTGCAAATTGTAAATAACACAAGTTAGGTTAGTTGTAATATTAAGAGACAAGAACAGGAGTGGAGGAGGCCAGGAAATAGGCAACCCGAGAGTAAATGCTGCACGCGGGTCCTCGGGAGGCTTAATCCAGGAAACAGAAAGTAGAGGGGCAACCCATTGGTTGTCCCGGGTAGTGGAAGTTTTTCAACTTTTACCACTATCCTTAACAAAAAAAAAAAAAAAAGGATAGGGTTATGCAAGTACAAGCAGCAGGAAAGCGCAGTAAACAGAGCGGAACGAAATTGCAAATTAAATACAGCGGAACCTAGAAACAATAAGAATGAATTAGACAACAGTCAGCGGAAATCAAAACCAAAATCTTATACAACTAAACAAAGAAATGCAAGCACATACCTGGTATAAGCAACAGCAGAATCCAACGATGCAAGAACAAGCAGCAGGAAGCGTAGTAGACAGAACGGAGCGAAACAGCAAATCAAATACAGCAGAATCTGGAAACAATCAAACAATTAAACAGGGAAATTAAACAAAAGGAAACAAGAAGGAACACAAGTGGAAAGCAAGACAACAAGAGAGAGGCAAACAAAGAGGGAACAACATGTTTGGGATTGGCCGAGCGGATCAGTAGCGTCTGCCGCTCGCGATCGGTCATTCGCTCATGAGTGCGATTGATCTGGATCGAGGATCGATCGTGAGCTCGCGAAGTCATTGGCCGACACCGTCGAGAGCGATTGCTATCGATCATCGAGCGTAACGACTCGCGTTGATTGGCGGATCGCGCTATCGATCCGCGAATCACGCGTTTTCGGCGGTGACGGCTAACGGCCAGCTGATCGATCTAACCAGTCTTTGTCTAGCACTTCTAGTAAAACGACTATCGTTGAAAGTTCTCATACGCGCACTTCGCAATCGGTACTATTAATCCGGCACTTTTCGGGTTGTATCTATAATATCTCTACACATTAGAGAAGCCATACATCATTGTAATCATCGTTTATTGAATTATCATTTTTACAAGTTCAGTGTAATACCGAAAGTGAACGAACCCGTTTCGGGAGAATAAAGTTTGTGACTCTGTGAATCAGAATTCTCCCAGTTCTTCCTTCCGATCCTGAACAAACAAAAAAAAGAAATAACTGACAAGTAATAACTTGATGAGGTTAGGCAACACAAACCATACAATACAATGGCAATAAATCGACAGATACAACAAAAGGAAACGAATTGAAAAAGGAAGATGATTAAAACACAAAAGAACGAAGTGAATATGCTATAGAAATAAATAGCAGAATAAATAAAAACATACAAATGAGGAAGCAAACACAAGTTGACAGCAACCACATACAGACGAATAACTAGAGGAACAACATAACAGGAAAAACAACACAGGACAAGTGGCGCCACAAGCATAAAACCAAAGGTAACAAAGAGAGGTAACTCAAAGGCCAAAGGACAAGGACTAGCAGCGCCAAAACATGAGAACAAGGCGGACAGTAAGAAACGGAACTAACGAAAGGAAAAGCGGTACCGTTTGAAGCAAACTCAAATGAGAACCAATCACAGTAACAACTCAAAATGGCAAGAAACGAGGAAATGAAATAGAAACTGAAAAAGCAAGCAAAGAGCTGGCAAGTACAGGAAAACAAACAAAGACAGAAGTAAAAAAAAAAAAGAGTAAAAGAACAATAATCAAGGAAGAATGGAAAACGGTAAAGGGCAGAGGGAAAATGGAAAATGGACAAAAAGAGAGAAGAAGGAACAAGGAATAAGGAAAATGGAAAAGGAAATAGAAGACAGTCACAGGTGAAAACGGGAAAAACAGGGAGAGGGAAAGGAAACAGGGAACAGCTCACCGAGCACAGACGGAAACCCATTCATTACAACAATGAGAGGAATCGGAGAAGTCAGTGACAGAACACTGAGAGGATACAAGAGCACGAGAACCAAGGGATTTCCGAAAGGCTGAGAAGCTAGTTCATGCTGGAGAAAGCCACACCGGTCACCGACCGAGACTGGGGCGAGAACAGCATGGTCGTAGAATGACCACCCTGAGGAGGAAAACCGCAAGTAAACAAAAGCCAAAACAAAGAAGCAAGGCAAGCGAAAAGACTGGACAGAGGAGAGGGAATAAAGGGGACAGAAATCGCAATCCCACCCTCTCAAAATTCACGGAAAAAGAAGCACACAAGAAGACGAGGGAGGCAATGAACAACGAATCAAGAAGGAAAAGGAACAAACCTGATGTAAGCACGATCAGAACAGGATAAGAGAAAGAATAACAAACTAAGGAGACAAACGAGCCGAACCCCCAGAAGGAGAACATAGCAAAGAAATCATCCACCAAACAAACTTCAGGAGAACACAAAAAGCGGAATACGGTACTGCTCTACGAGCAAACAAACAGAAGGAAACCCATTTATCACAGCAATGAGAGGAATTTACGGCATCGGTGAGAGGACACCGAAAGGATGAACGTAGACAAGAACCAGGGGATTTCCGAAAGGCTGAGAAGCTAGTTCATGCTGAAGAAAGTCACATCGGTCGTCAGACCGAGAATGTGGCCGGAACAGCATGGTCGTAGAATGACCACCCTGAGAAGGAAAACCGTAAGTAAACAGAAGCCCACATAAGACGCAAGGCAAGCGAAGAGACTGGTAAGAGGAGAGGGAAAAAGAGGACAGAAACTGAAATCCCACCCTCTCGAAACTCACGGAAAAAGAAGTACACAAGACGATGAGGGAGGCAATGAACAACGAATCAAGCAAGAAAAAAGGAACAAACCTGATCCAGGCACGATCAGAACAGGATAAGAGAAAGGATAACAAATTAAGGAGACAAACGGACTGAACCTTCAGGAGGAGAGCATAGCAAAGAAATCATCCACCAAACAAACTTCAGGAGAACACAAAAAGCGGAACAAGGTACTGCTCTACGAGCAAACAGACATACGGAAACCCATTCATTACAGCAATGAAAGGAATTTAAGGAACCAGTGACAGGACACTGAAAGGATGAACGATCATGAGAACCAGGGGACTTCCGAAAGGCTGAGAAGCTAGTTCATGCTGAAGAAAGTCACACCGGTCGCCAGACCGAGAATGTGACCGGAACAGCATGGTCGCAGAATGACCACCCTGAGGAGGAAAACCGCAAGTAAACAGAAGCCAAAAGAAAAAAGAAGCAAGGCAAGCGAAGAGACTCGAACGGGAAGATGGAAAAAGAGGGAGCAACAGAGCATACCACCATCTTGGGAAACAAAGGCTGCGAGTAAGGCAGAAACCAAGAAACAACGAATGGAATAACAATCCTCTAAGGCAAAGGTCAGATGGATGGAGCTAATTGCTGAACATCGACCGGACTCGGGGATGATGGTCACATCCAAACGATCAGTCACTATTCCGAGAATGTGTCAAGCCCACCCAATGAGGAGGGAGCACAATGAAACTGATATCTACGCTCCGCAGGAGAAAGATTTCGGCGAAGTTGGAGCGACCGACCTCCGTCACCCCATCGCGTATAGTAGGTCGGCAAGTGATGACCGAATGGAGGTGATATTCCCGCGCAAGCGGGAATTTCGCCGAAGTCGGATCGGATCCCAAGTTTGCATTATATGTACAGACATATACTAGACTCACCCCCACGAAAACACTCGCGTCCGCGTCCATTGTTCTTTGCAAGGCCCGTAGAGTCACAGCTTAGCCTATCCTAACCTTGGGGAGGGAGTGGGTAAGTCGCTGGATAGCAGCGACAGAATAGGGACGGGATTCGAACTTGACACATTCAATCAAGGAATATGACGAAGTGGGGGGGAGCCAAAACACGGGCAGGCGAGGCACCCTGCAGGTCCGAAGGTGAGAGGGCCCGACGTTCACTCCGAGCCTTAAAACCGCTCAAAAATCCGAAAACTAGGTAGCATGGCCCTTCTCATCGATGACGACCGGACCCATCATAGTAAGTCGCAGACTCCGAAAATGGCCCGGGCCGAATAAAACGGAGGAACGGCGGAACGATGGGAAAACTGCAACCCCTTAGTGGGCCGAGCTGCCGGCAGCGCCGATTATGATACTGGTGTATACCGGTGTGCCTTAAGGAAGTGAGGGGCGGACGATCCGCTACTCCTCCCCCGCAATGTAATTACTACTACTACTACTACTACTACTACTAGGATAGGGTTAGGATAGGGTTAGGATAGGGTTAGGATAGGGTTAGGATAGGGTTAGGATAGGGTTAGGATGAGAGCGATGGGGTCCAAGGTCATGTGGCGCTGACAATGCTGACTCTGAACCATTGTCGGTTTCGTCTTCACTATTTGTGGAGGTCACATGGCTAAATCCCTCTTACTCCACCTCCTCGTGGTGGACATGGGCACCCACTTCGGTGGGTGGCGAACGGAGTAAGGGGTCCGGGGGGTGCGAGCACTGAACCGGACTGGATAGTCCGGACCAGGTGCCCCCCCTGAAGAGTCGGCTGATGACTATCCGCCGTGTGGGCGGCGGCCGAGGCCGCGGTCGGGGACGGGAAGTAAGAGGCCGTGAGCGGATGGGAGCCCCTCCTTGGAGGGGCCCTGCAGTACCGCCGGTCCAACCAGAGGGGTCACCTCTGGATAGAGGGGCCCCCCGCGGGCTATGGCCCCGGGATGTGGTGGCTCCGTCGGCTGACCCCCGGCGGAGCGGGCCATCATGTGCGCGCTGGATAGCGCGCACAACAAATCCCCGACCCCCGCCCGGTCGCCCAGTGCCCCGGCGGAAGTCATCGTAGGCCGACTGCCCCTTCGGGGGCCGGGGAGTGGCGACCCTCCGGGTCGCCCCTCATGGGGAAAGTGGGAAGGCACGTGCCGGGCCCACTTCGCGGGGTGGGGCGATCCGCGTTATAAGGGAAGGGGGCGTCTCTGCTGAGACGCCATTTGGGGAGTGACGCCAGGGGGCGTCGGAGGGATGGGGGGGACACGGCTGACCACCGTGTTCCCCCTTGATGGGGGGAGGGGAGAGAGGCGGTGGCAGCCGCGCGCGCGACTGACCATCGTGCGCGCCGCCTAAGACCACCGTAACCCACTCTCTCCCAAAAACGGGGGGGTAGGGAGAGCGCCGTGGCAGAGCGACGAGATCGCGCCTAAGACCCGACGCCCCCCCTAACGGGAAGGAGTGGCCATCCGCGCATGGCCGCTAAGTCGGGCTCAAGGTCACCCTTCTGGTGACCTGCCCGCGGGAAGTGACCGCCCCTTCTGGACGGTCACGCACGGGATGTACCCCTCCTCCCACGATTTACGTAAATCGCCGGAGGGGGGCTGGATGCAAGGCGCCGGGGCCTCCTCGTTCGTCGCTTGGTCCGGCTAGTTGGCGGGTGCCAAGGCCGGGGGGCGACGGACGACGAGGCCTCAGTAGACGTCGGGGACCTGAGCCACACTCGGGTCTCCCATCGGGCGTCTCGGGAAGGGGGGAACACACGATTTCCGTCGTCGTGCTTCCCAGTAGAGGGGTTGAACGGGGGGTGGCTTCTCCACCCCCCCGGGATGTCTATTAAAGACTGCGGGATGGCCAGTTGTATGCTCATCGCGATCCTGGTCACCCGCATTATAGTCTAGGGACGGACGTGGGGTTTTAGGCGATATGAGTTCGTCATTCTGCTCCCTTGCTGGTGGCGGCATGAGGAGCGGGATCCATGATGGATTTCCCCATAGTTAAAAAAAAAAAAAAAAAAAAAAGGATAGGGTTAGGACCCAAGGGGAAGAAGCCCGCGGCGCCCAAGCTGCCCCGGCAGCCGAAGACGGTTGCCGTGGTGCTGACCGTTCCCGTGGGCGTCAAGGCGTCCTATGCGGACGCCATGAGGAAAGTGACGACCGACATCCGTCTCGAGGATGTCGGCATCACGGAGGGGCTGGCCTTCGGTCGTGCCCAAACCGGTGCCCTCATCATGAGGGTTCGCGGGGCGGGTGGCCGGGAGAAGGCGGTCCTCCTCGCGGGGAGGATGAGAGAGTCCCTTAAGGACTCGGGGGTGACGGTGGCCACCCCCACTCGCACAGCCGAGATCCGGCTCCGGGGCCTTGGCGCGGGCGCCACCCCGGAGACCGTGCGAGAGGCACTCGTGGGGGCAGCTGGCTGCCTCCCCGAGGAAGTGCGGGTGGGGAGGGTCAACAGACCCCCCAACGGGGAGGGAAGTGGGCCCGGCACGTGCTGGGCCCGGTTGCCAGTGGCGGCAGCCAGAAGGGTGGCCGGCGTCGGCCGTATCCGCGTGGGGTGGGCCTCGGCTCGGGTAGAAGTGCTGGAGCAGCGTCCTCTCCAGTGCTTCCGATGCCTGCGCCGGGGTCACACGTGGGCGCAGTGCGCCCACACGGGAGAGGCGAGCCGGCTTGGCCGGTGCTATAGGTGCGGGGATGAGGGGCATTTGGCGGCGGCCTGTCGGCCCCCCCCCAAGTGCCCGCTCTGTGGGGATCTGGGCCTGCCGGCCGAACATCGGTCCGGCACCAAGGCCTGCCCCTCCTTCCAGTCCGGTGGGACACGAAGGAGGGGAGGTAAGGGGCAATCGGCCCCGAAGGACCCGGTCACTAGGACCGGGCCCCCGCCGGCCGAGCCGACTCGCCCTCCCGAGGGGGGGATGGACGTGGAGGTGGAAGAGGCTCCGCCCATCAGGCGGAGTCCACACGGGGGGGAAACCTCCGACGAACCGGTAGCGGCCGGATCGTCGAAGGGGGTTTGAACGCGGGGGTACCGGTACCCGCCGCGTTCACGGGAAGGGGGGCTAGCCCTGGGGGTGCACGTGCACCCCTTCGAAGGGCGGGCCTTATCGCGTGCGGGGGCCTCATTCTGGGGATTCCGACCGGGCTAGCGGCGGGCGCTGCAGCACGGTACGGGCCCTAGAAGGAGGTCCCCGGGGGTGCGCTGGGGGGGTTCGGGTCCGCAACCCGGGCCCCCCATCGGGCGCCCCTGGGAAGGGGGGGAAATGCGGCTGCCGTCGCTGCGTTTCCCTGATAGAGGGAATAATCGTCGGGGAGGCTTCTCCTCCCCGTCGGGATGTCTATGTAAAGACCGCTCGCGGGCCAGTTGTATGCACACTCGATCCTGGCTGCGAGCATTTGGTTTAGGGACGGTCGCGGGGTTTTAGGCGATCCAGTTCGTCATTAGTCTCCCTCACCTGCGGCGGTGAGAGGAGGCTAATCCATGAGGATTTCCCCGTCGTTAAAAAAAAAGGATAGGGTTAGGATGGGTCCAAGGCCATGTGGCGCTGACAATGCTGACTCTGAACCATTGTCGGTTTCGTCTTCACTATTTCTGGAGGTCACATGGCTAAATCCCTCTCACTCCAACCTCCTCGTGGTGGACCTGGGCACCCACTTCGGTGGGTGGCGAACGGAGTGAGGGGTCCGGGGGGTGCGAGCACTGAACCGGACTGGATAGTCCGGACCAGGTGCCCCCCCTGAAGAGTCGGCTGATGGCTATCCGCCGTGTGGGCGGCGGCCGAGGCCGCGGTCGGGGACGGGAAGTAAGAGGCCGTGAGCGGATGGGAGCCCCTCCTTGGAGGGGCCCTGCAGTACCGCCGGTCCAACCAGGGGGGTCACCTCTGGATAAAGGGCCCCCCGCGGGCTATGGCCCCGGGATGTGGTGGCTCCGTCGGCTGACCCCCGGCGGAGCGGGCCATCATGTGCGCGCTGGATAGCGCGCACAACAAATCCCCGACCCCCGCCCGGTCGCTCAGTGCCCCGGCGGAAGTCATCGTAGGCCGACTGCCCCTTCGGGGGCCGGGACGTGGCGACCCTCCGGGTCGCCCCTCATGGGGAAAGTGGGAAGCCACGTGCCGGGCCCACTTCGCGGGGTGGGGCGATCCGCGTTATAAGGGAAGGGGGCGTCTCTGCTGAGACGCCATTTGGGGAGTGACGCCAGAGGGCGTCGGAGGGCTGGGGGGGACACGGCTGACCACCGTGTTTCCCCTTGATGGGGGGAGGGGAGAGAGGCGGTGGCAGCCGCGCGCGCGACTGACCATCGTGCGCGCCGCCTAAGACCACCGTAACCCACTCTCTCCCAAAAACGGGGGGGTAGGGAGGGCGCCGCGGCAGCGCGACGAGATCGCGCCTAAGACCCGACGCCCCCCCTAACGGGAAGGAGTGGCCATCCGCGCATGGCCGCTAAGTCGGGCTCAAGGTCACCCTTCTGGTGACCTGCCCGCGGGAAGTGACCGCCCCTTCTGGACAGTCACGCACGGGATGTACCCCTCCTCCCACGATTTAAGTAAATCGCCGGAGGGGGGCTGGATGCAAGGCGCCGGGGCCTTGACATCCACGGGAAGGGGGCCGGCCCCGGGAGCGTGCGCAATGCGTTCCGCCGAGGGGTTCGGCCTTACCGGGAAAACGGGGCCTCCTCGTTCGTCGCTTGGTCCGGCTAGTTGGCGGGTGCCAAGGCCGGGGGGCGACGGACGACGAGGCCTCAGTAGACGTCGGGGACCTGAGCCACACTCGGGTCTCCCATCGGGCGTCTCGGGAAGGGGGGAACACACGATTTCCGTCGTCGTGCTTCCCAATAGAGGGGTTAAACGGGGGGTGGCTTCTCCACCCCCCCGGGATGTCTACTAAAGACTGCGGGATGGCCAGTTGTATGCTCATCGCGATCCTGGTCACCCGCATTATAGTCTAGGGACGGACGTGGGGTTTTAGGCGATATGAGTTCGTCATTCTGCTCCCTTGCTGGTGGCGGCATTGGGGCGGCATCCATGATGGATTTCCCCGTCGTTAAAAAAAAGGATAGGGTTAGGATAGGGTTAGGATAGGGTTAGGATAGGGTTAGGATAGGGTTAGGATGGGGTCTGAAGGCCGGAGAGGATTCGGAGTGGGTGTGGGAATGACCTCGAGGACCTCGTGTGCCTCTTGGGATTCCCCCACATCCATGATGAAACTTCGATGGAACTGATGTTCTCCTGAAGAGGTACTTACCTGTTTACTCACCTTCGGTGGGTTCTCGGGAGAGAGGCCTTGAACGGAGAATTTCGGTGAAGTTGAGGGTCCTCTTTGGTCAAAATCCTCCTACTCCACCTCCTCGTGGTGGCCCCGGGACTCTGTGGAAGCTTCGGCTGAAACAGAGTGCGAACGGAGTAGGCAGGTGAGTGGGCGGGCTGTGGGATCTCCTAGTGGCAGCTAGAATACGAACCCAGTCCGCTCCAGGGACTGGACTTTGGTAACGATCGGGAATGTGGGCGGTTCCAGCTGGAGAGCTTTATACTCTAGAGATTCTGGATTCGCCTAAAGATAAAAACGTTTACGGTGCAGAGGAGGGAGACCTCAGTACCGGCACGGGGGAGGTTAGCTCGACGGCACCCCCCGGGTCGTCATCATGCAACGTCGAGGCTGCGGGATTGGACCCTTTGGTCCCGCAGCAGGAGACTGCTACAAAGGTAGATCCCCCTCTCGAGGGGGATGATCCCGCGCCGGGTCGTTCGTCTGCCAGCGGCGGCCGGGCGGGGGATTACATATCGGGGGAAGAGGAAGATCTATCGGATGAGGATCAATCCGATGAAAATGACGATGACTCAGATGATTCAGATTGGTGTACAACAGATTCGGAGGGATCTTTGGACAGTTTGTCTGTCAGTGAATCCGAATTAATAGAAATTCAGAAGTTCTCTCCTCGGGGGAAGTCTGGGGATCAACGGAAATCTAAACCGAGTCCTAGGGTTCACTCCGAGGACAAGGAGGACGATAATGAAAAGGAAAAAACACGTATATTGAAGGATATCGAGAAAATTGAAGCCAAAATAAATGGCAAATATAAAATGGAAGTACAAAACATAATCACGGGAGATCTATCGATCCTCCGTGATGATGATAAACGGATTTTGGTGGAAAGATTGGACATTAATTGTTCAAATCTAAGACTTTTACGAGATCTGAGTTCCATTATGCAGTCATTAAAAGGAAAGGAAGAAATGTCGGACAAACTGAAGAAGTGTCAGGACGATATAGAGGAATGCATGGTGGAACAAGAGATCATGACACCGATAATAGCTCCATGGATAGCCAAATGGAAACAGGAGGAAGACAAGAGAGTACAGGAGGAGAGACAATTAGAAGAGATTAAAAAGAGAATCCTTAGGAAGGAAAGATTAAGGAAAAAAGGGAAAGAAGAGATTCCTAAGGATCAGGAAATACCGAAAGAGGAATTATCTTCTGTAACGACGAAAGAGGTAATTAGTTCAAACGTTGCCGGAGAGGAAATTCCTACCGCAGCAGCGCTGGCTGAAATACTTGGAATGAGTATACCTGAAAAAAGTAAAGTCGACTTACCTGAAGTAGTGATGTTGGACTTACCTGGAAAAGATGACGATGCCGCTGGGGGTCCTGGTCCTGTGGCGGATCCGTCGGATGGTCCTGGTGTGGGTCCTGGTCCAGAGATGTCAGCACCTGAAAAAGAAAAGAAAACAATTAATGAGGGAGGTATGGAATGGGAGGATGATGAGGGTAACGGGAGGGTCGGGGGTCCAGATAATATTTCAGCCCCTGCTCCATCTGTGATCCCGGAATTAACTCGGTCTCCTGTCAAAGAGAAAGAAGAAATAATTAACAAACCACTTGGAAGGAATATGGATTGGACATATGATCCGACCGTACCAGTTTCTAAGTGGTCAGGCGACGTGGATCAGAACTTACCTGGTCCTAGCAGCAGTGGAAAAACTTTGGGGGTTACACTCTTTGGAGTGGATTTAACAAAAACAACCCCACAGGAGGAAGATCTAGTCGGGTTTAAACCAAAAAAGGATAAACCTTATAAGACGCGAGTATTTACGGCGGGGGGCGCGAGGGACAAACCGTCTATAAGATCGGTGACGGATTTGAATGTTCCCGCGCTTCCTGTTGATAAACCTACGGAATCCAAGATACAGGAGAAAGTAGTTAAATACTCTAAAAGAGTCAGTCAAGAACTAATCAAGACTCAAAATAAAGTTAAGGATCTGGCATCTTATATCCCTACCTGCAAAAATATCAGGATGGGGTATAAAGAAATTATTAAGAATCTCCCTAAGGAGATTGAATATATAATAAAAATAAAAAATCAACTCCTTAGTTCCTATGAACTAATTAACAAGGTTCAGTCGGTAAAGGATATTACAACTAAGAAGAACCTACCTCCAAGGAGAGACTGTTCGGTTCAGACATCTGGAATTGACGGTCTTGATAGGAAAGAGGTTCAGGGGAAAGGAACATCGAACGTGAAGGAGCCAAAAGTCTCCTACGCGGATGTCGTCACGAAGAAGAGAAGAGTGGAAACCCCAACAATAACGAGGGAAAGAAAGGATCCTCTGTCAGTGGGTGAGGAAGATGATCCTATTTTGGGCATCTTGACGGAGCTCGCTGAACAGAGGAGAAAGATGATTTTCCACATCGCGGGTTTAAGGGAGTTGGATGGATCCTTAACAGAACAAGAAAGAAGAATCGTTGAGTTGGAATCGGATCCTAGGATATCGCAGGAGGAGCAGATTATGCTACAGAAGGCAAAGCTGACCCTCCTGACGATGAAGAGGGATTCGAAGGAACTGAAGATAAATCCGGACAACGCCAGAAGTTTAATTGACGACATCCGTGAGGGGTCCCGGAAAGCGAGACCCGTCAAGGAGGTAGTCAAAAAGAAGAGAATACCAAGCCCGAAAGTCGTCCGGCCGAGGTGGGCAACACCACGACCGGATGCTCTTCTGATAAAGTTAAAGGAAGAATCGGGTAAAGCGAAGGAGGAGATCTATAAAAAGATTGGAGAGCTGGACACAGACGCGACGGATCAAATAAGGAAAATCCGTAAAACAAGACAAGGAGAAATCCTTTTAGAATTGGAGGCAAATGCGGATACGAACGAGGTAAAGCGTTCGATATACGATGTGATTAATAAGGATGATTCGATCAAGACGCTCCAAAAGACGTTCGATGTAGAAATCAAAGAGATAGACCCATTTGTGGAACAAAAAGAAGTTCTACAAGCACTCGAAGTCCATTTGGGATGTAGTTTCGAAGAGATGAAAATTAAAGTATTTAGGGAAACACGTCAGGGTACTAAGTTAGCGGTTATAGAATTGCCTATTAAGTACCTAGACGTAACCATGAACAAAAACAGGATGAAGATTGGGTTCACTAGAGTAAATATAACCCCAGCGCCAAGAATTGGCAAGTGCTTTAAATGCCATCGAGGGGGTCACTTTAGTGCCAATTGCACGGAGACGTTATTAAACAACACTAGGTGTAGGAAATGCGGGATAGATGGACATGACATTACAGTCTGTCAACAGCGTTATTCCGTTTGCCTAGATTGCAAGGAGAGGGATAAACCGGCTGGGCATCTTATCGGATCCATGGCTTGTCCAGTTTTTAGGGAGAATTTCAGGATGAAACAGCAACAGTTTTTGAGGTATCATGCTGATAAGAAGAAACGGGAATCACAAGTGAAGGATAAAGTTAAAGACAAAGAGATAACCAAGGGTGATGAAGATCCAAGTGTGGAAATGGAGGTGGAGAGAAGTGTGACGCCTGGGGACACACCCATTACCACACCGGGTGCTACCCCAAGTAGTGATAGAAAGTTGGCAACTTTTCCACTTGATAGGAGAAAAAGACCTTTGGAGTTGTAGATTTGTATATATTAATAATAAGTAGATAATTGTAAATAGGTTAATTTGTAAATAGTTAAGAATCATGCAAGTAGAACTCTCAACGGCTAAGATGTGAAGAGAACTGGGAGATGTCGAGGGAAAATGGGATGGGCGTAATGCTGCACGTGGGTCCCCATCACGTTGTATATCCTCGACACATCGCAGGCGAGAGGAAGGGTACAACACGTTATCGTTGTATCCTGGCAGGTGGAGGTTTTCAAATTTACCACCTGCCTTAACAAAAAAAAAAAAAAAAAAAAAGGATAGGGTTAGGATGGGGTCTGAAGGCCGGAGAGGATTCGGAGTGGGTGTGGGAATGACCTCGAGGACCTCGTGTGCCTCCTGGAAATCCCCCACATCCATGATGAAACTTCGATGGAACTGATGTTCTCCTGAACTGGATACTTACCTGTTTACTTACCTTCGGTGAGTTCTCGGGAGAGAGGTCCAGGGTGGAGAATTTCGGTGAAGTTGAGGGTCCTCTTTGGTCAAAATCCTCCTACTCCACCTCCTCGTGGTGGCCCCGGGACTCTGTGGAGGCTTCGGCTGAAACAGAGTGCGAACGGAGTAGGCAGGTGTGTGGGCGGGCTGTGGGATCTCCTAGTGGCAGCTAGAATACGAACCCAGTCCGCTCCAGGGATGGATTTTTTGGCGACGACAGTGCAAGTGGGCGATCCAGCTGGAGAGCTTGATACTCGGAGTTATTCTGGAGGTCAAGCGAGAAAGCAACGTTTACGGTGCAAGGGAGGGAAACCCTAGTGCCGGTACGGGTGACGTGGTCGCGCATGCGGCACCCGGATCGTTATCCCACGAATGCGAGCCTGAGAAGGTAGACCGCCTGGCCCCTCAGGATGTAATGGCTACAGGTGAAGGCCTTTGGACTGGGGCTTCGGTAGTAGATCCGGCGACTGCCATCGTCGGACTGCTGCCGGAAATCAGTCTTATAAGAACAGAGAACTTCAATAGAAGTCTAAAGGAAGAGCTTGCAGAAGCTCAAAAGAAAGAGGTTGTGGAAAGACTAAGTACTTCCCTTCCCATAGTGAAGCTAGAGAGACTGGATCTCCCTTTTCCGGTTCAACCGGATAAGGAAGTGGCAGTCGAAGTCTTGGAGATGATGGAAGTGGAGACGGAGACGGAGTCGAACTTACCGGCTCCTGCTCCTTTGATTTCGGACATCATCACGTTGTCCGAGGATGAGGATGAGGCGTTGGTGAGGCCTCGGCCTGTTCCTCGCAGGATCTCGAGCGATCGGGAGGATCCGGATGTACCGGAGAATCCTGTTGAGCTTGATGATTGGCCGGTTGATCCTGGCACTGCATGGAGATGGAACACCTCTGTGGGAGACGATGTTGGGGGACCTGGACCTCCTGCTCAGTGTAGCACTCCTGTCAACACGAGCCTAAATGCGGATGCTCTTGTGAGTGTCACGACTACCCCGAGGTCTAGTTCTGGGATTCTTCCTGGGGTTAGTCCAAAGGTTAGTTCCGGTTCTGGAGCTGTTCGCGTGGTTGGCTTGGGCACTTCTCCCACCTTGCCTTCTCCTCGAGGATTTCCGGTTGTGAGAAGCATTACGGACATTGTTCCGGTTGGTCCGCAATCTGGTGGAGCTAATCCTAAGGTCAACGTGACGAAAGAAACGGATCAGATCCGGTTATTGGACAAATCCTTGACCAAAGATCTGAGGAAAGTCCACTCGGATATGGTTAGGCTGGTGGAATACACCAGCAAAAATACCAATATTCGAGCTGAATTTCGGGAAATGATTCTGGGGTTACCTAATACCTTAAAGAAGATTTCCAGAAAGAAGGATCTGATCCGTAATAACTATATAAACATACATAGACAAGAAAGATATCTACCTGATTGTGACACTAACTTACCTGGATTGAACTTACCTGGTTCCAAACAAGAGGTCGGTACTATGACGTTGCCTTCCTCTACAGTTTGTAAATTCCTTCGGACGGAGGAGTATGATGGCGACGTTTCGGCCTCGGCTGTTCCCGGAACGAGTGATGCGGAGTCGGTACGTCCGGGTCCTTCATATGCCTCGGTGGTGGGTCCTCCTGCTGCGTCGGGGTCTGGGGTACCTGGAAGGAAAAAGAGAAAATTAGTAGATGCTAATCTAAAGGAAGAGAAGATATTTAAGATGCCTAAGGTTCCAAAGGCTAAGGCTGGGAAGCCTGAGCCAGCGAAACCTTCCGGTAAAAGGACTTCCAAGAGAAAGCACATTGAGAGCCCTCAGAGTAGTCCATCGGATGTTGAGTCCTCGGACGATAGGGTGGATGCTCTCTTGGAAGTAGCTAGGAAACTGGTTAAGGAACTAGAGGCTATCAAAAAGGATCGGAAATTGAGGAGTGACAGGACGGGGAAAGCTTCCTTACCTGCTGGGGATATTCCGAGGAAGGAGGTCTCCTTCAAAGAGGAACACTCGGAGGAGGGGCTTGTTGCTCGGAAGAAGGAGGAGTGGTCCTTGGTGACCAAAAGGAAGAAGGGGAAGGTGAGAAAGGTGGAGGAAACCAAGGATGAGGTTAGGAAAAGGAATAGGGAGACAAGGAAATCAGGAGAGGAATCAGCGTCTGAGACTCCTAAACCTTTGTTGCGGCCCAGATGGACCGTTACTAGACCAGATGCCTTGATCATCGATGTCAAGGATGATGGTCAGTTTAAGGCGGTCTGCGAGAAAATCAGTAAGGCTCCCATTAACCTGGAAAAAATCAAACGGGTTAGAAAGACTCGGACTGGTCAAGTGCTCCTTGAGATGAGCGAGGCCGGTGATACCCGTGCTTTCCGGGAGAATCTGCAGAGCGTCATCGAGGGTGATACGGACATCAGGGTCTTGCAAAAGATGTTTGACCTTGAGGTTCGGGATTTAGATCCTTTGATCGAGAGCTCTGAGGTGCTGCTGAAGTTGGCGGAGCATCTGGGGGCTGATCCTCTCGAGCTGAAGTCTCGTGTGTTCCGTCCTACAAAGATAGGTACGAAGTTGGCGGTCATTGAGACCCCTGTGAAGTACCTCAAGAAGGTCATTACGGATTCGAGAGTGAGAATCGGGATGACTTACTTGCATCTGAGTCCTGCGCCTAAAGTTATTAAATGCTTTAGGTGTCATGGCACCGGCCACTTTAGCACCAACTGTAAGGTTGAGCTATCGGGCAAGGTTAGATGCCGTAAGTGTAACCGAGATGGTCATGACATGAAGGATTGTCCTTCGAAAGAGAGCCGCTGCTTGGATTGCGCGAAGGATCACCTGCCTTCCAACCATTTAATCGGCTCCATGGGGTGCCCTACGTTTCGTAGTAAATTCAGGGACCTCAGGGCGCAATTTTACAGATTCTGCGGTGAAAATCCTGCAGATAAACTGTAATCACAGCAGGCTTGCTCACGATTTATTAGAACAGACATGTGCCGCCCATGGTATCGATGTTATGTGTATACAGGAGCCATTTAAAATTCCACCGGCCTGGATTGGTTCATCTGATGGACGTTCGGCGATTTACATTAGAAATGCGATGTGGAGGGTGCCCAGCAATCGTTTGATTGTGGGTCATTTCTATGTTGGTATCGTCACTGAGGTCTTTACCTTGGTGACTTTTTATGTGTCTCCGAATTGTTCTGTACAGGAGTTTTACCAACACCTTGAGGAACTCCGTTGTGGCAGGCGATCGTGGAAGAATCCCGTTGTGTTGTTGGGTGACCCGAATGCAAGGTCCGTCCTATTCGGGGACACTCTGACAAATAAGAGGGGCTCCATTTTTGAACAATATATACATGACATCGATATGGTTCCTATTATTACTCGTGGTGGTTTTACTATTATTCGACAAAAACGCAAATCGAAGATCGACATTATCTGCGCTTCTCAAGATTTTTATCATAAAATTAATAGTATTGTTGATCCTTCCTATAATGGATCGGATCATCGCAACTGTATTCATAGTATTAATTTGGCGAGTTCCGTTTCATCTCTAAATTGTTTCAACAATAAAGTTAATTGGTCATGGAATCTCAAGACCTTTGATCCTGAGGTATTCTTAAGTAACCTTCAGTTGTTAAACAGTCGTATTGACTGGAACAATCTGGATCTCGGTTCTGTGTACCAATACATTAAAAATGTGAAGTTGGCTTGCAGGCTCACGATGAAGAAGAAGACTGACCGATTTAGATCCAAGGCTAATCCTTGGTGGAATGATGAGTTGGAGGCACTTAAGCTCGATGTCATCAGAGCCAGACGCAAGTATTTGCGTAAGTTGTCTCGTGGCCGTTATTCTGACAGGGAACTTGAGCTTTATCGTGAGCTGCGTAAAAAGCTTCAATTTAAAATCAACGACAGTAAGCGCAGATTATGGTTGAACTTTATTGATTTGCTGAGGAAGGATATTTGGGGCCGACCTTTCTTGACAATTCGTAATAAGATTAAAAACAGACAACCCGCTCCGCTCATTGGAGCTGATGATGCTAGAGCTGTTCTATCTGGCCTATTTCCGCGAGAGTTACGTAAGCCCCGATATGATGTCTTTGGGACGTCTGATTCGGGGTTGCGTACTTATAATGCTGAATTGGTGGAGTTTGCGAAGCGTCTCAACTTAAAGAAGGCCGTTGGGCTGGATAAGATTCCTCCTAGTATTGTGAGGTTCATTATTAATAATGATACCTCACATTTTACTAATATTATGAATATTTGTCTGGATCTACGGTGTGTCCCAAGTTCCTGGAAAAAATCTAGGGTGATATTAATCAGAAAAAACAAGGAGAAGACCGTCTTACCTTCAGATTTCCGACCTATATGTATTGGCGACTGTTTCAATAAAATCTTTGAAAAGATTCTCGAAGAGCGTATTCTTAGTCAACTGGGTACCCCTCCTTTCCACGAAAATCAATTTGGGTTTACTAGAGGCAGATCAACTATTGATGCTCTAGATAAACTTACAAAATTTATGACCGATAACAATAGAAAAGGTAAATTCTGTATTTTGGTTAGTTTGGACATCAAGAATGCATTCAATAGTCTTTCTTGGAGAAATATCTTCCGTTGCTTCAAGAATCGAAATTTTAGCCCTCAATTGCAAGCTGTTCTCCAGAATTATCTGAGAGACAGATATGTATCATATAAATCCTCATCTGGTTTCGTTGATTTTCGTATGGAGAAGGGGGTCCCACAGGGTTCTGTTATTTCGCCAATTCTTTGGAATTTGGTATACGACGAACTCTTGGCGCTTCCGTTTGGTAGTGATGTGCATGTCATCGCTTATGCCGATGATATTGCAGTTTATACTTCTGCTAGACGTTTAGTTACTGCCAAACGTGATCTCGAGAGGACCATTAATGACATCATCGCGCCATGGTTGGAGGATCGTGGTCTTGAGTTATCACCCAAGAAGTCGGAATTTATATTTTTCAATAAGAAAGTAATTCCATCGACTTTCTATTTGAACATTCTTGGTAGTAATTTGACTGCCAAGGATTCTTTGAAATACTTGGGCATACATCTAAATAGATACTGCAATTATTTCCTTCACATTGAGAAAGCTATCGCTAATGCTACACGGGTTATGAGCGAGTTGTCTCGTCTAATGAACAACATTGGTGGCCCCTCCACCGCGGGACGAAGGCTCTACTATGGTATAGTTGAGTCTATCGTTTGCTATGGGTGCCCTGTATGGGCTGATAAGGCACTATCCTATACCCGGAATTGTACATTAATTGAACGAATACAGCGTATTAGCCTGGGTCGGGTCGCGAGATCATATTGCACAGTGTCGCGCAATGCGCTTTGTGCAATCACTGGCATTTTACCTCTCGACATCACCATTAGAGAGCGTGCTAGGTTGTATTTCGTAAAACAAACGTTTAAGATCTTGGACAATGACACTGAGGATATCATCTATATGAAGATGGACCTTTTCAAAGATGAGAAGGCCATGCTTCAAAAACAGTCCTGGTTGGATTGGCAAGCTCGGTGGAGTACCTTTCGGAAAGCTCTCTGGACCAAGAGATTGATTCCCCGTGTTGAAGAGTGGAGCTCTAGGAAATTCGGAGAACTCAATTTCCGGCTTACTCAGGCTTTGACTGGTCACGGTGTCTTTAATTCTTATAGACATAAGATCCGTCGATCAAACAGCGATCGTTGCTGGTTTGATTGTGATGCTAGGGATACCCCTGAGCACACAATTTTTCATTGTGACCATTGGGCTGGTGAGAAGCTTAGTTTAGAACTTCAACTGCAGGAGGACTTCTCTGTTGATAATTTCCAGGATCTAATGCTGAAGAGCTCGGACAACTGGAAAAAGATCGACAACTATATTAACAGGATTATGGTACAAAAAGAGAAGTACGAAAGGTACCTTGAAAAAATGGCCCGGATTGACGTTTTACCTTTAGACACATTCACATAACAGCGTGAATGTGGGCGTGACAGTACCTTGACATAGCAATACGGTACAAATACCGGACATGACGAGATAAGAACAGGCGTAGTTCTATTTATGGTAGAAGGACACGTAGGAATGCGAAAAGTAGATCGCGTGTCCTTCGCTAGCCATAAACCATACGAGGCGATAGGTCATCGACCTTGTATGGTGGGGTTTTAGTGGGTATGGGCAGGGATATATAGCCTGGTTTGCTATATAGTCCCGTTTCCCCCGCACAACATCTTAGGGGGTGCCGAGTCCCACACTACCCTCTCCAGCTGTCATCTATGGGAGAGGGTGTGCGTAAATGCATTTCCCCACCATCCTAAATGGAAAAAAAAGGGATAGGGTTAGGATAGGGTTACTACGGGGCCGAGGACCGGTCGCCACATGAAACCGACATTGCTGTTGGTGTGCGTTTCGGAGATGGGCTGGTGCCTTGCGGCACCAGCCCTCTCCTCAATGGAACAAGGAGATGGTGCCGATCACCTACTCCCCGGTCAAAACTTACTACTACTACTACTAGGATAGGGTTAGGATAGGGTTAGGATAGGGTTAGGATAGAGCGATTTCGATTCTAGAGTAGAGAGGTTCTTCCAGTTGAGTTCAGTTGAGTTTTCAAAAGTTTTCTTTAAAATAGAGCAGTCTTTAGAGATTAATAGAATTAGTTCTTACTAATTTTATTATCTGTAGGGAGTAAACGTGGCGAGTGTTCCCTGCCGAACACCCTTGTGAAGCAGGAGGGTTCGACGTCGGGATTTTCGTGCGCGATTTTTCTAATTAAATATTTGTCGAGAGTTAATTTCGCGAATTTTTAAGTAGTTTAAATACGGTCCCGGGGGACATTTTTTCCGGGTAAATTATTTATCATTGGATAAATGTTGTTCGGGAGTGATTAATTCAGTTTTGTGTTAATAGTTTATATACCCCTGTGAAGCAATATTTTTTGACTTTCTTTTTTCTCGGGTTTCCGCGGTTGCTCGCAGGCGATCGGGATCACCCTTAGAATTAGTTTAAAAATTATTAGCTTTTTATAGGAGTAGTAGTAGTGTTGTAAATATTAGTTTAGACAGTTTTTCGTTAGTTTATTAGTTAGAATAGTAAGATAGTGTAGTATTTAAATAGATTTTAGTGTTGTTCATTCTCGAGTGTTTCACTTACCCATTGCTCCGGGGTCCCGACGGTGCTCCGTTGCGCATTCGTGGTTCTCCTGAGGGGCGAGGGGGTGAAATTCTTGGGATCTGGGTCGATAGGTTTGTAGAGGGGACCCCCCCCGGTTGCATCCTCGAAATCGGGTTAAGATTGGTTACTTCTAACCCTAGTCGAAAAAAATTAATTTTTTTATTTCGCGTTTCCTCTTTACCCCCCCGCCGAGAGGGGGGAATCGAGAGATGCTTTTCCAAGCCTAACCGAAGAGTAGAGTAGAGTTCTGTACCCCCTTCACCCCGCCCAGGGTGGAGGACCGAAAATTTTTGGTGGACGACCCCCCCCCGAGTGGGGTATCATTAGTTTCGGTTTGACCTCGGGAATATTTTCCCAAGGTCAAAAGTAGTTTTAGAAGGAATTTAGAAATTCCGAGCACGCTACAGTGCTTGGAAACATTTTTCTGAAAAATTCAAAATTTTGGTGGAGGGAATTTCCCTTTAAATCGTTCTAGCGGCCAAACGGTGCGTCGTAGAGAAAAGTCGAGAGGAGCTTTTCGAGAGGCCGAGTCGAGATCTACAAGTGTGCCGAGTTTCAGCCGCGTAGCTCGATTTTAGCCCTCGGCGCCTCCACTTTTCGAAATTTTTAAAATTGTTCTGACCCCCCCGTGTGGGGTATCATTGGATAGGGCTCGTCAAGGGCTTCAAGATAGAGTAGGTCCGGTTCGCCGAAATTCACTTTTCGACCGATAAGAGCGTTTTTTCTTGACGGAGGCGTGCGGCGAGGGTGTCCTTTCGCGAGGTAACACTCACCTGCGTGCGGAATATTTTTCTATTATTATAAGAGGACGAAATTATTTTATTTATTGTAAAGTTTGTACAAAAATACGTTGAGTATTAAACAGTGGGCAACATACCTGATAAGAAGGTTAATTCAGTTGTGGTTATTTCGATCGCCTTACCTTAGGATAGGGTTAGCTAAAAAAAACCAGGCTGGGTAGCCTGGAGGAAAAACCGGAGTTTTTCTTTTCGGGTTAGTTAATTAGTAGAATGTAAAATACTTACCTGTTACTTACCTGCGTTGATTTCCTTCCACGTGTTTCCATAATGCCGGTGGAACGGACTCCGCCGACGCCTCCGGTGAGGAATGATGGAGAGGGGGATAAAGTAAGGAGGATGGATCAGGGTGAAGAGGAAATAGGAATGATAGAGGTTAGCGAGACAGCTGCTAGCGGTATTAAAAAACTGTTAGAGCATACGCTGAGTTCCCATAGCGACGAAAAAACGTTGAGAAACGGATTAGAGTTGCTTAGATCTACCTTGAGCGAGGCATCGTCGGCTGCCGAGGAAGTTAGACATTACAGTTGTGCAATTAGCAAAGCAGTCAAAGTTAGTGTGCAGAAGCAAACTAGAGTCGTGTGTGACCAGTTAGAACAGGCGTTCGCGGTGCTCAAACACCTCGAACAAGCGTTAGAAGGGAACCACGCTCGTAGGTTGTCTGCTGTTGAGAAAAACTTGTCGGTTATTCCGGACGAGCTCTTTAAGGGAAAGATCGCAGATCTAATGAGTTTCGAGGCGACGTACGCGGATAAGGAGGTCCAGACCGTTCCGGACAAGGAGTGCTCGGATTTCCCGGCACTCAGCTCAGTCGTTAGGAGAGGTGGGAAAAAGGAGAAGAAGAAGAAGAAAGTAGAGAAAGATCCGAGACAGGAAGAAGCTGAGCAGAGGAGGAAGGAAGTCAAGGAGATGAAGAGGAAGAGAGAGGAAAACAGGGCGAAGACTTTGCTCAGCAAAGCCAAAAAGACTGAGGTGATTATTGTGAAAGCAACCCAGCAGAAATCTTATGCGGATTGCTTCACAATAATCAAAAAAGAGGTGGAAGAATCCATGGATACGCTCAAGACGGTCCGGAGAACGAGAGGAGGTGACCTCCTGTTAGAGCTGGACAAAGGAGCAGATGGGAAGAAGCTGGAATCCTCCATCGCCAAGGCGCTGGGGGGGGAGCACGCAGTGAGAAGGAGCGAGCCCAAGGCCCTGTACGAGTTCAAGGGCATGGACCCGACTGTCGAGAGAGAGGAGATGGTTACACTCATCGCCCAGAAATGTGAAGTTGCCTCTAGTAAGATAGAGGTAATCAACTACAGGTACGGGTACGCTGGCACAAGGACAGCTATAGTGAGGGTTCCGGCGGCAGCTGGACCGAAACTGGATGCTGAGGAACGTTTCAGGCTGGGATACACCTACTGCAAGGTGAGCAAGACAGTCCACTTGGTGAGATGTTTCAGGTGCCACGAATTCGGGCACATGTCTTACAACTGTAAGGCGAAAGCGGAGGACAAGGACCTCTGCAGAAAGTGCGGAGTAGCAGGCCACAAGATCGAGGACTGCAAGGCCGAGAAGGAGAAGTGCGTGCTCTGTACCAGACGAGGGGTGCCAGCCGGGAAAGCGGAACACGTCACGGGTTCCGCCAAATGCCCAGAGCTCTGGAGATACAGGAGACAAACGAAGGAGAGCGAGACTGCAGCTGCACACCGGTAGACAGCTTTACAACTTGAAAAAGTTATGTATTTCATTTTGTGAACATTATAAGTCGACTGACAGTTGTATCGCTTTTTCTCTCTTGTCTCTGTCTTTCTGTTTTCAGCGGAACCGCGGGGGAGGAGCGTCAGGCGAGGGGGAGGAGAGGAGGAGACGAGGAATGCAACGGGGGAGCTGGAGAGGCTGGAGGACGAGGCGGAGGACGGAGTTTTTTCCTCGGAGCATGCTCGTGATGAAGCGAATCCCGGGGAAGGTCGCGAAATCTGCCTGTCGGTACGACCTCAAGAGCGAAGCCGGGACCAGGACGAAATCTCTGACTCTCCTTTCCCCTCCAAACGACGTTCCAGATCCAGCGGGGAAGCTGAGGCAGCGAGCGGAGGGGGAGTGCGAGCGGCGGTGCAACAGTCAGATGCAGTGTGAAAGCGCCGTGCGAGCGGATGAGTATGTACAGCGATGTATAAACGGTCGCGGTCCTTAGGCGCGCGCGACTATCCCGCGAGCGAGAACCGTGTGCGGGATAAGGACGGAGCGTGCACAAGATGGCGGTCACGCGTTAGGAGTAGATTTTTGTTAATTTAAACAATTTAGAGTCGTCGGAGCGAGCCGAAATGTAAACGGAAGCTGTTTTCGAGCATGCCGGTGATTCTGGGAGTGCTTTCGGCCCTCCAAGCGCCTCCGTTTAGGAGATTTTTGTGGGGCTGGGCACTCACAGAAATTTCTAGCTGTATTTTGTTGTAATTGCAATTTTAAGCAATATTGGTGAGATAAAGTTCGTCGATTTCTCCCATGGTTTGGGAGAAATCGACGAATTTCTCAGTTCGGCAGTCCGGTACACGTGCACTCGCGGCACGTGCGTAAGACAAAGAAAGCACTAGAGCTGCTATGTGTTGCCATGCGTCAGACAAGGACGCAACATAGTTCGAGATATCTCGTTGTCGAACGATGCCAGGCAAGGTATACAGGATATACCTTGACTTTGTCGAGCTGCTCGAAAACGGTTTTCGTATCGGTTCTCGCAGTTTTTATTCTGTCAAGGGTAATAGCGTTAAAATTTCTTTTGCGAGGTGCGACCGGGGGTTCCCCGATATATTATTAATAATTGTTGTGTATTGATCGAGTAGGTCGCCCCAGGGGACTCTAACTGCGAACAATAAGGTCGTGGTAGAGGTGGAAGTCGTTGGCAGGCTTTGTCAAGTCTAATTTTAGATTTGAAAAAGTCCTCCAACGATCGCTCCTGGAGAGGGGGAACCGAGCTGAGCTGGGTTAGCTCGCTCGGCGACTCCTCAGAGCGATTTCGATTCTAGAGTAGAGAGGTTCTTCCAGTTGAGTTCAGTTGAGTTTTCAAAAGTTTTCTTTAAAATAGAGCAGTCTTTAGAGATTAATAGAATTAGTTCTTACTAATTTTATTATCTGTAGGGAGTAAACGTGGCGAGTGTTCCCTGCCGAACACCCTTGTGAAGCAGGAGGGTTCGACGTCGGGATTTTCGTGCGCGATTTTTCTAATTAAATATTTGTCGAGAGTTAATTTCGCGAATTTTTAAGTAGTTTAAATACGGTCCCGGGGGACATTTTTTCCGGGTAAATTATTTATCATTGGATAAATGTTGTTCGGGAGTGATTAATTCAGTTTTGTGTTAATAGTTTATATACCCCTGTGAAGCAATATTTTTTGACTTTCTTTTTTCTCGGGTTTCCGCGGTTGCTCGCAGGCGATCGGGATCACCCTTAGAATTAGTTTAAAAATTATTAGCTTTTTATAGGAGTAGTAGTAGTGTTGTAAATATTAGTTTAGACAGTTTTTCGTTAGTTTATTAGTTAGAATAGTAAGATAGTGTAGTATTTAAATAGATTTTAGTGTTGTTCATTCTCGAGTGTTTCACTTACCCATTGCTCCGGGGTCCCGACGGTGCTCCGTTGCGCATTCGTGGTTCTCCTGAGGGGCGAGGGGGTGAAATTCTTGGGATCTGGGTCGATAGGTTTGTAGAGGGGACCCCCCCCGGTTGCATCCTCGAAATCGGGTTAAGATTGGTTACTTCTAACCCTAGTCGAAAAAAATTAATTTTTTTATTTCGCGTTTCCTCTTTACCCCCCCGCCGAGAGGGGGGAATCGAGAGATGCTTTTCCAAGCCTAACCGAAGAGTAGAGTAGAGTTCTGTACCCCCTTCACCCCGCCCAGGGTGGAGGACCGAAAATTTTTGGTGGACGACCCCCCCCCGAGTGGGGTATCATTAGTTTCGGTTTGACCTCGGGAATATTTTCCCAAGGTCAAAAGTAGTTTTAGAAGGAATTTAGAAATTCCGAGCACGCTACAGTGCTTGGAAACATTTTTCTGAAAAATTCAAAATTTTGGTGGAGGGAATTTCCCTTTAAATCGTTCTAGCGGCCAAACGGTGCGTCGTAGAGAAAAGTCGAGAGGAGCTTTTCGAGAGGCCGAGTCGAGATCTACAAGTGTGCCGAGTTTCAGCCGCGTAGCTCGATTTTAGCCCTCGGCGCCTCCACTTTTCGAAATTTTTAAAATTGTTCTGACCCCCCCGTGTGGGGTATCATTGGATAGGGCTCGTCAAGGGCTTCAAGATAGAGTAGGTCCGGTTCGCCGAAATTCACTTTTCGACCGATAAGAGCGTTTTTTCTTGACGGAGGCGTGCGGCGAGGGTGTCCTTTCGCGAGGTAACACTCACCTGCGTGCGGAATATTTTTCTATTATTATAAGAGGACGAAATTATTTTATTTATTGTAAAGTTTGTACAAAAATACGTTGAGTATTAAACAGTGGGCAACATACCTGATAAGAAGGATAGGGTTAGGATGGGGACTAAGGTCATGTGGCGTCTACAGTGGTGACTCTGATCCACTGTCGATTTCGGTCTCTCGGTGTGAGAGAGTCACATGGCTAAAATCCTCTCACTCCACCTCCTCGTGGTGGTCCCTGGGCACCCTCTGCGGAGGGTGGCGAACGGAGTGAGGGGTGACGGGGGTGGGGGGTCGCGCGTATGGGTTTTCTCTTTATTATTTTCTGGGGTGTATTTCTTTTTGTTTCCTACTCTTAATCTATACTATCACTTAGTTAATTAGTTATTTTTGGTTATTTATCCTTAATTACTTACCTCTCTTACGTTACCTTTCATTTCCTCTTCAGTTCCAGTTTTCTTAAGTTAGTTGATCTTAGTTTAGTTTTTCCTCAGTTCAGTTCACTTATCTTATTTTACCTATTCTACCTTATTTTACTTTTCATTTTACTTACCTTAGTTTGCCTTACCTATATATTACTTACCTTTATTTATATTGCTTACCTTTTCCTGTGTTGTCCTCTTCTTGGTTTTTAGTTTTATTTTGCGGTGTCCGGTCTTCTTCTTTTTCCTCCCTGGGTTGTCCTGCGGGTCTACCTGCGGGATGACCTAGCGGAGCCGGGATGGGGCGCAAAAAGCGGGTGGGTTTTTAGTTTCCTTTTTTCTCTTTTCTTTTTTAAGTATTCTTTAGTATTCTTTAATTTACTTACCTTAGTTCATTTTTCTTCCTCTTCTGTTGGTCTTACTCCTCTTTTTGGGCATCTTCTTCTCAGGGTGGGTACGCGTAATTCTCTCCTCCGCCAGGTACGGACTACGGCACTGGACCAGGGCAAGTTAGGCGTTTTTAGGTATCGGCCAGCCGCAAATGGTGTGAATTTCTGCCCTGGAACACAATCAAGAAAAACCGTCTACTGCGACAGGAGAGGGATACTCCAGCGCCGGCACAGGGGGGGTGGGCGAGCAGGCCCCCCCTGGGTCGTTATCCAGTGACTGCGGGTTGACGCCGGTGGACCGCTTGGCCACGTCAACAGCAATTAAGACAAGCGAGCAGCTAGGGCTGACGACCGTGGCGATTCTTCGGGACTGGACAAGGAAAATGGAAAAAATAGCAGCTAAGGAAAATCAGGGCGGGGAAGTTGGAGAAACGGAAATGGAAATGGAAGGAGAAAAGGATAAGGACAAGGACAAAGAGGAGATGGAGGTTGTCAAGGAAAAAGAGAGAAATGATGACAAGGAAAAAATGGATATGGATGGAAACGCCCAAGGAAATTTACAGAACGAAAATGATATAAATAAAACTCCGACAAATAGTAATCTACAGCTAAATATAGAAATTATAGAAAATAACTCAAACAACGACATGCAAAATAATAATAACGAAACTAATAATAGAAATAATACTGAAAACAACAACACAAATAACAATACAAATACAAATAACAACAAAAATAGCGAAAACAACGGAAACAGTAATAAAACTAAAACTAATACGGACTTAAAACCTCCACCAGGTATCCCACCGGTTATCACACATAAAACAAGTATATTTAGTACGCGTTCAGAAATACAAAAAGATAAAACAATTAGTGCTATAAAAAATGTATATGATGATATTAAAATTATGTTCGAAGAATTTAATGAAATCGTATTATATATTGAGTCGCATAAGAATTTTAGAGCTCAATATAGACGAAGCTGTAGAGACATTCAAGAGAGAATGGCAGGCACTATAGAAGCTCTGAAAGAAATAAAAGAAAATAGAAAAGAAGAGATAAAAAGGTCATGCAATATAATAAAAAATATAAATAAAAAACCGATAATACGAACCTTAGAAATAGCTAAAACAACGCATATAATATCAGATTCCTCATCATGCATCGTATCCGATTCAGGATCGAGAATGGAATCGGAAACAGAGATGTCGGTGGCAGAGTCCACACCAAACACAAGTAGAAGAGGATCCATAGCATCCTCGTGCGCATCGGTTAAAAAAGGCCCGTCATATGCGAAGGTGACCGCATCTCAGGAGAGACCACTCTCGCCTACGCTGGCACCTAAAAATAAAAGGCAAAAAACCGTAACAGGAACTCAATACAATAACGGAAAAAATAATGGAAAAAATAACAATATAACAAATGTAACAAAAACACCAATAAATAATAACAAAATAATAAATAACAACAAAATAACAACAGAAGAGGAAAAATCCTCCGATGACGATATAGATAAAATATTAAATAAATTAGGTAATAAAATTAAACAGCTTATTAGAGGTGATAAAATAGATAAAAAGCATGCAAAAAACAACAAAAAACATGCAATAAATAAAAATAACGAAGAAATATACATGCAAAGTAGTAGAGAGATGAAAACTAAAGAGAATGAAGAATGGAAAACAATAACAAAACGTAAAGGTAGAATAACAAAAAATAGAAACGAGGAAGACACAGTGTTTAGAGCGATTCTTTTAATTTTAATATTATAAGCTCGTTGGTAAAAAGGAGATGGATAATGTGAGATTCGCGAGGTGGACAGACAATATTAGTATAAGGCTTTAACGTTGAACCGTTTATTATGACGGTGCGTACTGAACTGTCCGTCTGAGGACGATACAGACAGAACGAAAACATACATGACATAGATTGGCATACATTTAAATAGAGCGAGCACAGGCGACTAGAAAACAAAACAAGTATAGCGCGAATTACAAATTACGTGGAGGATGCGCGTTCGCGTTAACATTTCCGCCCGCCTCGACGACGTACAAACGACGTCGAAATAACGTTTCAGATTTAGGATCGGTTCAATTTTTTGCAACGGATATGGGTACTGGTAGACGACAGAGTTTAGCGATAGGTCTCTTTAGCGAGGCGAATTGCGTCCGAACGGTGGCAACGCGAACGAGACCATCCTTGCCAGGATGAACTGCAGTCACGCGCGCAAGCGGCCACTTCGACGGTGGGTATCGTTCGTCCGCAACCAGCACCAGTTGGTTGACCTTGATGGATTCCTCGAGTTGACGCCATTTATTTGAGATCTGGAACCGCTGTAGATACTCAGTTGTCCACCTTTGCCAGAATCTTTCGAGGAATTGACGTAAAAGTTGCCAACGAGAGAGACGCGATTCTGACAATTGAGCGAGAGACGGTTCAGGAATCGTATTGAGAGGTTCTCCGATTATGAAATGACCCGGTGTCAGAGCTTCGAGGTCGGCGGGATCGTCGGACATTGGGCAGATCGGTCGAGAATTCAAAACAGCTTCAATCTGCACCAGGAGCGTCGAGAATTCTTCGTACGTGAGAATAGTTTCACCGATGATGCGTCTGAGGTGAAATTTCACGGACTTGACGGCAGCTTCCCATTTACCACCGAAATGGGGCGCGGCTGGAGGGTTGAACGACCATCTCGTACCGTCGTTCGCGAGGAGGTTCGCAAGATCGGCGAGTTCGCGTGAGGACGAATCGAAGAGACGACGGAGCTCGCTGTCCGCGCCTACGAGATTGGTGCCGCAATCGCTTGTCAACGTAGCGCAAATTCCGCGACGGCCTGTAAACCTTTTGTAGGCGGCTAAAAAACCTGCGGTCGAATAATCCGTCGCGAGTTCGAGATGGACTGCGGAAGACGAAAAACATACGAACACGACGAGGTAACTTTTGTACGTTTTTGCTGCTCTCCCTCGCCATGTTTTGACAGTGAAAGGGCCAGCGTAATCCACTCCGGAGTGGAGAAACGGACGCGACGGTAGAGTGCGAGAGGTGGGCAATTGCCCCATTAGCTGCGTCGCGATAGTAGCTCGCTGTCGAGTACATGTAACGCACCTAAGGACGAAACTACGAACAGGAACGCGGCCTCCTACGATCCAGTAGGAACGCCTCAACGTGGCGAGCATGGCTTGAGCTCCTCCATGCAGGGTTGTCCTATGCACGTGATCGAGTACGAGATGAGTAAGCTCCGAATCTTGCGGTAAAATGAGGGGGTGCTTCACATCGTGATCTAAAAGCGCGTTGCGAAGCCGCCCGCCGACGCGAAGCATTCCGTCCGAATCGAGGAACGGTACGAGACGGATTAGAGGACTCGATCGCGAAAGCGCGCCACCCTGCGAGAGTTGTTGCATTTCTTTGGAAAAATAGCTTTTCTGGGTCGATTTTACCCAGTAGAGACGTGCTTTTTCGATTTCTTCCGGTTGTAGAGGCGAGGAGTACGCGGTGGTTCGATCGCGATGACGAAACCGATCTACGACACGAAATGACCACGCGGTAATGCGAAGGAGTCGTATTAAGCTCGAGTATTTACTTATTAGATTCCACACCTGAGGATTATCGGATTTCGCAATTGCAACCGTTCTTTGTCGTTCCTCGAGATCGACTTCTGGCAGAGGAGGTACAGAAGAGGGCCAGAACGTCGAATGTCGACTGAGCCATGGAGGACCTTGCCACCAGAGAGGATTTTCAGAGAGTTGCTTGGGCGACAAACCGCGCGACGCGAGATCCGCTGGATTTTCTTCCCCGGGTACATGATGCCACCGAGCGTTTGGCAAGTTCTCCTGAATTTGAGATACGCGATTTCTTACAAAATCCTTCCAGCGCGAAGGATGACCTTGAATCCAGTGGAGCGCAGTCGTAGAGTCAGTCCAGAGGTGGACTGGAGCGTCGTCGAGCTTGAGCGCACGTTGTATCTGCAACAAATGTCGAACGAGCAAAACCGCCGCGGAGAGTTCGAGACGAGGAGTGGTTACGCGTGTGGTACGAGATCGCTTAGCGGTAGACGAATGTTTTTTGATAGGCGCGACTTTTGTTTTGGCGGATACGAGAGTGACTTGCGGATCATCGACGTCGTAGAGTACACGCACGTAAACAACGACGCCGAGAGCTGCATGAGACGCGTCGGAAAATCCATGTATTTCGACTCCGAGAGCCGAGGGCGAAAGACCGAGCCATCGCGGCACCGAAATTGACGTTACATCTTGAAGTTGTCGCGTGTAGTCCATCCAGCGCGCGGCTAGATGCTGTGGTAGAGGTTCATCCCATCCGAGATGAGCAGACCAGAGTTCTTGCATGAATATTTTTGCGCGCACCACGACGGGAGCGAGCCAGCCTAACGGATCGAACAGCTGAGCGGTACGCGACAATACCGTTCGCTTTGTTGTGACAGCGGGCTCACTTGTATGCGCGAGCGTAAACACGAACGAGTCTGTTTGTTGTCGCCACGTTAGACCGAGAGTGCGAAACGAAGGCCCGTTGTCGAGAGAGAGAGAGTGAGCAGTTTCGCGATCAGCTGTCGAAATGCTTGCAAGCAGGTCGTCGTGGTTGGCGGTCCATTTCTTCAGTGGAAAGCCGCCCGCCTTGAAGAGATTTGCGACTTGCTCAATTTTTTCCCGACCTTGTTCGAGACTGTGCGCACCAGAGAAGACGTCGTCCACATAGGTTCCTTCCTTGATTACTCCTTCCGCGAGAGGGAACCGATGACCTTCGTCCTTATCGAGTTGTCGTAGAGTTCGGTTCGCGAGAAAAGGCGCTGACGATAGGCCGTACGTTACGGTGCACAAGGCGAATTCTACGATTTCACCGCGAGAGTCACGCCAGAGGATTCTTTGAAAGTCTTGATCGTCTGGGTGAACAAGGATTTGACGAAACATTTTCGACACGTCTGCTGAGAAAACGAACTTGAATGCGCGCCAGCGAGTGATGACGTCAGAGAGATCTGTCAACAACTTCGGCCCTTCATGCAGGCAGTCGTTGAGCGAAATACCGCGATCTGTCTGTTGAGATCCGTTAAACACGACGCGATACTTCGTAGAGGAACTTGATTCGCGGATTACACACAAATGCGGAAGATAATAAACGCGATTTTGGTCCGGAGTTGTGTCTGCCGCGCGACGCATGTGTCCCAGGTTCTCGTACTCCTCCATGAATGCGACGTAGGCATTTTGCAGGGTAGAATCCTTGGAGAAGCGTTTTTCCTGGCGAGCTAACACCCTGAGAGCTTGCGATCGAGAATTTCCAAGATTGTCCGGTATTTTTTTGAAGGGTAGACGAACTATATATCTCCCCCCCGAATTTCGCGCGTGAGTTGCGGCGAAATGAGACTCGCACTGAGTTTCTTCAGGCGACAATTGATCCGGGACTACTGAAAACGCTTCTTCCTGCATCCAGAACCTCTGTAGAAGCTCGAGAAGCTCGCGATCGGGAGCACATTGAAAACTCTGGGGTATTGGCTGAGACGATGTTGCATTCGTTGCGGGGACGACGCCCGATAGTATCCAGCCGAGAGTCGTATTCTGAGCTATCGGAGCTGTGACTGGACCTTTGCGAACGCCTTCTTCGAGAAACAAGCCGTAAACATCCGCTCCTAGCACGAGATCGATGCGTCCTGGTTGTGCAAAATTCGGATCAGCCAATTCAAGATCCTGAAGGTGCGGCCAGCTATTGTCGGATACTTTCGTTGAGGGCAAGTATCCGGTGAGTTTCGACAAGATAGAGGCGTTTACCTTGCACGCGAACGTTGGTCGAACGCGAGACTGCAATTTCAGTGCGACTGAGCCATGCGACGGACGCGACGATTCCGCCCCGATGCCGACGATAGGAATCGACGAACGCGAGCGCGGGAGTCTGAGACGTTGAACTAAAGACTCCGTAATAAGAGAGATTTCCGATCCCTGGTCGAGAAGAGCGCGGGCTTCGAGAGGTTCACCGCAACACGATAGAATTTTGACGACGGCGGTGGCTAAAAGAACCGGCGGTCGTTCAAGGCTACCAACTTGAGCGACGTTGCTCGTCGCTGAGCCGCTCGGTATCGTCGGATCGCGACGCGGGAGAATTGACGCGGATGCTGCTGGATCAGTAAACTTCTCGGGGTGCTGATGCACTGGAGCTGCTGTGAGAGGAGTTGACCCGCTGTGTATCGATGTGTGATGTTGGGCTCCGCATTTTATGCATCTTTTTCGTGAACGGCACATCTTGCGTTGATGCGGACCCAGACAATTGTAGCAGAGTTTTTTCTGCACGAGAAATTCGCGACGCTGTTCCGTAGATTTGCTGAGGTACGTTGGACAAAACGCGAGATAATGAGCGGCGTCGCAGAGTGAGCACGTCGTAGCACCTGTCGAGATTGCCGAATGATGCGATTTTGCACTAGGTTGGCGAGAATTAGACGAGGTTTGAGGTTCAGTGCGAGGCTTTCCTTTAGCTCTCTCGTACGCTTGCAATGATCGGATTCGCGAAATCATGAACTGAACAAGTTGTTTCCAGGTTGGAGGTTCTGTACTAGCACCAAGTTCACTTTCCCACCCTTTTATTGAGGTTGCGTCGAGTTTTCCAACCACCGTAAAAACTAGGATATCATCCCAGTGTTTGACAGGTCTGTCGAGAGCTTCGAGAGAGCTGAGAGCTTGCGCGATTTCTGAGTATAGCAGCTCGAGATCGGACGCCGATTCACGATTAAGCGATTTAACGGAAAAGAGCGATTCTAACGCGGCGCCCACAAGCATGCGCTTATTTTCGAAATACGACACGAGATCGTCCCAAGCGCTTTGAAAATTACTCGCTCTCACAGAGATATTCTTTAACCGTAGACCTGCGTTTCCTGAGAGACACATCTTCAGGTATTTTAATTTCTCCACAGGGTCCAGATCAGAATTGGAGACAACCATTGATTTGAACAAATCATGAAACTCCGCCCATTCGGAATATTCGCCGTTAAATTTAGGCAGTTCGAGTTTCGGAAGTCGCGCTTTCGTGGTCTTGGTGCTCTGTTGACCATCGTTATCCTGTTCTTTCGATTTCTGACAGTTGTCCTTGTCCGTGAGGTTGTCTAGCAGGATTTGAATGTCCTCTTGAGCATCAAGAAAGTTCTCTTCGCAAATGCTGAAGAGTTCTTCTGAGAAATACGGAAGTTTTTTAACTTGTTTCCGCGACTCAGTGTTGAGTGTGGCCTTTGTAGCACAAATTTGATCGTTGTTCGCTTCGAATTTCCCCCAATTTTTGCGAAGCGCCTCCAGTCGACCTTGTGCGCGCTGGCGAGTGATCTTTTCGGATCCGACCTTTCGAAGGTTTTCGACGGAACGAGAAATGTATCCGAAAAGAGTTTGTTGTTGCTCGAGGAGATATTCGAAGTTAGCGGCACTCATTGTCGATACCTACAAAGTCACTGGCAAACACAACAATAAGAGTCACTGAGTTCACGAGGTTCAAATTTTATTCCAACGGTCAGCAGCAACGGTTTCCACTCACACGCGAAAAAGAGTTTGATAGAGTACAGTCTTTTCGAGAAGATTTAAATTACGCGTTCCAGAGTATTTAAATCACGAGAGATGTCCACTCACGCACGATGCTTGTCGAGAGCGCCGAGAATCGAGAAACGAACAGAGAGGCGCGAGATACTCGACTACGATTTGAGCGCGGTAACGTCCTGTTCCTTTTTACTTACGTTATAGCTTACAATATCCGGCTCGAAGGACCATTAATGTTTAGAGCGATTCTTTTAATTTTAATATTATAAGCTCGTTGGTAAAAAGGAGATGGATAATGTGAGATTCGCGAGGTGGACAGACAATATTAGTATAAGGCTTTAACGTTGAACCGTTTATTATGACGGTGCGTACTGAACTGTCCGTCTGAGGACGATACAGACAGAACGAAAACATACATGACATAGATTGGCATACATTTAAATAGAGCGAGCACAGGCGACTAGAAAACAAAACAAGTATAGCGCGAATTACAAATTACGTGGAGGATGCGCGTTCGCGTTAACACACAGGCACAAGCGACTACGATAGAAAGAAAATAACGAAAACAACAAGACCTAAATGGTCGATTCCCCGACCTGATGCGATTGTTGTAAAAGTTAAAAATCAGGAGGACTTTAAAAACACATACTCAAAAATAACCAATAAACTCGAAAACCCTGACGCAATCAAAAACGTCAGAAAAACCAGAACAGGTCAAATTCTGTTTGAATTAGAAAATAAAGAGGATGTTGAATTAATAAAAACGCAGATTAAAAAGACCATTCCGGAGGACCAGGTAGTCCAGGTTCTCCAGAAGGCCTTTGACCTCGAGATAAGAGACTTGGACCCTGAAGTTTCTAAAGAAGAGATAATGCATGCGTTACAAAAAGAATTTAACGTTAAAAAAGAAGAAATGTATGTGAAAGTCCTACGGATTACGAAAATGGGCACGCAAATTGCCGTTGTGGACATGCCATTGAGATATCTTAAGGTGATTATGGATAAGTCGAAAGTAAAAATAGGTTTCATTTATGTGAAACTTACACCCGCACCAAGAATCATAAAGTGTTTCAAGTGTCACCTAATGGGACACTGTAGCACAAATTGCACTGCAAAAATTAAAGAGGGCTACCCAAGGTGCCGCAAGTGCAATAAAGACGGTCATGAGATGAAAGACTGCGTGAACAGTCTCAAGTGCATTATGTGCGATAAGTTAAAAATTTCATCTGATCACCTGATATGCTCAATGGCATGTCCACAATTTAGGCAAAGAGTTAGACAATTAAAAACGCAATTCTATTCCTACAATACTACGCATACTCCAACTGAATTGTAATGGATCACAATTAGCTCAAGATATTATGCACCAAACGTGCGCCGAAAACAAAATAGATATAGCCTGCATCCAAGAACCATATAAAATTGATAAAAGATGGATTTCATCCATCGAAAATAAAACCGCTATATACATAAAAAATCCAAATATTAAAATAAATAAAGAAAACAAAATTATTACTAAAAACTGTGTCGGAATTAAATTAGATAATTTAACTATAATTAATGTTTACTTATCGCCTAACGTTAATAATAAAGAATATAATACTTACATGGATGAAATCAAAAACACGAAGAACGAATGGCGTGGCTCGGTCATCCTCCTGGGTGACCCAAATGCGCGATCTCCATCCTTCGGCGACCTGAAAGAAAACTTTAGAGGGAAAACATTTACACACTTAATAAACGATTTACGATTGGTTCCAATTATTACCAAAGGAGGCCATACCTTCGAGAAAGGAAACCGACGATCGAAGATCGATGTCATCTGCGCCACCAGAGATATCTATAAAAAAATCGAAAGTAAAATAGATAATAAATATAACGCATCCGATCATAAAAACTGTATACATGCAATTAAAATTAAAAATAGTAAATATGAAAAAACAATATATAAAAACATCACCTGGTCCTGGAACATGAAATCTTTAAATCCTGAAACATACCTAAAAACATTTAAAAAATATAACGAAACAATAGACTGGAACAATATAAATAACAAAACAATAGACAAATACCTAGGAAACATAACAAAAACATGCAGAAAAGTATTAAAAAAGAAAACCAATAAATACGTACCTAAGGAGAACCCATGGTGGTGTCCTGAGATTGCGTCGATCCGAGAAGAAGTCCAGATGGCCCGCAGGAACCTGCAAAAGAAAAGAAAGAAAAAATTAGACACAAAAAATGAAGAAGAAACGTATAAAAAATTAAGGAAAAAGTTGCAATACAAAATAAAAGAAAGTAAAAACATGCAATGGAAAAATTATATAAATATACTAACCAACGATATCTGGGGAAGACCCTACCAGATAGTTAAGAATAAAATTAAAAATAAAACCACAACATCAACAATTGAATATAAAAATGCAAAGAAAATATTATATAAACTTTTCCCGAGAGAAGAAAAACAAATAACTTACGATGACTTTTCCAATGTTATCCCTGAGATTCAGGTCAGCGAGGAGGAAATTCGCGAGATCGGTCTAGGCCTAAAAACAAACAAGGCTTCTGGCCTTGATAAGATTCCTCCGGCGATAATAAAATTAATAATAAAACACGACACAGAAAATTATACTAAAATAATGCAGACATGTCTAAGAGAAAACTACATTCCTAACAAATGGAAGATAGTCCGTGCTATCTTGATAAACAAAAACTCAGAGGATCCGGATAATCCATCAAATTATAGACCTATTTGCATTGGTGATAGCGTAAATAAAGTCTTCGAGAAAATTCTCGAAAAAAGAATTTTAGAGTATATCGGTATCCCCCCGTATAATAACAATCAATACGGTTTCTGTAAAAACAAAACAACAATTCATGCATTATTAAAACTTAAGAAATATATAACAGAAAATAACGATAAAAGGAAATACGGCATACTAGTAAGCATCGATATAAAAAACGCGTTTAATTCGCTAGGTTGGTCATGCATTTTTGAAATACTTAAAAAGAGAGGTCTACCGGAACACCTTCAAAAATTAGTTCAAACTTTCTTTAAAAACAGAGCTGTAAAGTACTGCGCCGCAGGAAAATGGTTACAAATAAACGTCGAGAAGGGGGTTCCACAGGGATCGGTGATATCACCGATCCTGTGGAACCTCGTCTACGACGAGTTGCTAGGTCTGCCATTTGACCCCGAAATAGAAATAATAGCTTTTGCCGATGACATCGCTATTTACATGTCAAGTCATAATTTATCAGAAATAAAACAAAAAATAGAAAGTACAATAAATAAAACTATAGCACCCTGGTTGCTCGAAAAGGGACTAGAATTGGCCCCCCAAAAAACAAAATTTATTTCATATAACAAGAAGAAATTACCAGAAAACTTTCAAATAGAAATACTCGGAATCGCTAAAAAAGAAGAAAAAAGTCTAAAATATTTAGGAATCAATTTAAACAAATTTAATAATTATAGCCTACACTTGGAAAAAAGTACTAAACAAAGTAATAGTTACATAAATGAATTATCCAGATTGATGGTAAATTTAGGAGGTCCCACAACATCAGGGAGGTACCTTTACTATAATATACTGGAATCCATAATCAGCTATGGATGCCCCATGTGGGCAGAAAACGCACTTAAATTTAAAAAGAATATAGAAAAAATTCGAAAATCACAAAGACTAGGCCTAAATCGAGTAACCAGTGCATATAGAACGGCATCACGTGAAGCACTGTGCGCGATCACAGGAATAATTCCCTTAGAATTGAAACTAGAAGAAATAAAAAGTATTTTCAATATAAAAGAAAAATACAAAATAAATTTAGAAGATAATGAAGAAATAAAACAGTTAAAAATAGAAAAAATAAAATCAGAAACAGAAAAAATTAAAATGATTTCATGGGATAAATGGCAGACCATGTGGCGAAATTTAAAACACTCTGAGTGGACTAGGAAAATTATACCAGATGTAAAACACTGGAAAGAAAATAAAAAAGGTGAAACAAACTATAGGATGACCCAAATATTTACAGGACACGGCTGTTTTGCAAAATATAAAAAACGAATTGGAAAAAGTAATTCAGATAAATGCTGGTATGACTGTGACTCTATCGATGATCCGGAACATTCTTTATTTTATTGCGAAAGATGGTTTATTGAAAGAAATCAACTCGAAAACGAGATCCAAGAAAATTTTAATATTCAAAACTTTAACCGACTAATCACAAGTTCGGAAAATAATTGGAAAATAATAAATAAATTCATAAATAAAATAATGAAAGAAAAAGAAAACTTCGAAAGGAAAATGGACAAAATAGAGAGAGAAAATAGAAGCATCAATATATGAAAGAAATAAAAGAAATAAACATGCAACACAAAACAAATATAAAATCTCTAAACCATACAACATAACAAAACATGCAAAATAAACGGAAAATAAGAAATATAAACAAAGACATGCAATATAAATAAAGAAAGAAGTTATACAACAAACAGAGATCGGGTAAATAAATAAACAAAAAAAAACTAGAACATGCAAATAATACAAAGAAGAAGATATACTAGATAAAAATAGAACATGCAAATATTATAATAAATAAGACATACCGATGTAAATAGGCCAAAATAATAATAAACAATGAAGATGCGTAAATATGTAAATATGTAAACAATAAGATGTAAATATGTAAATAAGTTATATAATTGTATATATGTATAGAATATAAAAAATCAGAAAAGAACAGGTAAAGGAAAAAGGGGACGGAAACAGCAACCCGGGCGTAATGCGGATAGTAGGTCCCCGGGAAAGCTAGTCCGTCCATAATAGAACTGTTAAAATTTCAAATAGAAATTATGCTTGGTCACCTCTTGGCGCGTTTGCACGAGTGAGACAGTCGTGTGTACGACGCGCGCGAGCATTGAATCCGCGTGTTTGAATATCCGCCTTATTGCCTGAGCAGTTTTTTTTTGTGTTCTTCACCTTGCGGGTCTGCGAAGTCAGTCGCGTTTCTGTGTTCTGCGTTGCCAGTCGCGAGTTATTAATAAAGTATTTTACCTTTTCCGTTCAACAGGTTATGGGCCCAGAAAACGCAATTTCTGTGGTAAAACATTGAACGTGTACGCGAGAGGCACACACGTTAGAAACAAGTGCACTGGTATCGTTTGAACCGCGCATTTCGGTAGTTCGGCAAGTTTCTTTTCATTTTCTTTTCTCACTCGCCAAAAATGTCGGAGGCGATCTCCACGCGAAACGTTGACAAGTTTAATGGAAAGAATTTCCTAATATGGAAATTTCAGATGAATGCGATATTCATAGCGTGCGGTATCGATGACGTCGTGAACGGGACGCGAGTGAAGCCGGAGCTGGCCCAACGCGATCTTTTGCAAGTGTGGTGCAAAGACGACGCGAAAGCCATGTTTCTTATTTCTTCAGCTCTGGAATCGGTACACATGCAAAGTCTTTTAACATGCAAAAGTGCGCGCGAGATGTGGACAAAATTGTCCAAGATATTCGAGCAGAAATCCGAAACAAATAAATTGATGTTGACTCAGCGGTTTCACGAATGCAAGATGGAGGCGAATGATTCCGTCGTGCAGCACGTGGCCAGGATTCAGAATATGGCGGCACAACTGGCTGACGTAGGTGAACCGATTTCGGACACCGCTGTGATGGCGAAAATTCTGGCGAGTCTTCCCGCAAGATACAATGCTCTGAGGACTGCGTGGGATAGTGTAGATCCACAACGTCAAACAATTAGTAATCTGGAGGAACGACTCATTAAGGAGGAAGCGAGAAATGCTATAGATGACGAGGCCGTGACGACACTCGCTGCTGCCGCCACCGGAGAGAGAGATTCTCAACATAAAATAAAAGGAAACAAGGCTCATGTAAAAGAAAAGGGCAATAAAGCAAATGTGGAATGCTATTCCTGCCATAAAAGAGGACATTTCGCATGGGAATGTCGAAAAAAGAAGTCTAAAGAAGAAAAGAGAAACGATTCGTCCAGGGACTGTGCGTTCATAGCATCCAATACGAACGCCAATCCGAAATCCGGAAAGTTTGAGCCAATCATGGAAATGGATGAGAGTGACGTGTGGCTGTCCGACAGTGGCGCATCAAGACATATTACTCATAGGCGAGAATGGTTTGATTCTTTTACGCCATCTGTTGGGGAACAGGTGATCCTCGGCAATGACGACGCGTGCGATGTTCATGGTGTTGGTTCAATAAACATAAGAAAACTCGTGAACAACACTTGGCATACTTCAGTGATTGAAAATGTGCTTTATGTGCCGAAAATACGGAAGAATTTATTCTCGGTCGGCGTGTGCACCGCGAAAGGTTTTGAGGTGAAGTTCTCGAGCGATCGCGTATTTTTCGCGAAGAACGGCAGAACCCTCGCCGAGGGCAATAAACAATCGAACAGCGTTTACCGAATGTTATTCGTCGTGATTCCAACCGGATACCGCGGCGTTGTCGAGGCGAATGTCACCATGCCGGCTCACAGTTTTCGACTATGGCATGAGAGATTCGGGCATGTAAACAAACAAACTCTTCGAGACATGGTGAACAGACAAGTAGTTGCAGGCGTGAAACTCGGAGACTCTGATAATTTTTTCTGTGATGCCTGTCAACTTGGGAAGTCTCATCGAACGCCTTCTAAAGATTCGCATGGAGGGAAATCGTGGCTAGTCGGCGAGTGTATTCATTCGGACGTGTGCGGACCCATGTCTGTACAATCACCGAATGGGGCGAGATACTTTCTCACCTTTATCGATAAAGCTTCCAACTATAGAACTGTCTATTTTATAAGATCCAAGTCTCAAGCGAGCGAAAAATTAAAGGAATTCGCAAATTTAGTGCAGAATAAGTTCGGAAGAGCAATCAAGCGAATCCATTGTGATAATGGTACAGAGTACATGAATGCAGATGTGAAGCGGTTCCTCGCGGATAAAGGAATAATCTTAACAAATTCTGCTCCGTACACTCCCGAGCAAAACGGAAAAGCAGAACGTGCCAACCGTACGATTGTGGAAAGTGCTCGTACGATGCTTCAAGCAAAGAAATTACCTATTTTCCTTTGGGCAGAAGCGGTTAACACGGCTATTTACCTGCAAAATAGAATCGTGTCCAGAGTGAACTCCGAGAAGACACCACTGGAACTCTGGGAGGGCGTGAAACCCAACGTGCAGCATTTGAAGGTTTTTGGCTGTACAGCGTTCGTACATATTCCAAAACAGTTCCGTCGAAAATTCGAGGCAAAGTCCAAGAAGGGGATCTTCGTCGGATATCAAGATTTATCCGTCAATTACCGCATTTTCGACCTGTCATCGAAATCGGTAACAGTGTCCAGGGACGTGACGTTCCATGAAGAAGCAGCCGGAGCAGAGGACGCGCCGTATGATACAAGTACCGAGTTCGAGCTGCCGTTAGATGCTCCAAACATCGTACAAGAGGAGATCCAGATTCCGGAGAGCGAAGAAGAGGATGCTGCGATAGCACCGCAGGACAACACGAAGCGTGCCGGTCCATATGGTCTCCGAGATCGAGGGACGATCCAAAAAACGCAACGGTACCAGGCAAACTTTGTCGACTATGCACCGCTCACGTATCATGAGGCAGTCACAGGTCCGGACTCGGACCAGTGGAAGGAAGCCATCGCGGAAGAACTCAAATCTCATGAGGTAAACGCTACCTGGACTCTTGAGAGAAGGAGTCCCCACATGAAGCCCCTTGATTCAAGATGGGTATTCAAGGTCGTGCGAGACGCAGAAGGTAAACCCATCAGGTTCAGGGCGAGGCTATGTGCCAGGGGGTTTCGTCAACGTGAGGGCATAGATTACCAGGCAACTTTTGCTCCCGTCATTAGATACGATTCTCTTCGGGTTTTCTTAGCGGTGGTGATACAGCTGGACATGGACCTTATGCAGTTCGACGTCAAGACCGCGTTCCTCCACGGCGAACTCAAAGAAGAGATCTTCATGGAGATTCCAAAAGGATTGAACGTCGCGGCGAGGGACCCGGTTGTGTGCCGTCTCATGAAGTCGTGGTACGGGCTGAAGCAAGCAGCGCGATGCTGGAACGAGAAGCTCAACGACGTTATCGTGAAGCTCGGACTGAGCCAGTGTGAAAGTGACAAGTGCATTTTTCGGGGGGCAGTAAACGGTGAAAAAGTGCTCCTTGCCATTTTCGTGGATGATGGGCTCGTTGCCTCAAGGTCAAAGGTTGCGCTAAAGTCTGTGATGAATGCATTGAGTGAATCATTTGAAATAAAATTGGGAGATTCATGCTGTTTCATTGGTGTGCAGATTGAGCGAGACCGCGTGCGAAAGAAATTGTTCATTCATCAGACGGCGTATGCGACAAAAATTGTCGACAAATTTTGTATGAAGGGTGTGAAGCCTGTATGCGTGCCTGCGGATCCCAGTGCGAGATTATGTGCGGTAGGCGAGAGCGAACGGGCGTCCGGAGAGGTACCTTTCCGCGAGGCAGTCGGTTCCTTGATGTTTTTGACAGTCGTGTCGCGTCCGGACATCACGTTCGCGGTGAACAGGGTCAGTAAGTTTTTAAACTCATACGATCGCTCTCATTGGCAGGCAGTCAAGAGAATACTTATGTATGTATCGGGTTCTCTTGATCTCGGAATATTGTACCAAGCGACCGAGAGCGACATGGATTTCGTTGGTTTTTCTGATTCAGATTACGCTGCCGACGTTGATACTAGACGTTCCATTTCAGGATTCGCATTTTTTCTGTGTGGCGGAGTGGTGACATGGGCGTGTCAGAGACAAAAGATTGTCACCCTGAGCACCACGGAAGCCGAATATGTTGCAGCAGCGACTGCTGCGAAGGAGGCCGTTTGGCTGAGGAAAATGTTACAGGACCTAGACATTCTTAAGGATTCCCCGACGATATTATTTTTGGACAATCAGAGTGCAATCAGACTGGTTAAAAATCCAGAATTTCATAAACGTACTAAGCACATAGACATAAAGTTCCATTACATTCGAGAGCGAGTCGAAGCGAATGAGTTGACTGTCCAATACATTTCCTCAGAGGAACAGCGCGCCGATATTTTTACGAAAGCTTTCCCGAGAAGCCGTTTTCTTTTTCTTTGTAGTTGCCTCGGGATGTGTAAGCGTGCGATCATGTAAACGCTTGGGGTGTTCAAGCAGGGAGGGTGTTAAAATTTCAAATAGAAATTATGCTTGGTCACCTCTTGGCGCGTTTGCACGAGTGAGACAGTCGTGTGTACGACGCGCGCGAGCATTGAATCCGCGTGTTTGAATATCCGCCTTATTGCCTGAGCAGTTTTTTTTGTGTTCTTCACCTTGCGGGTCTGCGAAGTCAGTCGCGTTTCTGTGTTCTGCGTTGCCAGTCGCGAGTTATTAATAAAGTATTTTACCTTTTTCGTTCAACAAGAACAGTAGAGGGGCAACCCATAGGTTGTCCCGGGAGGTGGAGGTTTTGGAGTTTACCACCTTCCTTAAAAAAAAAAAAAAAAAAAAAAGGATAGGGTTAGGATAGGGTTAGGATGGGGACTGAGGTCATGTGGCGTCTACAGTGGTGACTCTGATCCACTGTCGATTTCGGTCTCTCGGTGTGAGAGAGTCACATGACTAAAATCCTCTCACTCCACCTCCTCGTGGTGGTCCCTGGGCACCCTCTGCGGAGGGTGGCGAACGGAGTGAGGGGTGCAGGGGGGAGGGGGTCGCGTGTTTTGGGGCTTTATTTTTTATTATTTTTTGGGGTTCTATTTTTTCTTTTTCTATTTTCTATTCTATTTATTAGTTATTTATTCTTACTTACTTACCTTTACTTTATTTATATTTAGTTCTTTCCTATTATTTTCACTTACCTTTTACTTTACTTACCTTTTGTTTACCTTCTTCGTTGTTTTCTTCTCCTTTATTTTTTCAGTATTGTTTTGCGGTGAACCGGTCCTTTTTCTTTTTCCTCCCTGGGCAGTCCTTGTGGCGGTCCAGTGGAGTCGGGATGGGGCGCGTAATGCGGGTGGGATTTTAGTTCGATTTTTACTTCTTCTTTTTTGTCTTTTGTGTTTTCCTTACTTACCTTTATTTTTACCTTATTTAGTTTATTCTATTATTTTACTTACCTTATGTTACTTACCTCTCCTCTTCTGTGCTGTCCTCTTCCTTTCCTTGTGGGTGTCCTCTTTTGGGTGGGTGTGCGCGCGATCCTTTCCCTCCGTCGGATTGGTTTTGGTTATTTGACCGGGCAAGTAGGTGAAATTTGGTCTCACTCAGCCGCAATTGAAGTGTGTTTCCGCCCTGGCACAACAGATACCGAAAACGTTTAGCGCATCAGGAGAGGGATACTCCAGTGCCGGCACGGGGGGGTTGGGCGAGCAGGGCCCCCCCGGGTCGTCATCAAGCGACTGCGAGCCCGTGAAGGTGGTGAACTGGGCCTCACGGGAAGTAATGACTACCAGCAATATCGACTCGGCAAACTCGATGGATATTGAATTGGATAAAGGTGCAACCGACGAAGTCCCGTTGGTGAAATTAGACGATATCCTGGACTCTAATAAAAAACCAATAACATACGAACAATTTGTAACAGACCTGTTCGTACCAGGCCTGTTACGAATCGGAACGCTAGCCGCGAACCCGAACCGTGCCGACGAGAACCGACGAACGCCGAAGCGCGACGGCACCGAGACGCGTCGCGATCCGACGACACCGCGTAGTCTTCCCGCCCGAAAACAGTTTCGGCGGCAAACGGAAGCGAATAAGTCACCGGATTTTCCCGAAGTTACCGCGCCGCACAGTACCCCTCGTCACCCGTTGGACGAGGGCATATAACGGACCGCGACGCGACAAGTGCTCTCTTCTTCGGCAGGTACTTCTCGTGGCGAACTCTCGACCGGACGCGTATGAACGTTGGATACGGAAGAGAACACGCCGAGTAAGTAACCTACGTTGCCAGCCGTAAACGAAAGGGGCTCCTCCATGATTCGTTGAGACAGCGACCTCGAGTAAAGCCGCAAGAATTCGCGACGAATTCGAGACGTGGGAAACGTCTGCGTGCATGAGCCGCCGCCCGATGTTCGCACCCGGGAGCTCGTCGTAACGGCGAGGCGGAAACGGCGATCCGAGATCGCCGCGTCCCCGGGTCACGAGGACCGTGACGACGAGGTGCGATTGCCGGAGACCGACCACGTGCAGCGAGCGTCGCAACGACGTGTACGCGCCGTGCAGTTTTCATTTTCAATCCACGCTCGCGCGTCGTTGCAACAACGACGCCGACGAGCGTGAACCGTTTCCTCCGCCGGGATCCATCGCGACGATGCAAGCCGAGGGGCCACGAGGCCCGATAAAGTGAACGACGCCGCCGGCCCGTCCGCGACACCGTGCCGACGGCACCGATCTTCGCCGCGAGAGACCGGATCGACGCGCGTTTCGCGAGCAAGCGAGCAGTGAATTGTTAAAGTGAACCGGCATGAGTTTCATCGTCATTTCTCTCCCGCCGTAAATCCCGTCCCTCCGCGCTCCGTTCGCGAATCCTGGCGCGGCGAGCTAATTCGGCCGCGGAGAACCGTTGCAACGAGCCGCCGGGAAAACCGGCTCGTTACAAATTAATTACAAATTTTGCAAGGGATCCAAAAAATTATATAACGATAAATTTAATAAACTCAATAGACGACATAGATAATGATATGAGAAGATTAGGAACTAAAATGACCGATCAAATTTTAGGCACTCAAAAAATATTAGACGAATTTACAGATATAACAAACTTAATAGATACAGAAAAAAGTATTAAAAAAGATAAAAAAGAAAAACTTAATAGATATACCATGCAACTTAAAACGCTAATTGAAAAAGTATTAAAAGACTATAACGATTGTAATAAAATAGGTAAAAAGGTAACAGGAAAAATGCACACACTACATAAACAGAGTGTAGCACGTATGGTAGAAATAGCTAGACTTCAGGAATTAGGAAAACAAAATATAGATAAAAACAAAGATAAACAAAATAAAAATGTAGAAAATAAAAAAGTAGATGCGTCCACCATGACAATGGACATAGACAATATTAAAAAAGTAGACGCTTATACTTCAATGGGTAAGTTGGGCGACCCCTTTAAAGGGCCACCACACCCAGATACATTGAAGAAAAATAAAAAGAAAAGGAAATTAAATAACAATGAAGAAAATAAAGTAACAAACAACGGAAAAACAGAAGAGAAAAAATTAAAAGATAATACTCACCCAGTATTCTCAGACTCTAGCATCACTTCATCCAGAAGAAGCTCGCTATCAGGTACTTGTACCGAAAGAGAGGAAGAAAAAACTGGAAAAAATACACAAACAATGTGTTTAGGACTAGGCGTCCCTATTTAATTAGTTTAAGCTGTCGAAGTCGAGCGATACAGCCCTGGGTGGCCCCCCAGCGTATGACGGTCCCAGGATATACGCTCCTGAGAATCCGTCTTTAAATCCGTCGTTTTTGGCAATTCCCGGTAACGCGCTCGCGATGCGTAATCACGTGATTACCGAGAACCGCCGCTAATCGCGCTCAGCACCTAACCGTTAGATTCGTTCGAACGCTCAGCTGAGTCACACGTTACGCAATCGCGCCCTTTTCTTTATACGCAAGTGTAGACAATATATATACGTCACAAGTGCAACCAATATCGTTTAAGCGATTGTGTAAAATAAACATAGTTCTTTGCCGGCTCAATACTCCTTTCTCGATTATTATTCTCTTGCCGACCTCACCTAGCTCACACTTTCCACACGATTTCCCTTTCCGAACTTCCTCCGGTGTTCAAACCCGATCCTACATACATCCATCCATACAGTCCACTCCCCAACCTCAAATCGTCCCGGGTTCCCGAACATTTTGGTCCTTCGAGCCGGATAAATTATTTCGTTACATCTTGAAAAAAGTATCGTGAGCACGTGTTGAACAAGGAAGATGGCAACCAAGTTCGAAGACGTGATGCTGGAGCAGGAAGCCGCCATGAGATCCCTTTCTCGTGTCCTTCCCAACCTAAAGAAGTTAGGACAGAACAATTTTACCGTGGCCAAACTCCAGCAACGCCTGGACTTCTTGAAGGATGCCTTCGCCCAATGTCGAGACATTGATCGGCGCCTCCAACCCTTCCGACGCCTCGAAGGTGCCCACAAGGTCTCCTACTTCGCGGATGAGCAATTCAGCCTCTGCGAGGATGAATATCATCTAGCTGCGGATTTTATTGCCGACCACATCGAGAAGCTGAAGTCGTCCGGTCCAGCCTCGACGTCTCCAACCATGCCGGCCGCAGCCCAGTCACGCAGCGATCTCCCCCGCATCGGCCTACCGACGTTCTCTGGAGAGCCCACCAAGTGGGAGAGCTTTCGAGATAAGTTCACGTCCCTCATTATTGATGATGAATCGTTGTCCGACGTTAAACGACTTCATCACCTTAATTCGTGCGTGAAAGGCGACGCGGAGAATCTTATCTGCAACCTCCCGGTTACGGATTCCAATTTTAAGATCGCGTGGGATACTTTAGTGAAGCGTTTCGATAATAAGCGCGATCTAATTCATGAGCATTTGAAAACGCTATATTCTCTTCCGCACGTTTCGGACGCGACCGAGCTAAGATCCCTTCAGGACAAAGCTCATAAAACGCTTCAAGCTTTAAGAAACTTGAAACGCCCTGTCGATACGTGGGACGACATGATTGTCTATTTAATAGTCTCGCGTTTAGATAGATCGTCTCGAAAGGCGTGGGAGTTAAATTTGGGCGAATCCACCGAATATCCGACCTATGCCGAATTAGATAAATTCATCGCGACGCGAATTCGAGCTCTCGGCGCTATTCAAACGATTTCCAAACAACCGAAACGAGCCGTTCAAACACACGCCGCAACCTCCAACCGTTTATCGCGTCCTCGAAGCGCGCCCTTGTTATGTCCGCTGTGTAAGACCGAACACTTGTTAAATTCGTGTCCGCAATTTAAATCCAAAACAGTCTCGCAACGGTATGACTTTGTAAAAGGCGAGCGCCGCTGTTTGAATTGCTTCAGCCAAAAACATAGCGTCAACTCGTGTCCTAGCAAATACTCGTGCCAGAATTGCGGACGCCGACATCATTCGCTTTTACATTTCGATACGACGATCTCCGTTGCCGATGGGCCCGCTGCATCAACGATGCCCAACTCGCTCCCGTCGGCGAACAACCAGGTTGCGTCCCATGTTTCGTCGTCTGCAACGATCGCGACTCCACGTATTTTGCTTGCTACAGCGTGGGTCATCGTAGAATCTACCACTGGTCGAGGCGAATGTGTACGCGCGTTGCTTGACCAAGGTTCCGCTACCACCTTGATGACGGAATCACTCGCGCAACGATTACGCGTTCAACGTCGTTGCGTTTCCATCGCTCTTACCGGAATCGGAAATCGCGAGATTGCTGTGCGGCACGCTACAACTATCGGAATAAAGTCCAGGCGCGGAACCGGCCCTACCCTTTCGACTAACGCCTTAATTCTAAAGTCTCTGACGCGATACCTTCCTAAGCGCACTGACCAGAAGATATCGTGGCATCATACTCGCGATCTCGTGTTAGCCGACGAACATCCGATGAGCTCCGATCCCATAGAGATTATTATCGGAGCGGACCTCTACGGGCATATATTGTTGAACGGAATCCGCGCTGGATCGATATCCGAGCCGATCGCGCAAAATTCGATTTTCGGATGGTTTTTATCCGGACCCGCCGGCTCGACCACGTTTCCGTCTTGTTCAGTCGTACAAACCTACCACTGTTCCCCTTCTGAGTCTCTTGATTCTGACATTCGTCGTTTCTGGGAGATTGAGGAAATCCCAACCCCCTCCCATCTTACGGACGAGGAACAGCAGTGCGAAAATCATTTTCGTAACACGCATACGCGAGACTCGTCCGGCCGTTATGTCGTTCGTTTACCTTTCAAACGAAACCCTCCTATCGAAATCGGGTACTCGTATCGCATCGCCGAACGAATGCTGACCAAATCAGAAATTCGATTACAATCGAAACCCACACTCTCTACCGAGTACGATGATTTCTTGCGCGAGTACTTGCAGCTTGGGCATATGCGTAAGCTCCCTCCGTCGAGTATCGACGCCCCTCTCGCCGTATATATCCCGCATCACGCGGTGATACGCGAAAGCAGTGCAACAACGCACCTTCGTGTTGTATTCAATGCCTCCAGCTTAACTAGCAACGGCACCTCGTTGAATGACCATTTGTTGATCGGACCCAAACTCCAAACGGATCTTCCGACCATAATTCTTCGGTGCCGACAATATCGATACGTATTAACGTCCGATATTACAAAAATGTACCGCCAAATACTGGTGGACCCTCAAGACGTTGACTATCAGCGTATCCTCTGGCGGTCGTCCCCGTCGGAGCCCATTGGTCATTATCAGCTGCTGACCGTGACTTACGGTACAGCTCCGGCCCCCTTTCTCGCTCTTCGAGTCCTCCAACAACTTATAGAGGACGAAGGGTCCCAATTCCCATTAGCCACGCGCGTTCTTCAACACCATCTTTACGTTGACGATTGTGTCTTTGGCGCGTTCGATGAAACCACGTTGATTGAGACTCGAAATCAACTCATTGCCTTGCTCAGCAAGGCACATTTCCGTCTGCATAAGTGGACGAGCAATGCTTCGCATTTGCTGGCGGATATGAGTCCTCAGGATCGTGGAACCGTCCAGGAGAAAGTGTTGCACTGCGATGACACTGTAAAGGTCCTTGGTGTCGCGTGGAATCCCGACGTTGATGCATTCCGCTTCAAAGTCACGCTTCCCTCTGATATCGCGTGCACCAAACGAGCAGTCTTGTCAACCATTGCTCGCCTTTTCGACCCATTAGGATGGGTCACACCCACTACAGTGTATGCAAAAATTCTCATGCAGCAGCTGTGGTTGCAGAAATGCAATTGGGATTCTCCACTTCCCCTGGTTCTTCTCGAGCGCTGGGAGAAATACCGAGCAGAATTGCCGCTGCTCAATACCATATCAATTCCGCGATGGACGAAACAAAGTCTCGACCACGTCTCTTGTGAATTACATGGCTTCGCCGATGCATCCACCTTGGCTTATGCCGCTACGGTATATCTGCGCATCGTGACCTCCTCCGGTCGAATCGTCATATCGTTACTCGCCGCCAAATCAAAAGTAGCTCCAGTCAAACCATTGACCGTTCCACGGCTCGAACTTTCGGCCGCCCTTCTCCTTACTCATCTCGTTGTCTTCGTGCGACAATCACTGCACGAGCTGCCGGAGAACATCCCGTGTTATTGTTGGACGGACTCAACCATCACCCTTTGTTGGTTACGGCAACCAGCGTCAAAATGGAAAACGTTCGTTGCGAATCGGGTAGCTCAAATCGAGACCACTCTGCCCGATGCCACTTGGCGCCACGTACCGACTGACGATAATCCCGCAGATTGTGCGTCTCGCGGCCTGCTTCCGTCGCAATTGTTGCATCACGACCTTTGGTGGACAGGCCCTTCGTGGCTGCAACAGTCAACCGACCAATGGCCCCCTAATCTTCCCGTTTCGTCCGCTGACGCGCTTACCGAGGAACGTCCGACCATCCAGGTCAACGTTTGTCAATCTCGTACGCCATGGGAACTGAGGGATCGGTTCTCGTCGTGGCCAAAATTGTTAAAAGTCAGCGCGTACATTTTTCGATTCATTGCACTCACTCGAAAACGGCCCGGAGTGACCTCGAACTTCGTAAGTCGAGCCCTCGATGCGTCAGAAGTTCAAGCAGCCAAAACCTTTTGGCTTCGAGAAATGCAACGCGATCTTTTTCCGGAAGAGATGCATGCTCTTCGTCACCGACGTCCGCTCAATAAAAACAGCCCTATCCTCTCCCTGAATCCGTACCTAGACGAGGATAACGTAATTCGAGTTGGCGGGCGATTAAAAAATGCCAAGTTATCGGAACAAGAAAAGCATCCGATCATATTAAAATAACACCCGACCTTGACGCTGATCATTGTTCACGCGCATCTGCGCGCCCTTCACGCTGGATCGCAGTTGACAACCAGCATTCTTCGTCAAGAATATTGGATTTTGCGAGCGCGCCCCACAGTCCGGCACATCCTACATAAATGCGTCAAATGCGCACGCGAAAAGGCCGCATCGCAAAATGTATTGATGGGAGAATTACCGGACTTTCGAGTTACGCGTTCGGATCGAGCGTTTTTACACTGCGGTCTCGATTACGCCGGTCCAATTCAAACCCGCACGACACCCGGCCGCGGGAATCGCTCTCGCAAATCGTATATCGCCGTGTTTATATGTATGGTCGTAAAGGCCATTCACCTCGAATTAGTCAGTGACTATTCGTCGGATGCGTTTCTTGCCGCGTATAATAGGTTTATCTCGCGACGCGGCATTCCCAATGCCATTTATTCCGACAACGGCACAACTTTCCAAGGCGCGGACAGCGAGCTCACGAGCGCATTTCGTGCCGCAAATCGCGATCCTACGATGCTCAATCGTTTAGCGCTCGATCGTGTCACGTGGCACTTCACTCCACCTTCCGCCCCTCATTTTGGAGGATTGTGGGAAGCGGGCGTGCGTAGCGTAAAGTACCATCTTAAACGAGTTGTTGGAGCCCACACATTGACCTTCGAAGAATTGACGACTGTGTTATGTCAGGTCGAAGCTTGCCTGAATTCGCGTCCACTCGCAGCAGTTTCCGAGAATTTTGACGACTATTGTGCCCTGACGCCAGGACATTTTCTGATCGGGTCAGCCCCTACCGCAGTGCCCACGCCATCGTTGCTCGATGTCAAAGAGGCACGTCTCTCGCGTTGGCAATTATTGCAACAAATGAAGGAAAGTTTTTGGCAACAATGGTCGCAAGATTACATGCAAGGTCTCCAACAACGCGTTAAGTGGAAAACCCAAAAGCCCAATATTGTCGTCGGGCAATTAGTTTTATTACGGCAAGCTAATCTCCCCCCATGCAAATGGGAACTTGGCCGCGTCGTCGCGTGTCATCCCGGCGATGACGGCATCGTGCGTGTTGTGACGGTGAAAACCGCGCAATCCGAATATAAGCGACCTATTTTCAAATTGTGTATACTGCCGATTGACCTCCCGTCCGAGCAGCCTTGTCCGCTGCGCGGCAGTGCTCAACCCATCGACACCGTCTCGTAAACCGTACCGCGATTCGATGGTAAACAGATATAGGTATATAATGTATATAAGTAGATATAAGCAATGACGCATCTGTTTAGCCTACGGCTCATGAGACTCCCGTGTCGAAATTCATTGTATATAAATACCGTTGTTTCTCGCCGACTGTTCACGGCGGGCGGCCGTGGACCTTTAAAGTCGCATCATGATATTTCGTTGTATCACGCGTTCTTTTCTTTTTTGTTATTTCGGATTTCCGGCGAAATCCAAGGTGGGCGGTATGTTTAGGACTAGGCGTCCCTATTTAATTAGTTTAAGCTGTCGAAGTCGAGCGATACAGCCCTGGGTGGCCCCCCAGCGTATGACGGTCCCAGGATATACGCTCCTGAGAATCCGTCTTTAAATCCGTCGTTTTTGGCAATTCCCGGTAACGCGCTCGCGATGCGTAATCACGTGATTACCGAGAACCGCCGCTAATCGCGCTCAGCACCTAACCGTTAGATTCGTTCGAACGCTCAGCTGAGTCACACGTTACGCAATCGCGCCCTTTTCTTTATACGCAAGTGTAGACAATATATATACGTCACAAGTGCAACCAATATCGTTTACGCGATTGTGTAAAATAAACATAGTTCTTTGCCGGGTCAATACTCCTTTCTCGATTATTATTCTCTTGCCGACCTCACCTAGCTCACACTTTCCACACGATTTCCCTTTCCGAACTTCCTCCGGTGTTCAAACCCGATCCTACATACATCCATCCATACAGTCCACTCCCCAACCTCAAATCGTCCCGGGTTCCCGAACACAATGAATGAAATTATAAAACAATTAAAAGATTTAGAAAATATGATAGCAAATAAAAATAAAAATCACATGCAAAAAAGTAAGACAAAAGAAAAAGCTGAAAGTAATATAAAAAATAGGAAAAGTAAAACTAAAGAAAAAACAGAATGGGAAACCATGCAAAAAAGAAAAGGAAGAATAGAAGAAAGTTCGATAGAAACTGAGACAGAAATAGAGACAGAAATTGAAATAGAAGTAAAAAATAGAAAGAAAAAAGAAGTTTCAAATAAAAAGCCGAAATGGATAATCCCTAAACCGGATGCAATAATAATAAATATAAATGATGAAAAAGATTTTAAAGAAATATACAAAAAGATAGAAAAAGTCGATAAAAAAGAAATGATAAAAAGAATTCGGAAAACAAGATCTGGCCATATGCTTATAGAATTGGAAGATTTAAAAGAAGCGAAAGAATTGAAACAAAATTTAATAACGGTAACAGGAAAAAATAACATAAAAATAATTCAAAAAACATGCGACGTCGAAATTAGAAATTTAGACCCATGTGTGGACTCGGAAACGGTCCACCAACAATTTTGCGATCAACTAAAAATTGAAGAAGACGAAGTAAAAATTAAAACACTGAGAATAACAAAATTAGGTGACCAGATGGCAGTTTTGGAAATTCCACTTACATACATGCACAAGGCTTTAAATAATAAATTAAAAATTGGTTTCACAAGCGTAAGGTGTAACCCTGCGCCAAAAATTATAAAATGTTACCGGTGCCATTCTTTTGGACATTTTGCGACAAATTGTAAAACAATAATAAACGGAGGAAAAAGATGCAGACAATGCGGTGGCGACGGACATGAAATGTCCGAATGCAAAGAGACCGTAAAATGCCGAGATTGCCATAACAAAAAACAAAACCATAATCATTTAATAAGCACTATGGCTTGTCCATTATTTCGCGAAAAAGTAAAATCATTAAAAGAACAGTTTAAAAATTACATAACAAGTAACAAAGGGAAAATAACAGAGGACATGCAAAACAACAAATAACAAGCAAAAACAACAAATAACATGTAAAAACAATAAATAACATGCAAAAACAAGAAACAAGCAATAAAAATAGAAAACAAATAAAATAAAAAACAGCAAAATACCTATAGTAGGATATTTGTTACGGATTGGAAGGGGTTAAAAGTAGCCACTTCACTTAAACGTAACTTTATTTCCCAAAGTTGGGATCGTTCAATGTATAACGGAAACTATGTACAATAGATGTTTTACTTGGCCAAAACACCAGCTCGTTTTGGCCCGATTATTGAATAAAGTGTTATGGATAACAAAATGAGTATCACTTTGACCCGAAGATATATTCACGAGTAGTGCCCGTGAATCCCGATGTTGAATCGACTAACTCGCGAAAACCGGTCAAGAGACGCGCGACGTTTTCTGTAGCAACGAGTGAGCACGATTGATGTACGTTGCGATCGGAGTCGAACAGCTGGCAGTTTACCGTCACCGTCGAACTATTGATTGGCGGATCGATAGAGCGATCCGCCAATAGTAATCCCATTTTCGGGGTCGATAATCGATCATAATCGATGTCCGACGGTGCTGGCATAAGCTACTGCGAGCTGCTTATCGACTCTCGATCTCGCTGTTACGCGTGAATCCGCCAATAGCGCGGCGGCGCAGTAAATCGGCGCGTTCACGCTGCCGACACGCTCAGCCAATCCCAAACAATATTAAAATAAAACATTAGAATATATATAAGATTAAGAAATTCAAGGCTAAGATAAATAAATAAATAAAATAAATAAAAATAAATACAGAAGAATGGAAATATCCATTTCGGTCAAAAACAATTATTATAAGCAAAGAACAGGAGTGGCGCGAGGCCTAGTAGCGTGGTCCCCGGGCGTAATGCGGAAAGTGGGTCCCCGGGGGCCAGGGCGTACAGGAGAGTAGAGGGGTAACCTAAAGGCTACCCCGGGAGGTGGAGGTTTAAGAGTTTACCACCTTCCTTTAAAAAAAAGGATAGGGTTAGGATAGGGTTAGGATAGGGTTAGGATAGGGTTAGGATAGGGTTAGGAGGGTCCAAGGCCATGTGGCGCTGGGTCCAAGGCCATGTGGCGCTGACAATGCTGACTCTGAACCATTGTCGGTTTCGTCTTCACTATTTGTGGAGGTCACATGGCTAAATCCCTCTCACTCCAACCTCCTCGTGGTGGGCCCGGGCACCCACTGCGGTGGGTGGCGAATGGAGTGAGGGGTCCGGGGGGTGCGAGCACTGAACCGGACTGGATAGTCCGGACCAGGTGCCCCCCTGAAGAGTCGGCTGAAGACTATCCGCCGTGTGGGCGGCGGCCGAGGCCGCGGTCGGGGACGGGAAGTAAGAGGCCGTGAGCGGATGGGAGCCCCTCCTTGGAGGGGCCCTGCAGTACCGCCGGTCCAACCAGGGGGGTCACCTCTGGATAGAGGGGCCCCCCGCGGGCTATGGCCCCGGGATGTGGTGGCTCCGTCGGCTGACCCCCGGCGGAGCGGGCCATCATGTGCGCGCTGGATAGCGCGCACAACAAATCCCCGACCCCCGCCCGGTCGCCCAGTGCCCCGGCGGAAGTCATCGTAGGCCGACTGCCCCTTCGGGGGCCGGGGAGTGGCGACCCTCCGGGTCGCCCCTCATGGGGAAAGTGGGAAGGCACGTGCCGGGCCCACTTCGCGGGGTGGGGCGATCCGCGTTATAAGGGAAGGGGGCGTCTCTGCTGAGACGCCATTTGGGGAGTGACGCCAGAGGGCGTCGGAGGGATGGGGGGGACACGGCTGACCACCGTGTTCCCCCTTGATGGGGGGAGGGGAGAGAGGCGGTGGCAGCCGCGCGCGCGACTGACCATCGTGCGCGCCGCCTAAGACCACCGTAACCCACTCTCTCCCAAAAACGGGGGGGTAGGGAGGGCGCCGCGGCAGCGCGACGAGATCGCGCCTAAGACCCGACGCCCCCCCTAACGGGAAGGAGTGGCCATCCGCGCATGGCCGCTAAGTCGGGCTCAAGGTCACCCTTCTGGTGACCTGCCCGCGGGAAGTGACCGCCCCTTCTGGACGGTCACGCACGGGATGTACCCCTCCTCCCACGATTTACGTAAATCGCCGGAGGTGGGCTGGATGCAAGGCGCCGGGGCCTTGACATCCACGGGAAGGGGGCCGGCCCCGGGAGCGTGCGCAATGCGTTCCGCCGAGGGGTTCGGCCTTACCGGGAAAACGGGGCCTCCTCGTTCGTCGCTTGGTCCGGCTAGTTGGCGGGTGCCAAGGCCGGGGGGCGACGGACAACGAGGCCTCAGTAGACGTCGGGGACCTGAGCCACACTCGGGTCTCCCATCGGGCGTCTCGGGAAGGGGGGAACACACGATTTCCGTCGTCGTGCTTCCCAATAGAGGGGTTAAACGGGGGGTGGCTTCTCCACCCCCCCGGGATGTCTATTAAAGACTGCGGGATGGCCAGTTGTATGCTCATCGCGATCCTGGTCACCCGCATTATAGTCTAGGGACGGACGTGGGGTTTTAGGCGATATGAGTTCGTCATTCTGCTCCCTTGCTGGCGGCGGCTTGAGGAGCGGGATCCATGATGGATTTCCCCATAGTTAAAAAAAAAAAAAAAAAGGCCATGTGGCGCTGACAATGCTGACTCTGAACCATTGTCGGTTTCGTCTTCACTATTTGTGGAGGTCACATGGCTAAATCCTCTCACTCCAACCTCCTCGTGGTGGCCCCGGGCACCCACTGCGGTGGGTGGCGAATGGAGTGAGGGGGCGCATAGGGGGGGGTGCCTGTGGCTTTGTACTGCGCGCTGTTTGCGCAGAAGGGCACCTCCCGGCGTGATCACGTGTCCCGCACAGCAAGATGTCTGTGCGGGGCCGCAAACCGCAGGCCGGCCCCCAGGGGCCGGAGGCGGGGGTGCTGGCCTTAACCGGCCGGCACCGCGAGGATGGCGCCCTCTATAAAAAAGCCCTTAAGCTCAAGTTTGTGGCTCGCGGCGAAGAGATCTCCTTCGGATTCGACGCCGGAGGAGGGCCGGGTGAGTGCACTCGGTCTTTAGCGAGCCAACTCCGGGGTAACTGCCCGAACCACGGAGCATAAAGGGCTTCCCCAGGTAAAGCGGCTCTGGCTGGGGTGACCTCCTTTCCGACCTTACTCGTGGGACTAACTCATGGATTTTTCAAAAATATTTGGGGATAAGGGGGGGTTAGGCGCGAAGGGGCGCGGAGGGGGGAGGACGGACCCGGGTAAGCCGGGCGGGAAGGGGGGTGGCGACCCGGGAGGGACTTCTTCCTCCGGGGGAGGGGATGCCTCCGCGACCGGCGGCTCGGCTGGCCGAGCCGACGGGCGCGGGGATGCGATGGAGGTGGCGGGGACGTCCCGTCAGGGCGGTGCGTCGCCGGGGGCCGGGGCGGATTCTCCGTTCCGGTTCACGGTGCCGACGAGCCCTATATTGGGCTCAGGCGGAGCAACGTCGCCGCCGCCTCCATCAAGCCCGGGGGCGGGGTTCTGGCCGTCGCCGCAAGGCAACGTGCCCTGGCCCCCGTCACCGGGAGGGGCTGGCCCGGGGACCGGCGGGGGGGGGGGGATGGGGCGTCCATCCACTCCCTCTCGTCGACGTCCTCGGCGGGCACGGGTAGAGGCTCCGTGGGGTCCCGCAAACGCAGCGGGGGCCCCCTTAAGACGGGCAAGACCAGGGGCGTGAGGCAACCCACTCCACCAAGGGATTTTACCGATCCCTCGAGTGAGGTTGCCTTCAGTAAGGCCTCTCTCGCGGGTCTGCCGACGGCGGAGGAGTTGACGACCAAGAGTCGCAACTCCAACGTCTACGACCTGCGAGATTCGATTCGGGACTGGTCTGAGGTGGTGGACCGGGTATCCACCACCTCGAAGGGCCTTAAGGGGACCCTCGCGAGGAATCTCCGCCTTGCGTGTCTCGAAATCCGGGCGGCGGGTTTCGAGCTGGCCCAACGGGCACGCACGGCGGATATTGATCTGCGGGAAGTTGATGAGGCTCGTGCCCTTGCGAGGAAGGCGGAGACCGAACTCCTCCGGATCCGCAAGGAGCGCGATGACCTCATCGACAAATACGAGGGGCCGCCAACTTCAAAGTTGGCGAAAATGGGGTTGACCTCCAAACCCTCCGGGCCGGCTCCGGGGTCACGACCCCGGATGTCGCCGGAGGAGTTGGAGAGGTTGGGCCTCTCGCCCGCGAAGCCTCTACCCGGGGATAGGGGGGGCGCGAGGAGCCCGCCACCGGCCACCGGGGGCGGTAGGGAGGGAAGGGAACGCGAGGGGGGAGCCTGTCGATGGCGGCCGTTGAACGGCTCATCGAAGACAGGCTCCGAGCGTTCGAGGACCGTCTTCTAAAGGCGCTCCTCCCCCACGGGGATAGGGAGGTCCCGGCTGGCGCCGCGGCGGCCATTATGGGCCCACCGCCCGCCGGAAGGGCTGCCCCCAAGGCCAAGAAGGCCAAGGGGAAGGGGAGGGGGAAGGAGGGACCCTCTAGGTCCCCCTCAGTGCGCTCGGCTGGGTCGAGACGGACGGGGGGGGAAGACCCCTCTCCCGGATCGGCCCAAGCCGGGCAAAGGGAAGGGCGGGGACAGCTGGACCGAGGTGGTCGTGCGGAGGAGCAAGCGGGCGGCTAAGGCCGCAGCGCAGCCCCTCCCGAAGACCGGAAGCCTCGGAAAGGCTGCCCCTCGCAAGGAGGACCCCCCTAAGGGGTCGGGAGTACCCCCTCCCAAGGGGAAGAAGCCCGCGGCGCCCAAGCTACCGCGGCAGCCGAAATCGGCTGCCGTGGTGCTGACGGTCCCCGTGGGAGTAAAGGCCTCGTATGCCGAGGCCATGAGGCGTGTGACGACCGACATCCATCTCGAGGATGTCGGCATCACGGAGGGGCTGACCTTCGGTCGTGCCCAAACCGGTGCCCTCATTATGAGGGTTCGCGGGGCGGGTGGCCGGGAGAAGGCGGTCCTCCTCGCGGGGAGAATGAGGGAATCCCTCAAGGATTCGGGGGTGACGGTGACCACCCCCACACGGACGGCCGAGATCCGGCTCCGGGGACTTGGCGATAACGCCACCCCGGAGGCCGTGCGCGAGGCACTCGCGGGGGCAGCGGGCTGCCCCCTCGAGGAGGTCCGTGTGGGGGCGGTCAATAGGCCGCCTAACGGGGGGGGGAAGTGGGCCCGGCACGTGCTGGGCCCGGCTGCCGCTGGCGGCGGCGCGAAAGGTGGCCGGGGCGGGCCGAGTGCGAGTGGGGTGGGCCTCGGCGCGGGTTGAAGTGCTGGAGCAACGGCCGTTGCAGTGCTTCCGATGCCTGCGCCGAGGCCACACGTGGGCGCAGTGCGCCCACACGGGAGAAGCGAGCCGGCTCGGCCGGTGTTACCGATGCGGTGACGACGGGCATCTGGCGGCGACCTGTAGGGCCCCCCCAGGTGCCCGTTATGCGGGGATTTGGGCCTGCCGGACAACCATCGGTCCGGCACTAAGGCCTGCCCCTCCTTCATGTCCAGCGGGACAGGAAGGGGGGGAAGTAAGGGGTATTCGGCCCCGAAGAGCTCGGTCACTAGGACCGAGCCACCGCCGGCCGAGCCGACTCGCCCTCCCGAGGGGGGTATGGAGGTGGACGTGGAGGACGCCCCTACCACGTCCACAGGGCGGAGGCGCCCCAAGGGGGGAGAAACCCCCTCCGATGACCCGGATCCCGGAGCATCGAAGGGGGTCTGAACACGAAGACAGCCGGGGTCTTCGTGTTCACGGGTGGGGGTTCAACCTGGGGGTGCACGTGCACCCCCCCGAAGGTCGAACTTTTTCGCGTGCGGCGACCTCCTCTCCGGGAGTGGTGGGACGGGTGGACTAGCCACCCAGTCTTGCACCGGCCCGGAAAGGGGGTCGCCGGAGGACGCTAGGGGTGTCCGGGGTCGCTCCCGAACATTCCCATCGGGCGTCCCAGGGAAGGGGGAGGGTGTGGCATCCGCCGCTGCACTCTCTCGAAGGGGCCGATAAGTCGGGGGGCTTCTCCCCCCGACGGGGTGTCTAATGGAAAGACTGCGGGGAGGCCAGTTGTATGCTAACGCGATCCTGGTCACCGCATTAGAGTCTAGGGGCGGACGTGGGGTTTTAGGCGATATGAGTTCGTCATTCTGCTCCCTTGCTGGCGGCGGCTTGAGGAGCGGGATCCATGATGGATTTCCCCATAGTTAAAAAAAAGGATAGGGTTAGGATAGGGTTAGGATAGGGTTAGGATAGGGTTAGGATAGGGTTAGGATAGGGTTAGGGGCGAACGCAAAATGGCGGACGTCCAAGAGGGCCCCGCTCGGGCGGAAATACGAATCCGCACGGATGGGTACAAGCGCGTGTCCGGCCATAACGAATCGCACAAGGTGGCGGCAATAAATCGCGACAAAATCTAGGATTAACCAGCCTCTCTGGAATAATGCGAAGGACGAATTACACAACGCAAATACCATCCGTGGACAGGAAGAGTACAAAGCACCGATCGCGAACGGGAAAAAGACGAACAGCGGAAAGATAGGAAAGCGGAAAGAAGCGAAAGATCCGTCAACATGTGCGAAGACTGGGTAGATCGCGAATGCATTAACTCGGGGGAAAGGGCGGATAACCAAGCGAAAGAGATAGCGCAACGGAACAAGTAACGAGAAATCCGCGGAAAGTAAATTCAAGATAAAGCGGTCAAAACGGTCGACGAATCGAGAAACAACGCGTAGAACCGCGACACGTAGAATCAATCTACCGTAGGTGGCTCGCTCGCTGCGCGAGCTCGCGGCTACAGAATAACTTAACAAGTGAGATTGCCGGACGTCTAGTAATTAACAAGAGTAATGATAAGCGTTAGGAATAACATCAACTGGACAACGAATAAATAGAATCGAACATTCGAGTTAAACGCGAACAAAGTAAAATAGAATCGACTAGATAATTGAAATTAGATAGAGACATTTGCAAACAGTCGAGTGCGTGTAGAACAATGCAATAGACAGTCTACCGTAGGTGGCTCGCTCGCTGCGCGAGCTCGCGGTTACAGAATAACTTAACAATTGAAATTATTGGACGTCCGGCGAAATACAAATGCAATTAACACTATGTTTCGACGATTTGATACTGATTAAATAGAATTGAATATTGAATTAAATGCAAACAAAGTAATATTAGAACTGATCGAATAAATTGAAATTAAATAGAGATAGTTGCAAACAGTCAAGCGCGTGTTAAACTCTGCAGTAGACAGTCTACCGTAGGTGGCTCGCTCGCTGCGCGAGCTCGCGATTACAGAATAGCTTAACAATTGAAACTGTCAGATGTCCAACAATTTACAAATGTAATTAGAAATAATTATCAATAGTTATAAAGAATGAACATTATCTCGACGATTCGACATTGAATAAATAGAATTGAATATTGAATTAAATGCAAACAAAGCAATATTAGAATTGATTCAATAAATTGAAATTAAATAGAGATATTTTCAAATTTAAACTCTGCAGTAGACGGTCTACCGTAGGTGGCTCGCTCGCTGCGCGAGCTCGCGATTACAGAATAGCTTAACAATTGAAATTGTCAGATGTTCAACAATTTACAAATGTAATTAGAAATAATTATCAATAGTTATAAAGAATGAACATTATCTTGACGATTTGACATTGAATAAATAGAATTGAATATTGAATTAAATGCAAACAAAGTAATATTAGAATTGATTGAATCAATTGAAATTAAATAGAGATATTTTCAAATAATCGAGCGCGTGCTAAACTCTGCAGTAGACAGTCAACCGTAGGTGGCTCGCTCGCTGCGCGAGCTCGCGATTACAGAATAGCTTAACAATTGAAATTGTCAGATGTCCAGCAATTTACAAATGTAATTAGAAATAACTATCAATAGTTATAAAGAATTAACATTATTTTGACGATTTGACATTGAATAAATAGAATTGAATACTGAATTAAATGCAAACAAGTAATATTAGAATTAATTGAATAAATTGAAATTAAATAGAGATATTTTCAAATAGTCGAGCGCGTGTTAAACTCTGCAGTAGACAGTCTACCGTAGGTGGCTCGCTCGCTGCGCGAGCTCGCGATTACAGAATAGCTTAACAATTGAAATTGTCAGATGTCCAACAATTTACAAATGTAATTAGAAATAATTATCAATAGTTATAAAGAATGAACATTATCTCGACGATTCGACATTGAATAAATAGAATTGAATATTGAATTAAATGCAAACAAAGTAATATTAGAATTGATTGAATAAATTGAAATTAAATAGAGATATTTTCAAATAATCGAGCGCGTGTTAAACTCTGCAGTAGACGGTCTACCGTAGGTGGCTCGCTCGCTGCGCGAGCTCGCGATTACAGAATAGCTTAACAATTGAAATTGTCAGATGTTCAACAATTTACAAATGTAATTAGAAATAATTATCAATAGTTATAAAGAATGAACATTATCTTGACGATTTGACATTGAATAAATAGAATTGAATATTGAATTAAATGCAAACAAAGTAATATTAGAATTGATTGAATCAATTGAAATTAAATAGAGATATTTTCAAATAATCGAGCGCGTGCTAAACTCTGCAGTAGACAGTCAACCGTAGGTGGCTCGCTCGCTGCGCGAGCTCGCGATTACAGAATAGCTTAACAATTGAAATTGTCAGATGTCCAGCAATTTACAAATGTAATTAGAAATAACTATCAATAGTTATAAAGAATTAACATTATTTTGACGATTTGACATTGAATAAATAGAATTGAATACTGAATTAAATGCAAACAAGTAATATTAGAATTAATTGAATAAATTGAAATTAAATAGAGATATTTTCAAATAGTCGAGCGCGTGTTAAACTCTGCAGTAGACAGTCTACCGTAGGTGGCTCGCTCGCTGCGCGAGCTCGCGATTACAGAATAGCTTAACAATTGAAATTGTCAGATGTCCAACAATTTACAAATGTAATTAGAAATAATTATCAATAGTTATGAAGAATTAACAGTATCTTGACGATTCGACATTGAATAAATAGAATTGAATACTGAATTAAATGCAAACAAAGTAATATTAGAATTGATTGAATAAATTGAAATTAAATAGAGATATTTTCAAATAGTCGAGCGCGTGTTAAACACTGCAGTAGACAGTCTACCGTAGGTGGCTCGCTCGCTGCGCGAGCTCGCGATTACAGAATAGCTTAACAATTGAAATTGTCAGATGTTCAACAATTTACAAATGTAATTAGAAATAATTATCAATAGTTATAAAGAATGAACATTATCTTGACGATTCGACATTGAATAAATAGAATTGAATACTGAATTAAATGCAAACAAAGTAATATTAGAATTGATTGAATAAATTGAAATTAAATAGAGATATTTTCAAATAGTCGAGCGCGTGTTAAACACTGCAGTAGACAGTCTACCGTAGGTGGCTCGCTCGCTGCGCGAGCTCGCGATTACAGAATAGCTTAACAATTGAAATTGTCAGATGTTCAACAATTTACAAATGTAATTAGAAATAATTATCAATAGTTATAAAGAATGAACATTATCTTGACGATTCGACATTGAATAAATAGAATTGAATATTGAATTAAATGCAAACAAAGTAATATTAGAACTGATCGAATAAATTGAAATTAAATAGAGATAGTTGCAAACAGTCAAGCGCGTGTTAAACTCTGCAGTAGACAGTCTACCGTAGGTGGCTCGCTCGCTGCGCGAGCTCGCGATTACAGAATAGCTTAACAATTGAAATTGTCAGATGTCCAGCAATTTACAAATGTAATTAGAAATAACTATCAATAGTTATAAAGAATTAACATTATTTTGACGATTTGACATTGAATAAATAGAATTGAATACTGAATTAAATGCAAATAAAGTAATATCAGAATTGATTGAATAAATTGAAATTAAATAGAGATATTTTCAAATAATCGAGCGCGTGTTAAACTCTGCAGTAGACAGTCTACCGTAGGTGGCTCGCTCGCTGCGCGAGCTCGCGATTACAGAATAGCTTAACAATTGAAATTGTCAGATGTCCAACAATTTACAAATGTAATTAGAAATAATTATCAATAGTTATAAAGAATGAACATTATCTTGACGATTCGACATTGAATAAATAGAATTGAATACTGAATTAAATGCAAACAAAGTAATATTAGAATTGATTGAATAAATTGAAATTAAATAGAGATATTTTCAAATAGTCGAGCGCGTGTTAAACTCTGCAGTAGACAGTCTACCGTAGGTGGCTCGCTCGCTGCGCGAGCTCGCGATTACAGAATAACTTAACAATTGAAATTGCTGGACGTCCAACAATTTACAAATGTAATTAGAAATAATTATCAATAGTTATAAAGAATGAACATTATCTTGACGATTCGACATTGAATAAATAGAATTGAATACTGAATTAAATGCAAACAAAGTAATATTAGAATTGATTGAATAAATTGAAATTAAATAGAGATATTTTCAAATAGTCGAGCGCGTGTTAAACTCTGCAGTAGACAGTCTACCGTAGGTGGCTCGCTCGCTGCGCGAGCTCGCGATTACAGAATAGCTTAACAATTGAAATTGTCAGATGTCCAGCAATTTACAAATGTAATTAGAAATAACTATCAATAGTTATAAAGAATGAACATTATCTTGACGATTCGACATTGAATAAATAGAATGGAATACTGAATTAAATGCAAACAAAGTAATATTAGAATTGATTGAATAAATTGAAATTAAATAGAGATATTTTCAAATAGTCGAGCGCGTGTTAAACTCTGCAGTAGACAGTCTACCGTAGGTGGCTCGCTCGCTGCGCGAGCTCGCGATTACAGAATAACTTAACAATTGAAATTGCTGGACGTCCAACAATTTACAAATGTAATTAGAAATAATTATCAATAGTTATAAAGAATGAACATTATCTTGACGATTCGACATTGAATAAATAGAATTGAATACTGAATTAAATGCAAACAAAGTAATATTAGAATTGATTGAATAAATTGAAATTAAATAGAGATATTTTCAAATAGTCGAGCGCGTGTTAAACTCTGCAGTAGACAGTCTACCGTAGGTGGCTCGCTCGCTGCGCGAGCTCGCGATTACAGAATAACTTAACAATTGAAATTGCTGGACGTCCGACGACTTATAAATGTAATTAGAAATAATTATCAATAGTTATAAAGAATGAACATTATCTTAACGATTTGACATTGAATAAATAGAATTGAATATTGAATTAAATGCAAACAAAGTAATATTAGAATTGATCGAATAAATTGAAATTAAATAGAGATATTTTCAAATAGTCGAGCGCGTGTTAAACTCTGCAGTAGACAGTCTACCGTAGATCAAACGAGACACACTAAAGCGCAGCAAGCGTAGCTCACATAGGGAGTATATAAAGCAACGAACAACCTAGATCCGCGAAGCAACTGTAGAAACTTAATAACTAAACAGTAGAGAAGAGATTCAGCCAAACATCCCACGTAGCAGACAGAGTATTAACAGGAGAAAGCCAGCATCGAGTCGCCCTGTAGTAGTAGATAAGCAGGAAGAGTACATAACGTAGAGACGCGTAGGGACCTAAAAGAAATACATAAAGTTAGAGCGGAGAACGCATAAAGATAGAATAGGGTGATCAACAACCAGGTCAAGCGACAGCTAGTCAGGGTGCGCACTGCCACCAGCACCAAAGACGAAGGAGCAGCGGGCGGATAAAATAGCTAAGAATTTAAGTAGATGCATGAGAAAATATAATTATATAAGTAAGATAAGAAGGTAAAAGAACTCACAACAAAGGTAGCATAGACAAATGAGGCACGGGTACTAGGCTCCAGGCAACGAAACGATCAAATAGAGTAGGAAGGACGCATAACCAGCACTAAAAATTGAAAATGAAGATTAATGATATACAGAAAGCAACAGGTTAGAATTGGCAACGGGGAGAGAAGAATAGGAAGTAAAGGCCGGGGAAATTAGACACGTGGCGCGATAACACAACGCGACAAACTATAATGACGGGAATAACAATCATCAGCGCTAATAATAAATTAATAAGCGAACGAATAAAGACCGGCGAGTTAACCTAAACGCGAGGCGAATGAAAACACAACCACGAGCAGACGAATAGGGCGATAGTTCCGCGAAATACCGTCGGACGAAGAGAGCGCGCGATGTACGAGGAACGAAGGGAAACGAAACATAGAAAGACGCGCGAGAATTCAAACGCGGAACCGACGAAGCTCGCGGCGTGGTAAACGACCACAAGGTGGGCAGAGTCGGGGAAGGCGGTGGAATTCAAATCAGCCACAACACGTCGCAGAAACAGGGAAATGTGACGGGAACAAGAAGCAGGCGCGAAAACGAACCGGGATAAAGGCCAGGGGACGAGAACAGGGTAACTTAGGAACAACAAATGGGGAAAACGGGAAATAACAGCGAGAAGGGAAACAATAGAAAGGACGACGGCGAGAGATTTTATGGGCCACAATAGAGTAGGACCTTTATTACAAGATACCAGCGGCCAAAAAGCCCAATATAGAGGTAAATTCGAGGATTTTAAACGGTAGAAATACGCATAGGACGCCGGTTAAAGAACTCGGCGCGGAAATTGAATAGAGGAAGTCCCAGTGCAGGGACCAAAAGGGACGGCCATCTTAACGCCAAGAGGGGAGGGGCCTGTAGGATTAGGCAAGAAAGGGGGGGCGAACGGAGAAGAACGCGTAGAGGTCCTCAGTCAGAAGCTGAGAGTTGAAATAGACGGTCGAGATTTCAAATTACTTGCGCGTAATATACTGTTGGGAAGACAACTACAAATCGTTGTACGAATAACCGAGAAACAATAACGCGATAAGTAAGGTAGTGTAAGCCACGCGAATCGAGTAAATTCACGCGGTGTGCACCAAGAAAGGAAGGAGAGGAGCCCAAGACGCGGAGAGAGGGGCAGAACAACGGGCACGAGGCGATAAGAAAATAGGAAAAGGGTGAGAGCAGCCAAGGTAGGAAGATATGCACAAATAAGCGTACATAAGCGTAAATAGGCGAAATAACGAGGCAGGGCGACACGAAGCGGGTGTAGACACGAATATGAGAAAGTCCCGGGAAACGAATATAGATAATCGAATCGCGAATAGTATGGGCCGTGAGGTAAAATCCCTTCTCGAGGAACGCGAAATGCCGGAAAATTGGGAAACGCGTAGACAAGGGAAGGGAAATAACACGGGATCGCGTTCAAGAATCTCAAGTGGGCAGGCCGGGAAGCCATAACAGTACGATTCAAATTCACGCGCGCAACGAACAAGATACGAAACGTGCGAAGGGGCGAACGCAAAATGGCGGACGTCCAAGAGGGCCCCGCTCGGGCGGAAATACGAATCCGCACGGATGGGTACAAGCGCGTGTCCGGCCATAACGAATCGCACAAGGTGGCGGCAATAAATCGCGACAAAATCTAGGATTAACCAGCCTCTCTGGAATAATGCGAAGGACGAATTACACAACGCAAATACCATCCGTGGACAGGAAGAGTACAAAGCACCGATCGCGAACGGGAAAAAGACGAACAGCGGAAAGATAGGAAAGCGGAAAGAAGCGAAAGATCCGTCAAAATGTGCGAAGACTGGGTAGATCGCGAATGCATTAACTCGGGGGAAAGGGCGGATAACCAAGCGAAAGAGATAGCGCAACGGAACAAGTAACGAGAAATCCGCGGAAAGCAAATTCAAGATAAAGCGGTCAAAACGGTCGACGAATCGAGAAACAACGCGTAGAACCGCGACACGTAGAATCAATCTACCGTAGGTGGCTCGCTCGCTGCGCGAACTCGCGGCTACAGAATAACTTAACAATTGAGATTGCCGGACGTCTAGTAATTAACAAGAGTAATGATAAGCGATAGGAATAACATCAACTGGACAACGAATAAATAGAATCGAACATTCGAGTTAAACGCGAACAAAGTAAAATAGAATCGACTAGATAATTGAAATTAGATAGAGACATTTTCAAACAGTCGAGTGCGTGTAGAACAATGCAATAGACAGTCTACCGTAGGTGGCTCACTCGCTGCGCGAGCTCGCGGTTACAGAATAACTTAACAATTGAAATTATTGGACGTCCGGCGAAATACAAATGTAATTAACACTATTTTTCGACGATTTGATACTGGTTAAATAGAATTGAATATCGAATTAAATGCAAACAAAGTAATATTAGAATTGATCGAATAAATTGAAATTAAATAGAGATATTTTCAAATAGTCGAGCGCGTGTTAAACTCTGCAGTAGACAGTCTACCGTAGGTGGCTCGCTCGCTGCGCGAGCTCGCGATTACAGAATAACTTAACAATTGAATTGCTGGACGTTCGACGATGTACAAATGTAATTAGAAATAATTATCAATAGTTATAAAGAATGAACATTATCTTGACGATTTGATACTGAATAAATAGAATTGAATACTAATTTAAACACAAACAAAGCAATATTAGAATTGATTGAATAAATTGAAATTAAATAGAGATATTTTCAAATAATCGAGCGCGTGTTAAACTCTGCAGTAGACAGTCTACCGTAGGTGGCTCGCTCGCTGCGCGAGCTCGCGATTACAGAATAACTTAACAATTGAAATCGATGAACGTTCGGAAATTGACAAACATGATTAGAAATAATTATCGATAACTATAAAGATTTAAAATCAATTTGAAGATTTGATACTGAATAAACAGAACTGAATACTAATTTAAATGCAAATAAAGTAGTATTAGAATTGACTGAATAAATTGAATTAGATAGAGATATTTTCAAACAGTCGAGTGCGCGTTAAACACTGCAATAAACAGTCTGCCGTAGGTGGCTCGCTCGCTGCGCGAGCTCGCGATTACAGATTAACTTAACAATTGAAATTGCTGGACGTTCGACGATGTACAAATGTAATTAATAATAATTATCGATAACTATAAAGATTTAAAATCAACTTGACGATTTGATACTGAATAAATAGAATTGAATACTAATTTAAATGCAAACAAAGTAATATTAGAATTGATTGAATAAATTGAAATTAAATAGAGATATTTTCAAATAGTCGAGCGCGTGTTAAACTCTGCAGTAGACAGTCTACCGTAGGTGGCTCGCTCGCTGCGCGAGCTCGCGATTACAGAATAACTTAACAATTGAATTGCTGGACGTTCGACGATGTACAAATGTAATTAGAAATAATTATCAATAGTTATAAAGAATGAACATTATCTTGACGATTCGACACTGAATAAATAGAATTGAATATTGAATTAAATGTAAACAAAGTAATATTAGAATTGATTGAATAAATTGAAATTAAATAGAGATATTTTCAAATAGTCGAGCGCGTGTTAAACTCTGCAGTAGACAGTCTACCGTAGGTGGCTCGCTCGCTGCGCGAGCTCGCGATTACAGAATAACTTAACAACTGGAATTGCTGGACGTTCGACGATGTACAAATGTAATTAATAATAATTATCGATAACTATAAAGATTTAAATTCAACTTGACGATTTGATACTGAATAAATAGAATTGAATACTAATTTAAATGCAAATAAAGTAATATTAGAATTGATTGAATAAATTGAAATTAAATAGAGATATTTTCAAATAATCGAGCGCGTGTTAAACTCTGCAGTAGACAGTCTACCGTAGGTGGCTCGCTCGCTGCGCGAGCTCGCGATTACAGAATAGCTTAACAATTGAAATTGTCAGATGTCCAACAATTTATAAATGTAATTAGAAATAATTATCAATAGTCATAAAGAATGAACAGTATCTTGACGATTCGACATTGAATAAATAGAATTGAATATTGAATTAAATGCAGACAAAGTAATATTAGAATTGTTTGAATAAATTGAAATTAAATAGAGATATTTTCAAATAGTCGAGCGCGTGCTAAACTCTGCAGTAGACAGTCTACCGTACAATCTGGCGATTGTTGCCGGGCTCGCTTCGCGAGCTTGCGGATATAGTTAACACCGGAACAAAGTGCACGACGTCGAAAGCCTAGCACTAACAATAGAGGATTGACAAGTACAAACTCTAACACAGAAAGACAATCAAACTAACAGAACAGGTAAAATCGGAATAAGTTGCCCGCGAGCTCATCCGGAATACCCACAAAGCTTAGAAAGGACTCTCGAAGACCATAAGAATCTAACAACACTAAATGAGGATCGCGGGCAACTAATTCGTTGTAGGTAATTAGCTCACTGTACAGGCTGGCGACCACGACAAATAAACAAATGCTGGTCGTGCGATGTTGGGTAATATACGAATACCAACAAATAGTTAACAAAGCAATAGACAACTGAACCCTAAACATAAGCAGATTTTGCACTCTGTAACGCGAACAGAAATGAACGAACAAACTTGAGGCGAATAAGGCATATATAAAGCAAAATTACGTATGTCCTAGAACACAATCGGCAACAATCTGGCGATTGTTGCCGGGCTCGCTTCGCGAGCTTGCGGTCTTAATGAAAAACAATAGAATAAATGCACAATATCGAACGACCAATATCAACAACAAGTAGCTAACAAATACAAACTCAAACGCGGTCAATAAATAGGTAGAATTGAAATAGAATTACTTGGGAATCCACGCTGAATTCCCACGGAGCTTAAAAAAAAAAAAAAACGTGTAGACCGTTAAATTAAGAATCAGTAAGTAGCACTAAAATGCCCCGTAGCCACGTATATATAACTCGAACCCGAACCCAAAAAAAAAAAAAAAAAATTCGCCCACTGCGTTAAACAAACAATAGAAAAGGGAAGAACAGACAAACAAAGGAATACAGAGGGAAAGCACAAATAAAGGAAATAGAGAATAGATAAGGAACAGGGAAGAAAAGGAAAAAAAAAAGCAAGAAAGAATCAAAGGGAGAGGGGAAGGGGGAAGAGAGGAGGTTCTCTTTTTCCCCTTCCACTCTCCCCCATGGAACAATGACAATAAAGGTACAATCCCTCCCCAAAGGGGATACCCAATTACCGCATTCCTGAAACCTTATCATACCCCTTAATACCCGACCAAACACAAATATAAGGTCCCACATTTCTAACCCAACACATATATATATTCACAGGGAAAAAGGAGAAATGGATCGACTAAACGATAAGGAAGTCACGATCACGGCAAAAGGCCAGAGGAAAGAGAAAGACAGGGAAGACAAGGAAAATAGACAGGGAATAGCAAACAGACCCTCCACGAGCAACAGAGGACCAACAACAGGGAACAGAGCGGCCCAGGGAGCGATCCCAAAAACAAAGGTGCAAGAAAGGAAGACGGCGACAATAACAAACGAGAATCAGGATCAGCAAGTAGCAGGGTCAAGTCGAATGCACGATCTGAGGGAAACACAAAGGGCTCCGACTAACACGCAAGAAAGAAGTAACTCGGAAGTCATGGAGGTGGAGATAGAGGTGACAGGAGAAAGCCCGCCTAGTCTACAGATACAAGCATCGACAGCGGCGGATAGAAGAATAGCGGCGGCTATAGCAGCAGCAAGGAACGGCGGCAACATAAACACCAGCAATAACAACAACACCGGAGGCGCCAACCAAACCGCAGGACCGTCAAGGAAAAGGGATCCCGAACAACAACAACAGCAGCAACAGCAGCGACTACAACAAGAGGGTAGGACGATAGCAATTATTAAGAAAGGTTATCCTAATCCGGGAACAGAAATAAATAGAGATGAAATAAACAGACTATGGGCTCAGTTTATTAAGTACAGGCTCAGGACAGGCAGGCCTGTGAACGTAGGTAGATGGGGACCGAAAGCAGGGGGATTCATCCTGACCCCAAATGACCAAGACTCGCTAAATAGTATAAAAGAAATAATAGAATCACTGAACAAAGGGGAGAATAAATATACCATAACAAACGCGAGTAGACTGAACGGGACGGCCCGATTAACAATGTTTGTGAACAACCGCGAACTATCGTACAGAGACGTTATAGAAATATTACAACTCGAGAACCCGGATCTTAACACAGAAAATTGGCTTCTAAGACGCGAACCGAGAATCAAAGACAGGGGAATAGAGTTCGAAATCGAAGTACCGATGAGGGACCTGAGGTATATTAGAACTAAGGACAACAAGATCAGTATAATGGGGGGAGGATGGAAAGTGACCTTCACTACCAGAAGGTCACAATAGAACGGGCCTAACTGTCCTAAAGAGCAACAGCGCGATACATGTAAACACGCGATAACTATGTAATTAAGCTTAGTAAGTAGGATAAGATAAGCAAGCGCGGACAACGAAGTAGGGATAAGAGAAGGAAAAATCGAATCTCGGTATCCAGGACAGCGGTAAAACGAGCAAGTCAGGGAGCGGGACGGTCGGCGGCGGGCCGCCGGCGTTGAACTCGCCCCGGGGCGTCGGGGGGGCGTGGGGGGTCGGGCGGGGGGGACCTGGACGATCAAGGATCGGACGGGTCCCAGCCTCGCCTGGCCGCCTCGGGCCGCGCCCGGCGCGCCGGGGGGCATTGTCGGGGGTGGGTCGGCGGCGGTTCCGCTCCGGAAAAAATGGACAGAGGGATCGAGGCAACCGAGGGGGGATACCCAGATTCGAGCTGACGAAGGACGAGGGAAACTAGCGGCGGACACAGGTTGCTGGACGAGAACTCGAGACAGGCAGGCCAAATAAGAAGGTGGAAGGGAACCTAAAAAGGGGGTTTAGTCTTGACTTTGAACGATCAGAAATCGCGAGTTGTTTTAGTCTCGCGGTCGTTTCCGAAATTGGAGCGATACCGAAAATCTAAGGCAAGAATAAATTGAATTGAACTCGACTGACGGGCCGACGAAACGGTTACGAACGGATTCGGAAAGGATGATCGGAAGCGTAATCGAATGTCGTGTTGTCAAACTCGAACTGAGCGATCAGCTGGGCGCGTCGATCCACCGCGTCCATTCCCCCGCCGCGCCCGCGAGGCCCGAGCTGCTCGATCCACCCGAGGAGCTCGCGGGGCACGGGGGACGGTGCGGGGACAACGGCGCGCCGAACTGGTCGCTAGTTTGTGGTCGTATTTATTTGATATGCTTGAAGCTTATGTAACACAGTTTTGAACATAATTGTAACGATGATTTAGTGTAACAGTCAGTCCGGTGTAAATAAAAAATACTGATAGCCGAGTGATAAAAAATGTGTTAGAATCTCTAACATGCCGCCCGCCTCGGCGTGAAAGATCACGCCGAAATGTTTGTTGACGAGAGCGGTGTTGTCGTCGCTCAGGAATGCGGCGTGACGTCAGAGGGGGGGAGGCCGGGCTCGTCGGTTGTAAACGCCGAAGCCGCGTGTCAATTAGTCGAACGACGCCGCCCGCCGTGACAACATCGGACTGCTTTTCGATGTCGGGTTTACGTCGGGGATCCGTTTGCATCGGGATCGTCCGAAACGGGTAGTACCACCACCTTGGCGACGGCTCTTCGGAATGTGCGAGTCCCAGAACGCAGAATCACCACGCGGACGAGGCCGTCGTCTCCGGTGATCGTGTTTTCCACACGCGCTAACGGCCAGCGTGTCGGCGGGGAGAGTTCGTCTTTCACCAAGACGATCGTTCCGACGCGTAGATTTTCCGCTCGGCGTTGCCACTTCGTGCGTTGTTGAAGCGTGTTGAGATACTCCGAGCTCCACCTGCGCCAAAAGTGATCGTTCATGTTATTAATGAGTCGCCAACGTGCCGAGAGTGTGCACGTGGAGTCATCGGATGGTGGTTCAGGAGGGGAGTGCAAAGGTCCCCCCACAAGAAAGTGACCCGGGGTGAGGGGAGAGTCGTCTTGCGCATCATCGGGCAGCGTGGTTAGCGGCCTGGAATTCAGACACGCTTCGATTCGACTCAGGAGGGTGGCCATTTCCTCATAGGTGAGTGTTGCATCGCCTATGACCCTCTTCAGGTGCGTTTTCATACTCTTCACCGCTGCTTCCCACAGGCCTCCCATGTGCGGCGAGTACGGTGGTATGAACGTCCACTCAGTTCCGGCAATGGCCAGTTCCTCGGCAATCGAGGTGTAAAACTGCGAGGCTGCGCTGAACATCTGTCTCAAGATCGGATCGGCGCCCGTGAAGGTTGTACCATTGTCGCTGTACAGATGCTCACAGTGACCGCGTCTCGCCGTAATCCTGTGGAATGCAGATATGAAGGTAGGTGAGGAGAGGTCACTGACCGCGTCCAGGTGTACGGCTTTGGTGGCTAGGCATACAAAAATGACTATATAGCCCTTGTAACTTTTATGTCCTCTTCCCTTAGTTGTTCGAAGTGGGATCGGGCCGGCGTAGTCGACCCCAGTGTGCGAGAAGGGTTTCGACGGTTGCACTCGGGCCGAGGGGAGGCTCCCCATTTGCTGGCGTCCGACGGCCGCTCGCATTCTCGTGCAAGTGACGCATTCGTGCAGGATCTGCTTCACTCGCGGCCGTCGGCGTGGGATCCAGAAGACTCGTTGGACCCAACTCATCGTGGCATTGACCCCACCGTGTAGCGTCTTCAAGTGGGCGTCTCGGATCACCAGAGTGGACAGGTGCGACTTCCGGTCCAAGATGATTGGGTGGCGGCGTGTCTCCGACAGATCGGAATGTTGCAAGCGGCCGCCCACCCTGAGGACTCCCGCGTCGTCGACGAACGGCGCCAGTGCCTTGAGGGAAGAGGACAACGAAACGGCTTGACCTCGCTGAAGAGCGTCGAGTTCGCCTTGAAATGACCGCTGTTGATCGGATCGCACCGCTGCCTGGAGCGCTTCTCGCAGTTCGGACGTCGTCAAGGGGCCCGTGGTTCGAGCGTGCGGGTTCCGGGAGTTTGCAACGAAGCGGCGGGCGTAGGCGGTGGTCCGGATCAGCCGAGTCAACGACGAGAAGCGTTCCGCGTACGCTTCCGCTTCCGGAGTTTGGACTACGGCCACTGACACTTGGCGCTCTTCTGGATGTCGTCCTCGTTCGGGGCTTGCTTCGGGGTTCGGCCAGTCTGAGGGTGTCCTTTGGAGCCAGGGAGGACCGTTCCACCAAAGAGAAGACTCTCGAAGCTCGCCGGCTGGTATGCCTCTCGTCGCCAGGTCCGCTGGGTTGTCCAACGTGCCGACGTGCCTCCACGAAGCTCCAGGTAGAAGAGTCTGCAGTTCGGCTACCCTGTGCGCGACGAACGTCTTCCACCTCGAGGGATGCGATTGGATCCAGGCGAGTGCGACTGTTGAATCCGTCCAGCAGTGCACTGTCGTCCCTTGGAGGTCCAGCGCGGCGATCAACGATGCCAGGAGACGGGCGAGGAGTACCGCTCCGCACAGCTCCAGTCGAGGGATGCTCTGCGTCTGGATCGGGCTGACCTTGGACTTTCCCAGCAGGAGCGAGGTCGTCGCTCCAGACGTTCGACGGACTGTGATGTACACGGCGGCGGCGTAAGCGCGTTCTGAAGCATCGCAGAAGCCGTGTAGTTCCACCTCACAGTCGTTCGGGGAATACTGGGTCCATCTTGGAACTGCGATGTCTCCCAGCTGGTGAAGGTCTTCCCTGAAATCGGACCAGCGCTGGACAAGGGATGGCGCGATGACTTCGTCCCAGGATACTCCTGCTAGCCAGAGGTCCTGCATAAGAATTTTTGCCCGGATTAATACTGGAGCCAACCACCCCAACGGGTCGAAGAGCCGAGCGATCTCGGATAGAATTGTCCTCTTCGTCCAAGTCGACCCGATGCGTGTGGTTGGCGGCTGGAGTCCCCGGACGGACAGCGCGTCGCGTTGCGTCTCCCACTGGAGCCCCAGCGCTCCATGGAACTCTTCGTCTTGGAAGGTCCTCTGCATCGAGTCTGCTGATTGAAGTTCGGGCGTCGAGCTGGCCCATTTGTCCAGCGGGAACCCTGCCGACTGCAGAATGTCGGTCAGCTGTCGACGGACTTCCCACGCTTGCTCCAGGTTGTCGGCTCCTGCCAGGATGTCGTCGACATAAGAGTGGCGTCGGAGGGCTCTGGCGCCCAACGGGAATCTGCGCTCCTCATCCGACGCAAGCTGTTGGAGCACTCTATGTGCCAAGAAAGGAGCGGGGGCAGTTCCGTACGTCACCGTGGTCAACCTGTAATCAGAGACCGCTTGAGAGGAGTCGTCTCGCCATACGACGCGAAGCCAATCCTGGTCTTCAGGGTGGACTCGGATCTGTCGGAACATCTTGACTATGTCCGTCGAGAACGCCACCCTGAAGAGGCGCCAACGCGTTATGACCGCCCAGAGGTCGCTCTGCAGTTTCGGTCCCGCCAAGAGGTCATCATTGAGCGAGCGACCTGCGGTCGACGCAGCAGAGGCGTTGAAGACGACGCGGATCTTCTTCCTCCCATCGGTCTCCTTCCAAACGGCATGATGCGGAATATAGGACCCCGGGTCTCGTTCCTGAAGGGGGGTGGATGCTAGAGTCATGTGCCCGAGCCGACGGTACTCTTGCATGAACTCTACGTAGCTCTGTCGCAGTTGGTGGTCTCGTGCTCGTTTGGACTCGGCGCTCAGCAGCATCCCGAATGCGGCCACTCGCGATCTGCCTGTTGGTGGTCGCTCCTCCCCCCTGAAAGGTAACCTGACAACATACCGCCCTGAATCGTCTCTAAAAGTAGATTGCTGAAACAGGTTTTCACATTGCAGGTCCTCCGGGGAATGTGGCGGCGACGTCGGCACTTCCTCAATTTCCCAGAATCGGCGAAGGTCTGGCAACGACTCGTGGCAGCTAACGTGGTGAATCCGCTTCCCGCTTTCTGCCCGCTGCTCCTCACCAACCGGGCCGATCAGCGCCCAACCAAACGGTGTCTGCACGGCGACTGGGGTTCCGGCCGGACCGACTTTCCTCTCCCGGAATAGTAGTCCACACACGTCGGCTCCGAGAAGTACATCTACGTGCCCTGGTTCGGCAAAGCCCGGGTCGGCCAATGGCAGTCCTCGGATGTGGGCCCAGTCCTGCTGAACCACGTGCTTCGAGGGCGTCGGGGCGACCAACGAGGTAGTCACCAAGGCCTCCAACTGGGCCTGAAAATCAGGTTCGATCGGGGATCGTAGGCATACCTGTACTTCGGAACGAGCTGTCCCCACGCTGGTGCCCTGATATCCGGTCAGCGACACTTGTACTGGATGTTTCCGAAGTCGAAGAGTTTGAGCGGCCCACTCACTCAGGAAGGATGACTCTGACCCGGAGTCCAGGAGGGCTCGAACCGTCAGCGTCCGTCCATTGGGAGCCTCCAAGGTTACCTTCGCGGTGGCCAAGAGAATCCCCTGAATTGCGTTGACCGTATTGATGGCAGCGTTGTCGACCGAACCCGGAGCACTGTTTTCTTTGCAGGCATCGTGCAACGTCGTGTGATGCTGCTGGCTGCATACCCAGCATCGAAAGTTGGAGGGGCATTGTGTCAGGCGATGCCCTGTTGCGAGGCACGAGAGGCAGAGCGAATTGTCAAGTACCAGACTCCGTCTTTTGGCAGCGGTGAAGCCCAGGTACTGTTTGCATGACCCCAAGGCGTGTGATCCGGAACAGAGGGGGCACTTGCGTCCAACTGACCCTTTGCGCTTCGGGTCCTCCACCTGAACGGACAGTTGATGTCGGCTAGCGGTTGAGGGTCCAGCCCGACCGGATGGCCCGTCTGCCTTCACACTCTTCGAGGACTCTACGCTCCCCATTGATGTGAGGGAGTGCGCACGATTTTCTAGGAAGCTGTCAAGGGCCGAAAAGGCGGGCACTTCTGTAGGGTCGTCGAGGGTGGCCTCCCAAGCGAGTCTGGTCGTCTCGTCCAACTTCTCCGTTAACAAAAAAACGAACCACTCGTCCCACTCCTTAACGGGTTTTTTGAGCGCCTCGAACGATTTCTGGGTTTGTCGGAAGTCATCAATGAGGCGTTTGAACTCTATTGGCGACGGCCTTGTGATCGGCGGGCAGTGTATCAATCGCCGCATGTGCACGGCTGAGATGATACGTGCATTCCCAAATCGTCGCTCCAACGCTTGCCAAGCCCCGTCGTAGTTGCTTTCCGTGATCGGCGTTCGAGAGAGCATGCTGGCGGCCTCTCCGGTCAGACACGACTTCAGGTAGGATAACTTTGATACTTTGGACAGACGGGTTTGGTTATGAACTAACACCTTGAACTGATCGCGAAAACTCTCCCACTGTAACAGGTCTCCAGAAAACATCGGCAGTTGGAGTTTCGGCAGTTTCGTCTCAGACTCGCGACCTGGAGCGGCATCGTTTGGCGAAGTCTGGGCTGCTGCTGACTCCGGCTTTAACGACGTGATCCAATTGTGGATGGCGTCGACCTGGCTGTCATAATCAGCTTCGACCTCGTCAAAGAACGTCGAGTTATATGCCTCATTGGAGACCATCTGACGATGGATGGCTTGGCAATCCTTCCAATAATCATTCAGTTTAGTCAACCGAGTTTGAAGGATCGCAATGGTCACATTGTCCTTTCCCATCTTTTTTATATTGGGAAGGACGCGGGAAACTAGGCGCCCCAACTCCTTCAGTTCTGCGGCGAGTTGTTTCACGTCGGTTGACATTTTGCAACGATGCGAATGTCGAGCACCGTTGGAGTCAAATTCACGAACAAAGAACTTGCGCACAACAGAAACACGGCTCGCGACTGTTACGTGAGGAGGTCACACGCACCTGTTTTGACCGCGCGCGATCAACCAGGACAAAGAAGTCCGTTGGCGCGTTTGAAAAATTGAGCCGTTGGAGGGCTGATCGAGCCTCCAAACGTTCGCAAAAATCGATATTTCGGAAGCGCGGTCGGCTGAAGGGTTGCGGATCCCTTTGCGTCGCGGCGCTGCACTTTCGAATTTGCAGAACTCGGACACGTTATCGTAAAAAGCGCGCACGAGGAACGAGACTCCTTGTCTACGCGTGTGATCGACGAACGTGAACGAGAACCTCGCACTTCATACAAAATCTCTGTTTCGTAGCACGGTCGACGAAAGGGTTGGACCCCTTAAATTCTCGACGCTGTGCTTTTGACTTGACAGAATTCAAACGCGTTATCGAAACGGCACACACGAGTACTGAGATCCCGTGTCTCCGCGTGTAATCGACGAACGCGAACGATTGATATCCGGCTCGAAGGACCAATGTTTTAGTCTCGCGGTCGTTTCCGAAATTGGAGCGATACCGAAAATCTAAGGCAAGAATAAATTGAATTGAACTCGACTGACGGGCCGACGAAACGGTTACGAACGGATTCGGAAAGGATGATCGGAAGCGTAATCGAATGTCGTGTTGTCAAACTCGAACTGAGCGATCAGCTGGGCGCGTCGATCCACCGCGTCCATTCCCCCGCCGCGCCCGCGAGGCCCGAGCTGCTCGATCCACCCGAGGAGCTCGCGGGGCACGGGGGACGGTGCGGGGACAACGGCGCGCCGAACTGGTCGCTAGTTTGTGGTCGTATTTATTTGATATGCTTGAAGCTTATGTAACACAGTTTTGAACATAATTGTAACGATGATTTAGTGTAACAGTCAGTCCGGTGTAAATAAAAAATACTGATAGCCGAGTGATAAAAAATGTGTTAGAATCTCTAACACGAGTCGAAATAAAAGATAGAACAGGGTTACTGAACAAAGGGGAGAAGGAATATACCATAACAAACGTGAGTAGACTGAAAGGAACGGGACGGCCCAATTGACAATGTCTGTGAACAATCGCGAACTATCGTATAGAGACGTTATAGAAATATCACAAATCGAGAACCCGGATCTTAACATAGAAAATTGGCTTCTAAGACGCGAACCGAGAGTCAAAGACAGGGGAATAGAGCTCGAAATCGAAGTACCGATAAGGGACTTGGGGTATATCAGAACTAAGGACAACAAGATTAGTATAATGGGGGGAGGATGGAAAGGGACCTTCACTACCAAAAGGTCACAATAGAATGGGCCTGCCTGTCCCGAGAGCAACGGCAGGACATGAGGAATATGCGTTAAGAGTAGCAAGTAGAATAAGATGAATAAGTGCGAACAGCGAACAGAAGTCGAATCTCGATATCCAGGGACAGGGGTAAAACGAGCAAGTTAGCGGACGGGGTGGTCGGCGGCGGGCCGCCGGCGCTGGATTCGCCCCGGGGCGTCGGGGGGGGGGGGGTGCGGGGGGTCGGGCGGGGGGGACCTGGACGATCGAGGATCGGACGAGTCCCGGCCTCGCCTGGTCGCCTCGGGCCGCGCCCGGCGCGTCGGGGGGCATTGTCGGGGGTGGATCGGCGGCGGCCCCGCTTCGGAAAACGGACAGAGGGTACAAGACAACCAAAAGGGGATATTCAGATTCGAGCTGACGAGGGACGAGGGAAACAAGCGATGGACACAAGTCGCTGAACAAGAACTCGGGACAGGCAGGCCAAATAAGAAGGTGGAAGGGAACCTAAAAGGGGGTCTAGTCTTGACTTTGAACGACCAGAAATCGCGAGTCGAAATAAAAGATAGAACAGGGTTACTGAACAAAGGGGAGAAGGAATATACCATAACAAACGCGAGTAGACTGAACGGAACGGGACGGCCCGATTGACAATGTTTGTGAACAATCGCGAACTATCGTATAAAGACGTTATAGAGATATTACAACTCGAGAACCCGGGTCTTAACACAGAAAATTGGCTTTTAAGACGCGGACCGAGAGTCAAAGACAGGGGAATAGAGTTCGAAATCAAAGTACCGATAAGGGACTTGGGGTATATCAGAACTAAAGACAACAAGATTAGTATAATGGGGGGAGGACGGAAAGTGACCTTCACTACCAAAAGGTCACAACAGAATGGGCCTGCCTGTCCCGAGAGCAGCGGCAGGACATGTGGAATATGCGTTAAAAGTAGCAAGTAGAATAAGATGAATAAGGGCGGACAACGAACGGAAGTCGAATCTCGATATCCAGGGACAGGGGTAAAACGAGCAAGGCAGCGGGCGGGATGGTCGGTGGCGAGCGAGAAACCAAAGAGAACTCCGAAGCAAGGAGCCGTCAGCGTTAATGCGTAAAAAAAAAAAACTTACTATTAAGTTTAGAATAAGGAACGATAAATGTACTCCATTATCCTGACATCCCTCCTCAGACGAGAAATTAGAAGATATGAGCGTGAACATAGCAGATAAGGAAAGCGAAGCGGCACAATAAATATATGAACAAATAGCGAAAGACCCCAAGCGAGGGGCAGTAAAGGAAGAAAGGGGGATACGCATCGAGCCCCCCAACGGACAATGTAATATAGTAATAAGGTATAAAATAAATATCATAAGAAAAAGAAGGAATACCCCTTTAATTCCCTATAGCATAAGAAGCGAGCGAAGAAAAACGCAAACAAGAGCGGGCATAGGAGTAAGAAGGGGAGACAACAGACGGAAATAAAGGATAAGACGGGAACATAGATTAAAAAGAAGGATAAGGGCGAACGATAGGAGAGGGACTAGATATAGAAGGGGAAGCATCAGAGGGGAATGGAATAGCCTAAAGAAACAGAGTTACCACGAACTGATAGAGTATCAAAGGAAAGATTACGTAACAATAGACCCGGAAATCACATCACCGCGTAGGCAGGCAGACGAACGAAGGGGACGGAAGAAAGACAAGGCGGAAAAGAGTATAGAGTAAACAGGAAAGAAGGAATATTGAACACCGCGACAACATAGAAGGCAAGCGAAGACCAGATAAAGCGCATAGGTAAAATAGAACAGACGTAATCTCGAAGGTAGGAAGTAGGTGACAACAAATCAAAAGGGGCACCACCGTAAAACAGGCAAAAGGAGGGAAAAGGTAGAAAAAAGGAAAGAATAAAGATGTGCAGAGAAATAGATCGAGTTTTTCTTCTAAAAAGATACACCCACTACCATCCACTTACTCCCAGTAATCCATTCCAGCGCAGCCACAAAAGACCGATAACTGGAAGAGGAGAAACCACAGGTAGGAATAGAATAAGATAAAACGGGGAAAAAGGGAACAGATAGGGTTAGGAAAGGGACGTAAAGAGGAATAGAAACAGAAAGCCGAGACAGACGGGACAGGGAAGGAATGTGGGAGAGAACGACAAAGGTACAAGCAAAACAAGGCAGCGGGAAAAAGAGAAAAAGAGAAACAGGAATGAGAACAAATGAATCATAAAGAATCAGAGCAACAGAGAACCACGGCAAACATGAAAGACAAGCAAGGGGCAGAAGGGTTAGAAACAGGAAAGGAAAGGAAGAAGGGGAAAAGGAGAAAAGAAAAAAAAAAAGAGAAAGAGAAATGGAAACAGAACGGAAGAAACAAACAGAAACAACCGCGGAAACAGGTAACAACGAAAACAGAGAATAATGTAACCACCGCACCTTACAGGTCTGGCAGAGCAAAGAAAAAAGGAGAAGGCGAGGAAAAACACAACAGCTGGAATAATCGACCAAACTAGCAGTCGAACACAAACAAACGAGCAAGCCCGGCCGCACTTAACTCCCGATAACGAGTAGGAGAGAAGAAGCAAAGGCAGAAAGAGAGGGAGGAGGAGGAGCGAGAGAGAAAAAAAAAAGAAACACACACACATCACACATACAAAGGTCTCACACAAAGGGAAAAAAAGGGAAAGAGAAAAGAATAAGGGGAAAAAAAAGGAAAGAGGGAAAAAGGGAATCTTAAAGAATAGGGAACGAGACATTGGGGCAAACTCCGCAAAGAAAGAAGGAAGGGAAGAGGAAGGAAGCAAGAAAGAGAAAAGAAAAAAAAAGGAAGGAAGATACAAAGGCACAGAACAACAAGGAATCAAGGAAGACCAAACGGTAAGAACAATGAAAATCATACAAATAAATCAACACCACGCGGCAGCGGCGGCAGCACTGCTAGCCAAGAAGTTCAACCAGGGGAAGTATGACGTAGCCCTCATACAGGAACCCTGGCTGAACCAAAGGGGACCGAAAGGGATAAGGGGACTGGGGCAAACGGGGACGATTCACTCAGGCAAGGTGAACGAGAACACGAGGACGTGCATAATAACGAGAAGAAGACTGATCGGTACACTGATGACTCAGTTCACGGATGAGAACATCACAGTGATATCGATCCAGACAGGAAAACAGGAAAGCGATCGCAGGGAAATACTGTTGGTATCGCTATACCTGCAGCACGACAGCAAGGAAATCCCGGGAACGAAATGCAGGGAAATGGTAGAATGGGCAAATAGGAACAATGTACCGGTGATCATGGGAGTAGACGCCAATGCGAGACACAGGAATTGGGGAAGCACGGACACAAATACGAGGGGCAAAAGGCTGATGGAATATATAATTAGCGAGGGACTGTGTATCGCGAACTACGGTAGCAGACCGACGTTCGTAACGCGGGACAGAAGGGAAGTACTGGACATAACGTTATGCTCCGAGGCAATAATCAGGAGATTTCAACAATGGTATGTGATGGAAGACGAGAGTCTATCAGACCACAAATACATCGAATACAAGGTAAAATGGGATAAACAAGAGGAAAACGAGACGATCAGAAGCATACAGTACACGGACTGGAAGCTCTATCAAAGACTGAACAAAGGGACGATAAAAACATTAACAGGCAAATACGGGAATCAAAAGGAGATAAACGCGTACGCGAAAGAAATAGCGGAAACACTGAGGAGGAACTGGGAGGAGGCAACGGAAGCCAAAGTGCTCAGGAAACACAGCAAGATAGAATGGTGGAATGAAAAACTGGAGAAAGGGAAGCGAACGGTGAGGGAATGCAAGAGAAGATGGAGATCGGCTAGGCCGGAGGCCAAAGGAAGGAAATGGGAGATATACAAAAGAGAGGCAGCAAAGCTGAGAAAGGAAATCATGAAAAGCAGGACGGAAAGCTGGAGGAAGTTCACAAAGTCCATAGAGAGAACAGCGATAGCGGCCCGCATAACTCAAACTCTGCTGAAATGCGGAGGCTCCGATATGGGGGCCATCAGAAGAGGGAACACTCTGGTACATAGGAACGAGGACATAATGGAACAATTAATGATGACGCACTTCCCGGGCTTCGAGAGGAGCCCGGCGGGGGAAACGAGAGCGACGGAGAACGACGACAACAACAATAGAAACAGGGAGGCACGGCCCAACTGGGAGCTGGCCAATCAGATCGCGAACCCAAGGAGAGTAAGGTGGGCACTGGCCGCCTTCAGCCCGGACAAGGCACCGGGCATGGACGGACTGAGCCCAAGGATGCTGAAGGAGGCGTTCGGGCAGTACGGACAGGCTATGACGAACCTGATCAAGGCGAGCATAGCCACGGGGCATATCCCGGAGGCATGGACAGGCACGAAAGTGGTGTTCCTGCCGAAACCAGGGAAAACGGACTTTACGGAACCGAAGGCATACAGGTCGATCTGCCTGACGTCGTTTCTGCTGAAAACAGCGGAAAGACTGATAGACAGACACCTGAAATGCACAACACTAATGGAAAGGGAGATGTTCCCCGGGCAACACGCCTATAGAACGGGAAACTCCACGGAAGTGGCACTGCACAGGCTGGTGAAGGAAGCGGAAACGGCACTGAAACGAAAGGAATGCGCAATCGTATGCGTGATGGACATAGAGGGGGCATTCAACATGACCCCAATAGAAACGATAGAACAGGCACTGAAAGACTTCAGGGTAGAGGAGAATATCCAGAAATGGATAATGAACATGCTGGAGAACAGAAGGATCAAGGCATACAGAGGGGACGCGGAAGTGGAAGGAAGAGTAAGAAGGGGCACACCACAGGGGGGAATCCTATCCCCGCTGCTGTGGTGCATGGCACTGGACTCGCTCCTATGGGAATTAAAGGAAACGGGAGCAGAAATCGTGGCGTACGCCGACGACGTGGCGATCGTATACAGGAACAAGAGCAGAGGGAAATGCATGGAAGTAATGCAAACGGCACTGAACATCACGGAAATATGGTGCGACTCGGTAGGGCTCTCGGTGAATCCGGAGAAGATGGAGATTATGGAATTCACCAAGACCACGCTGTACCCGGAAGACAGCGGTCTGACGTATATGGGGAAACCACTCCCCCTGAAACAGAGAATCAAATACCTGGGAATACTGATAACAAGGAAACTACTGTGGAGACCACACGTAAAGGCAAAGACGGAAGCAGCAAAAGGGAACATCGCGATGCTGAGCAGAGCGGTAGGAGCGACGTGGGGCATGAAGCCCCACATCATGAGATGGATATACAGGGCGATAGTGATACCAAGGATCACGTACGGCGCGGCCATATGGTGGCAAGCGACGGACATGAAAACGGTACAAGGATGGCTGGACAGGCTACAGAGCATGGCAAACAGAAGGACTCTGGGCTGCGTGGGCAACACGCCAAACAGAGCGATGGAAATACTGGCGGACACGATGCCGCTAGACATCAGAATAAAGGAGATAGCACTGAAAACGGTATACAGGCTGATAAGCTGGGGAAAATGGGAAAACCTGGGACATGGACACTCGAATCTGATCTACAGAATAGGAAACGGGGAAGAGAACACGGAGATAGTCACGCTAAGCGAGATGCAAAAGGATACGGACGAGAGGAGATACACGGATTACAAACTGTATAAAACGGAGATCAGGGAAAGGGACGAATGGGACAACGGCATACCAAGAGACCTGAGAGACACGGCGCTATGGTACACGGATGGGTCGAAGAAAAGGAACATGCTGACGGGGGCAGCATGGACGGACAACAAGGTGAGGCACCACTTTATAAGGTTAGGAATATACCCGACGGTATATCAAGCGGAGCTCCTGGCCATACAGCTATGCGCCAAGGAGATCAAGGAAAACGGGGAGAACGGGAGAAGGATAACGATTTGCACGGACAGTCAGGCGGCGATAAAAAGCCTGGCACAGATGGAATGTAGATCAAAGATAATATGGGAAACGCACGTAGCGCTCAACGAGCTAGCGCGTACAGGAAGATCGATCACGATCACATGGATACCCGGCCACTCAGGACTAGAAGGCAACGAGAAGGCGGACAGACTGGCCAATCTAGGCTCGGACTCGGCCCCGGAAGAACCGCAGACCCTGATAGGGGTCGCGGACGCAAACTTCAACCTGGAAGTAAGGAGATGGGGCATGAGAGAGGCTGGGGAAAAATGGAAGAACACCCCAGGGCTGGCGCATAGCAAAGGCTTCCTGGGGTAGGACAAATGGTCAACAAAACACGTGAAAGGAATATTACAACTGGAGAAAAAGGATCTAAGGAGAATGGTGGAAACGGTAACAGGAATAGCACCGCTAAACAAGCACTTGGCTAAAATAGGGAAGGCAGAAACGAGCACATGCTCGCTATGCGAGGAAGAAGAGGAAACACCGGAACACATAGTAAGGAACTGTGCAGCGCTGCTGCACAAAAGGAGAACCATATTGGAGGCAAATCTCATCGAGGGAGAAATTCTAGATGTGATACCATGGAAGAAGGTCAAACGCTCCATGGAGGTGGTGGACCCGTGGAAGTATTAAGGAAAAAAAAAAAAGAAGAAGGAAGGAAAAAGGAGAAGAGGAAAAAGGAAAAGAGGGAAAGAATAGGGAGAGAAATGAGACCAAAGGAAGAACGAGAGGAAGCAGGTCAGGTGATAGGCAATGTATAGGCATTGCTCTGAGGCCACGATAGTGGCCGATGATGGACCCCGCCTGCCGAAACACCTGGTCTGTCGACACCAGAGAAAGAAAGGAAGGACGAAAGAGAAGGAGTGGAAAGGTAAAAAGAGGAAAAAAGAAAAGAGAAGAAAAAAAGGGGAGAGGGAAGAAGAGAGGAAACAAAATTAGAGATAAGAGAGAGGAAAAGAGTAAAAGGAAAGAACGAGGAAAAAGGAGCGAAGGAAGGGAAGGAGAAAGGAGAGAGAACAGAAAGAAGGAGGGGAAAAAGGAGAAAGGAACAAAAGGGGAGGAAACAGGAAGCGAAGCGGAAAGAGGGAAAAGGAAAAGCGAGAAAGACAAAGAAAGGAAACAGAAGGAGAGGAAGAGGAAGAGAAGAGAGGAAAAAGGAAGGAAAAAAGGGAAAGGGAAAAAAAAGAGAAAAGAAAAAAAAGAAGGAAAGGCGAGGAAACAAAACACGGACAAAAGGAAAAGAGTAAAAGACAGAAGAAAGGACAAAGAAACAGAGCAGAAGAAGGAAACGGAATACAGGAACGAAGGAAGCGGAAAAACGGGATAAAACGAACAAGGAAACACACGCAAAGAACGAAAGGGGACAATATACACAGGGACAGAGTTAAAAGAACAAACCACAGGAAACAATAATAGGGAGAACGAAAGAACAACAGATAAGAACAGAAGGGAAGGATCAGTGAGCAAGGAGCACAAGACAGAGAAGTAACGTACAAGGAGAAACTGAAGGAAACAAAAGGGCCACAAAAGAGGACAAACAAAGCAGGAAAAGAGAAAAAAGAAAGGAGCATACATGAGAGGAACAAGAACAGGGAAGGCAACGAAGAGGAAAACAAGAGAAAGGATCGGGAAAAAGGAAGGAAACAAAAAGAGAAAGAAGAACAACAAAGGAAAAATCGAGAACGGGAAATATCTGGGAAACAATAAAAAGATAGACAGACGTAAAACAGCCAGGAACGCAGAACAAACATAGGAAGCAACGAAACAAGACAAACCCACAAGGAACAACAGAAAGGAAACGAACGAGAGGAACCAAAGAACAGGAAGAATCATGCAAAGGACCAACAGAGGGAGGAAATGAGAAAGAGACAGAACGAGGGAATTAGTAGCGGGCCAAACCCGAAAGGAGGCAAAAGAGACAGTGAAAAGAGAAACCGCAACGCAAGGCCAGAAACCAAGGGAGAAAACCACAAGGAACAACGGAAAGGCAACAATAGAAGGAGACAGACCAACAGGAACAAAACAACAACAAGGAGAAACACGAGCAGTATCAGGAGAAGAGGAAGCAAGGAGAAAGGAAGTAACATAGGAGGAAACCAACACCGGGATACACCCGGAAGACGGATAAAAAAGAGACTAGGGTAAAAAGAGACACCACAATATAGAGAACAAAAGCAAGGGAAGACAGACAAGAAGGAAGGGAATCACAAGGAACAACGGAGAAAGGCAAGAAAACAGAGAACGAATCATAAGGAGAAGAGAATAGGGAATGGAAAACCTGGAAGCAACACGACAAGGAACAACGAGCTAAAGGAAGAAACAAAGGAATACAAACAAGGATCAATAAAGAAGGACCAACAGCAACAGGAACTATCTCAAAGGTAAAGAACAAAGGAACAACTCACAAGGAAACAAACAAAGGTGAAACAAAGGAAAACGGAACAAGGAACCCCCGAAAAAGCAACAACCGAAGGCGAAACAGCCCAATAAAGGAACAACAACAGACACTCACAGAGAAGCAAACAGACAAACGGGAGACAAACCTGAATGGGCGAAGCCGGAAGGAAGGCAGCACAAGCTCGCACTTCCGCCGGACCCCGAGAGCGATGGTCACGCTCGAAATCCACCAGCCATAGAACCTAGTGCGGCTAGAGTCCCCCCCCCCAACCCAGCACGCGGCAGGCTCGGCAAGGAAAGACCGCATGGAAGCGATATTCCAGCCTCGGCAGGAATTTCGATGAAGTCGGATCGGACCCCAAGTTGATGTGTACGCATTAGGGTGGGAAGCCCTCGAGGGCGAAGACCGTATGAACGCGATATACCGGTCTTTACTGGTATTTCGCCGAAGTCGGATCGGAGCCCGAGGGGGTCGAACACATAGTGAACAAATTCATCCCAACGATCGTAAAGGCGCGGCCCCTTGCTCTTGAGACATCGGTAGAAGCGTAGAGTAGCCTATCCTGATCCGGGGTGGGAGTGGGTGAGTCCCGGACAGCCGGGACAGATTAGGGAAAGGGTTGTAAGACTCGCAGGCGCACGACGTGGTTCTATGGTGAAGAGGGGGGGCCAACTGGGCAGGTGTGGCGAACCTGCATGATCCGAGGGTGAGCACGGCACGACGTACGCTCCGAGCCGTAAAAAGCTCAAAAATCCATACACTAGGTAGAATGGCCGACTCACCGATGACGATCGCTTCCCTGACTAGTAGACCGACCGCTCTGAAAGTTGCCCGGGCTATAAAAAACAGAGCGGCGGTCGAACGCAGTGGTATTTGCAACCCTACGGGGCCGAGAGCCGGTCGCCACATGAAACTAACTAAGCTGTCGGTGTGCGATCGGGAGAGGGGAGGTGCCTGGCGGCACCACCCCCTCTCCCGCAAGGATAGGGAGGAGTGCCGATCACTTCTGCCCCGGCTGAATTTACTACTACTACTACTACTACTACTAGGATAGGGTTAGGATAGGGTTAGGATAGGGTTAGAAGGGGCGCAGTGGCTCAGTGGGTAGAGCGCGCGCCTACGGACCCCGTGGTCGCGGGTTCGATCCCCGACGCGGCACCACTGGAAATACTCCATGTGCTCTATAAACTGTGGTGCCCCCAGGTGGTTCGGAACCCACCTTTATAAAAACTGTAGGTCCCATTGCGATGCGACGTAAAAAAAAAAAAAAAAAAAAAAAAACGGAACAACAAACCTCTAAGGGAAAGGTCAGATGGACGGAGCTATTTGCTGAACATCGACCGGACCCGGGGATGATGGTCACATCCAAACAATCAGTCATTATTCCGAGAATGTGTCAAGCCCACCCAATGAGGCGGGAGCACGATGGAACTGATATCTATGCTCCGAAGGAGAAAGATTTCGGCGAAGTTGGAGCGACCGACCTCCGTCACCCCATCGCGTTTAGTAGGACGGCAAGTGATGACCGAATGGAGGTGATGTTCCCGCGCGAGCGGGAATTTCGCCGAAGTCGGATCGGATCCCAAGTTTGCAATATATGTACAGACATATACTAGAATCACCCCCACGAAACTCTCGCGATCGCGTCCATTGTTCTTTGCAAAGCCCGTAGAGTCACAGCTTAGCCTATCCTAACCTTGGGGAGGGAGTGGGTAAGTCGCTGGATAGCAGCGACAGAGTAGGGACGGGATTCGAACTTGACACATTCAACCAAGGAATATGGCGAAGGTGGGGGGAGCCAAAACACGGGCAGGCGAGGCACCCTGCAGGTCCGAAGGTGAGAGGGTCCGACGTTCACTCCGAGCCTTAAAACCGCTCAAAAATCCGAAAACTAGGTAGCATGGCCCTTCTCATCGATGACGACCGGACCCATCATAGTAAGTCGCAGACTCCGAAAATGGCCCGGGCCGAATAAAACGGAGGAACGGCGGAACGATGGGAAAACTGCAACCCCTAGTGGGTCGAGCTGCCGGCAGCGCCGATTATGATACTGGTGTATACCGGTGTGCCTTAAGGAAGTGAGGGGCGGACGATCCGCTACTCCTCCCCGGCAATGTAATTACTACTACTACTACTACTACTACTAGGATAGGGTTAGGATTGGGTTAAAGGGGCGCAGTGGCTCAGTGGGTAGAGCGCGCGCCTACGGACCCCGTGGTCGCGGGTTCGATCCCCGACGCGGCACCACTGGAAATACTCCATGTGCTCTATAAACTGTGGTGCCCCCAGGTGGTTCGGAACCCACCTTTATAAAAACTGTAGGTCCCGTTGCGATGCGACGTAAAAAAAAAAAAAAAAAAAAAAACGGAACAACAAACCTCTAAGGGAAAGGTCAGATGGACGGAGCTATTTGCTGAACATCGACCGGACCCGGGGATGATGGTCACATCCAAACAATCAGTCATTATTCCGAGAATGTGTCAAGCCCACCCAATGAGGCGGGAGCACGATGGAACTGATATCTATGCTCCGAAGGAGAAAGATTTCGGCGAAGTTGGAGCGACCGACCTCCGTCACCCCATCGCGTTTAGTAGGACGGCAAGTGATGACCGAATGGAGGTGATGTTCCCGCGCGAGCGGGAATTTCGCCGAAGTCGGATCGGATCCCAAGTTTGCAATATATGTACAGACATATACTAGAATCACCCCCACGAAACTCTCGCGATCGCGTCCATTGTTCTTTGCAAAGCCCGTAGAGTCACAGCTTAGCCTATCCTAACCTTGGGGAGGGAGTGGGTAAGTCGCTGGATAGCAGCGACAGAGTAGGGACGGGATTCGAACTTGACACATTCAACCAAGGAATATGGCGAAGGTGGGGGGAGCCAAAACACGGGCAGGCGAGGCACCCTGCAGGTCCGAAGGTGAGAGGGTCCGACGTTCACTCCGAGCCTTAAAACCGCTCAAAAATCCGAAAACTTAGGTAGCATGGCCCTTCTCATCGATGACGACCGGACCCATCATAGTAAGTCGCAGACTCCGAAAATGGCCCGGGCCGAATAAAACGGAGGAACGGCGGAACGATGGGAAAACTGCAACCCCTAGTGGGTCGAGCTGCCGGCAGCGCCGATTATGATACTGGTGTATACCGGTGTGCCTTAAGGAAGTGAGGGGCGGACGATCCGCTACTCCTCCCCGGCAATGTAATTACTACTACTACTACTACTACTAGGATAGGGTTAGGATAGGGTTAGGATAGGGTTAGGATAGGGTTAGGGTTCCCCCGCCGGCCCTCAGGCCATGGACGTAGAGTCGGCGGCGGCGGGCGGAGGGGTGGTTCTGCCCCCCCTCCCCCCGCCCCGCCGACTCGAGAGGGGGACTCGCCAGCCGTTTAAATGGCTGACGAGGCCCCCCGCCTGAGGGTGCTCCAGACCAACCTCAATCACAACAGGCGTGCGCAGGACTTGATGGTCCAGCACGCCGCCGAGTTTGGGGTTGGCCTGGCAGTAGCCGCGGAGCCCTACAGTGTCCCCTCCCATCCGCATTGGTTTGGGGACCTGGAGGGCTCCGTGGCCGTGTGTTACCGCGAGGACGGAACACTTCCCCCCTGTTCCGAGGTCGATCGGGGCAGGGGGATGATTTTAGTACGCTGGGGAAGGCTTCTGGTTGCAGGGTGTTACAATTCGCCAAACTGCGGACCGGCGGACCTCGGGGAATTTTTGACCGGCTAGGGGTGATGATCGCCCCCTATATAGCCGGTCCTGTGCTGGTTCTGGGAGACCTCAACGCTCGTTCTGTCGAGTGGGGGGACTCCCAGACCAGCCCCCGGGGCACGGTATTGGCGGATTGGGCGGAGGGGCAGGGACTCTGGTTTCTGAACCGGGGTTCAGTCCCTACGTGCGTGAGGTGGAATGGTTGGTCAATCGTCGACGTTTCGTTGGCGACGACCACCGCCTTGCGCCGTGTGTCCAACTGGCGGGTCTGGGAAGGTGAGACCCTGTCGGACCACAGCTACATCTTTATGGATGTGGCTGTGGATCCGGCCCCGCCGTCGGACACGCCCCTCCGTGACGGCACCCTGTCAACGCCCAGGTGGGCGTTGACACAACTGGACGAGGACCTGTTGAGGGCCGTAATTATTGGCTCCGCCTGGCCAGAAACGGCCAGGGAGCGCGGTGTGGATGAGGGGGCGGAATGGCTCCGGGGCACGTTGCAGATGATTTGCGACGTGGCGATGCCCCGGTGCCGAAAGCTGCCCCCGAGAAGATCCGTGTACTGGTGGTCGGGCGGGCTGGAAGAGTTGAGGAATGTCTCCAGCGCCGCTCGTCGCCAGTACACCCGCGCTCGGCGCCGCCTTCGTAGAGGCGGCGTCTCGGAGTCGGAAGTCGCCGGTCTGTACGAGTTGTTCAGATCGGCGGCTACGGCCTTCAAACGGCAAATTGCCGTTGCCAAGGCCCGGGCTTGGGACCAGCTCCTGCTGACTCTCCGAGACGATCCTTGGGGACGCCCATATAAGACGGTGCTTGGGAAGCTCCGTCCTCGGGCGTCCCCTATCTCGGAGAGGCTTGACCCGGAATTTCTGGGGCGCGTCGTGAGTACTCTCTTCCCCCCCGCGGGGGAGGAAGGGGGGATAGACGCGCCCCGGCTCCGACAAACGATTGGTCGGAGGATTTCCGGGTCACTGAGTGGGAGCTGGAGATGGCCATCGGGAGGCGCCGAGGAGGGGGCAAGAAAGCCCCCGGTCCGGACGGCGTCCCCGGGGTCATCTGTGCTCGGGCTTTGGGGGTCCTCGCCCCGGCTTTCAGGCGCATCATGGATGCAAGCCTGGGTCGGGGAGCCTTCCCCAGCGTTTGGAAGAGAGGTCGCCTGGTCCTCCTCCAGAAGGAGGGGAAACCCGTCGATTCTCCCTCGGCTTACCGGCCGGTGTGTCTGCTCGATGAGGCGGGCAAGCTCTTTGAAAGAGTTATCGCTGCCCGCCTCATCGAGCACCTGTCGCGGGGGGATGGTCCCGGACTGAGCGACAGCCAGTACGGCTTCCGGGGGGGCGTTCTACGATAGACGCTCTTGAGCGTCTGCGCCTCCTCCGGGAAAGAGCTGTCGCCGAGGGCGGGGTGTTGCTGGCGATATCATTGGATATCACTAATGCCTTCAACACCCTGCCCTGGGTGGAGATAGAGAGGGCCATGGAATTTTTCCAAGTGCCCTCCTATCTCCAACTGGTAGTCCGGGACTATCTCCGCGGCAGGGTGGTGGAGTTCACCGGCCGGTACGGAGAGAGCCACGAGAGGGAGATGCACCGCGGGGTTCCGCAGGGGTCGGTTCTAGGACCACTCCTGTGGAACCTAGCTTATGACGCGGTGCTCCGGGTTTCCCTCCCCCGCGGCACGGGTGTCATCTGCTACGCAGATGACACCCTGGTGTATGCCGTGGAGGAGAACTGGAGGAGGACCAGGCACCTCGGCGAGAACGCCCTGGACTGCGTGGTTGGGCGGATCCGCAGAATGGGTCTCCGGGTGGCAGCCGAAAAGACAGAAGCCTTATGGCTTCATAGGTCTAGGCTGCCACCCCAAGGACAAGACCTGCGGATCCGTGTTGCGGATGCCTACGTCGAGGTCAAGCCCGTTATTAAATATCTGGGCTTGACACTCGACGGCCGCTGGCGCTTCGAGAGGCACTTCGATCTCTTGGCCCCCCGATTGGCTAGGACAGCGGCCGCCCTAGGGCGGCTGCTGCCAAATATCGGGGGGCCCGATACGAATGTACGCCGCCTTTATGCGGAGGTGGTGCGGTCGATGGCCCTTTATGGGGCCCCCGTGTGGTCCCTTGCGTTACGGGACGGCCGGCATAATCGGGCCCTTTTGGAAAGGGTCCGTCACCGGCTGTCCCTGAGGACCATACGGGTTTACCGTAGCATCTCCGCGGAGGCGGCGGGGCTCCTCGCCGTGATTCCACCCTTTCACTTGGTGGCGGCCGAGCGGGCGACCTGTTACCAGGTCGCCTGCTCGGCCCGCCGACCGTATGGGGTGGAACTCACGGTCGAGGAGCGGGATGAGATCGAAGTGCGAAAGCGCCAGGCCCGGGAGGACATGATGAGCCGATGGAGGATGGAACTGGCTCCATCGGCTCGTCCAATTGTCCGGGCCCTCTTGCCCATTTTCAATATTTGGTGCAAGAGGCGGCTGAGGCTGACTTTCCGCATCACACAGGTGCTCTCCGGCAAGGGTTGCTTTGGAGAGTTCCTGTGTGTTATAAGACGGGAACCAACCACGCAGTGTCACCACTGCGGCGAGAGGGTGGATTCGGTGCGGCACACCTTAGAAGAATGCCCCGCGTGGGCAGTGCCGCGCCGGGCCCTTCAAGCCGCGGTGGGAGGGTGGGACCTCTCGCTCGCGGCCCTGGTCGACCACATGACCGCCAGCGAGAGGTCGTGGAAGGCGGTGGCCTCCTTCTGTGAGGACGTAATGTCCCAGAAGGAGGCCGCCGAGCGGGCCCGGGAGGCGGACCCGGGCTCCGCGAGGAGGGAGCTCGCGCGGGGGCGACCCCCCCGTAGGCGAGGACGCGCTCCCCCTAGGGGGAGAGGCCGGGGGGGAATCGCGCAAGGGGGATCGCCTCCGCGCGATGATTTGGGGCCCCATGGGGGGGGCGGAGGATCGGGTGGGGAGGGCGCGGGGGGTTCGCCCCCCGCGCCAGTTCGTGCCCCCGCGAGGGGGGCGGCGGTGGGTGGGAGGTCGCGGGGAGTGTTCCCCTCCCCGCGACAGTTGATGCCCCCTCCTCAGGGGGGGTGGGGGGTTCCCCTTCGGCGCGGGGTGTTCGCACCCCGCGCCGACGTTTGTCCCCGTCCCGGGGGACGAGAGGGCGGAGGGGCCGGGGGGTGAGCTGACCCCGGCCCCGGGGGAGAAGCCCGACTTCTCCCCGGGGTGGTCGGTGACCTCGACAAGACTACAGTCTAACCGAGGCACCGGCCACCACCGGAGTTCGGCTCCGGGGGGGCGCGTGGGGGATGGGGTGGGGGGAGCCGGGGCGTCCGATACGCTTCCGACGGCTCTCCCTTACCGGGAGCGGAGCCCTCGTGACCTGGCCAGGGGGGACCTTAGGGTCCCCCCCTGGGCAGGACACGGGGGCGCCGGGGGCTGCATGTGGACCGAGCTGGGGCTCGGGAAGCATGATTCGAAGGCCCCAGAGATGGGAACACCGGGCGGGTCCCTCCGCCCGGGGTTCGGTTAGAGTAGGGTGGGGGAGTTAATCCTCCCCCGGGGTTTATTGTAGCTAGGAGTGAGCCAGTTGTATACCTCGGGTGGATCCTGGCTCCTCCTACATAGCTTAGGAGGGTGTGGAGTTTTAGTGTGTTGGCCTGGGGAGGGGGGCGCCGCGCTGCGCGCGACGACCCCCACCCTAGGAGAGCCCCACATAACCCCGGTTCCTCCCCAGGGGGCCGGGGTATGCGTACTGCATTTCTCCACATAAAAAAAAAGGGTTAGGATAGGGTTAGGATAGGGTTAACACGAATGAAAGGGGAAGAAAACTTATGGAATACATTATAAGTGAAGGCCTGTGTGTAGCCAATTACGGGAGTAAACTTACTTTTGTCACAAGGGATAGACAAGAAGTATTGGACATAACACTATGTTCTGAAACAATAATAGGAAAATTCAATAACTGGTATGTAATGGAAGATGTAAGCTTATCGGACCATAAATATATAGAGTACAAAGTGGAATGGGGACATCAAACGGAAAATGAAACAGCAAGGAACAAGAAAAATACAGATTGGGAAGTGTTTGACGAATTGAATAGGTTAACGATTAGAAATCTGGTAGGAAGATATGGGAACAAGGAAGAGATTGATGAATATGCGGAACAAATAGCTTCTGTGCTTCGCCAGAACTGGGAAGAAGCAACAGAGGTGTCAGAAACGGTAGGACAAAGTAAAATAGAATGGTGGAACAAGAAATTGGAAAGAAGAAGAGAGATAGTGAAGGAATGCAAACGCAGATGGAGGATAGCAAAGCCATGGGCAAAAGGAAGGAAGTGGGAAATATTCAAAAAAGAATCAGCCAAATTAAGGAAAGAAATTATGAAAAGTAGGCAAGGTAGTTGGAGGAAATTTACTAAATCAATTGAAAGAACTTCAGTGGCAGCCAGGATAACACAAGTGTTACTGAAATGTCAAGGCTCGGATATGGGGGCCATTAGGAGAGGAAATGCATTAGTGCACAATAACGAGGATATTATAGAACAGCTACTAGAAACTCACTTTCCAGGTTTTGATAAAACCCAAGACATGGATATAGAAGAAGACAGGGTTATACAACCCAACTGGGGATTAGCTAATCAAATTGCAAATCCTAGTAGAATAAGGTGGGCCCTGGGTTCATTTAACCCGGATAAGGCTCCCGGTTTGGATGGACTTAGTCCAAGGATATTAAAAAGGGCACAGGACCATTATGGACAAGCCATAACTAATCTAATCAAGGCCAGTATAGCAACGGGACATATTCCGAAAGCCTGGACGGGTACAAAGGTGGTATTTTTACCCAAACCAGGCAAGACGGACTTTACAGAACCGAAGGCCTATCGGCCAATATGCTTAACATCGTTTCTACTAAAAACTGCGGAGAAACTGATTGACAGGCATTTAAAAAGCACGACGCTAAGGGTAAAGGAGCTGTTCCCAGGTCAACATGCTTTTAGGACGGGACACTCAACAGAAGTGGCACTACACAGGGTAGTGAGGGAAGTAGAGACAGCGTTTAGGAGAAAGGAATGTGCTATAGCTTGTTTTATGGATATAGAGGGGGCCTTCAATATGACTCCAATCAATACCATAGAACAAGCATTAGAAGACTTTAGTGTCGAAGAGAATATAAAACATTGGATAATGAATATGTTAAGGAATAGAAGAGTAAAAGCTTGCAGAGGAGATGCTGAAGTGGAAGGAAGGGTTCAAAGAGGTACACCACAAGGGGGCATTCTATCACCATTGTTATGGTGCATGGCATTGGACTCCCTACTTTGGGAGTTAGAAGAGACAGGAGCAACGGTAGTGGCCTATGCAGATGACATAGCGGTGATCAGTAGAAATAGAAATAAAATTAAATGTTTGGAAGTGATACAAACGGCATTGAATATAACAGAGGTTTGGTGTGATTCAGTGGGTTTATCCGTAAACCCAGAGAAAATGGAAGTAATGGAATTTACTAAGACCACGCTTTACCCAGTTGAGAGTGGTCTATTGTATATGGGCACACCAGTACCATTAAAACAAAAAGTGAAATATTTAGGGATTACACTAACAAGGAAATTATTATGGAGACCACACGCTAAAATTAAAGCGGATGCAGCAAGCGTCAGATATGGCTACAGTAAAAGGTTGGTTTGATAGATTACAAGGAATGGCCAACAGAAGAATTTTGGGCTGTACTAACAACACCCCCAATAAAACTATGGAAGTGTTAACAGATATGTTACCACTTGACATAATAGTTAAGGAATTAGCATTAAAGACAATATACAGATTAATAAGCTGGGGCAAATGGGACAACCTTGGGTACGGGCACTCAAATTTAATATACCTTATTGGTAGGAATGGTAATCCGGATATTATTGAGTTGAGCGAAATGCGGAAAGATAGTGACGAGAGGAAGTACATAGATTATAAATTTTACAAAACAGAAATAAGAGCAAGGGAGGATTGGGAAAATGGTATCCCAGAGGACTTAAGGAATACGGCACTATGGTACACGGATGGGTCCAGAAAAAATGGACTAACGGGAGCGGCATGGACTAATAACAGAGACAAACATTATTATATAAAATTAGGGGAGCACCCAACTGTATATCAAGCGGAACTCCTGGCCATACAATTATGCGCTAAGGAAGTAAGGAATCAGGGGGAACAAAGGAATCAGATAACGTTCTGTTCGGACAGCCAGGCGGCTATAAAAAGCTTAAGGAAGATGGAATGTAGATCCAATTTAATATGGGAAACTCACATTGCCCTAAATGAATTAGGGAAAATGGGGAAGATGGTTAGAATAACCTGGATACCGGGTCACTCGGGTTTGGAAGGAAACGAAAGAGCAGACGAACTTGCAAATAGAGGATCGGACTTACCACCGGATGAACCGCAAAATTGGATAGGGTTATCCAATGCGAACTATAATCTGGCAATCAGGAATTGGGCGATAAGCCAAGCGGCGGAAAGATGGAGAAATTCCAGTGGCTTGACGCATAGTAAAAGTTTTCTGGGAGTGGACTGTTGGCCAGCCAAGCGTGTACAAGGTATATTACAATTTGAAAAGAAGGAATTAAGAAGAATGGTGGAAACGATAACGGGTATAGCACCGTTAAATAAGCATTTGGCAAAAATAGGTAAAGCAGACACGAGTATGTGCACATTATGTAATGAAGAAGAAGAAACTCCAGAGCACCTGGTTAGGAATTGTGCAGCTCTAGTGCATAAAAGGAGAACGATATTGGAAACAAACTTCGTTGATGGAGCGATTTTAAGAGGCTTTAAATGGAAAAAAAGTTAAACGTTTTATGGATGAAGTGGATTTATGGAAATACTAGGAACTATTTCAGGACAAGGACAGGGATCTAAGTAGTACTAATCAAGTGAATGTTAGAACTAAAAACAACATGGTACAAGGTGTAGACCAAAAGGTAATAGGGTACACAAAAGGGGGCAAGATTAGTAAAGGCATTGTATGGGCAATGCGCTGAGATTACCTTGGTAATCAATGATGGATCTCGCCCGCCAAAAAACTAATTCTTCGCCAAAATCCTTGAATGATGTTGATGAACAAATGATAGCTACTCAATGGTATCGTTCAAATAGAGCAAGGATAGAACAATATGGGAAATTGTGGTAAAGGAAAGCACAAAGATTGAAATGACAGAAGGAGGGGACATATAGAGGAGATCAAATCCTATATTATTAGGAAAGTGAAGAAAGAAATTACAAAAGACTAAAGCAAGCTCACGGAGATGGACGGTGCTTTGTGCAATAAAGATCAAATAGCAGTGCAATAGTTCAGGAAGTTGGGGAGTAGATGTGTTTTAAGGTAATAAACGTAGGGAGATAAATAAAGTATTAAACGCTAAACAACATTGAGAAGTACTAATGGGAAAATGGTAAGGGAGACAAGATGGAATTACGATAAAAAAAAAAATTAAAGACTAAATCAAGGGGAAGTAAGGACTATAATAAAGTGAATAAAAGTTTAAAAAGAAGGTGAAATAACAAATAAGTTAGTAAGGTATGAGGTTAAAGGATCAGTATCATTGGAAGGTAGTAAGATGAATACGTAAAGATCAAATAGTAAAGTATATATAGACGAAGCCATTATAGCAGTAAGGATGACAATAAGGTGTATGTAGGAGAAAGCAATAGAGTAATCAGTAAGGATAGAACTAGATAACAGATACATGGTGGATAAATAAGGGATGGTCAGGTTGGAATATAAATAAAGACCCCGCAAGTAAGGTGATAATAAGGGAGGAAAGAGGAATTTTACACACGGGAGACAAACCTGAATGGGGGACGGCGGAATGCGAATTTAAGATGCATTTTTTGCCGAAACCTGGGGACGTTGGTCACGTCCATCATACCAGCCATAGAACCTAGTGTGGCTTTGAGCCCTCCATCACCCCAACACGTGGTAGGCTCGGCAAGGAAAGACCGAATGGAAGTGATATTTCAGTGCATACTGGAATTTCGCGGAAGTCGGATCGGACCCCAAGTTGATGTATACGTGTTAGATAGGGTGGAAGGTCCCGGAGGGTGAAGACCATATGAAAGCGATATTCAGGTTGATAACCGGAATTTCGCCGAAGTTGGATCAAACCCAATGGGGCTGGACACATAAGTATACAACTTCCTCCCAACGTTCATGAAGGCGCGGTCCCTTGTGTTGAGTAACTTGTAGAGTCATAGAATAGCCTGTCCTAATCCTGGGGAGGGAGTGGGTGAATCCTGGGCAGCCGGGATAGAATAGGTTAAGGGATGTAATACTCAAAGGTGCACAATATGGTTCTATGGTGAACAGGGTGGGGCCAAATGGGCAGGTATGGCAAACCTGCATGATCTGAAGGTGAGCAAGGCCCGACGTACGCTCCGAGCCGTAAAACGCTCAAACACTCAAATGGGTTAGGTAGAATGGCCTCTCACTGATGATGATCGCTCCCTGATTAGTAGATCGTCACCCTGCAAGTTGCCCGGGCTTTAAAAAGCAGGGGGGCGGTTGAAAGCAGGGGAAACTGCAACCCTACGGGGCCGAGGACCGGTCGCCACATGAAACTGACATTGCTGTTGGTGTGCGTTTCGGAGATGGGCTGGTGCCTTGCGGCACCAGCCCTCTCCTCAATGGAACAAGGAGATGGTGCCGATCACCTACTCCCCGGTCAAAACTTACTACTACTACTACTACTACTACTAGGATAGGGTTAGGATAGGGTTAGGATGGGGTCGGAAGGCCGGAGAGGATTCGGAGTGGGTGTGGGAATGACCTCGAGGACTTCGTGTGCCTCTTGGGAATCCCCGCATCCATGATGAAACTTCGATGGAACTGATGTTCTCCTGAAGAGGTACTTACCTGTTTACTCACCTTCGGTGGGTTCTCGGGAGAGAGGCCTTGAACGGAGAATTTCGGTGAAGTTGAGGGTCCTCTTTGGTCAAAATCCTCCTACTCCACCTCCTCGTGGTGGCCCCGGGACTCTGTGGAAGCTTCGGCTGAAACAGAGTGCGAACGGAGTAGGCAGGTGCGTGGGCGAGCCTTGGGATCTCTTTGTGGCAGCAAAAATACGAACCAGGTCCGCCCCAGGGATGGTTTCAACGGCGACGACTCGGGCAAGGTGGTGGATTCAGCTGAAGAGCTTCGTACTTTCTGAGTCTGGATTCACCAATAAAGAAAAACGTTTACGGCGCAGAGGAGGGAGACCTCAGTGCCGGCGCGGGGGGGGGGTTTGCTCGACGGCACCCCCCGTGTCGTCATCCGACGACGTCGAGGCTGCGGGGTTGGACCCTTTGGTCCCGCAGCTAGTATCCGTTACAAAGGAAGACCCCCGGCCTGAGGGGGTGGATCCCGGACCCGGTCCGCCATCTGCCAGTGGCGGTCGGGAAGGGGATTATGTATCAGGTGAAGAAGGTGATCCCAATGTGACCCCTGATCCGGATTGGGAGGAGGGGGACACTGAGGAGGATGAGGAATGGAGCACGGTAGATAGCTCTGAGGGTTCGCTAGATAGCTTGTCTATCAGTGACTCTGAGCTAGCCGAATTGAGCGAACTGGCAAAACTCTCTCCACGAACCAAGGATAAGAGGAGTTTAAGATCAAGAAAGGATTCCGCAGAGAAGGCTAAGGAAGAGAGACGGAAGTGGATCCGGAAAATAGAGGCAGGTCTTAGTGACAAACTCAAAGCAGAGGCCCAGAACATAGTTTCGGGGAATACCTCCAATCTATCGGATGAGGAAAAACGAATCCTAGCAGAAAGGCTGGATTTGAACTGCTCAAATCTGAGATTATTAAAAGATCTAATCTCAGACGTGAATAGCAACGGAGAAGTCGATGAAGGCTCAAACAGGTTGCAGGAGTACCGGTCTGAACTCGATGAAGTCATGGTGGAACAGGAGATTATGACTCCTATAATGAAACCATGGCTGGAAAAATGGAAAAAAGATGAGAAAGAAAGACTAAAGAAAGAAAGACGAGACTTGACAAGAGTAAAGAAGAGAATCCTGAAGAAAGAAGAAGAAAGAAAGAAGAAAGAGTTGAGTGACTTACCTGGAAAGAAGGAAGTTGTCTCACCTGAAAAGGAAACTCTACCTGAAAAAGGGAAAGATATTAAAGATACTTTACCTGAAAAAGAAAAAGTTGTTGTATCTGGAAAAACTGAAGAAGTTCCTACTTTAACAGTAGAAGAAATCACTGAAATTATAGGAACAGACCTCACTAGAAGAGAGAGTATGTCATCAACGCAGACGTTTATTAAGAACTTACTTGATGACAACTTACCGTGTGAGCTGGTGGAAGTAATTATGGATGATCCCTCGGAGGCTGGTCCATTGGTGGGTCCTCTGGCTGGTCCTGTTGGGGGCGACGATCCGGGAACTGCACCTGAAAAAGAAAAAGAAATTAGTACACAAATAGCAACGCCGATGGATTGGAGAGCAGATCCAGCAGACGAGTTCACCCAGAGGCTGGATCTTCACTTGAAATCGGTGGGGAACCCTGAAATAGAAAAAGATATAATACCAAATATCTCTATGGAATGGGTAGACGATACTGAAAAAGGTCCGGGAGGGGATGTAACGAAGACACCTGAAAAGGAAACACATGTGGTAGAAAAGAAGAGTTCTGATTGGAAGATTGACCCGTCTATGACCACCATAAAGTGGACGGAGTCATCTCCCAGAGATATGCCGGGTACCAGTGGAATTAAGAGGAATCCCATCTCCTTATTTGGGGTTGATCTTGAGACGACAACCCCTCAAGAGGATGAGAGGGGAGCTGGTTCTAAAGATAAGAGCTATAAAACTCGGGTATTTACACAAGGAGGAAAGGCAAATAAACCCACAATAAGATCTATAACAGAGATCAAACCACAGAGGGTAACCGATGTTCAATCACCGGAAAGGAAGTTACAGGGGAAGGTCCTTAAGTACTCTAAGCGTGTTGGAAAAGTTCTTTCCGATACGCGGGAAAAAGTTAGGGATCTTGCCTCCTATATCCCAACCTGCAAGAATATTAGGATGGGATATAAGGAAATTATTAAGAATCTACCAGGGGAACTGGATCAGATTATTAAAATAAAGGACCAACTAGTAAAATCTTATGAGTTGAGTGTGAACGTACATAGAGCGCAGGAGATCTCAACTCAGAGGATTAGCAAACCAAAGAAGGATACTTCTATACAGACATCTCCGATCCAGACACCCTCCATTCCGGGTATTTCTGGTCTGGGAGGAATGAAAACAACGGAAGACAAGACCGAAAAGGAGGGTGGAATGTCTTACGCTGCTGTTACCTCAAAGAGGAGAAAAGTGGAAGATAGGACACAGCCAAAAATCGGTTTGGAACCTCTGGCGGTGGAGGAGTCGGGGGATCCTATTTTGGATGTTCTGACCAACTTGACCGTGCAGAGGAAAAAGATGCTTCATCATATTGCAGGTCTAAGAGAAATTAATGGTTCTTTGATAGAATCAGAAAGAAGATTGACGGAATTAGAACATGATCCGAGGACGTCACACGACGAGTTGATCCTTCTTCAGAAGGCAAGGTTAACCTTGTTAACCATGAAGAAGGATATCAGCGATGTTAATATCGGTGCAAACAACATTAGGGATATTTTGGCTGATGTCCAGTCAAAACCTAAGACCATCAAGAAGACTGAGGTATTACAACCAGATAAAGGACAAACAAAACGGAAATCAGAGGTGAAAACGAAGAACATCCGGCCTAGATGGTCTATCCCTAGACCGGATGCTTTGTTGATAAAACTCAAGGATGATTCGGATAACAAAGCTAAAGAGAAAACTTATAAGAAGATTAGCGAGTTAGACTCGGAAGCTACTAATAAAATCCGGAAAATTAGGAAGACCAGGAACGGTGAAATCCTATTAGAGTTAGAACAGGACGCAGATACAAGTCAAATAAAGAGATCTATTTATGATTCTTTAGATAAAGACGATTCAATTAAAACTCTCCAGAAAACATTCGATATGGAGATTAAGGATATTGACCCTTTCGTGGAACAAGATGATCTAATTAAGGCATTGGAAGTTCATTTAGGTTGTAACGTGGAGGACCTTAAAGTCAGAGTCTTTAGAGAGACAAGACTAGGGACGAAGACCGCAGTTATCGATCTTCCAATAAAATATTTAGACCTAGTTATGAATAAAAACAAAATCAAAATTGGTTTCACGAAAGTAACTTTAATACCAGCTCCGCGCATTAACAAATGTTTCAAATGTCACCGTTTGGGACATTTCAGCGCGAACTGTACAGAAAAATTATTAAATAATATTAGATGTAGGAAATGTGGCAATGAAGGTCATGATATTTCTGTTTGTCAACAGAAATATATGGTGTGTCTTGATTGTTCAGCTGTAGAAAGACCTGCCGGACACCTCATTGGATCTATGGCCTGCCCTATTTTTAGGGAAAAATATAGAATAAAGCAGACACAATTCCTTAAGTATCATAGAGAGAAAAAGAATCAAGAGGAATTAAATAAAAAAAAAAATAAAAAGATTGATACTACGGTAGAGGATTCCACTTCTATGGTTACGGAGGAATTAGGTCTGACACCCGGAGTAACGCCCTTCTCCACACCGGGTAATACTCCAAGGAGTAAGGCGGGGTCTTTTAGACGCCCGCTTGATAGAAGAAAAAGAAAATCGGAGGGGGTCTTGTAAATATTTACATTTATTTAATTATGCACAATAGATTTATTACAAATTATATTTATACACAATTGTACATATACAAATTGTAAATAGCGTATTTTTATATAAGGAATTAAGTACTTACCAGAATAGATTTATAGAGAGAGGGAAGATGCCGAAGAGTAGGGCCTCGAGAGTAATGCGGCAAGTAGGTCCTTGAGTTTCCCGTATATCTTCGGCACATCGCGGGCGAGAAGAGGGGTGTGACAATGTCATCGTCACATCCAGGGTGTGGAGTTTCACGTTCTCCACATCCTTAAAAAAAAAAAAAAAAAAAGGATAGGGTTAGGATAGGGTTACAGCCATGGATCCTAGTGCGTTTCTCGAGCCCTCCACACACCCAACTCGCGGTAGGCTCGGCAAGGAATGACCGAATGGACGCGATATCCCGGCTGGCGCCGGGATTTCGCCGAAGTCGGATCGGCCCCCAAGTTGATGTATGCCCACCGGTGTGAAAGGTTTCCGAGAGCGAAAACCGGATGGAAGCGATATTCAGGTCAATGGCCAGAATTTCGCAGAAGTCGGATTGGACCTCGAAGACTCCGGACGCACACGGTAGCATATAAAGCCATCCCAACGTTTCTATTGACACGCGACCCCTTGCTTTGCTGCCCCATATATGTAGAGTCGTAGCTCAGGACCTATCCTAACCTAGGGGTGGGAGTGGGTAAGTTCCGGACAGCCGGGACAGCTTAGGGACGGGACGTCAAACTCGAGAACGCACGACATGGATCTATGGTGTAGTCGGGGGGGGCCAAACATGGGCAGGCCAGGCAAACCTGCATGATCTGAAGGTGAGAAGGTCCGACGTACGCTCCGAGCCGTAAAACGCTCAAAAATCCATAAACTTAGGTAGAATGGCCTTCTCATCAATGATGATCGCACCCTGATTAGTAGATTGACGCTCTGAAAGTTGCCCGGGCTATAAAAAGCAGAGCGGCTTTCGAACGCAGTGGCTATTCGCAACCCCTCTGGGGCCGAGGACCGGTTACCGCCATATGAAATCGGCTGTGCTGCTGATGTGCGAACCGGCGAGGGCAACCGACTGCCCTCGCCCCGGTCAGACTCTTTACTACTACTACTACTACTAGGATAGGGTTAGGATAGGGTTAGGATAGGGTTAGTGATTAGTAGAAATAGAAACAAAATAAAATGTTTGGAAGAGATACAAACGGCATTGAATATAACAGAGGTTTGGTGTGAATCAGTGGGTTTATCCGTAAACCCAGAGAAAATGGAAGTAATGGAATTTACTAAGACCACGCTTTATCCAGTTGAGAGTGGTCTATTGTATATGGGTACACCAGTACCGTTAAAGCAAAAAGTAAAATATCTAGGGATTACACTAACAAGGAAATTATTATGGAGACCGCACGCTAAGATCAAAGCGGATGCAGCAAAGGGTAATATCGCTATGCTGAGTAGAGCAATAGGAGCAACATGGGGAATGAAACCATACATAATGAGATGGATATATAGAGCAATTATAGTACCAAGGGTAACATATGGTGCAGCCATATGGTGGCAAGCGTCAGATATGGCTACAGTAAAAGGATGGTTTGACAGATTACAAGGAATGGCCAACAGAAGAATTTTGGGCTGTACTAACAACACCCCCAATAAAACTATGGAAGTGTTAACAGATATGTTACCGCTTGACATAATAGTTAAGGAATTAGCACTGTTTGGGATTGGCTGAGCATGTCGGCAGCGTGAACGCGCCGATTTACTGCGCCGCCGCGCTATTGGCGGATTCACGCGTAACAGCGAGATCGAGAGTCGATAAGCAGCTCGCAGTAGCTTATGCCAGCACCGTCGGACATCGATTATGATCGATTATCGACCCCGAAAATGGGATTACTATTGGCGGATCGCTCTATCGATCCGCCAATCAATAGTTCGACGGTGACGGTAAACTGCCAGCTGTTCGACTCCGATCGCAACGTACGTCAATCGTTCTCGCTCTTTCTCAAGGAAAACGTCGCGCGTCTCTTGACCGTTTTTTCGCGAGTTAGACAAGCGATTCGCTATCGGGGTTCACGGACGCTACTCGTGAATATTTCTGCTGTTTAAAGTAATAATCATTTAGTTATCCATTTAACATTCTTTATTCAGAAATCTAGCCAAAACAAGCTGGTGTTTTGGCTAAGTTACATACCGCTTGTACATAGTTTCGGTTACGATTCTGTACGAACCCAAGTTGGGGAAATAAAGTTACGTTTAAGTGAAGTGGCTAGTTTTACCACCTTCTATTCTCAAACAAGCACTAAAGACAATATACAGATTAATAAGCTGGGGCAAATGGGACAACCTTGGTTACGGGCATTCAAATTTAATATACCTTATTGGTAGGAATGGTAATCCAGATATTATTGAATTGAGCGTGTTTCGGATTGGGCGGGAGAAAATTACTTCCTTTTGTTCACGAACACACTTTATTACACCGTTTGAGGTGGTTAGTCAATCGTCTATTGTTACACAAATTAACTATGTACAGGTCTCTTATTTAAGAGATAATAAAGAGATTTATGTTCGTTAGTGAGACACTCACTTCCCGCCGCGTAGCCGAAATTAGTGTATAAGTACCGAGAAAACCGGTTTTCCAACGCACGACGTTTTCGAATCGATACTTTTTCGAGATAAATCGTTGAGAAGCGAACTGTGGCTAAGTCATACGATAAGTGAAGCAACGGAGCTTCGACAACGGCTACTAGCGAATCTATGGATTGATCGATAGTCGATACATTCGAGTTTCCCAATTAGGAGTACGCGCGGCTCATCGACTATCGATAGCGTCACGACTCACGCGACAGCCAATCATCAGGCTGCGTCGTAGATCGCCAGTCGATATCGATAGACCAGCACGACCAATCCAGAACAGAGCGAAATGCGGAAAGATAGCGACGAAAGGAAATATATAGATTATAAACTATATAAAACAGAAATACGAACAAGGGAAGAATGGGATAATGGAATTCCAGAGGATCTAAGGAATACGGCATTATGGTACACGGATGGGTCCAGGAAAAATGAGCTAACGGGAGCGGCATGGACGAACAATAGAGATAAACATTATTACATAAAATTAGGGGAGCACCCAACGGTATACCAAGCGGAACTCCTGGCCATACAATTATGTGCTAAGGAAGTAAGGAATCAGGGGGAACATAGAAATCAGATAACGTTCTGTTCAGACAGCCAGGCAGCTATAAAAAGCTTAAGGAAGATGGAATGCAGATCGAATTTAATATGGGAAACTCATATTGCCCTAAACGAATTGGGGAAAATGGGGAAGAAGGTTATAATAACTTGGATACCAGGTCATTCTGGTTTAGAAGGGAACGAAAAAGCAGATGAACTTGCAAATAGAGGATCGGATTTACCTCCGGATGAACCGCAAAATTGGATAGGGCTATCCAATGCGAATTATAATCTAGCAATCAGGAACTGGGCAGTAGGTCAAGCGGCGAAAAGATGGAGAGATTCCAGTGGACTGACACACAGTAAAAGCTTTCTGGGAGTGGACCGTTGGCCAGCCAAGCGTGTCCAAGGTATATTACAATTAGAAAAGAAGGAGTTAAGAAGAATGGTGGAAACGATAACGGGTATAGCACCGTTAAACAAGCATTTGGCAAAAATAGGAAAAGCAGATACGAGTATGTGCACATTATGTAATGAAGAGGAAGAAACACCGGAGCGCCTGGTTAGGAATTGTGCAGCTCTAGTGCATAAAAGGAGAACGATATTAGAAACAAATTTCGTTGATGGAGCGATTTTAAGAGGCTTTAAATGGAAAAAAGTTAAACGTTTTATGGACGAAGTGGATTTATGGAAATATTAGATACTGAGTCCAGGAATAGGAATAGGAATTAAAGTATTAATTAAGCAGTGAATGATAGAAATGGACAACATGGTACAAATAAGTAAATAGATAAATTATGAACAAGGTGCAAACTGGAAGGAAATAAGGTACACAAAGAGGGCAAGATTAGCTAAGGCATTGTTTGGGCAATGCTCTGAGGTTACTTTGGTAACCAATGATGGATCTCGCCCGCCAAAACTAAGACTTTGCCCAAATCTTTGAGTGTTGATAATGAACATAGTTATTCGATGATAGCGTTCAAATAGAGTAAGGATAGAACAATATGGGAAACTGTGACACAAAGACTGATTGATAGGAGGAGGGGATATATAGAGGAGAACAAATCCTATATTGTTAGGAATATGAAGAAAGAAGTTACAAAGATTAAAGTAAACCCATGGAGAGGGATGGTGCTTTGTGCAATAAAGATCAAATAAAATAGAAGTGCAATAGTTTAAAAAGATGGGGAGCAGATGTTGTAAGGTAATAAACGGAGGGAGATAAATAAGGTATTAAACACTAACAACAAATAGAAGCACTAATGGAAATAGTAAGGGAGACAAGGTGGTATTACGACAAATAATAATAAAGGATATATTAAAGACGAAATCAAGGAGAAGTAAGGACTATAATAAAATGAATAAAAAGTTTTAAAAAGGTGAAATAACAAATAAGTTAGTAAGGTATGAGATCAATATAAAATAGAAGTAATAAAGGGAAGTACTAATGGAAATAGTAAGGGAGACAAGGTGGTATTACGATAAATAATAATAAAGGATATATAAAAGATGAAATCAAGGAGAAGTAAGGACTATAATAAAGTGAATAAAAGTTTTAAAAAGGTGAAATAACAAACAAGTTAGTAATGTATGAGGTTAAAGGTTCAGTATTATTGGAAGGTGGAAAAATAAGTAAGTACAGATCAGATAGTAAAGCATATATAGACGAAACCACTATAGCAGTAAGGATGACAATAAGATGTAGAAAAGAGAAAGCAATAGAGTAATCAGTAAGGATAGATCTAGTTAACAAATATATGGTCGATAAATAAGGGATGGTCAGGTTGGAATATAAATAAAGACCCCGTAAGTAAGGTGATAGTAAGGGAGGGAAAAAAGGGAATTAAACAAAAGGGAGACAAACCTGAATGGGGGACGGTTGAGTGCGAATTTAAAATGCATTTTTAACCGAAACCTGGGGACGATGGTCACGTCCATTTTATCAGCCATAGAACCTAGTGTGGCTTTGAGCCCTCCAACACCCCAACACGTGGTAGGCTCGGCAAGGAAAGACCGAATGAAAGTGATATTCTAGTTTATTCTGGAATTTCGCGGAAGTCGGATCGGACCCCAAGTTGATGTATACATGTTAGACAGGGTGGAAGGCCTCGGAGGGTGAAGACAATATGAAAGCGATATACGGGTTTGATAACCGGAATTTCGCTGAAGTTGGATCAAACTCAATGAGGCTGGACACATAAGTATACAACTTCTTCCCAACGTTCATGAAGGCGCGGCCCCTTGTTTGAGTAACTTGTAGAGTCATAGCATAGACTATCCTAATCCTGGGGAGGGAGTGGGTGAATCCTGGACAGCCGGGATAGAATAGGTTAAGGGATGTAATACTCAAAGGTGCACAATATGGTTCTATGGTGAAGAGGGTGGGGCCAAATGGGCAGGTATGGCAAACCTGCATGATCTGAAGGTGAGCAAGGCCCGACGTACGCTCCGAGCCGTAAAACGCTCAAACACTCAAATGGGTTAGGTAGAATGGCCTCTCACTGATGATGATCGCTCCCTGATTAGTAGATCGTCGCCCTGCAAGTTGCCCGGGCTTTAAAAAGCAGGGGGGCGGTTGAAAGCAGGGGAAACTGCAACCCTACGGGGCCGAGGACCGGTCGCCACATGAAACCGACATTGCTGTTGGTGTGCGTTTCGGAGATGGGCTGGTGCCTAGCGGCACCAGCCCTCTCCTCAATGGAACAAGGAGATGGTGCCGATCACCTACTCCCCGGTCAAACTTTACTACTACTACTACTACTACTAGGATAGGGTTAGGATAGGGTTAGGATAGGGTTAGGATAGGGTTAGGATAGGGTTAGGATAGGGTTAGGATGGGGTCTGAAGGCCGGAGAGGATTCGGAGTGGGTGTGGGAATGACCTCGAGGACCTCGTGTGCCTCCTGGGATTCCCCCACATCCATGATGAAACTTCGATGGAACTGATGTTCTCCTGAAGAGGTACTTACCTGATTACTCACCTTCGGTGGGTCCTCGGGAGAGAGGCCTTGAACGGAGAATTTCGGTGAAGTTGAGGGTCCTCTTTGGTCAAAATCCTCCTACTCCACCTCCTCGTGGTGGCCCCGGGCACCCACTGCGGTGGGTGGCGAATGGAGTGAGGGGGCGCATAGGGGGGGTGCCTGTGGCTTTGTACTGCGCGCTGTTTGCGCAGAAGGGCACCTCCCGGCGTGATCATGTGTCCCGCACAGCAAGATGTCTGTGCAGGGCCGCAAACCGCAGGCCGGCCCCCAGGGGCCGGAGGCGGGGGGGCTTGCCTTAACCGGCCGGCACCGCGAGGATGGCGCCCTCTATAAAAAAGCCCTTAAGCTTAAGTTTGTGGCTCGCGGCGAAGAGATCTCCTTCGGATTCGACGCCGGAGGAGGGCCGGGTGAGTGCACTCGGTTCTTAGCGAGCCACTCCGGGGCACCTGCCCGCACTCCGGAGTATGTAGGGCTTCCCCGCCCCCCCCTTCGCCGGGGGGCTTGAAGAGGCAAGGCGGCTCTGCCTGGGGTGACGTTCTTTCCGACCACGCTCGTGGGAACTATATGGATTTCTCAAAAATATTCGGGGACAAGGGGGGGTTAGGCGCGAAGGGGCGCGGCGGTGAAGGGAAGGCGGGCCCGGCTAAGCCGGGTGGGAAGGGGGGTAGCGGGCCGGGGGAGGGTTCCTCCGCCGGCGGAGATGCCCCTGCAGCCGGAACCTCGGGGAACCGAGGCGAAGGGCGCGGGGATGCGATGGAGGTAGGGGGGACGACCCGCCAAAGTGCGGCGCCGGGGTCCGATTCGGGTTCTCCGTTTCGGTTCACGGTGCCGCCGAGCCCGGGCTAGGGCGGTATGGCGTCCCCCCCGCGTCCATTAAGCCCGGGATCGGGGTTCTGGCCGTCGCCGCAAGGCAACGTGCCATGGCCCCCGTCACCGGGAGGGGAAGACCTGGGGGCCGGCGGCGGAGGGGACGGCGGGTCCGTCCACTCCGTTTCGTCGGTCTCCTCGGCGGGCACGGGCGGGGGGTCTGTGGGGTCGCGGAAGAGGAGCGGGGCTCCCCTTAAGACCGCCAAGACGACGGGGGTGAGGCAGCCTACTCCTCCTAAGGATCCTACGGATCCGAGGAGTGAGGTTGCCTTCGGGAAGGTGTCTCTCGCGGGGCTGCCGGATCCGGGGGAGCTGCGGACTAAGTGCCGCGGCTCCAACGTGTACACCCTGCGAGAGACTATCAGGACCGCGACGCAGATAGTGGACTCGGTGTCCACTGTCTCGAAGGGTCTTAAGGGGACTCTCGCCCGCGATCTGTGGGCCGCGTGTCTCGAAATCCGGGCGGCCGGATTCGAGCTCGCGTCGCGCGCGGTCGAGTCCGGGGCCGACATCACGGAGGTCGAGGAGGCCCGCTCCTTCGCGAGGGATCTGGAGGTCAAACTCCGGAGAGTTCGCGAGGAGCGGGACCAACTCCTCGACAAGTACGAGGGACCGCCCATCCAAAAGATGGCGCGGATGGGGATTAAACCCCCCAACCCCTCCGGGCCGGAACCGGGACCTCAATCCCGGTATACGCCGGAGGAGTTGGGGAGAGTCGGCCCGGGACCGGCACTGCCCCTGCCCGCTGGGGGGGGCGCGGGGAGGTCGACGCCGGCCGTCGATAGGGGGGTGACGTCGCGCGACGAGGGGGGGAGCCTGTCGATGGCGGCCGTGGAGCGGCTGATCGACGACAGGCTCCGCGCGTTCGAGGACCGCCTTTTGAAGGCGCTCCTCCCCCACGGGGACATGGAGGTCCCGCGGGGGGCGGCGGAGGCCATTATGGGCCCGCCGCCCGCCGGTAGGACGGCCCCCAAGGCCAGAAAGGCCAAGGGGAAAGGGAGGGGGAAGGGAGGACCATCGAGGTTCCCCTCAGTCAGCTCCGCTGCGTCGAGTCGGGCGGGGGGGAAAACCCCCCTTCCGGCTCGACCGCAGCGGGGCCAAGGGAAGAGCGAGGGGAGCTGGACCGAGGTGGTCCGGAAGGGGGGCAAGCGGGCGGCTAAGGCCGCAGCGCAGCCACCCCCGAAGGTCGGCCTCGGGAGAGCTCCCACTCGGAAGGAGGACCCCCCTAAGGGGTCGGGAGTACCCCCTCCCAAGGGGAAGAAGCCCGCGGCGCCCAAGCTGCCGCGGCAGCCGAAAACGGCTGCCGTGGTGCTGACCGTTCCCGTGGGCGTCAAGGCGTCCTATGCGGACGCCATGAGGAAAGTGACGACCGACATCCGTCTCGAGGATGTCGGCATCACGGAGGGGCTGGCCTTCGGTCGTGCCCAAACCGGTGCCCTCATCATGAGGGTTCGCGGGGCGGGTGGCCGGGAGAAGGCGGTCCTCCTCGCGGGACGAATGCGCGAGTCCCTTAAGGACTCGGGGGTGACGGTGGCCGCCCCCACTCGCACAGCCGAGATCCGGCTCCGGGGCCTTGGCGCGGGCGCCACCCCGGAGACCGTGCGAGAGGCACTCGTGGGGGCAGCTGGCTGCCTCCCCGAGGAAGTGCGGGTGGGGGCGGTCAACAGACCGCCAAACGGGGGGGGGGAAGCGGGCCCGGCACGTGTTGGGCCCGGCTGCCATTGGCAGCAGCGCGGAGGGTGGCCGGTGTCGGCCGAGTTCGCGTGGGGTGGGCCTCGGCGCGGGTGGAGGTACTCGAGCAGCGACCGCTGCAGTGCTTCCGGTGCCTGCGCCGAGGTCACACGTGGCCGCAGTGCGCCCACACGGGAGAGGCGAGCCGGCTTGGCCGGTGTTATCGGTGCGGGGATGAGGGGCATTTGGCGGCGGCCTGTCGGGCCCCCCCCAAATGCCCGCTCTGCGGGGATCTGGGCCTGCCGGCCGAACATCGGTCCGCCACCAAGGCCTGCCCCTCCTTCCAGCCCGGTGGGGCAGGAAGGAGGGGAGGTAAGGGGCAATCGGCCCCGAAGGACCCGGTCACTAGGACCGGGCCCCCGCCGGCCGAGCCGACTCGCCCTCCCGAGGGGGGGATGGAGGTAGAGGAGGAAGAGGCTCCGCCCATCAGGCGGAGTCCACATAGGGGAGAAACCTCCTCCGACGAACCGGTAGCAGCCGGATCGTCGAAGGGGGTTTGAACGCGGGGGTACCGGTACCCGCCGCGTTCACGGGAAGGGGGGCTAGCCCTGGGGGTGCACGTGCACCCCTTCGAAGGGCGGGCCTTATCCCGTGCGGGGGCCTCATTCCGGGGATTCCGACCGGGCTAGCGGCGGGCGCTGCAGCACGGTACGGGCCCGGAAAGGGGGGCGCCGGGGGACGCTAGGGGTGTCCGGGGTCGCTCCCGAACATTACCATCGGGCGTCCCAGGGAAGGGGGAGGGTGTGGCATCCGCCGCTGCACTCTCTCGAAGGGGCCGATAAGTCGGGGGGCTTCTCCCCCCGACGGGGTGTCTAATGGAAAGACTGCGGGGAGGCCAGTTGTATGCTAACGCGATCCTGGTCACCCGCATTATAGTCTAGGGGCGGACGTGGGGTTTTAGGCGATATGAGTTCGTCATTCTGCTCCCTTGCTGGCGGCGGCTTGAGGAGCGGGATCCATGATGGATTTCCCCATAGTTAAAAAAAAAGAAAAAAAAAAGGATAGGGTTAGGATAGGGTTAGGATAGGGTTAGGATAGGGTTAGGGGCGAACGCAAATGGCGGACGGCCAATAGAGCCCCGCTCGAACGGAATACTAGTCCACGCGGGTGAACACGCGGCCAAGAACACCCAACACTCAATGCTAATCGAGAAGCATTGAAACAACAATGAGAAAACAATAATAGCCACACGGGTAAAATCACACGAAGTCACCACCCGCGAGAGACTAGTATGAAGCTTCGATCGCAACCGAGAATCGAAACAAGCAAATTCACCGAAACTCGCAAGCAATAGAATAGCGATAGAATCCGCGAACGCGTGCATGCTGCTCAACGGATCCGAACAAAACTCAAAAACAAATCCGAACAAGCAGCACGCAAACGTCCGAACGTAAAAAGGCGAAGGAGTAGAAGCGGCCACAATCAGTCGAATGCACGTTGGAAACCACAACGACAGCAGACCGACGTAAATGGTTAGCAGAAAGCTCGAGCCAACGACTATAAACAATCGCGACGACAAAAAGGATAGCGAAGCACCATCAACAATCGAGTAGCACACAATATCCTAGACAGAAATCAACCGCGCAACAGATCTCACAAATGTAAATTCAACCACGCGCGCGACCGATCTCCCCACGATCAAACAACACACCGCAGTCAGCTCGCCCGCCTCGCGAACTCGCGGCCACAGCGAACTCCACACAAGCAATATCGAATGACGCCACGCGAACCGTCAAACAATCAATAACAAATAAATCCACGCTTCACGAATATAGAAATAGAATCCCGAATAAAAGTAACCTCGCGCTTCCAAAATCGCTCGCAACAGAGCCAGGATTTTCACTTCATCTCAACTGAAAAACTTTCATTCAACAGAAAGATAAACTAGCTGAACTCTCTGCGCGTAGACAGTGGTCTGTAGTCCGCTCGCTCGCTTCGCGAGCTCGCGGTTGCAGAACAACAACTGCAACAACATCGAGCAACGTCTCATAATTTGTTTAAACAATCAATAACAAATAGATTTGCGCTTCACAAATTTAGAAATAAATATTCGAATAAAAGTAACCTTGCGCTCTTAGAACAGCTCGCGATAGAGTCTAGATTTCTTTTCAATTGAAAATTTTCATTCAATAAATAAATTCGTGCGCAAGAATGAAAGTATGCGCGTTGAACTCTCTGCGCGCAGACAGTGGTCTGTAGTCCGCTCGCTCGCTTCGCGAGCTCGCGGTTGCAGAACAACGACTGTAACAATATCGTGCGATGTCGCACGCTTTGTTTAAACAATCAATAACAAATAGATTCGCGCTTCACAAATTTAGAAATAAATATTCGAATAAAAGTAACCTAGTATTCCCAGAATAGCTCGCGATAAAGTCTAGATATTCTTCTCAATTGAAAATTTTCACTCAATAGATAAATTCGCACGCGTTAATGAAAATATGCGCGTAGAACTCTCTGCGCGTAGACAGTGGTCTGTAGTCCGCTCGCTCGCTTCGCGAGCTCGCGGTCGCAGAACAACGAATGTAACAATATTGAGTAACGTCACGTGAATTGTTTAAATATTAACAACAAATAGATTAGCGCTTCACAAATTCAGAAATAAATATTCGAATAAAAGTACCCTTGTATTCGCAGAATAGCTCGCGATAAAGTTTAGATTTTCTTTTCAATTGAAAATTTTCATTCCATAGATAAATTCGCAAGCGTGAACGAAAATATGCGCGTTGATCTCTCTGCGCGTAGACAATGGTCTGTAGTCCGCTCGCTCGCTTCGCGAGCTCGCGGTTGCAGAACAAAGACTGTAAAAATATCGTGCGACGTCACGCGAATTGTCTAAATATTAACAACAAATAGATTAGCGCCTCACAAATTTAGAAATAAATATTCGAATAAAAGTAACCTTGTATTCTCAGAATAGCTCGCGATAAAGTTTAGATTTTCTTTTCAATTGAAAAATTTTCATTCAATAGATAAATTCGCAAGCGTGAATGAAAATATGCGCGTTGAACTCTCTGCGCGTAGACAGTGGTCTGTAGTCCGCTCGCTCGCTTCGCGAGCCCGCGGTTGCAGAACAACGACTGTAACAATATCGAGCGACGTCGCACGCTTTGTTTAAACAATCAATAACAAATAGAATCGCGCCTCACAAATTTAGAAATAAATATTCGAATAAAAGTAACCTTGTATTCTCAGAATAGCTCGCGATAAAGTTTAGATTTTCTTTTCAATTGAAAATTTTCATTCAATAGATAAATTCGCAAGCGTGAACGAAAATATGCGCGTTGAACTCTCTGCGCGCAGACAGTGGTCTGTAGTCCGCTCGCTCGCTTCGCGAGCTCGCGGTTGCAGAACAACGACTGTAACAATATCGTGCGATGTCGCACGCTTTGTTTAAACAATCAATAACAAATAGATTCGCGCTTCACAAATTTAGAAATAAATATTCGAATAAAAGTAACCTAGTATTCCCAGAATAGCTCGCGATAAAGTCTAGATATTCTTCTCAATTGAAAATTTTCACTCAATAGATAAATTCGCATGCGTTAATGAAAATATGCGCGTAGAACTCTCTGCGCGTAGAGAGTGGTCTGTAGTCCGCTCGCTCGCTTCGCGAGCCCGCGGTTGCAGAACAACGACTGTAACAATATCGAGCGACGTCACGCGAATTGTCTAAATATTAACAACAAATAGATTAGCGCCTCACAAATTTAGAAATAAATATTCGAATAAAAGTAACCTTGTATTCTCAGAATAGCTCGCGATAAAGTTTAGATTTTCTTTTCAATTGAAAAATTTTCATTCAATAGATAAATTCGCAAGCGTGAATGAAAATATGCGCGTTGAACTCTCTGAGCGTAGACAGTGGTCTGTAGTCCGCTCGCTCGCTTCGCGAGCCCGCGGTTGCAGAACAACGACTGTAACAATATCGAGCGACGTCGCACGCTTTGTTTAAACAATCAATAACAAATAGAATCGCGCCTCACAAATTTAGAAATAAATATTCGAATAAAAGTAACCTTGTATTCTCAGAATAGCTCGCGATAAAGTTTAGATTTTCTTTTCAATTGAAAATTTTCATTCAATAGATAAATTCGCAAGCGTGAACGAAAATATGCGCGTTGATCTCTCTGCGCGTAGACAATGGTCTGTAGTCCGCTCGCTCGCTTCGCGAGCTCGCGGTTGCAGAACAACGACTGTAACAATATCGTTCGACGCCACGCGAATTGTCTAAATATTAACAACAAACAGATTAGCGCTTCACAAATTTAGAAATAAATATTCGAATAAAAGTAACCTTGTATTCTCAGAATAGCTCGCGATAAAGTTTAGATTTTCTTTTCAATTGAAAATTTTCATTCAATAGATAAATTCGCAAGCGTGAACGAAAATATGCGCGTTGATCTCTCTGCGCGTAGACAATGGTCTGTAGTCCGCTCGCTCGCTTCGCGAGCTCGCGGTTGCAGAACAAAGACTGTAAAAATATCGTGCGACGTCACGCGAATTGTCTAAATATTAACAACAAATAGATTAGCGCCTCACAAATTTAGAAATAAATATTCGAATAAAAGTAACCTTGTATTCTCAGAATAGCTCGCGATAAAGTTTAGATTTTCTTTTCAATTGAAAAATTTTCATTCAATAGATAAATTCGCAAGCGTGAATGAAAATATGCGCGTTGAACTCTCTGCGCGTAGACAGTGGTCTGTAGTCCGCTCGCTCGCTTCGCGAGCCCGCGGTTGCAGAACAACGACTGTAACAATATCGTGCGATGTCGCACGCTTTGTTTAAACAATCAATAACAAATAGATTCGCGCTTCACAAATTTAGAAATAAATATTCGAATAAAAGTAACCTAGTATTCCCAGAATAGCTCGCGATAAAGTCTAGATATTCTTCTCAATTGAAAATTTTCACTCAATAGATAAATTCGCACGCGTTAATGAAAATATGCGCGTAGAACTCTCTGCGCGTAGACAGTGGTCTGTAGTCCGCTCGCTCGCTTCGCGAGCTCGCGGTCGCAGAACAACGACTGTAACAATATCGTTCGACGCCACGCGAATTGTCTAAATATTAACAACAAACAGATTAGCGCTTCACAAATTTAGAAATAAATATTCGAATAAAAGTAACCTTGTATTCTCAGAATAGCTCGCGATAAAGTTTAGATTTTCTTTTCAATTGAAAATTTTCATTCAATAGATAAATTCGCAAGCGTGAACGAAAATATGCGCGTTGATCTCTCTGCGCGTAGACAATGGTCTGTAGTCCGCTCGCTCGCTTCGCGAGCTCGCGGTTGCAGAACAAAGACTGTAAAAATATCGTGCGACGTCACGCGAATTGTCTAAATATTAACAACAAATAGATTAGCGCCTCACAAATTTAGAAATAAATATTCGAATAAAAGTAACCTTGTATTCTCAGAATAGCTCGCGATAAAGTTTAGATTTTCTTTTCAATTGAAAAATTTTCATTCAATAGATAAATTCGCAAGCGTGAATGAAAATATGCGCGTTGAACTCTCTGCGCGTAGACAGTGGTCTGTAGTCCGCTCGCTCGCTTCGCGAGCCCGCGGTTGCAGAACAACGACTGTAACAATATCGAGCGACGTCGCACGCTTTGTTTAAACAATCAATAACAAATAGAATCGCGCCTCACAAATTTAGAAATAAATATTCGAATAAAAGTAACCTTGTATTCTCAGAATAGCTCGCGATAAAGTTTAGATTTTCTTTTCAATTGAAAAATTTTCATTCAATAGATAAATTCGCAAGCGTGAATGAAAATATGCGCGTTGAACTCTCTGAGCGTAGACAGTGGTCTGTAGTCCGCTCGCTCGCTTCGCGAGCCCGCGGTTGCAGAACAACGACTGTAACAATATCGTTCGACGCCACGCGAATTGTCTAAATATTAACAACAAATAGATTAGCGCCTCACAAATTTAGAAATAAATATTCGAATAAAAGTAACCTTGTATTCTCAGAATAGCTCGCGATAAAGTTTAGATTTTCTTTTCAATTGAAAAATTTTCATTCAATAGATAAATTCGCAAGCGTGAATGAAAATATGCGCGTTGAACTCTCTGCGCGTAGACAGTGGTCTGTAGTCCGCTCGCTCGCTTCGCGAGCCCGCGGTTGCAGAACAACGACTGTAACAATATCGTGCGATGTCGCACGCTTTGTTTAAACAATCAATAACAAATAGATTCGCGCTTCACAAATTTAGAAATAAATATTCGAATAAAAGTAACCTAGTATTCCCAGAATAGCTCGCGATAAAGTCTAGATATTCTTCTCAATTGAAAATTTTCACTCAATAGATAAATTCGCACGCGTTAATGAAAATATGCGCGTAGAACTCTCTGCGCGTAGACAGTGGTCTGTAGTCCGCTCGCTCGCTTCGCGAGCTCGCGGTCGCAGAACAACGAATGTAACAATATTGAGTAACGTCACGTGAATTGTTTAAATATTAACAACAAATAGATTAGCGCTTCACAAATTCAGAAATAAATATTCGAATAAAAGTAACCTTGTATTCTCAGAATAGCTCGCGATAAAGTTTAGATTTTCTTTTCAATTGAAAATTTTCATTCAATAGATAAATTCGCAAGCGTGAACGAAAATATGCGCGTTGATCTCTCTGCGCGTAGACAATGGTCTGTAGTCCGCTCGCTCGCTTCGCGAGCTCGCGGTTGCAGAACAAAGACTGTAAAAATATCGTGCGACGTCACGCGAATTGTCTAAATATTAACAACAAATAGATTAGCGCCTCACAAATTTAGAAATAAATATTCGAATAAAAGTAACCTTGTATTCTCAGAATAGCTCGCGATAAAGTTTAGATTTTCTTTTCAATTGAAAAATTTTCATTCAATAGATAAATTCGCAAGCGTGAATGAAAATATGCGCGTTGAACTCTCTGCGCGTAGACAGTGGTCTGTAGTCCGCTCGCTCGCTTCGCGAGCCCGCGGTTGCAGAACAACGACTGTAACAATATCGAGCGACGTCGCACGCTTTGTTTAAACAATCAATAACAAATAGAATCGCGCCTCACAAATTTAGAAATAAATATTCGAATAAAAGTAACCTTGTATTCTCAGAATAGCTCGCGATAAAGTCTAGATTTCCTTTTCAATTGAAAATTTTCATTCAATAGATAAATTCGTACGCGTGAACGAAAGTATGCGCGTTGAACTCTCTGCGCGTAGACAGTGGTCTGTAGTCCGCTCGCTCGCTTCGCGAGCTCGCGGTTGCAGAACAACGACTGTAACAATATCGTGCGACGTCACACGCTTTGTTTAAACAATCAATAACAAATAGAATCGCGCCTCGCAAATTTAGAAATAAATATTCGAATAAACGTAACCTTGTACTCTCAGAATAGCTCGCGATAAAGTCTAGATTTCCTTTTCAACTGAAAAAATTTTCATTCAATAAATAAATTCGTGCGCAAGAATGAAAGTATGCGCGTTGAACTCTCTGCGCGCAGACAGTGGTCCGTAGTCCGCTCGCTCGCTTCGCGAGCTCGCGGTTGCAGAACAACAACTGCAACAACATCGAGCAACGTCTCATAATTTGTTTAAACAATCAATAACAAATAGATTAGCGCTTCACAAATCTAGAAATAAATATTCGAATAAAAGTAACCTTGTATTCCCAGAATAGCTCGCGATAAAGTCTAGATTTTCTTCTCAATTGAAAATTTTCACTCAATAGATAAATTCGCACGCGTGAATGAAAATATGCGCGTTGAACTCTCTGCGCGTAGACAATCCTAATAAATAGAGTAATCATCGAGCCCAACCCATTCGAGGGACAACGTCATACCCTAAATCAATCACGCGATACCTACCACCTTACCCACGCCAACACACTCACTCTAATACCACCCACCACCAAAGGGTAAAAAGAGAAAAAAGAATAAACACACAACTACAATCTCCTAAATCACACGCAAACACACACACACACAATTGAAATACAACCCAGCAGAGTAGGAAGGAAGGAAGAAGAAAAAAGGGAAAGAAAACACGGGTAACCAAATACCTCAGAACAAGTAAGAGTAACGGAAAACGGTAAAACGATAAAACGGCACAGAAACACCAAAAGGAACCTAAAACGGAATCACCCCATATCCAATCTATCCTAGCCCGACACGCCCGCCCCAGGATAATCCTCCCCCCCACACACCCCCCCCATAGAAGGGAGGAAATGAAAGAACCTCCAACCAACCACCCATTAATATTTGTTACAGAAAACAATAATGGAAATCAGGGGAATCCAGCTCGGGGAGGAAATACAAATAGTGGAGCGAAAAGACAAGGAGGCCAAGGGAAAGATGCCGAAACAAATAAGAAGCGTCAACAGAGACGCGGGCGAAGGCAGCAGTGGCAGCCGACAAAAAGCCCAAAGGGAACAGCCGGGGACCTCGGCAACCGCAGGGGCCACGGGAACCGCGGGAACGACAGGAACCACGGGAACATCAGGAGCCACAACAGAGAGAAGCAGACGCCAGCAGCAGGAGGAGTCAGACCTGCTGGACCCAATGACGATAGTAATCGTTAAAGAGGGGTACCCGGAGAAGGGCACCGATATGCAACGAGACGAGGTCACGGCCATGTGGGCGAGCGTGGCCGAATACGCGCTGAACAAAAAGAGGCCGATTAAATTCAAGAGGTGGGGCCTTAAAGCAGGGGGAGTTTTAATGACAGCCCGAGATGACCAGGCCATAGGGAATTTGAAAACAGCATTAAAGGAGTTAGATTTTGATTTCGCCCCCAGGAAATTAACCACGATAGGAGTAGAGAAGCTAAATGTAACCATCCGCGCGACCATGTACATAAGCAACAAGCTTATGAAATACGAGGTGATAATCGGGCACCTCCAGGCGGACTACAAGCCCCTCACAGCCACAAGATGGCAACTCAAAAGGAAAGAGAGGTTGACAGAGAGGGGCAAAGAGTTCACACTGGAGATGCCCGAGAATGACTTCAATTTCATAAAAAGCAAAGGGGGAAAAATAAGTATTATGGGAGGGGCCATAAACCTAACTTTCACGAAGAAAACATAAATTCACCGCAACAACCCACACATAGATTAGAATCGCTTAACAAGCAACAATTAGAATCTAGACACACCCGGACGTAAGGAAAAAATAAACATTGTACAATCGGCTAAATTATTCACATTGTCACCGCCTTCTACCACCAGTCAACCAATTATAATACACTCCATAACAACACGCCGCTCATAAATAAACACAAATAAAAATACATCATATTATAACATATTATTCTATCCTTAACCTCATACCACATTACCTCATTATATTATACTAATATGCATCTTCAATAAATAAATAAAAAGATCTCATGTAAACACAACCACCAGCAAACACTTATTAACCTTCCCTAACCGTACATAGTAGATAACGATAGAACACCTAAGACACTGTCGGTCTAGAATAGGCGTAGATTGTCCAACATCGAAACAAAGTAGCATACGAACAGGGCCTAGAGCAGGCTATCTCCCCCAATACTGAGAACGCAGCACAATCGATCAGCATACATACCCTATAAAAGTTAGATAGGGCCCTCTTGTAGACAGGACAGCGCAACAACACACAACCAGGCTGACAAGTCCACACAACCGACGAGCGAACCTGGAAGAAACGCAGCACACCTCGACAACCAGAAACAAGGAAGGAAAGGAAAAAAAAAGGGAAAAAGGAAAAAAGGGAATAAGAAACGGCACACAAGACACACTCAACACACATACCCTTTACAGACTATGCACCCATCCATCCTACAAACCATGACACGCGACCACAAGCCCCACCAGACATCACAACCCTCAGACAACAAGAGACATAGCGAGACACATCTCCTATCAAACACTAGTAAAGCGAACCCCTAGAGACAAACACACAAAACAACAACAGACGACCAACACACAAAGCGCACTCAGACCCAAGCGTAAAAACACACCTCAAACGAGAAAAAAAAATATAATAATAAATATAAATATAAATATATACACAGACATAATCACACAACAAAAACAATAAAGAGGTAATAAATAATCGGAAAAAAAAGAAAAACCCCAACTCCCCCCCAAACACATCCCCCAACACTATCCCATTACAGCGGAGCTCCGGACAAGCGACCACAACAAAAGGTAAGTGCTAGCCTTAACTATAACGACCCGCACAGGACGAATCACTATCTTCAGAAATTACGAATCGATCGGGAGCGCACGATGCGAACACCACCCCAGCCCCGCCACCCACACTCTCCATACCCAGAGAACGAGCTCTGATCAACAAAAACCTAGACACACCCGCGCGACACCAGAGAAATAGGAATACACGGACAAGAAACGCAACTCGAGATAGACTCACGACACCCGAACCCGCATCCCACAACAGCGCGAAACAGCCTGCATCCTAACACATAAACCCAGGCGCGGAATAAGAACAAGAAAAACCTAGAAACTAGCAGCAACAATAGGTAGAACAACTACCACAACAACCCCAAAACCGAAAGCCAAAATAATCGCACCCCCCGCGTAAAACCGAAATCGCCCACCCACGAATAACACATCCCAGTCCCAAGCCAAGGGGAACAAAGTCAGTACCCCCAACACAACCGACAAACACCTAGGTCAGAGAGCGAAAGAGAGAGAGAGAGAAAGAGAGAAAAAAGAAAGGAAAAATAACATATACACAAATAAATAAAGAAACGAATAAAATATATATACAACAGAGTAAAAAAAAAAAAAACTATAACGCACATAAAATAAGCAAACACCCCACTCCTCCCTTAAAAAAAAAAAATCCTTAAAACTCACCACAAATAAAGAATCATAGAGTGAGCATCCCCATCCACATAATCCCACCCCACCCCGGCGCCGACTAACCTTATCGGTTCACAGGTCTACTTTACCACACAGCCACGACACTCGGCAGGGCAACAAATAACAAGGGATAGCAGAGGACGGCAGTGACAACAAAACGGCCATAAAACCAGACACACCACTGAAAGCGCACCCCACCACACACAAGGGCACGCAAACTAAATAAAAAAAAAGGGAAAGAAAAAGGAAAGGAAAAAGGAAAGAAAAAGGAAAAAAAAAATCCTCTCAAAAAAGGAAAAAGAAAGGAAGATAAAGAAAGGAGAAAAAAGAGAGAAAAGAAAAAAGAGAAAAAAGAGGAAAAGACATGAAAATAATCCAAGTGAACCTCCACCACGCGGCCGGGGCAGCGGCCCTACTGGCCAAGAAATTCAACGAGGAAGCATTCTATGTGGCACTCATCCAGGAACCCTGGATCAGTCGAAAAGGTATAAGAGGCATGAACGGGATTGGAACCATACATTCTAACAAGATAAACGAGGAAACGAGAACCTGCGTGGTAACAAGAAGAAACATAACGGGTACCCTGATGACCCAATTCACGGACAATTCGATCACGACCGTATCGATACAAGTAGGAAAAGGAAACGAATCCAAGGAAATACTAGTAGTATCATTGTATCTACATCACGAAGGGAAAGACATCCCGGGCAAGAAATGCACGGAAATGGTAGAATGGGCAAACAGGAACGACGTCCCTGTGATAATAGGAGCGGACGCGAACGCCAGAAACAGGCACTGGGGAAGCACGGATACCAACCCAAGAGGAGTGATCCTCATGGACTATATAGTAAACGCGGGGCTGTTCATAGCCAACTACGGAAACAGACCGACGTACGTCACAAAGAACAGGAAAGAGGTTCTGGACATAACCATATGCTCAGAATCAATAATAGACAAATTCTACAAATGGAAGGTACTGGACGAGATTAACGGCTCAGACCACAACTCGATAGAGTACAGAATAAGATGGGACTGCCAAACGGAAACAGAGGAAAAAAGGAGCGTTAACAACACAGACTGGGACAGATTCAAGGAATTGAACAAGGAATCAGTAAAAACATTGGAAGGAAAATACGGAAACGCGGCAGAAATAGACGCGTACGCGGAAAGCATAGCGACAACGCTAAGAATGAACTGGGAAGACGCAACGGAGGCAACTCCGACGACAGGAAGAAGGAAAGTAAGATGGTGGAACAAAAAACTAGAGAAAAAGAAAGAAACGGTGAAAATATGCAAACAAAGATGGAGGAAGGCCAAACCAAGGAATAAGGCTAAGAAATGGGCAGCCTACAAAAAAGAATGCAAAAACTTCAGGTACGGAATAATGAAAAGCAGAAGAGAATGCTGGAAGAAATTCACCAAGTCGATCGAGAAAACCTCGATAGCGGCCAGAATCACACAGACTCTGCTGAAATGCGGAGGCGCCAACATGGGAGCAATAAGAAAGGGAAACACCTTACTCCACAGGAACGACGAGATAATGGAACAACTGCTGGAGACCCACTTCCCCGGGTTCACCAGAGACACGGGGGCCGAAGCCGCCGAGGAGGAGAACAACGGAACCAACGAGGTACAACCGAACTGGAGGCTGGCGAATCAGATCGCCAACCCCAGCAGGGTCAAATGGGCCCTATCGGTCTTCAGCCCGGACAAGGCTCCTGGGCTGGACAAGCTGAGCCCGCGAATTCTAAAGAAATCGCAAAATCAATATGGACAGGCCATAACCAACCTGATAAAAGCAAGCATTGCTACGGGACACATCCCGGAAGCATGGACGGTAACGAAGGGAGTATTCCTACCCAAACCCGGGAAAACGGATCTAACGGTACCAAAGGCATACCGACCGATATGCCTGACATCGTTTCTGCTGAAAACAGCAGAAAAACTGATCGACAGGCATCTCAAATGCACCACGCTAAGGGAAAGGGAACTGTTCGAAGGGCAACACGCCTATAGAACGGGACACTCGACGGAAGTTGCCCTACACAGGGTGTTAAACGAAGCCGAAAAGGCACGCGTAAAAAAGGAATGCGCCATGGCGTGCTTCATGGACATCGAGGGGGCATTCAACATGACCCCGATCGATGCCATGGACCAAGCGATGGAAGACTTCAACGTGGAACCAAACATCAGAACATGGATAATGAACATGTTGAAGAACAGAAGGATCAAAGCGTACAGAGGGGACGCGGAAGTAGAAGGCAAGGTAAAAAGGGGCACCCCACAGGGGGGAATACTCTCCCCACTGCTGTGGTGCATGGCGCTGGACTCGCTCCTACGCGCACTGGAGGAAACCGGAGCCACGATAGTGGCCTACGCCGACGACGTGGCCATCGTAAGCAGGAACAAGGACAGAGGAAAATGCGTGGAAACGATACAGACGGCGTTAAACATAACGGAAGTCTGGTGCGAAACGGTAGGCCTATCGGTAAACCCCGAGAAAACAGAGGTAATGGAATTCACCAGGACCACCCTGTACCCGGTGGACAGCGGACTGTGCTACATGGGCACGCCGTTGCAACTAAAAGAGAAGGTAAAATATCTGGGTATAACCATAAACAGGAAACTGATGTGGAGACCACACATCAAAGGCAAGGTAGACGCAGCAAAAGGGAACATAATGATGCTGAGCAGAGCGGTAGGCGCAACCTGGGGACTAACACCGTACATCCTAAGATGGATCTACAAGGCGATCGTGGTGCCGAGGGTGACATACGGAGCGGCAATATGGTGGAAGGGAACGGACCTGGCTACGGTCAAAGGCTGGCTGGACAGGCTACAGGGCATGGCGAACAGAAGAATTCTGGGATGCGTGGGAAACACGCCAAACAGAACGATGGAGGTGCTAGCGGACATACAACCGCTAGACATAAAGGTAAAGGAAATAGCATTGAAAACAGCATACAGACTAATATGCTGGAACAAATGGGAAGACCTAGGCTACGGCCACTCCAACATCATCGACTACATAGGAAAAAGGGACAACAGGGAACTCATCACCCTGAGCCAAATGCAAAAGGACACTGACGAGAGAAGATACCTGGACAGCAAACTGTACAAAACGGAGATAAGAGAAAGGGACGACTGGAAGAAGGGAATACCAAGGGACCTGAAGGAAACGGCACTCTGGTACACAGACGGATCGAGGAAAAACGAGCTGACAGGCGCAGCTTGGACAAACAACAAGGACAGGCACTTCTACGTCAAACTAGGAGAGCATCCCACAGTTTATCAAGCAGAGCTACTGGCCATAAAGTTATGCGCCCTGGAAATCATAGGAAAAGGGGAGAACAAGAAAGTAATCACGATCTGCACGGACAGCCAGGCGGCCATCAAAAGTCTGCAGCAGCTGGAGTGCAGATCGAGACTGTTATGGGAGACACACGACACGCTGAATCAGCTGGTCAAAAAGGGAAAAACAGTCAAGATAACCTGGATACCAGGTCACTCGGGACTAGAGGGAAACGAAAAAGCGGACGAATTGGCAAACAAGGGATCGGACTCATCTCCGGAGGAACCACAACAGTGGGTTGGACTACCAGACGCCAACTACAACCTCCTGGTAAGAAGATGGGCGGTAGAAAGATCAGCGGAGAAATGGAGAACATCCACGGGGCTGGAACACAGTAAAAGGTTCCTGGGGGTAGATGAATGGCCAGCCAAAAGGGTCAGGGGCATCATCGACCTGAACAGGAAGGAACTAAGAAGAATGGTAGAAACGATCACGGGAATAGCCCCGCTGAACAAACATCTCACAAAACTGGGAAGAGCAGACACGAGTCTATGCTCGCTATGCAACGAAAAAGAAGAAACACCCGAACATATAGTCACGGAATGCGAGGCAATAACGAGAAAAAGAAGGGCAATACTAGAAGACAGTACTATCGAGGGCGACGTACTGAAAGCAACAGAATGGAAAAAACTAAAACGGTTCATGGAAGAAGTAGATCCATGGAAAGAATAAAGGAAAACAAGAAAGAAAGGAAAAAAAAAAAGAAAAAGGGAGAAAAAGGAAGCAAGCAGAGCAGGTTATGTTATGGCAATAAACTGAGACTACTTATGCAGTCGATGATGGACCCCCACGCCAAAACCTGCCTGCTTGCGACCGAATCACAACAAGGGAAAAAAGGAAAAAAGGAAAAACACAGGAAAATGACAGGGATCAAAACGACCGTAAAGAAAAAACTATACAGAAAGAATCCAAAGAAAAGACGGAAGCAAAACCAGACAATCAAGAAACAATGGCAAAAGTCGAAAAAACCCAGACTAAACAAAGGAAAGACAATAAAGGAGAGCAGGATACAAGAATAACAACAGACAGCAAGAAGACCGGAACAACAACACAAAGATGTGGAAAAAGAGGAGGAACCACTGAAAAATCAATTACCGACAACCACACACAAGGAAGAAAAAAAAAAGAGAGGAAAAAGAAAGAAAATCAGGAAAAGGACACCTCAACAACTGAAAGACGAAAGCACACAAAAGGAACCCAAAACATGGAAGCTGAGAAACCAAGAAGAAAGCGACAGCCCAAGAAACCCAGATTTAAAAAAAAAGGGAAGGCAAACAACATACAAACACATACAAAATCACAAGAAACAGGAGCAGCGACACGAAAGCACGGAAAACGCACAAAATGGGAAACAATAAGAAAGGAAACCAATAACACAAGAAGAACAACCCACAAGAAACAACAACCAGGAAAGGCGAATCCTAGAAGGTACACGCCAAGGGTAATAGATCCGAAACACACACAGTCGGACTCCACCCCGACAGACTAACGACAAACCAAACAAGGAACAAAACAGAACAGGAGAACGTGGACACAAGATCCACGCAGGGAAACACAAACACAGACAATCCGGGACACACTCCCAAAGGAACAAAAACACTAGGAGATTCAGATGCGGCACAAACACAACGGACCAAACGAACAAGGAATAAGCAAACAAGGAGATCAAATAGAGGAAAACCAATAGCGGAACCACCAATAGCGGAACTCCACCACGGAGACCAGACTCGAAAGAGTGACAAAGGAACACCACCAGGCACGAACCAAAACGGGAAGACCCACAAGAGGCAGCAACAATAGACAACTCGGGACACACTCCCAAGGGAAGGTACAAACACTAGGAAATTCAACCCAAACACAACAACCCGAACGGACCAAACGAACAAGGAATAAGCAAACAAGGAAATCAATTAGAGGAAAGCCAATAGCGGAACCACCAATAGCGGAACCACCAATAGCGGAATCTCATACGCAAACAGAGGAAGTCGAACATGGGTGACAAACCTGAATGGGCGACGACCGGATCCAATCCGGTCGAAACCTGGGGACGATGGTCACGTCCAAACTCTTCCAGCCACAGATCCTAGTGCGTTTCTCGAGCCCTCCACAACCCCAACTCGCGGCAGGCTCGGCAAGGAATGACCGAATGGAAGCGATATCCCGGCTGCGCCGGGATTTCGCCGAAGTCGGATCGGCCCCCAAGTAGATGTATGCCCGCCGGTGTGAAAGGTTTCCGAGAGCGAAAACCGGATGGAAGCGATATTCGGGTCAATGGCCAGAATTTCGCAGAAGTCGGATTGGACCTCGAGGACTCCGGACGCACACGGTAGCATATAAAGCCATCCCAACGTTTCTATTGACACGCGACCCCTTGCTTTGCTGCCCCATATATATATGTAGAGTCGTAGCTCAGGACCTATCCTAACCTAGGGGTGGGAGAGGGTAAGTTCCGGACAGCCGGAACAGCTTAGGGACGGGACGTCAAACTCGAGAACACACGACATGGATCTATGGTGTAGTTGGGGGGGCCAAACACGGGCAGGCCAGGCAAACCTGCATGATCTGAAGGTGAGAAGGCCCGACGTACGCTCCGAGCCGTAAAACGCTCAAAAATCCATACACGTAGGTAGAATGGCCTTCTCATCAATGATGATCGCACCCTGATTAGTAGATTGACGCTCTGAAAGTTGCCCGGGCTATAAAAAGCAGAGCGGCTTTCGAACGCAGTGGCTATTCGCAACCCCTCTGGGGCCGAGGACCGGTTACCGCCATATGAAATCGGCTGTGCTGCTGATGTGCGAACCGGCGAGGGCAACCGACTGCCCTCGCCCCGGTCAGACTCTTTACTACTACTACTACTACTACTACTACTACTACTAGTACTACTACTACTACTACTACTACTACTACTACTACTAGTACTACTACTACTACTACTACTACTACTACTACTACTACTACTACTAGGATAGGGTTAGGATAGGGTTAGGATAGGGTTAGGATAGGGTTAGGATGTTTATCAGTCAGTGAATCCGAACTGGCTGAATTACAGAAGATATCTCCAGTATCAAAGATAAGGAAGAAACCGAAATCACTTGTGTACTCCGAAGAGGAGGAAAAAGAGGATAGACGGAAGAACCTAGTTAAACTTGAAGCTAAACTTAGCGACAAGTTTAAAGATAAAATCCAGGATATAATCTTAGGAGATACATCCAATCTGCAGGACGATGATAAAAGAATCCTAGCAGACAGATTGGACATAAATTGCGAAAATCTGAGGACTGTCAAAGAGATTATTAGTAACATCCAAAGTTATAATGAATTTGAAGGAAGTTCAGATAAGCTTAAAAAATTCCAAAGGTATCTTGAGGAACTCATGGTTGAACAAGACATAATAACACCGATTATGAGACCATGGCTTGAGCAGTGGAAAGCAAAAGAAAGAAAGAGAATAGAAGAGCTGAAGTTGGAAAAAATTAGAAAAAGAATTCTTAAGAAAGAAGAAGAGAGGAAAATAGAAGAAGAAAAGAAGAAGGTCTCACCTAAACAAAGGGTGGATTTACCTGTTCTTTCTGCGGAAGGAAGTGTTGAGAGCATTGGCCCAGGTATTCCACAAATAGTTTTAACGGAGTTACCTGGTGACTTTATAACTGAAAGAGAAATGGAAGATACCTCGGTTGTCGTCGCGGGGGCTGATCCTGTGGTGGGTACACGGGTTGATCATGGCGGTGGCGATGATCCGGGGGTGATACCTGAAAAAGAAAGAAAAATTAATACTTCACAAGAGGAACCGATGGAATGGAAAGCGGATTCGATTGAAGATCCCATCCTTAAACCTGATCTTGGTATTGGATTGATGACACCTGAAATAGAAAAAGAAAATATTAGTAAGGATAATGAAGGAGGAATGGAATGGACCGATGAAGTAGGGGAGGGTCCTGGTACGGAAGAAACGATGGATTCCGGGATGAAGTCTCCTGAAAAAGAAAAGACTAGTTCAGAATGGAAGACTGACCCCAATGTACCTACCTTGACGTGGACGAGGTCACCTTCTAAGATTACACCGGGTATAAGTGGGATTACAATGAGCCCTCGTATCTCTTTGTTTAGGGTAGATTTAAAGAAAACTACTCCCCAAGAAGAAGAGAAGAAAACAACTAAAAAAGATAAAAATTATAAAACCCGTATTTTTACTCAGGGGGGAAAAGGAAACAAACCTACAATCAGATCGGTAATTGACCTTAAACCTCAGGAAATGAATACAGATAAATCATCTGAGACGAAACTACAGGGCAATGTCCGTAAATATTCTAAACAAGTAAGTAAGGTATTATTAAATACACAGAAGAAAGTTAAAGACCTTGCATCCTATATAACTACTTGTAAAAATGTTAGGGTGGGATACAAGGAGATAATAAAAGATTTACCTGACGAGTTGGATAAAATCATAAAGCTGAAGGATCAACTTCTTAGCTCTTATGATTTAAATCAAAAAATCTGCACAGCTAAAGAGGCTTCAACATATAAGATTGATAAGCCTCGGAAAGATAGTGCTATCCAAACCTCTCCAACCCCGGATCCTTCAAACCCGTTTGGGATGGAGATGATGGGAAATGATAAGAGGAGAATAATGGATTTGGAATTTGGAGAAAGGAACGAGAGAGACAGTGGAGTATCATATGCTGCTATCACCTCTAAGAAGAGGAAAATAGACACACACTTCCAACAGGTAACTGGATCAGGTCCTTCTGTGATGAGATCGGAACCTTTGGCAGTGAGGGAGTCAGATGACCCTATATTGGACATATTGACAAACCTTACTGTACAAAGAAAGAAGATGATTCAACATATAGCAGGATTGAAAGAAATAGATGGTTCCTTAAGAGAATCAGAAAAAAGAATAGTCGAATCGGAATCCGATCCGAGGACATCTCAGGATGAGCAAATCATATTACAGAAAGCTAAGTTAACTCTGTTAACTATGAAAAAAGATATAAGAGATGTCAATATAAGCTCGGACAATATAAAGGAAATATTGGGAGGTATTCAGTCAAAACCCAAAGAAATTAGGAAGACTGAATTATCGCACCCAAATAAGGAAAAAGAAAAAAGTAAATCAGACCCAATCGTGAAGAACATCCGGCCGAGATGGTCCGTCTCTCGACCGGATGCATTACTAATTAAGCTCAAGGACGAGTCAGATAATAAAGCTAAAGAGGAAACATACAAAAAGATTGGAGAATTGGACACGGATGCAACTGATAAGATTCGCAAAATCAGGAAAACGAGAAACGGCGAAATTTTGTTAGAATTAGAACAGGATGCCGATACTGACGCAATTAAAAGAGCCATTTATGACTCTTTAAATAAAGATGACATAATCAAGACCCTCCAGAAGACATTCGACATGGAGATCAAGGACATTGATCCCTTTGTCGAACAGGAGGAAGTCATTAAGGCATTAGAGGTTCATCTAGAATGTAACCCGGAAGACTTTAAAGTAAGAGTTTTTAGAGAGTCTAGAATGGGCACGAGAATTGCCGTTATTGAATTGCCAATCAAATATTTGGATAAAGTAATGAATAAAAACCGGATTAGGATTGGTTTCACAAAGGTAACACTAATTCCAGCACCCAGAATAAATAAGTGCTATAAATGCCACCGTCTAGGGCATTTTAGTGCGAATTGCACGGAAAAAATGATAAATAACATCAGGTGCAGGAAGTGTGGAAGAGAAGGTCACGACATAACGGCATGTCAGCAGAAATATATGATGTGTTTAGATTGCTCAGCTCTAGAAAAACCAGCGGGTCATCTTGTTGAATCGATGGCATGTCCCATTTTTAAAGAAAAATATAGGATTAAACAAACACAGTTCCTGAAATATCACAGAGAAAAGAAAAAACAGGAAGAATTAAGGATCAGTAAAAATAAAAACGTAAAAGATGAGACTATGGTAGAAGATGTACCTATGATAATGGATGAGTTAGGTTCGACACCTGGAGTAACCCCATTTCATACCCCTGGGAATACTCCAAGAAATTTGATGAGGCATGCGCGATCTCCATTAGATAGGAGAAAAAGAAAAATGGAATTTGAATTGTAATATACATAAATGTAAATAGTTAATTAGTGGTAATAGTGTATTTGTATATAAGGAATCAAATGGATGTATATACTTACCTGCATAGATTTAAAGAGAAAGAGGAGGAGCCGAAGGTAGCGGGCCTGGAGTAATGCGGCAAGCGGGTCCCAGGTAACTGCGACTATCTTCGGCAAGTAGTAGGCGAGAGGAGGGGCACACACGTCACCGTGTGTCCCGGGAGGTGGAAGTTTTCAAATTTACCACCTTCCTTAACAAAAAAAAAAAAAAAAAAAAAAGGATAGGGTTAGGATAGGGTTACCCCCAACCCAACACGCGGCAGGCTCGGCAAGGAAAGACCGCATGGAAGCGATATTCCAGCCTCGGTAGGAATTTCGCTGAAGTCGGATCGGACCCCAAGTTGATGCGTACGCATTAGGGTGGGAAGCCTTCGAGGGCGATGACCGCATGAACGCGATATACCGGTCTTCACTGGTATTTCGCCGAAGTCGGATCGGAGCCCGAGGGGGCCGAACACATAGTACGCAAATTCATCCCAACGACTGTAAAGGCGCGGCCCCTTGCTTTTGAAACACCCGTAGAAGCGTAGAGTAGCCTATCCTAATCCAGGGTGGGAGTGGGTAAGTCCCGGACAGCCGGGATAGACTAGGGAAAGGGATGTAAGACTCGCAGGCGCACGACATGGTTCTATGGTGAAGAGGGGGGGCCAACTGGGCAGGTGTGGCGAACCTGCATGATCCGAGGGTGAGCACGGCCCGACGTACGCTCCGAGCCGTAAAACGCTCAAAAATCCATACATGTTAGGTAGAATGGCCGACTCACCGATGACGATCGCTTCCCTGACTAGTAGACCGACCGCTCTGAAAGTTGCCCGGGCTATAAAAAGCAGAGCGGCGGTCGAACGCAGTGGTATTTGCAACCCTACGGGGCCGAGAGCCGGTCGCCATATGAAACTGACGCAATGTCGGTGTGCGATCGGGAGAGGGGAGGTGCCTGGCGGCACCACCCCCTCTCCCGCAAGGACAGGTAGCGGTGCCGATCACCTCTGCCCCGGCTGAATTTACTACTACTACTACTACTAGGATAGGGTTAGGATAGGGTTAGGATAGGGTTAGGATGCCGCCTGGGTCCAAGGTCATGTGGCGCTGACAATGCTGACTCTGAACCATTGTCGGTTTCGTCTTCACTATTTGTGGAGGTCACATGGCTAAATCCTCTCACTCCAACCTCCTCGTGGTGGACCCGGGCACCCACTGCGGTGGGTGGCGAATGGAGTCAGGGGTGTGCACGAGACGCGGCCCTACGCTTTTTTCCTGTGCATGTCACAGTTAGGCCCGCGACTCGTGTATTATGTGTGTGTGTATGTCTGTGTATGAGTGTGTGTGTGAAAGGGCTGTGGCCGGTGCGCGGTGGATATTCCTCGGAGACTAACCAAGGGGGGAGTAGTAGCCCCCCGACCGGGGCTGGGGGATATGTTAGTACCTAACCTCTGTCCGTGGCAACACGGACATGTTTAATGTGGGAGAACCGCTACCCCCAGCTGACTGGAGCCAATGCGAGGGTTGAAGCCGCGTTATCGGGCGCAGGTATGGAGGATTATCTGGCCAGTATTTCCTCATACCCCTAGCTCTGGGGGAGAATACCAGAGCCACGTCTAGCCCGAACTTGGGATAGCCGGGTCGGAACCGGTAGGCCCATAAGTAGGGATGACGTTAAACCTTTAGCATCATTTATGGCGCGGGCCTATCCCGTATTATTTTTTAGTAGAGTCACACGCACCGATAGGTTTGGCCAACTGACAAGCCGCTTCTCGGTTTCGGTGCGCATAACTAGGGTTTTCACTCCGGCGGGGAAGTACCCCTACTGCGGTAGGGGTCCCATGATGGGCGAACCGTCGTTATTCATAAATAACACGGCCATGGAAGGCATCATAAATTTAAAAAACGACGTTGTTAAGGAGGTTACCCCCGGGACGGGGGCACCACGGACGCGGTCGAGGACGTCCACTCCAACCGGGAGAATTCCCGGGGGGAGTGGACGTTCGAGCGTCCGGGGTGCGTCCGTCACGAGGGCGGGTGCAGGTGGGGGCGGATCTCGATCCGTCTCCCCTGCTGGTAGCCGTGCCGAAAGTGAGACGATTTCAATATCGTCGTCTCTCTTTTCGGTCGGCAGGGGGGAGAAGCGGGAGAGATCCCCCTCCCTCGATCAGGAAGAAGGGCCTAAGCCCTCGAAGAATAAGGACCCCTCATCGACTGTGGGCCAACGCCAGCAGTCGATGAGGGGCCTTCTTCCTGGGGAGCTCACCGCAATTGCGGTCGAGTCTTCCCGGTTAGTGGAGGTCACGGCCTTGAAGAGCGGCAACCTGAAGGGCACGGCAATCCGTGACCTGAAGGATGCCGCTCGGGATATCGAGGCCGTGATGGAGGAGCTCCGGAGGCGGGGGTTAACGGGGTTAGATGCCCCTGCACCCGCCCCCGGGCCCTCGTCGGGATGATCCACGCCCGTGGACCCTGGGGCTCCGAATGCAGTCTTGTGGGACAAGATGCAGGCGGAGAACCGGGCCCAACGGGCGGAGAACGCCTCCCTCTGTCTGGAGATGGCGGGGGTGCGGAGTACCCTGGAGGCAGTGAAGGGGGAGATGATGGCCTTGAAGAGGCGGCTTGACGCCCCCTCTTTGAGGACATCACCTCCCCCCGAGCCCAGGGTACCTCCTGCGCCCCGCATTCTCCCGCCAGGGCCAGGTGAGGCCGTGTTGGTGCGCGGTCTCGACGAGGGGGCTCTCCTGGAGAGGATTGGAGACCTTATCGACGCAAAATTTGCGTCGATAAGGGAGGAATTCCATATCTCCCAGCGAGATTCCCCCCCGTCGAGGAGCGCGGGTGTTGCCGGGGGTGGGACCCGTCCGGTCGTTAGACCGGCGGCTCCCCCCCCTGCATCACCCGGTGTGTTGGCGGTTCCCTCCTCCAGCTCGACCCCTTCCTTCCCTTCCCTCGTCGGGGGCGTTCCCCCGGCAACCCCCCTTGTCCCTCCCTCTGGGAAGGGCAAGGGGAATAAGAAGAAGAAGGGGGTGGAGCTGGTGGAGGGGGTGTGGTCGCCCGGGCGGCCCCCCCTGTTTCACCGCTTCCTCCCCTCCCGCAGGCGAGGAAGAAGAAGGGGAAAGGGGGTGGAGGAGGAGCGGCGGCCTTAGCCCCCGCCCCGATCCCACCCCCCTCCCCTGCGGTGGGTAGCCACCCGGCCGGCCCCTCGTCCGCGCCCCCTCAGGGGACGTGGGCGTGGGTGGTCGGCCGGAGGGCTACCCACCGCAGGGGAGGGGGGTGGGATCGGGGCGGGGGCTAAGGCCGCCGCTCCGACTCCCCCCCCTAAAAAGGGGGGAGACCTTACTCCCCGCACGGCCGCGGTTACAATAACCGTGCCGGAGGGGAGTAAGGCCACCTATGCCGAGGCCATCAGGGTTGCCAGGAGCAAAATTGACCTGGGCGCCCTAGGAATCGAGGCCCTCTCTTGGAAGAGGGCCGTCACCGGGGGCCTGATAATTCAGGTCCCCGGTGCCGAGGGGTCGACCAGGGCTGATGCCCTGGCAACCAGGATGGCCTCGGTATTGGGGGAGATGGGGGTCCGGGTGTCGAGGCCGGTGAAGAAGGCGGAGTTCCGCCTTACCGGCCTCGACATCTCGGCCACGCCCCAAGAGGTAGCGGCGGCGGTCGCCTTGGCCGGGGGCTGCACCCCTGCAGAGGTCCGGGTGGGGGAGATTAAGATCCCCCCCACCGGTCTCGGCACTATTTGGGTGCAGTGCCCGGCTGCCGCGGCCGTGGCGGTCGAGAAGGTCGGCCGCATAAGGGTGGGGTGGGCTTTCGCCCAAGTGGTGGTACTGGCGGCTAGACCGCTGCAGTGCTTCCGCTGCCTTGCCCTAGGGCATGTACGGCAGCGGTGCACTGCGGAGGTCGACAGAAGCGGCCAGTGCTACCGGTGCGGAAGCCCGTCCCACCGGGCCGCGGCCTGCACGGCGCAGGCGAGATGCGTCGTGTGCGAGGCCGCGGGGCGGCCGGCGGGCCACAAGGCGGGGAGCAAGGCGTGCTCCCCGCCTTCTAGGCCCAAGAAGGGTAAGGGGGGGAAGGCTGCGGCTTCCCCCCCCTGCAAAAGCCGGTGAAGGGGTGGTGACCCCCGCCGGCCCTCAGGCCATGGACGTAGACTCGGCGGCGGCGGGTGGAGGGGTGGTTCTGCCCCCCCCCTCCCCCCGCCCCGCCGACTCGAAAGGGGGACTCGCCAGCCGTTTAAATGGCTGACGAGGCCCCCCGCCTGAGGGTGCTCCAGGCCAACCTCAGTCACGACAGGCGTGCGCAGGACTTGATGGTCCAGCACGCCGCCGAGTTTGGGGTTGGCCTGGCAGTAGCCACGGAGCCCTACAGTGTCCCCTCCCATCCGCATTGGTTTGGGGACCTGGAGGGCTCCGTGGCCGTGTGTTACCGCGAGGGCGGAACACTTCCCCCCTGTTCCGAGGTCGATCGGGGCAGGGGGATGATTTTAGTACGCTGGGGAAGGCTTCTGGTTGCAGGGTGTTACAATTCGCCAAACTGCGGGCCGGCGGACCTCGGGGAATTTTTGGACCGGCTGGGGGTGATGATCGCCCCCTATATAGCCGGTCCTGTGCTGGTTCTGGGGGACCTCAATGCTCGTTCTGTCGAGTGGGGGGACTCCCAGACCAGCCCCCGGGGCACGGTATTGGCGGATTGGGCGGAGGGGCAGGGACTCTGGTTTCTGAACCGGGGTTCAGTCCCTACGTGCGTGAGGTGGAATGGTTGGTCGATCGTCGACGTTTCGTTGGCGACGACCACCGCCTTGCGCCGTGTGTCCGACTGGCGGGTCTGGGAAGGTGAGACCCTGTCGGACCACAGCTACATCTTTATGGATGTGGCTGTGGATCCGGCCCCGCCGTTGGACACGCCCCTCCGTGGCGGCACCCTGTCAACGCCCAGGTGGGCGTTGACACAACTGGACGAGGACCTGTTGAGGGCCGTAATTATCGGCTCCGCCTGGCCAGAAACGGCCAGGGAGCGCGGTGTGGATGAGGGGGCAGAATGGCTCCGGGGCACGTTGCAAATGATTTGCGACGTGGCGATGCCCCGGTGCCGAAAGCTGCCCCCGAGAAGATCCGTGTACTGGTGGTCGGGCGGGCTGGAAGAGTTGAGGAATGTCTCCAGCGCCGCTCGTCGCCAGTACACCCGCGCTCGGCGCCGCCTTCGTAGAGGCGGCGTCTCGGAGTCGGAAGTCGCCGGTCTGTACGAGTTGTTCAGATCGGCGGCTACGGCCTTCAAACGGCAAATTGCCGTTGCCAAGGCCCGGGCTTGGGACCAGCTCCTGCTGACTCTCCGAGACGATCCTTGGGGACGCCCATATAGGACGGTGCTTGGGAAGCTCCGTCCTCGGGCGTCCCCTGTCTCGGAGAGGCTTGACCCGGAATTTCTGGGGCGTGTCGTGAGTACTCTCTTCCCCCCCAATGGGGAGGAGGGGGGGAATAGACACGCCCCGGCTCCGGCCAACGATTGGCCGGAGGATTTCCGGGTCACTGAGTGGGAGCTGGAGATGGCCATCGGGAGGCGCCGAGGAGGGGGCAAGAAAGCCCCCGGTCCGGACGGCGTCCCCGGGGTCATCTGTGCTCGGGCTTTGGGGGTCCTCGCCCCGGCTTTCAGGCGCATCATGGATGCAAGCCTGGGCCGGGGAGCCTTCCCCAGCGTTTGGAAGAGAGGTCGCCTGGTCCTCCTCCAGAAGGAGGGGAAACCCGTCGATTCTCCCTCGGCTTACCGGCCGGTGTGTCTGCTCGATGAGGCGGGCAAGCTCTTTGAAAGAGTTATTGCTGCCCGCCTCATCGAGCACCTGTCGCGGGGGGATGGTCCCGGACTGAGCGACAGCCAGTACGGTTTCCGGGGGGGCGCTCTACGATAGACGCTCTAGAGCGTCTGCGCCTCCTCCGGGAGAGGGCTGTCGCTGAGGGCGGGGTGTTGTTGGCGATATCATTAGATATCTCTAATGCCTTCAACACCCTGCCCTGGGTGGAGATAGAGAGGGCCATGGAATTTTTCCAAGTGCCCTCCTATCTGCAACTGGTAGTCCGGGACTATCTCCGCGGCAGGGTGGTGGAGTTCACCGGCCGGTACGGAGAGAGCCACGAGAGGGAGATGCACCGCGGGGTTCCGCAGGGGTCGGTTCTAGGACCACTCCTGTGGAACCTAGCTTATGACGCGGTGCTCCGGGTTTCCCTCCCCCACGGCACGGATGTCATCTGCTATGCAGATGACACCCTGGTGTATGCCGTGGAGGAGAACTGGAGGAGGACCAGGCACCTCGGCGAGAACGCCCTGGACTGCGTGGTTGGGCGGATCCGCAGAATGGGTCTCCGGGTGGCAGCCGAAAAGACAGAAGCCTTATGGCTTCATAGGTCTAGGCTGCCACCCCAAGGACAAGACCTGCGGATCCGTGTTGCGGATGCCTACGTCGAGGTCAAGCCCGTTATTAAATATCTGGGCTTGACACTCGACGGCCGCTGGCGCTTCGAGAGGCACTTCGATCTCTTGGCCCCCCGATTGGCTAGGACAGCGGCCGCCCTAGGGCGGCTGCTGCCAAATATCGGGGGGCCCGATACGAATGTACGCCGCCTTTATGCGGAGGTGGTGCGGTCGATGGCCCTTTATGGGGCCCCCGTGTGGTCCCTCGCGTTACGGGACGGCCGGCATAATCGGACCCTTTTGGAAAGGGTCCGTCACCGGCTGTCCCTGAGGACCATACGGGGATACCGTAGCATCTCCGCGGAGGCGGCGGGACTCCTCGCCGTGATTCCACCCTTCCACTTGGTGGCGGCCGAGCGGGCGACCTGTTACCAGATCGCCTGCTCGGCCCGCCGACCGTATGGGGTGGAACTCGCGGTCGAGGAGCGGGATGAGATCGAAGTGCGAAAGCGCCAGGCCCGGGAGGACATGATGAGCCGATGGAGGATGGAACTGGCTCCATCGGCTCGTCCAATTGTCCGGGCCCTCTTGCCCATTTTCGATATTTGGTGCAAGAGGCGGCTGAGGCTGACTTTCCGCATCACACAGGTGCTCTCCGGCAAGGGTTGCTTTGGAGAGTTCCTGTGTGTTATAAGACGGGAACCAACCACGCAGTGTCACCACTGCGGCGAGAGGGTGGATTCGGTGCGGCACACCTTGGAAGAATGCCCCGCGTGGGCAGTGCCGCGCCGAGCCCTTCAAGCCGTGGTGGGAGGGTGGGACCTCTCGCTCGCGGCCCTGGTCGACCACATGACCGCCAGCGAGAGGTCGTGGAAGGCGGTGGCCTCCTTCTGTGAGGACGTAATGTCCCAGAAGGAGGCCGCCGAGCGGGCCCGGGAGGCGGACCCGGGCTCCGCGAGGAGGGAGCTCGCGCGGGGGCGACCCCCCCGTAGGCGAGGACGCGCTCCCCCTCGGGGGAGAGGCCGGGGGGGAATCGCGCAAGGGGGATCGCCTCCGCGCGATGATTTGGGGCCTCATGGGGGGGGCGGAGGATTGGGTGGGGAGGGCGCGGGGGGTTCGCCCCCCGCGCCAGTTCGTGCCCCCGCGAGGGGGGCGACGGTGGGTGGGAGGTCGCGGGGAGTGTTCCCCTCCCCGCGACAGTTGATGCCCCCTCCTCTGGGGGGGGGGGCGTGGGGTTCCCCTTCGGCGCGGGGTGTACGCACCCCGCGCCGACGTTTGTCCCCATCCCGGGGGACGAGAGGGAGAAGGGGCCGGGGGGGGGTGAGCTGACCCCGGCCCATGGGGGGAAGTTAGACTTCTCCCCGGGGTGGTCGGTGACCTCGAAAAGACCATAGTCTAACCGAGGCACCGGCCACCCCCGGAGTCCAGCTCCGGGGGGGCGCGTGGGGGGTGGGGTGGGGAGAGCCGGGGCGTCCGATACGCTTCCGACGGCTCTCCCTTACCGGGAGCGGAGCCCTCGTGACCTGGCCAGGGGGGACCTTAGGGTTCCCCCATGAGCAGGACACGGGGGCGCCGGGGGCTGCATGTGGACCGAGCTGGGGCTCGGGAAGCATGATTCGAAGGCCCCAGGGATGGGAACACCGGGCGGGTCCCTCCGCCCGGGGTTCGGTTAGAGTAGGTTGGGGGAGTTAATCCTCCCCCGGGGTTTATTGTAGCTAGGAGTGAGCCAGTTGTATACCTCGGGTGGATCCTGGCTCCTCCTACATAGCTTAGGAGGGTGTGGAGTTTTAGTGGGTTGGCCTGGGGAGGGGGGCGCCGCGCTGCGCGCGACGACCCCCACCCTAGGAGAGCCCCACATAACCCCGGTTCCTCCCCAGGGGGCCGGGGTATGCGTACTGCATTTCTCCACATTAAAAAAAAAAAAAAAGGATAGGGTTAGGATGGAACGGTTCGAACGCTCGTAGGAGTAACGTCGCGAATTTTTTCCGATAGTTGTTCATTCGAGTAATAGTAGCGTTTATTGGAGTCAGTGTGAAATTTTAATTTTTATAATATTAATGGCGATATACGGTATTCGAAACAGTGCGATCTACTGAGAAGCGGCTCACGATCATTTTGCTCTACTTTTGGGAGGGCTAGGACAGCCCTGTGCCCCCCCAGAGGGAAGTTAAAAAACTGAAAAAACACCCTTCGAGGCAAATTTTGGATTTATGAGAGTGCGAGTGAGATAGAGTGCTGCCCATAGACCGTGAGTAAGAAAGAGACGGAATTCGACATAGAAGTCTGAAAAAATAATTTTTTTTTTTATAATTCTAAAAAAAGTAACTGAGTCACGTGACGTGCTCAGTTTCTTTATTTTATAAGCTAGACCCCCCTTCAGGGGGTTCAAATTAAAGAGCATAAAAAAATAACTAGTCCTACAATATAAAATTTGGGGGTTAGTTATCATTTTAGCAAAAGTTGGAGTAGACCCCCCCTTCCGGGGTCTCAAACGAAAGGGCATAAAATATACTCCCCGTTTATAAAATAAAAAATAGGGGTTAGTTGCGAAAAACTAAAACCGCGAGGAAAGTGCCCCTTGTGGGTACTCCACGAATAGGCCTCGAGGCAAGGAAGGCATTTATAATAGTTTTGAGCGTTTTAGAATATAGAGGTAGAAATTAGAACAAAAAATTAGAATATTAAGGCGGAAATAGGATAAGGGTAATTAAAACAAGGCGTGCGATTAGTATTAGTGTATTTAGTGTTAAGTTAGTAGTTTTATATAATATTTGCGATAATAAACTGTGGGAAAATCCAACCAAATTATTCGTGTACAATATTTTTGAGATCCAGTGTCCAGCGGGGCAGCGTCGGGGGTGCGGGAAACATCATCTTGAAAACCTGAAAAGAAATTTACAAATTAGAATACTTACCTAGGAAAATTGAGTACTTACCTCTCCGTGGGGCGGAGTCCGGGGTCCGGGATCCTGGGAAATTTTCACCTGCAAAAGAAAGAAAACATATTATTAGAGAATAGAATATTACAAAAGAAAGTTAAATAGCGAGAAAGGTATGGATTACTGCGAGGAAGACGAGGATGATAGAGCGACTATAGAAGGGTTAGATTTGTCCAGAACGCTTATTGAAAATACGGATATATTAGATACGGGCGAGTTAGTCGATAGCGACCAGTCGGTTTTCATAGTAGAGCAGTCACCTACAATTGAGACGAAACAGGTAAGAGGAAAGACAACGGAAAATAAAAATAAAAGGGATAGGTCAATAAATAGCGAAGATGAGGAAATAATGAGATACGAATTAAGAAAAGAAGAGGGAGGTAGTCAGGTATCAGTAGTGAAGAAAATGAAGATAAAAGGTTCAGAAGGACAGATAGAGGAAGAAACGAAAGAAAGATGTACCTCAGAATCAGAGTATAGAGACGCGTTAGAGATTTTGCCAGGCACGTCACAGGAAAGTGAAAAGGATAGAGGACAGGGCCAAGAGGGAAATAATTTAAATAATAGAACTACTGGACAGAATAAGAATAAAGATAAAGTTTCAGTGAAGACATTAAATCAGAGCTTTAGAGTAGAGAATGGAGAGAACAAAGACAAGGAGATGATAGTACATACAAGAGAAAGAGAGACTATAGTTAATAGGAATCCTTTAGATGAAAAGAAAGAACAGAAGGAAATAGACAAGCCAAAAATAGAAAAAGAAAAGGTAAAAGATAAGGTTATAGATAAGACCCCAGAAATAGATAGAAAAAGCACTGAGGATAAGGTTAGTCCGGATAATGAAGATCATGAGTCTGATATACTAGGATGTGTAAAATTATTAAAAGAAAAATTAAAATTAGCATTGAAGCAATGTATGATTAATGACAAACTAATGAGAAACATGGATCAAAGAGCAGGTAGTATGTTGAGGGGAATGAATCTACAAACACAGAATATTCTAGAGGTGGCAACATTATTAACAGATAAAATCAGACTAATTCACGAAAAAGATTTGTTAGTTGAAATGTTCTCGAAGAGAGATTTCGGTACACAAACTAACGAGAGAGGAATAGATAAGAAATCGGTAACGGATAGAAGGGGCTCCACCAGGGGAAATAAGGAAAGTAAAGGAATTCAGGCTGAAAGTAAAGCAGAGGTAACGAAAAGAAAGGTAGTAGAATACGAGGACGAGGTTTTCAGTGTAGGGGTAGAGAAGCCAGAAACATCAAATAGGATAGAAGTAGATGAGGAAGGATTTCAGACAGTAGAAAATAGAAGAAAAACTCAGCAGGAAGAGAGAAACAAAAAGAAATTAGAATTAGAAAAGAAAAGAGAGAGTGAGAGAAGGGAAAGGGAAATTAGAGGTAGACCTCCCAGAGTTCCGAAAACTGAAGCGGTCCTCATCAAAGTCGAAGAAGGTAGATCATTCGCAGATACATTGAAAATTATTAAGAGTCAAAACGGAAACAACTTAAACGAAATACAAACAATTAGGAAATCTAGAGGTGGTGATGTTTTAATAGAAATGGACAAGGACGCAAACACTCAACAATTCGAGACTTTTCTAAAAACTACTCTCGGTGACAGTCAAACGGTTAAAAGAATGGCGCCGAAAGTTATTTATGAAATAAAGGAGGTAGACCCAAGCATGGAAAAGAATGAAGTTAGGACAGAATTATCAAAATCTTTAGAAATAGATGAATCAGAGGTAGAAATTAAATCAGAAAGGTTTGCTTACGGCGGAACCAAGACAGTAATAGCAAATATCTCGGCAGCGGCGTCTGAAAAAATAGGAAACGATAATTTAATTAAAGTGGGCTATACAAAATGTAGAATTAGAAGGACATGGAATGTTATACGTTGCTTCAAATGTCATGAATTAGGCCATATGAGTTATAATTGTAACGTAAATAAATCGGGTGAAGAAATATGTAGGGGTTGCAGTGCGATTGGTCATAATATGAATGATTGCAAAAGCACCGAGAGATGCTGTATAATTTGTTTAAGACAAGGCATTCCGGCCGCAAACGCGAGACACGTGGCAGGCTCTAACCCCTGCCCCCAATTTAAGAAATATTTACAGATGAATACAGGGAGAAATTCAGTATCGAACTAAACCTAAGAGTATTACAGATAAATTTAAATCATACAAGGGCGGCCCAGGATCTGATGCTGCAAGCAGCAGAAGAAAGCAGGGCCGACTTTGTACTTATTTCGGAACCACTATCTAATCCAGGAAACTGGGTTTACTCGTTAACGGGGGCAGCGGCCATTTGGACTACTGGAATAAACGGTGTCAGCTATCAAGAAGACGGATCAAAATTAGAGAAAGAATTTGTTGCGATTAGATCGGGAAAATTAACTATAATAAGTGTTTATTACTCCCCCAATGTAAAACTAGATGAGTTTGAAAATAAAATTGTTACTCTAACTAGATTTATTAGACAAGAAAAAGCTAAAGGGTTTAATATCATAGTAGGGGGTGACTTTAACGCAAAACCCGCGGTTTGGGGCTCTAAAAAACAAGATGCTAGAGGTGACATAGTTTTAAAAGAATTACTTACCTTAGAAATTTTTCCGGTCAAACCTATTGGCAGCTATACCTTCAGGAAGGGCGACAGGACATCCACAGTTGACTTCGTAGCAGCAAGCAGGAACCTGAAAAAAAAGAAAATAATTAGTAAAATATTAGAGAAAGAATCAAGATCAGACCATTTGTATATACAAACAGATTTCAGCAGCGATAGTTTTACAAAGAAAAGAGAAATAGGTTTCTCTAAATGGAAGCTAGAAACTAAGAACCTAGTAGACCTTAAAATTGAATATAATAGGAAGATAATAGAACTAGGATGGCTAGAAAAAGAAGAATTTGATGATTACGAGATTAATAATTTCACAAATATCATTGAAGCACTATGCGATGAGGTTCTTACAAAGACAGGTAAAGTAGGCAGAAATTACAGAGCTAATTACTGGTGGAATGAGAACATCAATGAACTTAGGAAAGCAGTGTATAAGAATAAAAGACTGTTACAGAGAGCAAGGAGAAAAGTGAAAGTTAAAGGCATAGGGCATGACGAAGTAGAAGCGTTACTTTTTAGTTTTCAGTGCACCAAGAGAAGATTAAAGAAAGAGATTTCAAAAGCTAAACAAGCCAAATGGGATGAAATGGTACAGACTCTAAACAATGATCCGTGGGGGAAGCCATACAAAAGTATCATGAATAAGGCGAAAGGTAGTAAAGCTCCGGCTAGCGTTTCAGTGGACTTTGCAAAGAAAGTAATGGAGGGTCTCTTCCCACAAGAAGAAACTCAGGTAAGCGAGAATATTGACAACTCTTTTCAGGAATTAGATACAGGAGAATCAGAAGTGAATGAAGACGAAGGACGCAGAAGCATGGAAGAAGATGAAGTATATGTAACTTTAGAAGAGGTAATACAAGCAGGAGGACAGATTAAAACCAAGAAAGCCACGGGAATGGACGGCATCTCGCCGGACATCCTCAAGGCAATCATTGGTTTTAATCCGTCCCCATTCAGAACACTATTTCAAAGTATTATAAATTGCGGGAAAATACCCTCCAGATGGAAAGAAGCCAGAGCAATACTTTTAAAAAAAGAAGGTAAAGATGCCTCATCCCCAGGGGCCTACAGACCTATATGTATCATCGATGCTATCTCTAAGGTTTTTGAATACATAATAAAATGCAAATTAGAAAATTACCTCGGTACAAATCCTTTCAACGAAGCGCAATTCGGTTTCTGCAAAGGAAAATCCACGGTGCACGCCATGGAATTCATTAAATTAGCAGCGAGGCGTTCCACTGAAAAAGACCTTTTTGCGGCACTAATTGCATTAGACGTCAAAAACGCTTTTAACTCTCTATCCTGGAACAAAATCATAAACGAAATGAAATACAGGAATTTCCCAAAAATATTAATTGAACTAATAATAGATTATTTTACAGACAGGAAGGTAACCTACTACGCTGACGACGGAACAACAGACATAACAATGTTGAAAGGAGTCCCACAAGGTTCGGTGTTGGGCCCATTCTTCTGGAACCTAGTCTACGATGCGATTTGGAGATTTCCCACGCCAAAGGGTTGCAGAATCCAGGCCTTTGCTGATGACGTAGCCATCCTGGTCGAAGATAGAAAAGCGGCAAACCTGAAAAAGAAAGCAGAACAATTAGTAAAAAATATTCAAGATTGGATGTTAACGGCAGGATTAGAGTTAGCTAATTCAAAAACTGAGATACTGATGCTAAATAGGAAAAAGCTTGACAGAGGATATAGAATAAAAATTGGATCAACTAAAATAAAACCAAAAACAGAACTTAAATACTTAGGAGTTACATTTGACAGTAGAAAAGATTTTAGAAAACATATTAAAACAACGACCAATAAAGGGATTAAAATTATGACATACCTGAGCAGGATCATGGGAAATCTGAACGGACCAAACCAGAGTATAAGACGTTTATATTACTTCATTCTAGAGGCTGTGGTCTTGTACGGAGCACCGATCTGGGCTGAGGCGTCAAAAATCGGTTTCAACGAGGACTTGCTGAAAAGAACCCAGAGACTAGGCCTGGCCAGAGTCGTGTCGGCCTATCGGAGCGTACCGCTGGACACCCTCACGGTATTGGTGTCCTTCCCACCTTGGAGGCTAAAAATAAAAGAAAGGAGAAATTTATTTCATTGGGAAAATTCGATTTTCATGCAAATAAATAATAGTCAGATCACCAGGAGAAGAACAGAAAGAGCGGCGAGCAGAAGAGCAGCAGTGAGAGGCTTCTACGAAGAGGTCCCAGGTGATAATGTTGAATTTACAGTGCAACGTTGCCCCGCGCGAGCGACTTTTTATGGCCGTCGTACAGGGTCAACCCCGAGGATTTACGGGCTCTGAGGCCGGGCCGTGCGCGGCCGCGCGGGCACGGTCCCCTCGGGACAAAGTGCTTCTCCGGGGAGGCTCAATCGAGAAGCAAAAATTCGAGTTCGGGCGCCAGGTACTCGGGAGTACCGCACAAAATGCAAAAGAGCACCGGGATCCGGGGAAACCGAATCCGAAGCGAGCCTCCGCGGAGCGCGAACGAAAGGATGTCGCGAACGGCCAGGAATTCGGACACAGGGGATAACGGGGACTACCCTCGCGACAGGGTGGATCACGCAGGTCGACAGTAAGCAAGACGGAATCGGCTCGAAGTCATTTATTGAACGTAGTCCAACGTCCGGATTTTACAGGTGAGCGGCCACGTGGCCGCGAACCGGGAGCCCGCGCTCCTTATACACTTTGGCGACTGATGTTCGTTCGCGGAGCGCGTTCGTCGTTCTATACCGTCCGCGAAATTACAGGTGGTCGGGATTCTACGCGCCTCCGCTGAGGCGAAATTTCGCGAAGCGCAGGTGGACGGCGCGACGGATTTTCGGGACTATCGCGGGAATTTCACGTCCGATCGCCGACGGGAATCGACTCGCCACGCGCGCTGAATAATCCGCGGTCGTACGAGTTGGAAGAACTCGTAGACTCCGCGCGTTCGCGTGCGAATTTCGACGCCCGGCCGCGGTTCGCGATTCGGTAATTATTTCGCGACGCTATTCAATTTCCGACGCGACTCCTGAGGAAGACTTCTTATTCGCGGAGGGAAACGATACTCTTGCTCAAAGCGTCCTCAAGACGGACGCGAGCCGAAATTCGAGGACGAGGCGAATCCGCGTCGTCCTCACACCAAAATGGACGAGCCAACGCTAACGCGAGATCGGGGAATCACAAATCGACTTACCGTGGATGACTTGCTCGTTTCGCTTCTCCGTTTAAGAACGGCTGGTCCGGATTTCGGCCCTATCGGGACTCCACGGCAGCGGGACTTCCTATTCCGCGAACCAAACCACTCGCGACTTCGGGATTCGTTTGCGGGAATCGGAAATGCGGAACTTTATTCGCACGAGTTGCGAGCACGTAGTCCAGCGCGACAGTGATTTCCCGATGCGCGCCGATCGAGAGCTTCGATTCTCGCTCTCCCCCCACTCTATCGGCCCTACCGAATTCCCGATTGGCGCTCTCCGCTTCGCGACTAGAAGATCGCAGGATCGTATCCTCGGGCAGGTCCTTGGGCCCCAGACCTGTAATTCTCGCCAAATGTTCGCCTTGTTCGGCGAACGGGGAAGAGCCATTCTTCTCCCCTGGAATTCTTCCAGCCACCCCCGCCGGGATTCAGTGCGAACGGGGTGAGACGACGGCCGGACCACCCATGTACGATGATTAATCTGAATCTCTTAGTCCCGGTACGCCGTCTCCGTGGATCGAGATTTCCTCCAATGGTACCAGTACTGGATTTTCGCCAATTAGTGGCCAATGGTTTTCCCGGGACGATCCTTGAGCGGGCGCCTTTCGGTATTTCCTCTCGGCCAATCGTGCCCTCGGCACGTCCCTGAAACGTCGCCGTACTCGGCACGCACGATAGGTGGCGTTAGTCGCGTGAATATTTTCGGAAGTCTTTCCTTCAGGAGCGCTCTTATGTCAACGAGTGGTTTCGTGCCCGTTTGAGGTCGGTCCGGTCCCTTATTAGCGGTTATGTAACCGTTTTTCTAAAACGGGGTGACGTCGCAAACTTGCAACGTCACAACTCCCCCCCCCTTAAAATGGACCGGACTGACCGATGATTGTCGACCCTGTGATTCCCGACTCGTCAAAGTAGAGCGTTCCCTCCGGAAGTCAACCTTTACAATGGAGCCTTCACCGCCGGACAAATACGCCTTCGCCCCTTCCTGTTCCAAGTTTTCCTAAATGCCTGAAAATATTCGAAAATACCCGAAAATACTCGAAAATATCTGAAAATACTCTAAAATACCCGAAAATACTCGAAATTTCGGACAAGACCAACACACAATCTAACTACGGGTGGGAAGGTAACAACTAAATAACGAATTACGCAACTTTTATGCGGAAATTAACAGAAAATATGCTTTTTATTTCCCCTGTGCCGTCGGCCAACTTTCCTTAGGGGCGGGATTACAGGACGCAAAAAACGAAACTTAGCGCATACGGGATTTCTTATCATCTAGTGGCTATAATATTGTTTCAGTTATAAACTATGAACAGAGAGAGACAAAAAAAAAACCAGACTAATATAATAATTAAAAAAAATGGAGTCTTTTAATATTTGCCCCCCATTGCCGGATTCTTCCCTAAACGCGGGAGTTTCGGGAGTCCTAATGTCTGACGGTAGGCGTCGTTCATTTTCTGCCAGTCGTCTCCGCACGTCGGGCAGGTACGTACGGATACGTCCGGCCTGCCGCATTTGAAGCAGATGGCCTGCTTCTTTTCCGGGCATTTGCTGCGGCAGTGTCCCTCCTTGCCACAGTTCCAGCAGGCGTCGGGGTCCTGCGCTTTCCTTGTGGACTTCCCGGCGACCCACATCTCGTACTGTTGCCAGTTCGGGACTTTTCGCCTCTGGCGGTGATATTCCGGGACTTCTTCCGCGGCTGTTCGGATGGTATCGGGACTCGGTTTCGGCCTACTTTCCCCTACGGTTCCTGGCCCTTTCTTTCCTTCGACCGGAATTGTCTTGGGTGGGCATTTGAAGTAGTCCTCTAGCGCCTCGATATTTGACTTTATCCTTTTAATTTTTTCTTCGAAGTCGCGGAAGTGACCGTCCTCTTCCGGAGTGGCCTCGATAACCAGGTCGTCGGGGTTTGCTGCCTGTTTTTCTTCTCCTTCCGGAGTGTTCGGCGGTTCTTGTTTAGCTAATTCGGGACTCATCGGTTCCGGTAATTGCTGTTCGTCCTCTAGGCCGCCTAGAAGGTCCCCGACTTCCACCTCCTTCCCCTTGGCTTGTGGTGGTTGCAGGCAGATCCTGATTGCCTCCACATTTTCGGCCAGTAGCCTGAGGTCGTTGGCTAGGACCCGGTAGCTCGCCTCTACGTGTGGGTCCGTTGTATATTCCTGCATCTGGAAGGTGTAAATTTGCAGTGGCGGGCTGTTCCGTCGGTATTTCGTGAGGTGGAACGTACGTTTTGAGGTCCGATACGTGGACTTTTCCCGCTTTTTGCCCTTCTAACGTGACTAGATGGTAAACTACGGCTGACGGTTTGCTTTTAATTCGGAAGGGTCCGACGAACTTCGGACTGAGCTTCGCAGCGATATTCTGCGCAGCGGACGACAATACGTGATTTCGTTTCAAGACTAAATCACCTATTTCGAATCGTTTATCCCGATGACGCAAATTATAATATTTTGCCTGGGTTTCGTACGCCCTATCGAGATTTTCCCCTACCCAGTGGCGCAATGTCGCGAGATGCGTAATTCGTTCCTTCCACTCCCCGGTCGGTACTGTGTCGATCTCTATTGGCGGTTCTTCCGCCGCTCTTTTACATTTAAAAGGTCTTGGCTCTCGTCCGAAATTTAGGAAAGCCGGAGACGCTTGGAGTACTGTGTGTTGTGCGGTATTGTACGCGAATCGGAATTTCGGGATATTCACGTCCCAATCGCGATGATCTTTACCAATGTACGAAATTATCATTGTTTTTAATATCCTATTCACCCGTTCTACGGGATTTGCCTGCGGGTGGTACGGAGGCGTTGTCGATATTGTAATTCCGTATTCTTCCGCGAGACCGTGAATATCTTTATTTACAAATTCGGTGCCGTTGTCGGTCACGAGAACCTCGGGCGTTCCCCAACGCGAGAATAGTTGGTTTTCTAGCGCCTCCGCGATTTTTGCCCCGGTGGCCTTCCGGAGGGGACAGCACTCGATCCATTTTGTAAAAAGATCTTGCATAACTAATAAATATGAGAATCCTGCACGACTGCGGGGAAGCGGACCCATTATGTCTGTTGCTACCACCATCCATGGTGCTCCGATACGACGCCTCCCCATAAGCCCGGAGGGGAGGGATTGTTCCACCTTCGATGCTTGGCAAATGGGACAGCGTCGCACGTATTCCACGGTGGTACGAAACATTCCCGGCCAAAAATATTTTTGTGCAATTCGGTGGTAGGTCTTTTCCACCCCTAAATGGGCCGCTTGCACCTCGTCGTGCGATTCTTTTAATATTTCTGTTCTCTCATCTGTCGGAACTACTAATTTCCATTCGTCCAGATCTTTACCGAGAATTTCCGCGATCAGTGGATCGGTGCGACGATGGTAAAGTTTCCCCTCCCGGATGGACCAGTCGGGAAATCGCTCCGGATTCGCTTCTATTTGACGGAATTTTTCTTCATACCAATCTGTTCGCGTCGCGGCCGCTATCGGTAATCCATCCCTCTCGGTTTCGGTTCCCTCGAACATTCGCGAAAGCGCGTCAGGCACGTGATTTAATTTGCCTTTTCGATATTGTATTTCGAAATCATATTCGAGCAGTTGTAATGCCCATCGCGCGAGTCTCCCCGACGGATTCGTTAGTTGTCGAATCCAACGAAGACTACTATGATCCGTAATAACCGTGAATCGATATCCTTCTAAATACGGTCGGAATTTCTGCACGGCCCACACGACAGCGAGGCATTCAAGTTCCGTCGCGGAATATTTTCGCTCTGCGCTGTTGAGTGAGCGACTCGCGAACGCGATCACCCTTTCCTCCCCCTCGATCTCTTGCCCTAATACCGCTCCTAACCCAACCGTACTTGCGTCGGTCTGTAAGACGAACGGGATTTCAAAATGTGGACACGCGAGTGTCGGCGCGGTCGCGATCAAAGATCTTAATTTTTCGAAGGCGGATTGTTGTCCGTCCTCCCATTTCCATGTCTGCCCTTTCCGAAGCAAGATATTTAATGGTTCCGCGACAGTAGCGAATTCCGGAATGAATCTTCTATACCAAGAAGCCATTCCGAGAAATCTCCGTAACTGTTTTAAATTTTTAGGAACCGGAAAGGACCGAATTGGAGCGATTTTATCCGCGTCGACTTTTAAACCCTCGCTACTGACCACAAACCCTAGATATTGAACCTCTTCCCTACCGAACTCGAATTTTTGCTTCTCGGTTGAGCCTCCCCGGAGAAGCACTTTGTCCCGAGGGGACCGTGCCCGCGCGGCCGCGCACGGCCCGGCCTCAGAGCCCGTAAATCCTCGGGGTTGACCCTGTACGACGGCCATAAAAAGTCGCTCGCGCGGGGCAACGTTGCAAATTCGCATTTTTCGGGATTTACGATCAACCCGGCCGATTTGATTTTATTAAAAACTCTCTGGAGCCACTCCATGTGCTCTTCAAATGTAGTGGTCGCGATAATTATGTCGTCTAAATATGCGAACACGTAGGGTTCCATTTCCGGCCCAATTAATCGATCCAATAAACGTTGAAACGTTGCCGGTGCTCCAGTGAGCCCGTATGGCATTCGTCGGAAATGAAACAACCCTTTTCCAGGGACCGTAAACGCGGTAATTTCTTTACTATTTTCTTCGAGTGGTATTTGAAAATAGGCTTGGCTGAGATCGAGAGTGGAAATGTAGCGCGCGGCGCGTAATTTGTCGAGAATGCTCGTCATAATAGGCAACGGATACGCGTCCTTCTTCGAAACTGCATTTACTTTGCGAAAATCTAAGCAAAATCGATATTTGCCATTCGCTTTTTTAACCATGACTATCGGGCTTGACCACTCACTCTCAGATGGTTCAATTATTCCATTTTCCAGCAGCGAATCTACCTCTTTGTAAATCGCCTGCTGTACTATCGGCGAGACCGAATAGGACCTTTGTTTAATAGGTCTATTGTCACCGACATCTATTCTGTGAGTGGTCAACGTTGTCATTCCCGGAATTTTCGCAAAGTCCGCCAGTTCCTTTTCCAGAAACACGCGTAATCGTTCCTTTTCCGTATTCGATAATGTTTGTAGGCCGCAGCAGAGTGGTTCGTTCGATTTGGGACCGAAGGGAAATTCGGTTGCCGGTCGCGACGCGAAATGCCACTTTGCTCTGTGATATTCGACAACGATACCGAATTCCGCGATCGCGTCGATTCCCAATAATAACGGGTTCACCAAATTGTCAAGAACGCGTACCGTAATCTCTCGAGTTTCTTCTTTTATTGTAATACGTAACCGAGCTTGTTCCGTCGCTTTATCTATCGCGCCTGTTGCTAGTAAAAAATAGCACGTTTTATTTGTACGCGATGTTTCCGCGCGATATCCTACTGAGCGAATCACCGCTCGACTCGCAAACGATATTGACGATCCGGAATCTATTAAAGCTCGTGCGCGATACGTGCCGATTTTCGTTTCAATAATTAATAAAGATGGTTGCGAAATTACATCTTTTTCCGAATTTAATTCCGCGATGCGGGCCGAAATTATTGTGGGCGAGCCCGTTCCGGCCCCTGCGAACGGCTCCTTCGGAAGTTTTCCGGATTTTTCCTGCAATGACGGCATTCGCGGATTGTTACTCCCTGTTCCCCGCAACCGTAGCAGTGTATTTTACGCTGTTCCGTACACTCCCTCGCCCAGTGGCCTGTTCGTTGACAGTTCCAGCATTTGCCTTTTACCGTCGGTTTGTAGTCCGACGGTCGAACGGCGCAGCTAGCAGCTGTCACTTTCGGCTTGCCGCGATTCGGTTGCGGTCGGGAATCTTCGTCTCCCGTCGCGGAGTCGTTCGCTCGGCGCGTTGCTGCGTAGCGACGTTCGGTGGCAGGGGGTTCGCGGGGACGGGAGGGTCCCGCTCGGAATCCCTCGTCGTCGCTCTCCCCCCTCTCCCGTTCGCGCACCGCGTAGGCCGATTCGTACTGCTGAAATTTGTACGCTTTTTCGCGACCTAAACTTTTTGTGCGTTTATTGTATCGGCTCGGATCGTAGGCGAATGATTTGTTCGCTAGATACGGAGACCGATACAACTCCGCATTTCCGAACGATACGTAACTTTCCGCTTCCCGTAATTTCTCTTCCAACTCTCCGAGAGTTTTGATGTTGTCTAACCCTATCCCGTTTCGAAGTTCGTCCCGCGCGCTCCAATAGATTCGCCGAATGCATTTTTCTTCCGACCACGGATTTTCCAACCGGCTTATCATCGTTCGCATGAACGTGAGATAGTCGCGTACCGGTTCATCCGGACCTTGTTTCCGGACTCGTAGATCGTGTTCGAGTAATTCTTGATAATCTGGGTCGAAATAATTTTTCCGGAATTCTTTCACGAATTTTTCCCATGACGTTAATGTTCCACGGGACGCGTACCATAGAGCGGCGACTCCGGAAAAGCAGATCGGCAGACAGCGTAAGAGGTCGGCATCTTTTAAGTTTGTACAATTCCTCATGTCTCGGAGTCTGGTGAGGAACATTTCGGGATCCTCCTCCGGTTTTCCCGCGAAATTTAGTTGCCATTTTCTCATGACCTCGTACGCTGAGGCCGCTCCGCGTCGTTCCGTCGGGACTTCTTCCGTTTGAGAGGGTGTATCTATTACGGTCGCGGGTCGTTTCAATATCGGCAGCCTAACTCTTCCGTGCCTCGGCATTTCCGGGACTCGTAACGTCGCGGTCGCGGTTTGGGGCTTTGGCGGAGGGCCGTCCGGATCCCATTTAAACGAAGTGACATACTCCTCCTCCGCGTCCGTCTCGTACGGGCTGTAATACGACATGTCGTCGCCGGTGGTCGACATTTTCGCCACCCGGTATTTCTCGAGAATCGACTGTCTACGCGACGTTTGTTGTGCCCCTTCGATTTCGAGGACTCGCTGCCGCGCGCGTTGTTTACTTTGCGCGTCCGGACTCTACGGGTGTCGAATAACACGTCGCCGTCGCACGCTCGGAAATTGCTATAACGTATTCTCGCGCACGAAATTAGAAACTCGAGAACGCGTTATTGTCAATCGATCCTGACCTTATTTATCGAATTTATCAGTTCAAGTTCAAATTACCCGTATTTGTTCTCATTATTCTCGTCCTTGGACGATTTCCGAATTCACACAGTACTCTTCGCGAATGGTTTTTGCCTCTCCGGACAATGCGAACGCAAACACCACGGCAGTGTTGCGGGATTGCGAAAAAAAAATTTTCAAGATATACGCGACAAATACAATACGAACACGAATTTTGCGTGCGGGAAAGGAAGCGTTTGCCAAACTTTACTAGGGCTCGGAAATTATTGCCCCTCACCTCAAAACGTATTTTCCCCTCACACAATCAATAATTTAACATATCAAATAATTAAGAAACATCTCTACGAAATAATTTAAATACTGGGAAACAATTAACAAAAAAAACAAAAAAATAAGAAATAAAACAAAGTGTCGCACTGGCTCTTACAAGTCTTCCTCAGCGAGCTTCTTGCTCGCGCAGAACGCAAAATTTCACGAATTCAGGAGTGAGCGAATTTCGCAGCGGTTTGTAGCGTCGGAAATGAATAGTTCGCGGGCGCGCGATCGGTTCCGGAATTTTCCACGACGCACCGTCGTGACCTGCGAGAGTCGACCGTTATCCCTGCGCCTTTCTCCGTTCTCGGGAACAAACCCTTACGAGAGAAAGGTCCCTGTTCGGGCGCCAATTTGCAACGTTGCCCCGCGCGAGCGACTTTTTATGGCCGTCGTACAGGGTCAACCCCGAGGATTTACGGGCTCTGAGGCCGGGCCGTGCGCGGCCGCGCGGGCACGGTCCCCTCGGGACAAAGTGCTTCTCCGGGGAGGCTCAATCGAGAAGCAAAAATTCGAGTTCGGGCGCCAGGTACTCGGGAGTACCGCACAAAATGCAAAAGAGCACCGGGATCCGGGGAAACCGAATCCGAAGCGAGCCTCCGCGGAGCGCGAACGAAAGGATGTCGCGAACGGCCAGGAATTCGGACACAGGGGATAACGGGGACTACCCTCGCGACAGGGTGGATCACGCAGGTCGACAGTAAGCAAGACGGAATCGGCTCGAAGTCATTTATTGAACGTAGTCCAACGTCCGGATTTTACAGGTGAGCGGCCACGTGGCCGCGAACCGGGAGCCCGCGCTCCTTATACACTTTGGCGACTGATGTTCGTTCGCGGAGCGCGTTCGTCGTTCTATACCGTCCGCGAAATTACAGGTGGTCGGGATTCTACGCGCCTCCGCTGAGGCGAAATTTCGCGAAGCGCAGGTGGACGGCGCGACGGATTTTCGGGACTATCGCGGGAATTTCACGTCCGATCGCCGACGGGAATCGACTCGCCACGCGCGCTGAATAATCCGCGGTCGTACGAGTTGGAAGAACTCGTAGACTCCGCGCGTTCGCGTGCGAATTTCGACGCCCGGCCGCGGTTCGCGATTCGGTAATTATTTCGCGACGCTATTCAATTTCCGACGCGACTCCTGAGGAAGACTTCTTATTCGCGGAGGGAAACGATACTCTTGCTCAAAGCGTCCTCAAGACGGACGCGAGCCGAAATTCGAGGACGAGGCGAATCCGCGTCGTCCTCACACCAAAATGGACGAGCCAACGCTAACGCGAGATCGGGGAATCACAAATCGACTTACCGTGGATGACTTGCTCGTTTCGCTTCTCCGTTTAAGAACGGCTGGTCCGGATTTCGGCCCTATCGGGACTCCACGGCAGCGGGACTTCCTATTCCGCGAACCAAACCACTCGCGACTTCGGGATTCGTTTGCGGGAATCGGAAATGCGGAACTTTATTCGCACGAGTTGCGAGCACGTAGTCCAGCGCGACAGTGATTTCCCGATGCGCGCCGATCGAGAGCTTCGATTCTCGCTCTCCCCCCACTCTATCGGCCCTACCGAATTCCCGATTGGCGCTCTCCGCTTCGCGACTAGAAGATCGCAGGATCGTATCCTCGGGCAGGTCCTTGGGCCCCAGACCTGTAATTCTCGCCAAATGTTCGCCTTGTTCGGCGAACGGGGAAGAGCCATTCTTCTCCCCTGGAATTCTTCCAGCCACCCCCGCCGGGATTCAGTGCGAACGGGGTGAGACGACGGCCGGACCACCCATGTACGATGATTAATCTGAATCTCTTAGTCCCGGTACGCCGTCTCCGTGGATCGAGATTTCCTCCAATGGTACCAGTACTGGATTTTCGCCAATTAGTGGCCAATGGTTTTCCCGGGACGATCCTTGAGCGGGCGCCTTTCGGTATTTCCTCTCGGCCAATCGTGCCCTCGGCACGTCCCTGAAACGTCGCCGTACTCGGCACGCACGATAGGTGGCGTTAGTCGCGTGAATATTTTCGGAAGTCTTTCCTTCAGGAGCGCTCTTATGTCAACGAGTGGTTTCGTGCCCGTTTGAGGTCGGTCCGGTCCCTTATTAGCGGTTATGTAACCGTTTTTCTAAAACGGGGTGACGTCGCAAACTTGCAACGTCACAACAGGCGATCCAATCCCGAGGCTACCGGATATATCCGAGATCCTGGCTAACAGTCAAGAATATGCGGAGACGAATATAATAAATACTAACCTGAAGAAGAGAATCAAGAAATTCCTGAAAGAAAAAATAAAATTAGTAACCCTTGAAGAATGGCAGGAACACTGGGAAAATTCAACAGCCGGAAGATGGACTTTCGAACTAATTCCAAACATCGAAATGTGGTTGAATAGGAAACACGGAAAACTAAGTTTCTACTTAACTCAGATGCTAACTGGCCACGGAGCTTTCGGGTCCTTCAGGAAAAAAATTGGAAAAACTACTAATGACGAATGCTGGTACTGCCCAGGAGTGAAGGACGACCCAGAGCATACTTGGTTCATCTGCGAAAACTGGAAAGAAGAAAGAGAAGAAATGATACAAAAATTAGACATGAATGGCGTACAGATTAATAAAAATAATATAATAGAACAAATGCTTGACTCACCTGAAAAATGGAAAGCGGCGGAAACCTTCTGCAGAACGATCCTGAAACTAAAAGAGGAAGAAGAAAGAAGAAAAGAAGCAGATGAAGAAGCTGAAAAAAGAAGAAATAGATTAGATAGAAGATAGAAACCAGAAATTGTAATTTAAGCTAAGTAGAAAATTGTATACATAAATCTGAAATTAGTTCTAAGTAACTAATAGGGCAAATCGGTGTTAAAAATTGTTACACTTGTAGCGGACATGGTGCGTGGGAAAGGCGATCTTTCCAGACGTGGAAATTTGGCTTGTCCCAAGTGCACACGCTGGGCGGTCGGGCCGAAGGATACGTCATTAAAGTGACGATTGCCAGAACATCGGCTCGACCGCTGTCAGGTCCTTGGAGTGACGATTTACGGCACTCTGTATCGGGGGAGGTAAAACTTCTCCAGGCTCGGCGAAACGGAGATTTTCCTTCCCCCGCTTCGTCTGTTTTGGTCGTCACCAATGTGCCCCCCGAAAAAGGTTCTACGAGTGAGGGCAGAAGGTCTTGTGACGCTGATGAGAAACGTTCGTGCTAGACTTGATATTTTAACTCGCGATAACTAGTCTTTGGTTTAGACAATAGTTGTCTTGTTAACCAGTCAATGTTATTGTTGTGTCTTGTTAAATATTTTTCTTGTTACGTTTGTTTCGTTTGTTATTTGTTATTGTTAATAAATTGTTATTTTGTTGTCTGTTAAATCTCGGACCACAGAAACATTTATTACTACCTCGCAACATCCTAAAACTGGTGACCCCGACGTGATCCGTTTGTAAAAATAGGATTTGTTGTGAGAAGGACATTTACGCGCGTGTGTGAAAATGGCTACCGTGGACCCGAAGACGTCAGGGGGTGGTTCAGCGTACATCACCAACTCAACGTTGAAGGTGCCTGCATTTTGGCCGGAGAAACCAGCGTTATGGTTTAAACACATCGAGGCGTTGTTCGCGGTCGGAAAAATTACGACAGATGACGCGAAATATAATCTCGTCGTGGCCCAGCTCGATTCGCGTCACATCGAGGAAGTGGAGGACATTTTGATGAAACCACCGGAGCACGACAAGTACGAGACTCTAAAAGCAGAGTTAATCAAATGCCTCACCGATTCCGATACGATGCGAATTCGGAAATTGTTGGAAGTCGCAGAGATGGGGGACCGCACGCCAACGCAGTTTCGACGTCACATGCGACAGCTTGCTGGCCCTTCCGTGAGTGAGGAGTTTCTCACGGAGATGTGGCGGAACCGTCTTCCAGTGAAAACTCAACAAATTCTGGCGGCCACTACGATTCAGGAGGGTGTGACGTTGTCCGAGATTGCCGATCGGATTCACGAAATCCCAGAAAATCGGGTAAAAATCGCGGAGACGCGAAAACCGCCCGCGTGCGGTCTGTCGGAAATCGAATCTCTTCGCGAGGAAATGCGGCAGATGCGTCTACAATTGAGCGCAGTGCTACGCGAACCTCGTGCGCGCCAACGAAGTTCTCGCCCGAATTCTCGTGCCCCGTCCCGTAGCTCCAGCCGCAACGATGAGGATGGTCATCGGAGACGACGATCGCCAACAGGGAGCCCGCTATGTTGGTATCATCGCGTATGGGGAGAAAAGGCCGCGAGGTGCAAGGGTCAATGCTCGTGGGTGCAGGGAAACGGAGAGAACCGTCGTCCGTAAATGCGGCAGCCTTCGACGGTCACTACCCTGGTCGCATTTTCGTTACCGACAAAAAGACTAAGGTGAAATTCCTTGTGGACACGGGTGCGGACGTTTGTGTGTTTCCGCGATCGCGCATTGGTGGTCAGTTACCGAAAGGTGATACCGAACTTTTCGCAGCAAACGGTACGCGTATCACTACATATGGCACAACGACGATACATTTGAATTTATCGTTGCGACGCGATTTTGTGTGGTGTTTCATCGTGGCCGATGTGGATGGTCCGATAATCGGAATGGACCTGCTGTCGCATTATAACTTACTCGTGGATGCGCGCAATAGACGTTTGATTGATGCGACGACAAAGTTGTTTGCGATTGGCCATACAGCCGGTAGTGACCTCCCATCGGTAAAGACAATTATTGGTGATACAGTGTACCACAGACTTTTGGCGGAGTTTCCTGCGTTAACTCGACCAGTGGTGTTCCGGAGGGAAGAGGTCAAGCACAACGTTGTGCACCACATCCTGACGACACCGGGACCACCGGTCTATAGCAAACCCCGTCGGCTTGCCCCTGATCGGTTAAAGGTGGCTAAGGCGGAAATCGACCTAATGCTTCGGCAGGGAATTATCCGTCCCTCCAAGAGCCCATGGGCCGCACCGCTGCACCTCGTGCCGAAGAAGGATGGCCGGACCCGATTATGTGGGGACTACCGCCCTCTCAACGCCCGGACCGTACCCGACAGGTACACCCCACCTCATATCGAGGATTTCGCGCATGGTCTTCATGGTAAGAGAGTATTTTCCAAGATCGACTTAGTCCGCGCATATAACCAGATACCTGTGGCGAACGCGGATATTGAAAAGACGGCAATAACGACCCCCTTCGGGTTATTCGAATTTTTGTTCACGCCTTTCGGCTTACGAAATGCTGCGCAGACGTGCCAGCGTTTCGTCGATCAAATAACTCGTGGGTTGGATTTTGTATATGCATATATAGATGATTTCTTCATTGCATCGGAGAACGAAAGGGAACATCGTGACCATCTGCGGATAGTGTTCGAGCGGTTAAACGAATACGGCGTCGTTATAAACCCGGCAAAGTGCGTTTTTGGGGTAAACGAAATAGAATTTCTCGGGTACGTTGTAAATAGCGAGGGGGTAAAACCTTTACCCGAGCGGGTCGACGCGATCAGGGAATTTCCCAAACCCTTGGCAATAAAAGTGCTGCGTAGATTTTTGGGCATGGTAAACTTTTACCGACGTTTTATTGTCGATGCAGCTAGTCTAATGAAGCCTTTGCACGATTTGCTCAAGGGGTGTAAAAAGGGAAATTCACCTGTAATTTGGAACGAGACCGCGGAAGAGGCCTTCGTGAAAGTAAAAGAGAGCCTCGCAAATGCCGTTATGTTGGCGCATCCCGCGCCTGGGGCACCTATAAGTATTGTTGTCGACGCTTCCGATTACGCGGTCGGAGCAGCGTTGCAACAACTTGTAGGCGAGGATTGGCAGCCGTTGGCACTTTTCACGAGGGCCCTTTCTGTTGCGCAATGCAAGTACAGCGCGTATGATCGTGAGCTATTAGCTATATACTTGGCGATAAAACGTTTTCGACATCTGGTGGAGGGACGGAATTTTGTGGTTTTCACTGACCACAAACCCCTAACATTTGCTTTCAAACAGAAGTTGGATAAGTGCTCGCCTCGTCAATTTCGACATTTAGACTATATTAGTCAATTCACGACGGACATCAGACACGTTAAGGGTTCGGATAACACTGTGGCTGATGCATTGTCGCGAGTCGAAGCGGTAGCTGTAGCTCCCGATCATGCCGCGCTGGCACAGGCGCAGGAAAACGATGCGGAACTGAGGAGTATTTTGGAATCGAACTCTTCTGCTCTTTGTTTAAAAAAGACGTTTTTTCCCGGTTTCAATGTTAGTTTGTATTGTGACTCTACTGACGAGACGATGAGACCTTTTGTTCCTGTACCATTACGACGGGCAGTTTTTAATTCGTTGCACGGACTCTCTCACCCTGGGGTTCGGGCAACACAAAAATTAATTACTCAACGTTTTGTTTGGCCATCAATAAATAAAGATTGTCGCGATTGGGCACGGCATTGCATTTCATGCCAGCGATCGAAAGTCACTCGACACGTCGCAGCCCCCGTCGGCAACTTTGACAATTCCGCGGGTAGATTCGAGCACGTCCATATCGATATTGTAGGACCGTTACCGATGTCGCAGGGATTTAGATACTGCCTCACGTGTATTGACCGTTTCTCCCGTTGGCCAGAAGCAATTCCTATCGTGGAAATTAAAGCAGAAACTGTCGCGAAAGCCTTCGTAAGTTCCTGGATCGCTCGTTTCGGCGTACCTTTGAAAGTAACTACGGATCAAGGACGTCAATTCGAATCTCGATTATTTAATGAACTTTCGCGTATGATCGGTGCGTCTCATCTCCGTTCGACCTCCTATCATCCTCAAGCAAATGGGATGGTCGAGAGATTACACCGACAAATGAAAGCAGCGATTAAATGCCATGAGACGGATGATTGGGTTGATGTATTACCAATTGTCCTACTCGGTATTCGCACAGCCCTCAAGGAGGATTTGAAAGCTTCCTCGGCGGAAATCGTTTTTGGTACCGGCATTCGTCTTCCGGGTGAACTTTTTGTCGCGAGCGGAATAGATTCGCAAACGGATTTTGCGAATCGGCTTCGGCAACACTTCCGGAAGTTAAGGCCATCGCCGGCCTCGCGCCATGGTACGCATAAAACATTCGTGTTTAAGGAGCTTTCTAAGTCACCATTCGTATTTTTGCGGCACGATGCGGTCAAAACTCCGTTGCAGCCGCCGTATGACGGGCCATTTCGGGTAATAAAGCCAGGGGACAAAACGTTTGTCATTGTCGTCAATGGAAAGGAAGTTAGGGTCTCTATAGACAGGTTGAAACCGGCTTTTGTTTTAAATGAAGACGTGAACGAAACCCCTACACAGACCATCGACTGCACATTGACTGACGATACTGCTGTGACACACAGTGATACAGATTCGACGGTAACACCACGTATTACGGACACGACTGCAACACAGAGTAATGAGGACAGACCGGCTTTACGACGGTCAGGTAGAAGGGTTCGATTCCCCGATCGTTTTCAGGCTGGTGGCAGGTAGCTCCCTGTTTCTGAGCGTGTGTATTCGTGTACCGTAAATTTCGTTGATACATACAATAGTGTTAAGACGCTGTATATAGTAGCTGTAATGTACATGTAGGGTAATGTAAAACTTTGTATATAGTAGTATTAATTCCCACATTTTTTTTAATTATTTTTAAGCTTTGTATATATATTAAATTTAGTTTTTTTCACCATACGGTTCTTGTGGAAGCGAGTGTGGTTTAGTCTAAGTATCTTGTATGTATCATTTTTCTTTTATCATATATATTTTTTTTTAAATTTAGCTAGGTATATATGTATATATTCAGTTAGTTAGTTTTTTTTTCTTTCTTTTTAACGTTTCAAACTGGCGTTTTCTCACTGGTAAGGGGGTACTGTAGCGGACATGGTGCGTGGGAAAGGCGATCTTTCCAGACGTGGAAATTTGGCTTGTCCCAAGTGCACACGCTGGGCGGTCGGGCCGAAGGATACGTCATTAAAGTGACGATTGCCAGAACATCGGCTCGACCGCTGTCAGGTCCTTGGAGTGACGATTTACGGCACTCTGTATCGGGGGAGGTAAAACTTCTCCAGGCTCGGCGAAACGGAGATTTTCCTTCCCCCGCTTCGTCTGTTTTGGTCGTCACCAATGTGCCCCCCGAAAAAGGTTCTACGAGTGAGGGCAGAAGGTCTTGTGACGCTGATGAGAAACGTTCGTGCTAGACTTGATATTTTAACTCGCGATAACTAGTCTTTGGTTTAGACAATAGTTGTCTTGTTAACCAGTCAATGTTATTGTTGTGTCTTGTTAAATATTTTTCTTGTTACGTTTGTTTCGTTTGTTATTTGTTATTGTTAATAAATTGTTATTTTGTTGTCTGTTAAATCTCGGACCACAGAAACATTTATTACTACCTCGCAACATCCTAAACACTTATCTGTTTCAGGTGCGTGACCAGGATGCACAGGAGTGGGCGGCATGCAGGAGAGGCCGGGCGGCCCCGGGGGGGTGGGGAGTCGGGTGCTGGAGCGGGCGGGGGAGGTTCGGGGGGTCTGGTGGGGAGTCGGAGTCTGCCAGGACTGTTACCATAGTTTCTGTGTGAAGCCAATTTAGGCGTGTCCAGGGCGATTTGTGTTGCATGTCCGGGGGGGGGACGGGTCCCTGAAGGGGTTTTCGCGGGCCGCCCCTGACCGGCTCTGGCCCTCGGCTCCGTCGGTGGCCCCCCCGCGGGCCGTCTGGCTTCTGGAGAAGGATGGATGTTCCTTGCGTGTGTCCCCCATATCCTGTTGACGATGGAGGTCCGAACCTGAAACAGAGAAGGAAGATTAGTAAAAACTAGTCAGTAATAACAAGCAAAATAAGATATAGAAAATAGAAAATAGCGAACTAGCCAGTTTGAACAAAGAAAGAAATAGAAGGAAGAAGAGTCATAAATAAGTTAAGTATAGAAATTAGTTTGAAATAATAAATATAATGTAATATCAGTTCAACGAAAAATTTGTAGTAAGAAATGTAAGATAACATGTTACGACTTAGTCTAATTAAATAAGTTGACAAGAGAAATTAGAATTAAGTATGAATGAGAGAAAACGAAAAATACTGCCTGTGATGTCGATCATTTGTATAGAAATGGTGTAGCGAAGTCTGGAGTCCAAGATGAACAGCAATCATGAAGCCGGAGAGTAGAGATGACGATCCACCGAAGATGGTACCTGAAAAAGAAAAAAGAAAACTTCAACAAAGCAGAAAAATATTCGAGCAATGCTGAAACTACTTACCTGTACGAGGGAGAAGAGATTTGGAAAAGCGAACTGGAACCTTGAGGACCACAGCCGAGTACATCAAGGTAGATGAATATCCACACAGCACCTGAAAAAGAAAAAGAAATCAAATTAGTAAATACAATGATGAATAGAAATTAGATATAACTAGATTAAATATAAATAGAAACAAAAGAAAAAGATTAAATAGTTTTAATATTAACAAGAAACAATTTTAGAGATATCTATGAAGAAATTTTTAATAAAAGTAGTTTATAGTTGAATAAATAAAATAATAAATTAATTATAACAAATACCTAGGAGCGGATAACACAATACGAAATGTCAAGCGTGTGCAAATGTTGTCATCCAGTTGAAATTAAACTGACATCAGCTAAATAATAAAGAAAAACATGATAATGTTGATAAAAATTAGTTAATAAGTAATAATTGTTTAATAATCAATGATAAATATAGTTAAATGAAGTACTTACAGTGTTAAAACGTTGATTTTAGCAAGTTTGTAGCGAAAAGATGAAAGTTCCACGGCTGAGTATCTAAAGGTTTGAGTCCGGGCTAAAAATGGAAGTTCCACGTTGAAGTCGGTAACGGTTCCATGATAAACGTGGAACTGTGCGGCCATTAACCTGTAACTACCAGAGCAAGCTCTTTAATAGGAAATTGGTAGAATATGCGGATAGTCACATGAATAAACGATAATTATACTTATAGAGGAAAAAATTGGGAACAAGATAACAATAGTATTGTATTAATTTGAAAGTTATTACATACCTGAATGACATTCTTCACTGGATGCGAACACGTGCACGTCTAACCAAGATCTAGATTTAAGATAACTTAGAGAGGAAACTCGATATAAATTTATTGTACACTGGACATAAACTATAATTACTCTAGAATGAAAAGTCGATTATTAATAAGTTCAGAGAACAATTTGTACACAGGAGTAGAAACGGTTGCAGTAGGCTAGGCGAACATTCAATAATTGTTATTTTCATTAATAATTAAGACAGGAATAATCCGATGGTGCCCATACGCATTTTGAGCGACTTTTTCGACTAAATAAATAAACTAGTAGTAAATTCAAGACTCTAAACAATCGTTTCGAAGAAATAAATTTATGAAAATAAATAATTAGTAAATTTCTGTAGGAAAAGGTAGAACGAACAATTCTGAACTATTTTGACTAAACAATTATTGCGAATAAATAAATATTTTAGCAAGGAATTGAGATTTTTCGATCAGACGCATGACGTCAGCATATACGTGAGAGTGAGAGAGTCAGACATACTGAAACTCCAACAGTCCCGATAAATAGAAAGAAATAGGTATACTTTTCACCTCAAACTGAAACTTGCCAAACACAAATAAGCCAGGCTCAAGGCTATATACAACCGGTGAGAAATCGAACGTGGAAGAATCCAATTATGGATTAGAATAATGTTAAACCGAAAAGAACAAATTAGAAGGTTCTAATTAAAGTTTCTAAGGTTTTTTATTGCAGTTTTACACAATAAATAATATGTGTAGTGCCGAGAAGCAGCTCCGCTAGGTTGTTGCATAGAAATTATATAAAATTCTTAATCAATGTGGGACTAAGCTCAAGTGATACAAAATGTTCACCAAAGTGAGGCCAACATTAGATTAACATTAATTGTAAAGGCAAGAGAAGTTACAATATGGAAAATGTTTATTAGAAACTTAGATTGTCCTATCATTAAGCAACAAATACAGATTACGAATAGATAAAATAATTAATTTTTAGTTTTTTATGACCAAATTTAATTTCTCAATATACAGATTTTTCAATTCCTTACTAAACAGACATACAATAAATGAAACAACGAAATAATAGCAATTAGGTAAAGTAAATTTTGGCATGCTAGTGTGGTATAAAACCCAGAATTGTTCGAAATACTGGTTTTCCCCGAACCAGCAACAGACAATAAAAAGGCAAACGAACCGCCAACCACCTCGGCGCTTTTTATAGAATGTAAGAGGGCGAAAAACAAGAACAAGTGTACAAGCGAAATATTATGTGCTACGTACTTATCTATGGGAGAGGGGGGGTAGGTCGCCCCGACCGACCTACCTCCCCCCACAAAAATTAAAATTTCAAACGGACGGAGAGTTCAAGGTGGCTCAGAACGGTTCGAACGCTCGTAGGAGTAACGTCGCGAATTTTTTCCGATAGTTGTTCATTCGAGTAATAGTAGCGTTTATTGGAGTCAGTGTGAAATTTTAATTTTTATAATATTAATGGCGATATACGTAATTCGAAACAGTGCGATCTACTGAGAAGCGGCTCACGATCATTTTGCTCTACTTTTGGGAGGGCTAGAACAGCCCTGTGCCCCCCCAGAGGGAAGTTAAAAAACTGAAAAAACACCCTTCGAGGCAAATTTTGGATTTATGAGAGTGCGAGTGAGATAGAGTGCTGCCCATAGACCGTGAGTAAGAAAGAGACGGAATTCGACATAGAAGTCTGAAAAAATAATTTTTTTTTTATAATTCTAAAAAAAGTAACTGAGTCACGTGACGTGCTCAGTTTCTTTATTTTATAAGCTAGACCCCCCTTCAGGGGGTTCAAATTAAAGAGCATAAAAAAATAACTAGTCCTACAATATAAAATTTGGGGGTTAGTTATCATTTTAGCAAAAGTTGGAGTAGACCCCCCCTTCCGGTGTCTCAAACGAAAGGGCATAAAATATACTCCCCGTTTATAAAATAAAAAATAGGGGTTAGTTGCGAAAAACTAAAACCGCGAGGAAAGTGCCCCTTGTGGGTACTCCACGAATAGGCCTCGAGGCAAGGAAGGCATTTATAATAGTTTTGAGCGTTTTAGAATATAGAGGTAGAAATTAGAACAAAAAATTAGAATATTAAGGCGGAAATAGGATAAGGGTAATTAAAACAAGGCGTGCGATTAGTATTAGTGTATTTAGTGTTAAGTTAGTAGTTTTATATAATATTTGCGATAATAAACTGTTTCGGATTAGAAGGGGTTTAAAGCAAGTCACTTCACTTAGAACTAAACTTTATTTCCCCAACTAGGGTGCGTTCAATGTGTAACAGAACTATGTACATGTAATGTATTCAACCGGCCAAAACACAGGCTCGTTTTGGCTCGATTGGTGAATAATAAAGAGTTTTGAGAACAATGGGGAGAACAAGATGAGTTTCCCCTGGAGAAATATTCACTTGTAGATATAGTGAATCCCGAGAATTGAATCGACTCACTCGCGAAAACCGGTCAAACGACGAACGACGTTTTCTGAAGAAACGAGTGAGTCGATTCAATTCTCGGGATTCACTATATCTACAAGTGAATATTTCTCCAGGGGAAACTCATCTTGTTCTCCCCATTGTTCTCAAAACTCTTTATTATTCACCAATCGAGCCAAAACGAGCCTGTGTTTTGGCCGGTTGAATACATTACATGTACATAGTTCTGTTACACATTGAACGCACCCTAGTTGGGGAAATAAAGTTTAGTTCTAAGTGAAGTGACTTGCTTTAAACCCCTTCTAATCCGAAACATTGGTCCTTCGAGCCGGATCCAGTGCTGCAGTTCACTGGAAAGCAAAGTAAAGTTAGTGCATCGCAACCGTCTCGCTTTGAAAAAGTGAACAGTTACTTTATTCGAACCGTTCAGTGCTTCGATTTCATACTGGCAACAATGGCTGACCTCATCGTTAAACAACGGCTTCTCGCGCAACGCATCTCTCGGGTCGCGGACATCCTGAAGACTCGATACCAGGGCAAAATCTCTCTCGAAATTCTTCGTAGCTCTCACTCCTTCATCAAGCAACTCTGGGATTCATACTACCAGGGCGATTCGGCCATTAGAACCGCCGCTAGAAAGGACGCAAGGTTGAAGGAGAGTTACAACGTGGATGACGAAGAATTTGAAGAGACGCAGATGAGCTACTGTGAGCAGGCCGGTTCCTTACTCGACATGATCGCCGAACACGAAGCCGACGCGACCGTTACAGAACCGTCAACTTCAAATGCAACGGCCGTCGAGACACACTCTCAGAGGTCACGCGCCTTGTTGCCAACATTGTCTCTGCCTACTTTCGAGGGCAATGACAAAGACTGGCCGTTTTTTCGAGACTTGTTTACCGATCTCGTCGTCAACGACCCATCGTTGTCCCCACCAGAACGTCTTCTTTACTTGAAGGAGAGTTTGAAAGGCGAAGCTGTCAAGCACTTCAAGAACGTTGTGACAAACACAACCGACTTCCAAGTCGCTTGGGAGGAACTGGACAACTTCTACGTCCATCTTCTGCCTTGGGAGCAAGTCCAATCGAAGACACAGGCCGATAGGATGCATCAGCCGGTACTCGGTCATCCTGAGGAAAAAAACGAGCAGCAAGTCGGATGTAGATCTGGGAAAGAAAGCAAATTCGGTGAAAACGAACTGAGCACCGTCACTTTCGGTCCAGTTTGTTCACCTTACCTGGCACCCAGATGTCACCTCGGCAAGGTGGATGAGCCCCTCAGCCCAGTGGACTTCCGCATCAGGAGAGTCAGCTACTTGGCTGACCATCAACCCGGAGTGGACACACCTCCTGAGGCGGGACCTAGGTCGCAGGAACTTCGAGAACTCCTCAAGGCGGGCGGCTTTCAACGTCGCACGTGGAAATCCAACGTCAGGAATTTGCTGGACGACCTCTACACTTCCGAGCTGAAAGGAGTTAGAGGAGGGGACACTCCCCTACTTCAAGGTTTCTTCGGCACCAACGGGGTCTCTCTCTCGGACTGCTGTCAGGTCGACGCTTCTCTCCCTCTCCAGATCTTTGGGTTCCCCGAGCTCTCTGTGCTCGGTGGAACATCTCAACTCAGTCGTCCATGGGGGTACTGGATCTTCATGGCGAGCGGCCTTCCACGTTGCAAGTGGACATTCATCTCCAATCCACTTGATTGGAACTTCGGGTTCCCCGAGCTCTCAGTTCTCGGCGGAATACATCTTCATGGACGTTCATTGGGATGCTGGATCCTGATGACGGGCGGCTTTCCACGTTGCAAGTGGAAATCCGACTCCAATCTACTTGATTGGAACTCTGGGTTCCCCGAGCTCATCGTGCTCGGCGGAACAGATCAACTAAGTCGTCCATTGAGGTACTGGATCTCCATGGCGAGCGGCCTTCTACGTTGCACGTGGACATCCAACTCCAATCCACTTCATTGGAACTTCGGGTTCCCCGAGCTCTCAGTGCTCGGCGGAACGTATCTACTCGGACATCCATGGGGGTACTGGATCCTCATGGCGGGCGGCTTTCCACGTTGCACGTTGAAATCCGATTCCAATCCACTTGATTGGAACTCTGGGTTCCCCGAGCCCTCCGTGCTCGGCGGAACATATCTACTCGGGCATTCATGGGGGTGCTGGATCCTCATGACGAGCGGCCTCCCACTTGGCACGTGGACTTCCTACTTCCGGAATCTTCGTTTCGCCTTCGACAGCTGGATCTCTTCAACTGACTGCTGTCAAATCATCTCTTATCAGTTTCTCTGGATCTCTGGGTTCCCCGAGCTGTCAGTGCTCGGCGGAACATATCTACGCGGCCTTCCATCGGAGAACTGGATCCACCAGACAAGCGAGTTTCCACGGTGCACGTGGACATCCTGCTCCAGGAATCTTCTGGATGGTCACTCCACCTCCGATCTGAAGGACGTCGGCGGATGTGATACTCTCGTCCTTCGCTGCATCTTCAGCATCAACGGGTACGCTCCGTCTTACTGTTCTCAGGTCACCGCTTCTCTTTCTCTCTGGAGCTCTGGGTTCCCCGGGCTCTCAGTGCTCGGCGGAACATATCTTCTCGGGCTACCATGGGGATGCTGCATCCTCAAGGCGGGCGGCTTTCCACGTGACACGTGGACTTTCGACACCCGGAATCTTCGCTGTGTCTACGACAACGGGGTTTCTCTCTCTGAACTCTGTCAGACCACATCGACATCCTCTCTACGGATCTCTGGGTTCCCCGAGCTCTCAGTGCTCGGCGGAACATATCTACTCTGGCTACCCTCGGAGTGCTGGATTTTCAAGACTGGCGGCTTTCCACGTTGCAAGTGGAAATCCGACTCCAATCTAACTGATTGGAACTTTGGGTCCCCCGAGCTCTCAGTGCTCGGCGGAACATCCCTACTTGGACCTCCATTGGCATGCTGGATCCTGATGGCGGGCGGCCTTTCACGTGGCACGTGGACAGCCGAATTCAGAGATCAACTGGATTTCCACTCCCCCTCGGAGCGGAAAGGAGTCGGCGAATGGGACCTGCCCATGCTTCGCTGCGTCGTCGACAACCCCGGGCTCTCTCTATCTGACCGCCGTCAGAGCATCTCTTCTACTTCTCGCTGGAACTCTGGGTTCCCCGAGCTCTCTGTGCTCGGTGGAACAAATCTACTCGGTCGTTCATTCGGATGCTGGATCCTGATGGCGGGCGGCTTTTCACGTGGCACGTGGACAGCCGAACCCAGGGATCTACTGGATTTTCAATCCACCTCGGAGCAGAAAAGAGTCAACGAATGGGACCTGCCCATGCTTCGCTGCGTCGTCGACAACCACGGGCTCTCTTCATCTGACTGCTGTCAGATCATCGCATCTCTTTATCGCTGGAACGCTGGGTTCCCCGAGCTCATTGCGCTCGGCGGAACATATCTCCTGTATGTATACCCTCGGGCTAAGTTGTGGGTCGAAGCTGCCCACAACCGATGCCTGCACGGGGGAACACAACTTCTCTTGGCAGCGCTACGCCATAATTGCTGGATCCTCAGCGGTCTTCAGTCGGTGAAATCCTGTATCGACTTTAGCACCGTCTGTATAATCTGGGAAGGGCAAACTGCCCAACCTAAAATTGGAAAAACTTCAATTAATTCTAATCACGGCTCATATTCCAGATCTGGAGGCTATTATCACGCACCTACGCACCTTCGATCCAGGCAGGATCGTGGTCAGCGGAACTCCAAGGAAGGCAACTCTTGGAAATTTAAACTACCTTCCTCTCGACACTTGAAGGAAATCTGGGAAGCTGCTGTGGACTCTTCTAAGCAGCAGTTACGCAGGATCTTCAGAAAGCAGCGACGATCCTTCGAGGAGCTGACCACGCTCCTGACTGGCATCGAAGCTTGTCTTCTCTCTAAAATTATACATACGTTGACAGACGACCCTGAGGATCCTGCAGCCCTGACACTGGGGCACTTCTCAATCGGAGAATATCTCACCTCCTTTTCAGAATCCAACCTCGAGGAGCCACCAGTATCCAGGGTACCTCGATGGCATCGAGTCCTCGTCGCAACCGTGCGCATCTTGTCGTCGCCATTTCGTCGATCAGTGGCCAAGTCTATCACTCGGTTGTCGCCTGAAGACGAGGAGAAGGATACTGGTGGAACTCCTGAGGCTGGATTCACACGCAGTTCTTCGATTCGTACCTACAAGCGTAATTTAGGTTAAGCTATTTTCTTGGTGAATCACCTTCACGGTTCACTTTTCTCGAAAATCATCCAACGAAGTGTTCATTCACTCACCTCGGTATCACTTCGTTCACCAAAACTGTAATCTCGCGGAACATCTCTTCATTTCACTTTCACGAAATTCACTTGTACCACTATCACTTGTAGCTTCTTTCAGGTACTACGCAGCACGTTGTCGACCCATTCAGCAATTCCTTACAACACGTACGTCATCGCCCACCTGATTGGCTAATCATTCGGTTCAATTTCGTCAATCATTGACGAGGCGGGCGGAATGTTTGGGATTGGCTGAGTGTTTCGGCAGCGTGAACGCGCCGACTTACTGCGCCGCCGCGCTATTGGCGGATCCACGCGTAACAGCGAGATCGAGAGTCGATAAGCAGCTCGCAGTAGCTTATGCCAGCACCGTCGGACGTCGATTACAATCGATTATCGACCCAAAATCGGGATTACTATTGGCGGATCGCTCTATCGATCCGCCAATCAATAGTTCGACGGTGACGGTAAACTGCCAGCTGTTCGACTCCGATCTCAACGTACGCCAGTCGTTCTTACTCGTTTCTTCAGAAAACGTAGTTCGTCGTTTGACCAGTTTTCGCGAGTTAGGAGATTCAAATATCGGGATCCACTTATTCTGCTACCAGTGGATATATCTCATAAAGGGAAAACTCATCTTGTTTTCTCCTTGTTCTCATATCTTTATTATACACCAATCGAGCCAAAACGAGCCTGTGTTTTGGCCGGTTGAAAACATTACAGTGTACAAAGTTCTGTTACATATCGAACGAACCCAAGTTGGGGAAATAAAGTTACTTTAAGTGCAGTGGCTTGTTTAACCCCTTCTAATCCGTAACATAAACTGTGGGAAAATCCAACCAAAAAAAAAAGGATAGGGTTAGGATAGGGTTAGGATTCCCCCACGGGGATAGGGAGGTCCCGGCTGGCGCCGCGGCGGCCATTATGGGCCCACCGCCCGCCGGAAGGGCTGCCCCTATGGCCAGGAAGGCCAAGGGGAAGGGGAGGGGGAAGGAGGGACCCTCTAGGTCCCCCTCAGTGAGCTCGGCTGGGCCGAGACGGACGGGGGGGAATACCCCTCTCCCGGATCGGCCCAAGCCGGGCAAAGGGAAGGGCGGGGACAGCTGGACCGAGGTGGTCGGGCGGAGGAGCAAGCGGGCGGCTAAGACCGCAGCGCAGCCCCTCCCGAAGACCGGAAGCCTCGGAAAGGCTGTCCCTCGCAAGGAGGACCCCCCTAAGGGGTCGGGAGTACCCCCTCCCAAAGGGAAGAAGCCCGCGGCGCCCAAGCTGCCGCGACAGCCGAAATCGGCTGCCGTGGTGCTGACGGTCCCCGTGGGAGTAAAGGCCTCGTATGCCGAGGCCATGAGGAAGGTGACGACCGACATCCGTCTCGAGGATGTCGGCATCACTGAGGGGCTGACCTTCGGTCGTGCCCAAACCGGTGCCCTCATCATGAGGGTTCGCGGGGCGGGTGGCCGGGAGAAGGCGGTCCTCCTCGCGGGGAAAATGAGGGAATCCCTCAAGGATTCGGGGGTAACGGTGACCACCCCCACACGGACGGCCGAGATCCGGCTCCGGGGACTTGGCGGTAACGCCACCCCGGAGGCCGTGCGCGAGGCACTCGCGGGGGCAGCGGGCTGCCCCCTCGAGGAGGTCCGTGTGGGGGCGGTCAATAGGCCGCCTAACGGGGGGGAAGTGGGCCCGGCACGTGCTGGGCCCGGCTGCCGCTGGCGGCGGCGCGAAAGGTGGCCGGGGCGGGCCGAGTGCGAGTGGGGTGGGCCTCGGCGCGGGTTGAAGTGCTGGAGCAACGGCCGTTGCAGTGCTTCCGATGCCTGCGCCGAGGCCACACGTGGGCGCAGTGCGCCCACACGGGAGAAGCGAGCCGGCTCGGCCGGTGTTATAGATGCGGTGACGACGGGCATCTGGCGGCGGCCTGTAGGGCCCCCCCCCCAAGTGCCCGTTATGCGGGGATTTGGGCCTGCCGGACAACCATCGGTCCGGCACTAAGGCCTGCCCCTCCTTCGTGTCCAGCGGGACACGAAGGGGGGAAGTAAGGGGTATCCGGCCCCGAAGAGCTCGGTCACCAGGACCGAGCCACCGCCGGCCGAGCCGACTCGCCCTCCCGAGGGGGGTATGGAGGTGGACGTGGAGGACGCCCCTACCACGTCCACAGGGCGCGGGCGCCCTAAGGGGGGAGAAACCCCCTCCGATGACCCCGATCCCGGGCCACCGAAGGGGGTCTGAACGCGAAGACAGCCGGGGTCTTCGTGTTCACGGGTGGGGGTTCGACCTGGGGGTGCACGTGCACCCCCCCGAAGGTCGAACTTTTTCGCGCGCGGCGACCTCCTCTCCGGGAGTGGTGGGACGGGTGGACTAACCACCCAGTCTTGCACCGGACCGGAAAGGGGGGCGCCGGGGGACGCTAGGGGTGTACGGGGTCGCTCCCGGACATTCCCATCGGGCGTCCCAGGGAAGGGGGAGGGTGTGGCATCCGCCGTTGCACTCTCTCGGAGGGGCCGATAAGTCGGGGGGCTTCTCCCCCCGACGGGGTGTCTAATGGAAAGACTGCGGGGAGGCCAGTTGTATGCTAACGCGATCCTGGTCACCCGCATTATAGTCTAGGGGCGGACGTGGGGTTTTAGGCGATATGAGTTCGTCATTCTGCTCCCTTGCTGGCGGCGGCTTGAGGAGCGGGATCCATGATGGATTTCCCCATAGTTAAAAAAAAAAAAAAAAAAAAAAAGGATAGGGTTAGGATGTTGGGCGGATCCGCAGAATGGGTCTCCGGGTGGCAGCCGAAAAGACAGAAGCCTTATGGCTTCATAGGTCTAGGCTGCCACCCCAAGGACAAGACCTGCGGATCCGTGTCGCGGAGGCCTACGTCGAGGTCAAGCCCGTTATTAAATATCTGGGCTTGACACTCGACGGCCGCTGGCGCTTCGAGAGGCACTTCGATCTCTTGACCCCCCGATTGGCCAGGACAGCGGCCGCCCTAGGGCGGCTGCTGCCAAATATCGGGGGGCCCGATACGAATGTACGCCGCCTTTATGCGGAGGTGGTGCGGTCGATGGCCCTTTATGGGGCCCCCGTGTGGTCCCTCGCGTTACGGGACAGCCGGCATAACCGGACCCTTTTGGAAAGGGTCCGCCACCGGCTGTCCCTGAGGACCATACGGGGATACCGCAACATCTCCGCTGAGGCGGCGGGGCTCCTCGCCGTGATTCCACCCTTCCACTTGGTGGCGGCCGAGCGGGCGACCTGTTACCAGGTCGCCTGCTCGGCCCGCCGACCGTATGGGGTGGAACTTACGGTCGAGGTGCGAAAGCGCCAGGCCCGGGAGGACATGATGAGCCGGTGGAAGATGGAACTGGCTCCATCGGCTCGTCCAATTGTCCGGGCCCTCTTGCCCATTTTCGATATTTGGTGCAAGAGGCGGCTGAGGCTGACTTTCCGCATCACACAGGTGCTCTCCGGCAAGGGTTGCTTTGGAGAGTTCCTGTGTGTTATAAGACGGGAACCAACCACGCAGTGTCACCACTGCGGCGAGAGGGTGGATTCGGTGCGGCACACCTTGGAGGAGTGCCCCGCGTGGGCAGTGCCGCGCCGAACCCTTCAAGCCGCGGTGGGAGGGTGGGACCTCTCGCTCGCGGCCCTGGTCGACCACATGACCGCCAGCGAGAGGTCGTGGAAGGCGGTGGCCTCCTTCTGTGAGGACGTAATGTCCCAGAAGGAGGCCGCCGAGCGGGCCCGGGAGGCAGACCCGGGCTCCGCGAGGAGGGAGCTCGCGCGGGGGCGACCCCCCCGTAGGCGAGGACGCGCTCCCCCCCGGGGGAGAGGCCGGGGGGGAATCGCGCAGGGGGGATCGCCTCCGCGCGATGATTTGGGGCCCCATGGGGGGGGCGGCGGTGGGTGGGAGGTCGCGGGGAGTGTTCCCCTCCCCGCGACAGTTGATGCCCCCTCCTCAGGGGGGGCGGGGGGTTCCCCTTCGGCGCGGGGTGTTCGCACCCCGCGCCGACGTTTGTCCCCGTCCCGGGGGACGAGAGGGCGGAGGGGCCGGGGGGTGAGCTGACCCCGGCCCCGGGGGAGAAGCCCGATTTCTCCCCGGGGTGGTCGGTGACCTCGACAAGACTACAGTCTAACCGAGGCACCGGCCACCCCCGGAGTTCGGCTCCGGGGGGGGCGCGTGGGGGGTGGGGTGGGGGGAGCCGGGGCGTCCGATACGCTTCCGACGGCTCTCCCTTACCGGGAGCGGAGCCCTCGTGACCTGGCCAGGGGGGACCTTAGGGTCCCCCCATGAGCAGGACACGGGGGCGCCGGGGGCTGCATGTGGACCGAGCTGGGGCTCGGGAAGCATGATTCGAAGGCCCCAGGGATGGGAACACCGGGCGGGTCCCTCCGCCCGGGGTTCGGTTAGAGTAGGGTGGGGGAGTTAATCCTCCCCCGGGGTTTATTGTAGCTAGGAGTGAGCCAGTTGTATACCTCGGGTGAATCCTGGCTCCTCCTACATAGCTTAGGAGGGTGTGGAGTTTTAGTGGGTTGGCCTGGGGAGGGGGGCGCCGCGCTGCGCGCGACGACCCCCACCCTAGGAGAGCCCCATATAACCCCGGTTCCTCCCCAGGGGGCCGGGGTATGCGTACTGCATTTCTCCACATTAAAAAAAAAAAAAAAAAAGGATAGGGTTAGGATGGGGACCTAGGTCATGTGGCGTCTGCAGTGGTGACTCTGATCCACTGCCGATTTCGGTCTCTCGGTGTGAGAGAGTCACATGGCTAAATTCCTCTCACTCCACCTCCTCGTGGTGGTCCCTGGGCACCCTCTGCGGAGGGTGGGTCACCTTGTCCCTCTCTCTATTCTCCCTGGGAGGCACCTATGGTAGTTGCCTCCCAGAGGAGGTGGGATGGGGTGTTTCGGGGCTGGGGGTTCGTGGGGGTCGGGGATGCCGTCGGTGAGTGCTTTGGGGTGGGCGGGATATGGTGAGTACACCCTACTTTTTTTTTCTACTTACCTCTTTCCTACTTATTCTACTCTTCTTCTCACTCACCCTTTACTGTTCCATTCTTACGTACTTTCTACTTACCTTTTATTTACTCTTTACTTACCCTCTACCTTTTTACCCCCACTTTTTACTTTGACTTACCTTTAACCTTTTTACCTCTACTTTTTTACTTTGACTTACCTTCTACCTTTTTACCTCTACTTTTTATCTTTGTACATTGGCTTTTTACTTCTACTTACCTTTTTACTTCTACTTTTACTTACCTTGTACTTACCTTTAACCTCTTCTACTTTTTGTACTTCTACTTTTACTTCTGTACTTACCTTTTTCCTTCCTTTTCACTATTTCTATTGACTTTACTTACCTGTACTTACCTTTCCTATTTCCTCTTTTTCTGTTCTTCTCTTTTTCTTCGTACTCTCCATTCTCGTCCTCTCTTCTGCTCCTGCTGCTGGCCGCTCCTGCTCCCGCGTCTCCTTGTCCTCCTCTCCGCCGGGACGCTTTTACTCATACTTAGTGGACCAGGGCAAGTTAGGAGTCTATTGGTGTGGCGAGCCGCAAATCGCTTGTACTTAAATCTGGGTCCGAAAAAAGATATTAAAGTTTACGGTGCAAGGGGGGGAGCCCCTAGTACCGGCGGTGGAGTAGTGGGCGAGCGGGCTACTCCGGCGTCGTCATCCAGCGACCGCGAGTCCGTGGGTGTTGACCTCTTGGCACCCCGGAATGAATATATTACAAGAGAAGATCCCTCCGGGGATTATACACCTAATACTGCGTCCACGGTCCCCGTTAAGATTATGGGGTGCGGTGAAGAAAACATAGCTGGTTCAGAAAGTGAGCTGGATGTTTTTAGTCCGAAACCTAGGGTTGTGCGTAGTCCTGTTAAGACTGGTACTTCTAGTACCTCTTCCAAGACTGGCAAACCAAAAATCACAAAGATTACGAACCTGGCCCCTCTTGTGGTCCCAAAGCCTCCTGTCCAGGCGTCCGATGTCATTGTGGTGGATGACGGTAGTCCTTCACCTACAAATGTAAAGAAACGAAAGAGGGTTGACTCCCGTAGGATTGTCTGTGTTTCCGAATTCGAGGAATTGGCCACTAATGTTAACTACCTGGCTGACGCCGTTAATGAGCTCTGTAAAACTATGAAGGGTTTAACAAATACACAACCTGTTGTAAGAGCGGCCATCGGCAATGTGGTTAGTATACTGAGCATTACTCAACGTAGCATCAAGGCCTTCCACACCAAAGAAAGGACGCGAACTCGCTCTCTCTCACTGTCGCGACGTGAGGACCTGATATACTCGGCCCCTAAGGAGCCGACAAATGATTCCTGTTCTCAAACAGAAGATATCCTTGATGCGGCTGTAAATGTAGTAAGTAGTCAGTCTATTGGTCAACACCCTCAATATAAAACCGTTTCTACACAAACGGAAGGTGCCCCTTTGGTGGCGGACACTGGCTCGACTCCTTCTTCCAGCGTGCGCCACGTACTTACCCAAATCAGTGACCCCAGTATCTTGGACGGAGACGAACTGGCACGTTGGTACTCCAATGATCGCTCTTTTCTTGCACTACAGTCTCTGTTGGTCAAGAAATGGGCCAAACCTGCTTTTGAGGTGTCTGAAATAAAAAGCGGCCACATACTGGCAAATGATGACGAGACGGATCCTTCGTGTATTGTACCGGCGGATCTTAAAGACCTAAGTGGACCAGCGAGGAGTATTGTCGATAGATTCCGCTGCTTGGATGACTTGAGGGCCCAAGACTCGGCCCCTGGCGGCGTGTCTTACTTGGTAAACTCCACCTCCTTCCCTAAGAAGGATGGAGGAAAAGCTACCAGAAATAAGTTCGTCTATTTCGTTATCGACAAACCTAGCTCCTCTTCACCAATTGACCCTGGCGCTCTCTATGAATCACTCCTTAGGCTGCGGGATTTGTGTATCGAAAATCACAGATTCAAGATTTCGATCCCGGCCCCTAGTGAGTACGACATCTCCATCTTCCGTAAGATCATTGAGGCCGCTTTTATTAACTCTGGCATTAGTATTTCCATACTTACATCACTTAAAAAGCAGGAAAATGTAACTTCGCGCAAACCTGGACGAAATGTTGAGACAGTTATGGTGAAGAGCATCGGTCTTTCTTATTCGGATACGTTGAAAACCATGAAGGCGTCCATCGATATCGGGGAGGAGGGTTTCAGCGTGGCTGGAGTCAAATCCAGCCGCGATGGAGCCGTCCTCGTCGATATCGATGGCGACGCCACCAAAGCCGCCAGTTTTAGTTCGCTTATAAAACGGCGTTTGAAAGACTTTCAGGCCTTCACCTTTGGTGGATCGAAAGCTCCTAAGATCCTGCATCTTAGGCAGATTGAGGGTGACGCGTCGTACTCGGATATTTTCCGGGCCATTTGCGACAAATGTCCTAGGGCCGCAGAGGCTGATATAGCTGTTAAGGCCTTAAGACCCTCTTTTGCTGGCCGCCAAAACGCCACAATAATAGCTCCGGCTAATATTGCTGATGAGCTCCTTAGCCTAGAGACACTCAGAATAGGATGGAGTCAGTGTAGGATTGTTGAACGTGAACAGGTGACCCAGTGTTTCCGCTGTCGTGAATATGGCCATATTTCCAAGGCCTGTGTTGGTCCAGATCGGTCCAAATTGTGCCGACGTTGTGGGTCTGTGGAGCACATGTCCAAGGACTGTATCTCCGAGGAATACTGTGTCATCTGCTCTGCTAAGGGACACAGAGATGGTCTGCGCTGCCCGGCTTACCGTAAGGCTCTTAGTGACCATCGAAAAGCTAAAAAACCCAAAGAGGTTAACTATGCTAAACCAGTTATCGATGAAACCAGTGGTGCAGATAAGGCATCAAAAAACATGGAGACTGATGTACCCAGTAAATCCTTACCTAAGGATGTGGCTGAAAAGACTGGACCGGCGACGTTCAAAATCCCTGAAACACCAAAAGGTGGCGTAGCTGCTAAGACAGTGATTCCTCCTAAAGTAAAACCTCCAACCGGTGAACTTTTATCTCGTATGGAGGAGTTACAAAGGGAGGCTTTTGAGTCCGACATGGATGCGTTAGATGCTGACATAGCAGCGTACAACAAGGGACTATTGTACTCCTCAGAGACCGAGGGTACCTACGACACCGATCTTGATTCTCCTGTTCCCGGATCCTCCAAAATGAGCTTCGCGGAAACAGTTAATAGAACAATTTCGATGCTGGCGAAGGCTAAGGGTTCCTCTCCGAAAAAGAAAACGAAGAGTAAAACGAAAACGTATAAATAGACGAGGCTCTGCTGTACATATTTTTGGTGTTTATCATCATTTTTGGCTAATACTGTTGTATATAATCTACTTACCTTGTCTGTGCTAGTTACTTACCTTTCTAGTACTGTTTTCTTCTTTTCCTTATTTCTTATTTTGTTCTTGCGTGCCGCTCATCTCGTACCCTTTGTATATACTATTCTGTCTCGTACATTTTCTCTTACCTTTCCTTTTTTCCTGTCTGTCGGTGATGGTCTTTCTTTGTCCCTAGTTATTGGCTTTCTTTTTGTATTCATTTATCTAAGACCGTGGTTTTCTCTCTGAGAATATAAGTTTGTTGCGACACCACCCCTTGAAGTAATGCTGAATAGGCGGCCGAGGGGTGGTAGTCACTCTCTTGACTCATTGTGTATGTGTAGAGGAGGGGTTTATTGCGGATCCCATCTTCCGCCTTTTGTTGTTCCCCCCCTAGAAAAAAAAAAAAGGATAGGGTTAGGATAGGGTTAGAGTCAGAAGCTGAGGGTCGGTCGAGACAGTTTGAATTTCATTCTAAACACACCGAATCGCGCAGTCGTTTGATACAAACAAGTAGAACAGAAGGTTATCATTAGTGAGCGAATAAAAGTAAAAGGCCATGCTAATAGCCACGCGAAGCCGCGAATAGAATAAATTCACGCGTAGTGCACGAGGCAAGGGAGAGGAAGAAGGCTCGAGGGCTAAGAGAGGCCAGGCGACGAGAGAGACGAGACAACGATAGAGATTCGAGGGCATAAAGGAAAAGGGGAGGCAGCAAAGGTAGGAACAACAACAAAATATTAATGATAGCTAAGTAGAAGGAATCAGGAAGCGAGGGCGACGATAGACGGGCGAGGAAGAAAATATAGAAAGCGAATAACATCTCGTGTGGACAAACGACGCGAAGAATAAGATCGGTAAACGCACGAGAGATCGGTCGAAACCTCTCCTCGACGGAAAGCGGTGAAAAAATGAAAACGTAGAAGCACGGGAAAGACAGACAGGTCGGGAAACGTTACGGAAAATGGCAAGCGGGCACGCCGGGAGCCATTACAGCACGATTCGAATTCACGCGCGCGGAGAATGTGAAGAGGGGCGAACGCCTAATGGCGGACGGCCAAGAGAGCCCTGCTCGGGCGGAAATACGATCTTGCATGGATGGATGCATGAATGCTTTTTATACGCGCTCTATACATTTATTGGAAGGATAGAACAATCGTGATTAAGAGAAATATAATGCGAACTAGACCACAGCACGTGCATACCATTCATGGAAGAGGAAAGAAGTATGAAGCACCGATCGCGAACGTTATCCGGGAGAACGGCGGGGAGTAGGATAGTTCGAAAACGCAATCAGGAACGGGGCGAACGAACGCGTAGCGGATAAACGAAAAGTAGCCAGAGATAAGCTAACTCACGATGAAACAAGGAATAGGGATATAAAGAGAGTTAAACAAAGAGATCACGATGATTCGGAAGGGCGAGACGAAGCGAGCGGGCCACCAGAGCTGGATACGTGTTGTAGACCACAATGGCGGCAATCCTGCAAGGATGGCCCGATCGCTTCGCAAACTCGCGATGCGAACGACCCCGCAATCGGAAAATCGCGAAACGCGAAAAGTCGCGAACAAATTACCAGTAGAATCGCTCGAATAAAATAGTAATTAGAATAGAGACATTTTCAATTAGTCAAGCGCGTGATTAAACAATCTACCGTAGGTGGCTCGCTCGCTGCGCGAGCTCGCGGTTACAGAATAACTTAATAAATAAAATTGCTAGACGTCCGGCGATTTACAAACGATAATAGAAACAATAATAATCGGTAATCGGTGATTAAAAAGAATCAAATCATCTCGACAGACTGATAATTAACACTTAGAATTGAACACTTAAATTAGATGCGAATAAAATAACATTAAAATCAGGTGAATAAATTGAAATGGAATAAAGATAATGTAAATAGTCGAGCATGCGTTGAATACTACAATAGACAGTCTACTGTAGGTGGCTCGCTCGCTGCGCGAGCTCGCGGTTACAGAATAATGTAATAACTGAAAACTGCTAGATGTCCAGCGATTTACAAATGTAGTAAGAAATATTAACCGGTGATTACAAAAGAATTGAATCATCTCAACAAACTGAGAATTGACACTTAGAATCAAATATTTGAATCAGATGCGAATAAAACAATATTAGAATCGATTGAATAAACTAAAATTAGAATAGAAATATTGTAAACAGTCGAGCGAGTGTTGAATACTACAATAGACGGTCTACTGTAGGTGGCTCGCTCGCTGCGCGAGCTCGCGGTTACAGAATAACATAATAATTGTAAATTGCAAAACGTTAGGCGATTAAAAAATGTGAAATACTAAGATAATTGATCAATATAAAAGAATTAACGATAATTTGACAATCGGTAGATAGAGTCAAATATTTGAATCAGTCGCGAATAGATTAACAGTAGTTTGAATTGAATAGATTGTAATTGAAATAGAGATATCTGAAACAGTCGAGCGAGTGTTGAATACTACAATAGACAGTCTACCGTAGGTGGCTCGCTCGCTGCACGAGCTCGTGATTACAGATTAACTTAACAATTGAAATTGCTGGACGTCCAGCGATTTACAAATGTAACTAATAATAATTATCGATGATTATAAAGAATTAACATTAAATTGACGATTTGTTGATAAAATAATATTAGAATTGGTTGAATAGATTGAATTAGATAGAGATATCTTCAAACAGTCGAGCGCGTAGGTGGCTCGCTCGCTGCATGAGCTCGCGTCTACAGAATAATTTTAAAAAAAAAAAAAATAATCGAATTGATGGGCGTCCGATGATTCACAAACTCGAGCGCGGATTGAGCACGGCAGTGGACGACCTACTGAAGAGAATAGAGAAATCAAGACTCAAAATCTTAAAACGGAAATAGACAATTCAACTTGAAACGAATAAAAAAACACGCGGTAAGAAATATAGCGAACAAGTCGGAAGGGAATCGACAACAATCCGGGGATTGTTGTCGGGCTCGCTTCGCGAGCCTACGGTTGAAACGAATATCAGATTAACAACTGAGCGACGTCGGACAACTAGTATCAACAACACTAGGTTAAGAAATAGTAACTCCCCAAACAGAGAACAGCAACTAGGTAGAATTAAGGTAGAGTCGATCGCGAATCCGCCCTAAATCCCATGCGATCAATAATAAACGCCGAAGATTAGAACAACGGAAACGAGCGACGCATACAAGCAATCCACTGGGAAAGATAGAGAATCTGAGACTCAAAATCATGAAATAGAAATAGACAATTCAACCTAAAACGAACTAAAACACGCGGAAATACAACGGGAATCGACAACAATCCGAAGATTGTTGTCGGGCTCGCTTCGCTAGCTTACGGTCGAAATAAACATCAGAATAACAATTGCATGATATCGGACAACTAGTATCAACAATAACAGGCTAAGAAATATAAATTTCCCAAAAGTAGAATAACAACTAGGTAGATTGAGGTAGAGTCGATCGCGAACTCGCTCTAAAAACCCCATACAAGCGGGAACAAACAAATGCTGGAAACCAGTATCGGAAAACCAGCGAATCATAGTACCAATAAACCAAAGAAAGCAAAACAGGAAATAGACAACTAGGGACAAACGGAAAGGAACACATACACACAAATAGGAAGTAGGGAAGAAAGGTAAAAAAGAGGAAGGAAGGGGGGAGGAAAAGAGAGAAGGAAGGAGAAAAAAGGTAGAATAAAGGAATAACCCATCAATATACCCAATCCCGTCATCCCACCAAACCGAATAAAAAAGGAATCAATCCCAACTAATCCAAATACCATAAATTCACAGAGAACAATGGACCGTATCAACGGAAAAGAAATAACAATCGTGACGAAGGGGCAAAGGAAGGATAAGGACAAGGAGGGAAAAGAGAGCAAACAAGGACAGGGACAAGGAAACAAACCCCCAACCGGGGGGAAAGGAAATACAGATAACAGGACGGCGCAAGGGGCGATACCACGCCCCAGAGTACAAGAGAGGAGGAATGTGGAGGCTCAGGACCACCAAGTAGCGGGATCCAGCAGGGCCCATGACGCAAGAGAGGCACAAGGAGCGAGGACAACAATGCTGGATCAGGCAGACAGAATGATATTAGACATAGAGGAGGTGGAGGTAACGGGCGAAATACCGCCCATCCAGCAGGCGGCGACGTCTAATCAACACCACCAACAGCAACACGAACGCAGGTCAGCGGCAGCGACGGCGGCGACAACAGCAGCAGCAACAGCAACGAGAGAAGGAGGTAGCGGACAACAACAGGCAGCAGGAACTACCAAGAAAAGAGAGACCGAAAACGAAGGTAGAACAATAGCAATAGTAAAGCGGGGCTACCCTAGTCAAGGGACGGAAATTGACCGAGAGGAAATCAATAGACTCTGGGCGCAATTTATTAGATACAGAATAAAGACAGGCAGGCCCGTAAACGTAGGCAGATGGGGACCAAAGGCAGGAGGTTTCATTCTAACTCCGAACGACTCCGAATCACTCACTAATATAAGGGAGGTAATAGAACAGCTGAACAAAATAGAAAACAAATATTTGATAACTAATGCGAGTAGACTAAACGGAACCGCGAGACTGACAATGTTTGTCAATAATAGGGAATTGTCATACAGGGATGTGATTGGGATCTTACAATTGGAAAATAGTGAACTAAACACAGAAAACTGGCACCTGAGAAGGGAACCCAGGATAAAAGACAGAGGCGTAGAATTTGAAATCGAGATACCAATGAGGGACTTACGATTCATAAGGGCCAAAGACAACAAAATTAGTATTATGGGGGGAGGCTGGAAAGTAACGTTCACAACAAGAAGAACGCAATAATAACGGGCCTGCCTGCCTTTAAACTAGGGAAAAAGGATAGGGAACTTGACCGCAATAGTAGAATATAAGTAGCTGATAAGGATAATGTATGAATAAATAAAGAAACATACTAACAATAAAGATAACCAAAAACGTAAATATAAGAACAGCGGAAAAGGTTTAGACGTCCGGAAACGAGGTACAACTTATCAAGTACAAACTAAGCGGTATTAGCAACGACAAGCGAATACAGAGAAAGGTGAGATCTCCGCCGGTGAAAAACCGGCGAATTCGGGGCGCCGCCGCGTCGGGGGAGAAGCTGGGGGAGAATCGGCGGGAATCTCACCTAGCAATAGGCTAAGCAATAAGCGATAAATAGGAAATAGGAAGTAAGGACAAACAGGACGGAGAGCGAAACCCACAAATAATAGGGGGGAAGCCGCACACAAGAGTAAAGAATCGCGATACTCACACGGGAATCTCCGAAGAGGGACGGGGGCAGGTCGCGAGGGAAGCAGCTGGTCGGAACATAGTTCATAAGATGTAAAATAAAGACAGACAGGCCCGTCAACGTAAGCAGATGGGAACCAAAGCAGGGGAATTCACATTAACTCCAAATGACTTGGGATCGCTCATTAATAGGAGGGAAGCGATAGAACAGAAGAATAAATCGTATAGTGAACGCGAGCAGACTAAATAGATCCGCGAGTCTAAAGATGTTCGTCAATAACGGGGAACTGTCATACAGGGACGCGATAGAAACTCTACAAGGGAAACTCGGTACCGCGGAAGGGAACCCAGGGTAAAAGATAGAGGAGTAGAATTTGAAAACGAGATACCAATGAGGGACTCGCGATTCATAAGAGTTAAAGATAACAATACTAGGTATCAAGGGGGAGGCTGGAAAGTAACATTCGCAACAAAGAGGACGAAACGAAAACGGGCCTGCCTGTCTTTAGGGGAAAAAGGAAAAAGAGGAAAACAATAATACATAGCAATAAAGTATAAGAAGCGTAAAAAGCAAAGAACCGAACGAACGCGGCCCAAGAACTCCTGTAACCAAACGTAATCATAGGAATAAGCAAAAATGTAAACGTAGCGTAAATAAACCTAATATGGAAAAGACAAGACTTAACCTACTTCATCTCCCAATTAGTAGATAAGCAACATAAGGAAAGCGGAAACTAGAAGTAGTATCGAACGGGAAGAATAGACGCACGATGGGGAAACAAGGTGAGCAAGGGGAACAAGAAAAGACAAGATAAAGGGAAGCAAATAGTATAAGTGTTTAGGACTAGGCGCCCCTATTTAATTAGTTTAAGCTGTCGAAGTCGAGCGATACAGCCCTGGGTGGCCCCCCAGCGTATGACGGTCCCAGGATATACGCTCCTGAGAATCCGTCTTTAAATCCGTCGTTTTTGGCAATTCCCGGTAACGCGCTCGCGATGCGTAATCACGTGATTACCGAGAACCGCCGCTAATCGCGCTCAGCACCTAACCGTTAGATTCGTTCGAACGCTCAGCTGAGAGACACGTTACGCAATCGCGCCCTTTTTCTTTGTACGCAAGTGTAGCCAGTATATCTACGTTACAAGTGCATCCAATTTCGTTTACGCGATTGTGTAAAATAAACATAGTTCTTTGCCGGCTCAATACTCCCTTTTTTGATTATTATTCTCTTTCCGACCTCACCTCGCTCACACTTTCCACACGATTTCCCTTTCCGAACTTCCTCCGGTGTTCAAACCCGATCCTACATACATCCATCCATACAGTCCACTCCCTAACCTCAACTCGTCCCGGGTTCCCGAACATTTTGGTCCTTCGAGCCGGATAAATTATTTCGTTAAATCGTGAAAAAAGTATCGTGAGCACGTGTTGAACAAGGAAGATGGCAACCAAATTCGAAGACGTGATGTTGGAGCAGGAAGCCGCCATGAGATCCCTTTCTCGTGTCCTTCCCAACCTAAAGAAGTTAGGACAGAACAATTTTACCGTGGCCAAACTCCAGCAACGTCTGGACTTCTTGAAGGATGCCTTCGCCCAATGTCGAGACATTGATCGGCGCCTCCAACCCTTCCGACGCCTCGAAGGTGCCCACAAGGTCTCCTACTTCGCGGATGAGCAATTCAGCCTCTGCGAGGATGAATATCATCTAGCGGCGGATTTTATTGCCGACCACATCGAGAAGCTGAAGTCGTCCGGTCCAGCCTCGACGTCTCCAACCATGCCGGCCGCAGCCCAGTCACGCAGCGATCTCCCCCGCATCGGCCTACCGACGTTCTCTGGAGAGCCCACCAAGTGGGAGAGCTTTCGAGATAAGTTCACGTCCCTCATTATTGATGATGAATCGTTGTCCGACGTTAAACGACTTCATCACCTTAATTCGTGCGTGAAAGGCGACGCGGAGAATCTTATCTGTAACCTCCCGGTTACGGACTCCAATTTTAAGATCGCGTGGGATACTTTGGTTAAGCGTTTCGATAATAAGCGCGACCTAATTCATGAGCATTTGAAAACGCTATATTCTCTTCCGCACGTTTCGGACGCGACCGAGCTAAGATCCCTTCAGGACAAAGCTCATAAAACGCTTCAAGCTTTAAGAAACTTGAAACGCCCTGTCGATACGTGGGACGACATGATTGTCTATTTAATAGTCTCGCGTTTAGATAGATCGTCTCGAAAGGCGTGGGAGTTAAATTTGGGCGAATCCACCGAATATCCGACCTATGCCGAATTAGATAAATTCATCGCGACGCGAATTCGAGCTCTCGGCGCTATTCAAACGATTTCCAAACAACCGAAACGAGCCGTTCAAACACACGCCGCAACCTCCAACCGTTTATCGCGTCCTCGAAGCGCGCCCTTGTTATGTCCGCTGTGTAAGACCGAACACTTGTTAAATTCGTGTCCGCAATTTAAATCCAAAACAGTCTCGCAACGGTATGACTTTGTAAAAGGCGAGCGCCGCTGTTTGAACTGCTTCAGCCAAAAACATAGCGTCAATTCGTGTCCCAGCAAATACTCGTGCCAGAATTGCGGACGCCGACATCATTCGCTTTTACATTTCGATACGACGATCTCCGTTGCCGATGGGCCCGCTGCATCAACGATGCCCAACTCGCTCCCGTCGGCGAACAACCAGGTTGCGTCCCATGTTTCGTCGTCTGCAACGATCGCGACTCCACGTATTTTGCTTGCTACAGCGTGGGTTGTCGTAGAATCTACCACTGGTCGAGGCGAATGTGTACGCGCGTTGCTTGACCAAGGTTCCGCTACCACCTTGATGACGGAATCACTCGCGCAACGATTACGCGTTCAACGTCGTTGCGTTTCCATCGCTCTTACCGGAATCGGAAATCGCGAGATTGCTGTGCGGCACGCTACAACTATCGGAATAAAGTCCAGGCGCGGAACCGGCCCTACCATCTCGACTACCGCCTTAATTCTAAAGTCTCTGACGCGATACATTCCTGAGCGCACTGACCAGAAGATATCGTGGCATCATACTCGTGATCTCGTGTTAGCCGACGAAAATCCGATGAGCTCCGATCCCATAGAGATTATTATCGGAGCAGACCTCTACGGACATATATTGTTGAACGGAATCCGCGCTGGATCGATATCCGAGCCGATCGCGCAAAATTCGATTTTCGGATGGTTTTTATCCGGACCCGCCGGCTCGACCACGTTTCCGTCCTGTTCAGTCGTACAAACCTACCACTGTTCCCCTTCTGAGTCTCTTGATTCTGACATTCGTCGTTTCTGGGAGATTGAGGAAATCCCAACTACCTCCCATCTTACGGACGAGGAACAGCAGTGCGAAAATCATTTTCGTGACACGCATACGCGAGACTCGTCCGGCCGTTATGTCGTTCGTTTACCTTTCAAACGAAACCCTCCTATCGAAATCGGGTACTCGTATCGCATCGCCGAACGAATGCTCGCCAAATCAGAAAGTCGATTACAATCGAAACCCACACTCTGTACCGAGTACGATGATTTCTTGCGCGAGTACTTGCAGCTTGGGCATATGCGTAAGCTCCCTCCGTCGAGTATCGACGCCCCTCTCGCCGTGTATATCCCGCATCACGCGGTGATACGCGAAAGCAGTGCAACAACGCACCTTCGTGTTGTATTCAATGCCTCCAGCTTAACTAGCAACGGCACCTCGTTGAATGACCATTTGTTGATCGGACCCAAACTCCAAACGGATCTTCCGACCATAATTCTTCGGTGCCGACAATATCGATACGTATTAACGTCCGATATTACAAAAATGTACCGCCAAATACTGGTGGACCTTCAAGACGTTGACTATCAGCGTATCCTCTGGCGGTCGTCCCCGTCGGAGCCCATTGGTCATTATCAGCTGCTGACCGTGACTTACGGTACAGCTCCGGCCCCCTTTCTCGCTCTTCGAGTCCTCCAACAGCTTATAGAGGACGAAGGGACCCAATACCCATTAGCCACGCGCGTTCTTCAACACCACCTTTATGTTGATGATTGTGTCTTTGGCGCGTTCGATGAAACCACGTTGATCGAGACTCGAAATCACTCATTGCATTGCTCAGCAAGGCACATTTCCGTCTGCATAAGTGGACGAGCAATGCTTCGCATTTACTGGCGGATATGAGTCCTCAGGATCGTGGAACCGTCCAGGAGAAAGTGTTGCACTGCGATGACACTGTAAAGGTCCTTGGTGTCGCGTGGAATCCCGACGTTGATGCATTCCGCTTCAAAGTCACGCTTCCCTCTGATATCGCGTGCACCAAACGAGCGGTCTTGTCAACCATTGCGCGACTTTTCGACCCATTAGGATGGGTCACACCCACTACAGTGTATGCAAAAATTCTCATGCAGCAGCTGTGGTTGCAGAAATGCAATTGGGATTCTCCACTTCCCCCGGTTCTTCTCGAGCGCTGGGAGAAATACCGAGCAGAATTGCCGCTGCTCAATACCATATCAATTCCGCGATGGACGAAACAAAGTCTCGACAATGTTTCTTGTGAATTACATGGCTTCGCCGATGCATCCACCTTGGCTTATGCCGCTACGGTATATCTGCGCATCGTGACCTCCTCCGGTCGAATCGTCATATCATTACTCGCCGCCAAATCAAAAGTAGCTCCAGTCAAACCATTGACCGTTCCACGGCTCGAACTTTCGGCCGCCCTTCTCCTTACTCATCTCGTTGTCTTCGTGCGACAATCACTGCACGAGCTGCCGGAGAACATCCCGTGTTATTGTTGGACGGACTCAACAATCACCCTTTGTTGGTTACGGCAACCAGCGTCAAAATGGAAAACGTTCGTTGCGAATCGGGTAGCTCAAATCGAGACCACTCTGCCCGTTGCCACTTGGCGCCACGTACCGACTGACGAGAATCCCGCAGATTGTGCGTCTCGCGGCCTGCTTCCGTCGCAATTGTTGCATCACGACCTTTGGTGGACAGGCCCTCCGTGGCTGCAACAGTCAACCGACCAATGGCCCCCTAATCTTCCCGTGTCGTCCGCTGACGCGCTTACCGAGGAACGTCCGACCATCCAGGTCAACGTTTGTCAACCTCGTACGCCATGGGAACTGAGGGATCGGTTCTCGTCGTGGCCAAAATTATTAAAAGTCAGCGCGTACATTTTTCGATTCGTTGCACTCACTCGAAAACGGCCCGGAGTGACCTCGAACTTCGCAAGTCGAGCCCTCGATGCGACAGAAGTGCAAGCAGCCAAAACCTTTTGGCTCCGAGAAATCCAACGCGATCTTTTTCCGGAAGAGATGCATGCTCTTAGTCACCAACGTCCACTCAACAAAAACAGCCCTATCCTCTCCCTGAATCCGTACCTAGACGAGGATAACGTAATTCGAGTTGGCGGGCGATTAAAAAAAGGCCAAGTTATCGGAACAAGAAAAGCATCCGATCATAGTAAAATCACACCCGACCTTGACGCTGATCATTGTTCACGCGCATCTGCGCGCCCTTCACGCTGGATCGCAGTTGACAACCAGCATTCTCCGTCAAGAATATTGGATTTTGCGAGCGCGCCCCACAGTCCGGCACATCCTACATAAATGCGTCAAATGCGCACGCGAAAAGGCCGCATCGCAAAATGTATTGATGGGAGAATTACCGGACTTTCGAGTTACGCGTTCGGATCGAGCGTTTTTACACTGCGGTCTCGATTACGCCGGTCCAATTCAAACCCGCACGACACCCGGCCGCGGGAATCGCTCTCGCAAAGCGTATATCGCCGTGTTTATATGTATGGTCGTAAAGGCCATTCACCTCGAATTAGTCAGTGACTATTCGTCGGATGCGTTTCTTGCCGCGTATAATAGGTTTATCTCGCGACGCGGCATTCCCAATGCCATTTATTCCGATAACGGCACAACCTTCCAAGGCGCGGACAGCGAGCTCACGAGCGCATTTCGTGCCGCAACTCGCGATCCTACGATGCTCAATCGTTTAGCGCTCGATCGTGTCACGTGGCACTTCACTCCACCTTCCGCCCCTCATTTTGGAGGATTGTGGGAAGCGGGCGTGCGTAGCGTAAAGTACCATCTTAAACGAGTTGTTGGAGCCCACACATTGACCTTCGAAGAATTAACGACTGTGTTATGCCAGGTCGAAGCTTGTCTGAATTCGCGTCCACTCGCAGCAGTTTCCGAGAATTTTGACGACTATTGTGCCCTGACGCCAGGACATTTTCTGATCGGGTCAGCCCCTACCGCAGTGCCCACGCCATCATGGCTCGATGTCAAAGAGGCACGTCTCTCGCGTTGGCAATTATTGCAACAAATGATGGAAAGTTTTTGGCAACAATGGTCGCAAGATTACATGCAAGGTCTCCAACAACGCGTTAAGTGGAAAACCCACAGGCCCAATATTGTCGTCGGGCAATTAGTTTTATTACGGCAAGCTAATCTCCCCCCATGCAAATGGGAACTCGGCCGCGTCGTCGCGTGTCATCCCGGCGATGACGGCATCGTGCGTGTTGTGACGGTGAAAACCGCGCAATCCGAATATAAGCGACCCATCGTCAAATTGTGTATACTGCCGATTGACCTCCCGTCCGAGCAGCCTTGTCCGCTGCGCGGCAGTGCTCAACCCATCGACACCGTCTCGTAAACCGTACTGCGATTCGATGGTAAACAGATATATGTATATAGTGTATATAAGTAGATATAAGAAATGACGCATCTGTTTAGCCTACGGCTCATGAGACTCCCGTGTCGAAATTCATTGTATATAAATACCGTTGTTTCTCGCCGACTGTTCACGGCGGGCGGCCGTGGACCTTTAAAGTCGCATCATGATATTTCGTTGTATCACGCGTTCTTTTCTTTTTTGTTATTTCGGATTTCCGGCGAAATCCAAGGCGGGCGGTATGTTTAGGACTAGGCGCCCCTATTTAATTAGTTTAAGCTGTCGAAGTCGAGCGATACAGCCCTGGGTGGCCCCCCAGCGTATGACGGTCCCAGGATATACGCTCCTGAGAATCCGTCTTTAAATCCGTCGTTTTTGGCAATTCCCGGTAACGCGCTCGCGATGCGTAATCACGTGATTACCGAGAACCGCCGCTAATCGCGCTCAGCACCTAACCGTTAGATTCGTTCGAACGCTCAGCTGAGAGACACGTTACGCAATCGCGCCCTTTTTCTTTGTACGCAAGTGTAGCCAGTATATCTACGTTACAAGTGCATCCAATTTCGTTTACGCGATTGTGTAAAATAAACATAGTTCTTTGCCGGCTCAATACTCCCTTTTTTGATTATTATTCTCTTTCCGACCTCACCTCGCTCACACTTTCCACACGATTTCCCTTTCCGAACTTCCTCCGGTGTTCAAACCCGATCCTACATACATCCATCCATACAGTCCACTCCCCAACCTCAACTCGTCCCGGGTTCCCGAACAATAAGGATTAGCAGGGGAAAAATCAGGGGACAAACAGAAAACGAGAACGAAAAAAAAAAAAAAATAATAATAAATATTTTAGAACAAGGCCAAACAAAACGAAGCGGTAATAATGAGAACAACGAAATAGGAAGGATAGGTCATCGGATAAACATGAACAACGAGGAATCAAATCAGCATAACGAAACGAATAATAAGAAAGGTAGAGCCTAGGGAACATGGGAAGACACACAAGCAGGGAAGACATAGGAAATGAGAGAACGGGAAAATAGTAAGAAGGTAGAGGCATAGGAGAAAGGGGAACAGGGAAAAAGAAGAAGGGAAAAAAGGAGGAAAAAAAAAAGAAGGGGGGAAATATATACAAACATATAGCACATCCCGGGATCAGTCATCCGACTATGAGCCACCCAGGTAAGAAACATCGATAACCGGAAATAGGGAAGCAGATAGGTACAAACGGAACACGAGCACGAAGAGAACAGAAAGGCAGGAAAAAGGCAAAGGAGGAAGAAAAAGGAGGAAAATAGAAAGAAAAAAAGGGGAAAAGGAGGAAAAAGGAATGGAAAAAGGAAAAGGTATAGAATCAACAAGAGGAATGACAAAAGGAAAGTTAGGGACAAAATAGAAAGGAGACAAACACGGGAATGAGGAGACGACACTCAAGAAAGGGAACCAGGAAGAAACGAAAGTCCTGGAAACAAGGAAAAAAAAAGGAAGAGAAAAACAGAATAGGGAAAGAAGGAAAAGACGAAGGAGGAGAGAATGGCAGTATAAGCAAAGATTAACTAAAGTACTGCACGTTGCAGGTCACAGAGTAGACGACCAAGACCCAAACGACCCAGAAGCGAACAGCGAGCGAGAGGCACAGAGCTTCACCCACGAAAAGAAAAAAGGAGAAGAGAAGAGGGAAGAGAGGGGAGAAAGAAAAAGAGAGGGGAAAGAGAACAAACACCAGACAAACACATAAACCAGACAACAAGTCAGGAAGAGGAGAAGGGACAAAGGGGAAAAGGGGGAGGAAAAAAAAAGGAAAAAAGGGAAGAGGGAGAGAAAGGAAAAGGAAGAGAAAGAAAGGAAAAGAAGGAGAAAGAAGGAGAAAAAAAAAGAAGGAAAAAGGAAACAAGGAAAAAAGAAAAAGGGTGATTAGAGGAAAGAAAAGGGAAGACAAATAGAAAGAAAAAGAAGAAGAAAAAAGAAGGGTCAGACCAGAACCGAGCGTAAAGAGACAGCGCGGGTAACCACAAGGGAAAGGAAAGGAGGGAGAGGAAGGAAAAGGGAAAAGAGAAGCAAGGCTACGAAATGAAAATAATACAAATAAACCTGCATCATGCAGCAGCAGCGGCAGCGCTATTGGCCAAAAAATTCAATCAGGGAAAGTATGACGTAGCACTCATACAAGAACCATGGCTGAACCAGAGGGGACCAAAGGGAATAAGGGGACTAGGACAGACGGGAACGATACACTCAGGTAAGGTGAACGAGAACACAAGGACATGCATAGTAACAAGAAGAAGGTTGATCGGTACACTGATGACTCAATTCACGGACGAGAACATCACGGTGATATCGATCCAGACAGGAAAACAGGAAAGCGATCGCAAGGAAATACTGCTGGTATCGCTATACCTGCAGCACGACAGCAAGGAAATCCCAGGAACGAAATGCAGGGAAATGATAGAATGGGCGAACAGGAACAATGTACCGGTGATCATGGGAGTAGACGCCAACGCGAGACACAGGAATTGGGGAAGCACGGACACAAACACGAGGGGCAAAAGGCTGATGGAGTATATAATTAGCGAGGGACTGTGCATCGCGAACTACGGCAGCAGACCGACGTTCGTGACGCGGGACAGAAGGGAAGTACTGGATATAACGCTATGCTCCGAGACAATAATCAGGAGATTCCAACAATGGTACGTGATGGAAGACGAGAGCTTGTCGGACCACAAGTATATCGAGTACAAGGTAAAATGGGAAAAGCAAACGGAAAACGAGACGATAAGGAGCATACAGTACACGGACTGGAAGCTCTATCAAAGACTGAACAAAGGGACGATAAAAGCATTAGCAGGCAGATACGGGAATCAAAAGGAGATAAACGCGTACGCGAGAGAAATAGCGGAAACTCTGAGGAGGAACTGGGAGGAGGCAACGGAAGCCAAGGTGCTGAGGAAACACAGCAAGATAGAATGGTGGAACGAAAAACTGAAGAAAGGAAAGCGAACGGTAAGGGAATGCAAGAGAAGATGGAGATCGGCCAGGCCGGAGGCGAAAGGAAGGAAATGGGAGATATACAAAAGAGAGGCAGCAAAGCTGAGAAAGGAAATAATGAAAAGCAGAACGGAAAGCTGGAGGAAATTCACAAAGTCCATAGAGAGAACAGCGATAGCGGCCCGCATAACTCAGACTCTGCTGAAATGCGGAGGCTCCGATATGGGGGCCATCAGAAGAGGGAACACTCTGGTACACAGGAACGAGGACATAATGGAGCAGCTAATGATGACGCACTTCCCGGGCTTCGAGAGGAACCCGGCGGGGGAAACGAGAGCGACGGAGAACGTCAACAACAATAGAAACAGGGAGGCACGGCCCAACTGGGAGCTGGCCAATCAGATCGCGAACCCAAGTAGAGAAAGGTGGGCACTGGCCGCCTTCAGCCCGGACAAGGCACCGGGCATGGACGGACTGAGCCCAAGGATGTTGAAGGAGGCGTTCGGGCAGTATGGACAAGCTATGACGAACCTGATCAAGGCAAGCATAGCCACGGGGCATATCCCGGAGGCATGGACAGGCACGAAAGTGGTGTTCCTGCCGAAACCAGGGAAAACGGACTTTACGGAACCGAAGGCATACAGGCCGATCTGCCTGACGTCGTTTCTGCTGAAAACAGCGGAAAGACTGATAGACAGACACCTGAAATGCACGACACTAATGGAAAGGGAGATGTTCCCCGGGCAACACGCCTATAGAACGGGAAACTCCACGGAAGTGGCACTGCATAGGCTGGTGAAGGAAGCGGAAACGGCACTGAAACGAAAGGAATGCGCAATCGTATGCGTGATGGACATAGAGGGGGCATTCAACATGACCCCGATAGAAACGATAGAACAGGCACTGAAAGACTTCAGGGTAGAGGAGAATATCCAGAAATGGATAATGAACATGCTGGAGAACAGAAGAATCAAGGCATACAGAGGGGACGCGGAAGTGGAAGGAAGAGTAAGAAGGGGCACACCACAGGGGGGAATCCTATCCCCGCTGCTGTGGTGCATGGCACTGGACTCGCTCCTATGGGAACTAAAGGAAACGGGAGCGGAAATCGTGGCGTACGCCGACGACGTGGCAATCATATACAGGAACAAGAGCAGAGGGAAATGCATGGAGGTAATGCAAACGGCACTGAACATCACGGAAATATGGTGCGACTCGGTAGGGCTCTCGGTGAATCCGGAGAAGATGGAGATTATGGAATTCACCAAGACCACGCTGTACCCGGAAGACAGCGGCCTGACGTATATGGGGAAACCACTCCCCCTGAAACAGAGAATCAAATACCTGGGAATACTGATAACAAGGAAATTACTGTGGAGACCACACGTAAAGGCAAAAACGGAAGCAGCGAAAGGGAACATCGCGATGCTGAGCAGAGCGGTAGGAGCGACGTGGGGCATGAAGCCCCACATCATGAGATGGATATACAGGGCGATAGTGATACCAAGGATCACGTACGGCGCGGCCATATGGTGGCAAGCGACGGACATGAAAACGGTACAAGGATGGCTGGACAGGCTACAGAGCATGGCAAACAGAAGGACTCTGGGCTGCGTGGGCAACACGCCAAACAGAGCAATGGAAATACTGGCGGACACGATGCCGCTAGACATCAGAATAAAGGAGATAGCACTGAAAACGGTATACAGGCTGATAAGCTGGGGAAAATGGGAAAACCTGGGACATGGACACTCGAATCTGATCTACAGAATAGGAAACGGAGAAGAGAACACGGAGATAGTCACGCTAAGCGAAATGCAAAAGGATACGGATGAGAGGAGATACACGGATTACAAACTGTATAAAACGGAGATCAGGGAAAGGGACGAATGGGACAACGGCATACCAAGGGACCTGAGAGACACGGCGCTATGGTACACGGACGGGTCGAAGAAAAGGAACATGCTGACAGGGGCAGCATGGACGGACAACAAGGAGAGGCACCACTTCATAAGGTTAGGAATATACCCGACGGTATATCAAGCGGAGCTCCTGGCCATACAGCTATGCGCCAAGGAGATCAAGGAAAACGGGGAGAACGGGAGAAGGATAACGATTTGCACGGACAGTCAGGCGGCGATAAAAAGCCTGGCACAGATGGAATGTAGATCAAAGATAATATGGGAAACGCACGTAGCGCTCAACGAGCTAGCGCGTACAGGAAGATCGATCACGATCACATGGATACCCGGCCACTCAGGGCTAGAAGGCAACGAGAAGGCGGACAGACTGGCCAATCTAGGCTCGGACTCGGCCCCGGAAGAACCACAGACCCTGATAGGGGTCGCGGACGCAAACTTCAACCTGGAAGTAAGGAGATGGGGCATGAGAGAGGCTGGGGAAAAATGGAAGAACACCCCAGGGCTGGCGCATAGCAAAGGCTTCCTGGGGGAGGACAAATGGTCAACAAAACACGTGAAAGGAATATTACAACTGGAGAAAAAGGATCTAAGGAGAATGGTGGAAACGGTAACAGGAATAGCACCGCTAAACAAGCACTTGGCTAAAATAGGGAAGGCAGAAACGAGCACATGCTCGCTATGCGAGGAAGAAGAGGAAACACCGGAACACATAGTAAGGAACTGTGCAGCGCTGCTGCACAAAAGAAGAACCATACTGGAGGCAAATCTCATCGAGGGAGAAATTCTAGATGTGATACCTTGGAAGAAGGTCAAACGCTTCATGGAGGTGGTGGACCCGTGGAAGTATTAAAGAGGAAAAAGAAGGAAAAAAAAAGGAGAAGAAGGAAAAAGGAAAAGAGGGAAAAAGGAAAAAAGAAGGAGAGAAAAAGAAAAAAAAGGAAGAGAAACCAGATCAAAGGAAGAACGAGAGGAAGCAGGTCAGGTGATAGGCAATGTGTAGGCATTGCTCTGAGGCCACGGTAGTGGCCGATGATGGACCCCGCCTGCCGAAACACCCGGTCTGTCGACACTAGGGAAGGAAAGGAAGGACGAAGGAAAAGGAGAAGAAAGAAAGAAAAAAAAGAGGAAAGGGAAAAAGAGGAAAAAGGAGGAAAGAAGAGAGAGGGAAGAAGAAAGGAAACAAAGATAGAGATAAGAAGGAGAAAGAGAGAAAAGGAAAGGAGGAGGAAAGAGGAGTGAAGGAAGGAAAGGAATGAGAAGAGAGAATAGAAAGAAGGAAGGAAAGGGAGTGTTCAGGATTCAAATTGGGAATTTATTACTCGTTACACCGACTGTCGATCGACGTTCGGTAGGTTTTTCTAGTGTCTATATTTAGAGTCGAGTCGCGATCAATTGTTACCGTTTCGCGAGGCCACGATGTGTTTGTCTACACTCGTTACCGGTAAACACCTCCAATTTGAATCTTGAACAATCGTCTTCGAGGATCATGCGATAATCATAATCCAATCACGTGCGACCACGCCTGTCGTTCGACGAGCATTTAAAGGCTCTTTTCGGTTTTCGCGCTCACTTCGTCTTTCGCTATCTACAGTTGCTTCATCGATTCAAATTCGTACTCGTTTGATCAGCCGCTTTTGTACATACAAGTCCGCGACGTATAACTAATCTCGTGCAGAAAATAAAGTGTCGAGTGAATTGTTAATCCTTGCAATTTTCATTCGAAATCCTTGCAATCTCCTTCTCGTGTTCCTCACGCGCTCACGTCTGAGCGGTTCCGGATCTCGGTGATTTCCGATCGTCGATCGACACCGAACAGGGAGAAAGGAAAGAGGGAAGGAAAAAGGAAGCGAAGTGGGAAAAAAAAGGGAAAAAAAAGAGGAAGGAGGAAAAGCGTGGAAGACAAGGAAAAAGAACAGAAGGAGAGAAGAAGGAAGAGAGAGAGAGAAAAAGAAAAGTAAAAAAAAACATAAATACTGGGGGAAAAAACGGAAACCAAACGGAAGGAGGAAAGAGGAAAGAGAAGAGAGGAAAAGAGGGAAAGAAGGGTGTTCGGGAACCCGGGACGATTTGAGGTTGGGGAGTGGACTGTATGGATGGATGTATGTAGGATCGGGTTTGAACACCGGAGGAAGTTCGGAAAGGGAAATCGTGGGGAAAGTGTGAGCGAGGTGAGGTCGGAAAGAGAATAATAATCAAGAAAGGAGTATTGAGCCGGCAAAGAACTATATTTATTTTGCACAATCGCGTAAACGAAATTGGATGCACGTGTAACGTATATATACTGTCTACACTTGCGTACAAAGAAAAAGGGCGCGATTGCGTAACGTGTCTCTCAGCTGAGCGTTCGAACGAATCTAACGGTTAGGTGCTGAGCGTGATTAGCAGCGGTTCTCGGTAATCACGTGATTACGCATCGCGAGCGCGTTACCGGGAATTGCCAAAAACGACGGATTTAAAGACGGATTCTCAGGAGCGTATATCCTGGGACCGTCATACGCTGGGGGGCCACCCAGGGCTGTATCGCTCGAACTCGACAGCTTAAACTAATTAAATATGGACGCCTAGTCCTAAACATACCGCCCGCCTTGGATTTCGTCGGAAATCCGAAATAACAAAAAGGAAAGGAACGCGTGATACAACGAAATATCATGATGCGACTTTAAAGGTCCACGGCCGCCCGCCGTGAACAGTCGGCGAGAAACAACGGTATTTATATACAATGAATTTCGACACGGGAGTCTCATGAGCCGTAGGCTAAACAGATGCGTCATTGCTTATATCTACTTATATACATTATGTACCTATATCTGTTTACCATCGAATCGCAGTACGGTTTACGAGACGGTGTCGATGGGTTGAGCACTGCCGCGCAGCGGACAAGGCTGCTCGGACGGGAGGTCAATCGGCAGTATACACAATTTGACAATAGGTCGCTTATATTCGGATTGCGCGGTTTTCACCGTCACAACACGCACGATGCCGTCATCGCCGGGATGACACGCGACGACGCGGCCAAGTTCCCATTTGCATGGGGGGAGATTAGCTTGCCGTAATAAAACTAATTGCCCGACGACAATATTGGGCTTTTGGGTTTTCCACTTAACGCGTTGTTGGAGACCTTGCATGTAATCTTGCGACCATTGTTGCCAAAAACTTTCCTTCATTTGTTGCAATAATTGCCAAGGCGAGAGACGTGCCTCTTTGACATCGAGCAACGATGGCGTGGGCACTGCGGTAGGGGCTGACCCGATCAGAAAATGTCCTGGCGTCAGGGCACAATAGTCGTCAAAATTCTCGGAAACTGCTGCGAGTGGACGCGAATTCAGGCAAGCTTCGACCTGGCATAACACAGTCGTCAATTCTTCGAAGGTCAATGTGTGGGCTCCAACAACTCGTTTAAGATGGTACTTTACGCTACGCACGCCCGCTTCCCACAATCCTCCAAAATGAGGGGCGGAAGGTGGAGTGAAGTGCCACGTGACACGATCGAGCGCTAAACGATTGAGCATCGTAGGATCGCGAGTTGCGGCACGAAATGCGCTCGTGAGTTCGCTGTCCGCGCCTTGGAAAGTTGTGCCGTTATCGGAATAAATGGCATTGGGAATGCCGCGTCGCGAGATAAACCTATTATACGCGGCAAGAAACGCATCCGACGAATAGTCACTGACTAATTCGAGGTGAATGGCTTTTACGACCATACATATAAACACGGCGATATACGATTTGCGAGAGCGATTCCCGCGGCCGGGTGTCGTGCGAGTTTGAATTGGACCGGCGTAATCGAGACCGCAGTGTAAAAACGCTCGATCCGAACGCGTAACTCGAAAGTCCGGTAATTCTCCCATCAATACATTTTGTGATGCGGCCTTTTCGCGTGCGCATTTGACGCATTTATGTAGGATGTGCCGGACTGTGGGGCGCGCTCGCAAAATCCAATATTCTTGACGGAGAATGCTGGTTGTCAACTGCGATCCAGCGTGAAGGGCGCGCAGATGCGCGTGAACAATGATCAGCGTCAAGGTCGGGTGTGATTTTAATATGATCGGATGCTTTTCTTGTTCCGATAACTTGGCATTTTTTAATCGCCCGCCAACTCGAATTACGTTATCCTCGTCTAGGTACGGATTCAGGGAGAGGATAGGGCTGTTTTTGTTGAGCGGACGTTGGTGACTAAGAGCATGCATCTCTTCCGGAAACAGATCACGTTGCATTTCTCGGAGCCAGAAGGTTTTGGCTGCTTGCACTTCTGATGCATCGAGGGCTCGACTTACGAAGTTCGAGGTCACTCCGGGCCGTTTTCGAGTGAGTGCAATGAATCGAAAAATGTACGCGCTGACTTTCAACAATTTTGGCCACGACGAGAACCGATCCCTCAGTTCCCATGGCGTACGAGGTTGACAAACGTTGACCTGGATGGTCGGACGTTCCTCGGTAAGCGCGTCAGCGGACGAAACGGGAAGATTAGGGGGCCATTGGTCGGTTGACTGTTGCAGCCACGAAGGGCCTGTCCACCAAAGATCGTGATGCAACAATTGCGACGGAAGCAGGCCGCGAGACGCACAATCTGCGGGATTATCGTCAGTCGGTACGTGGCGCCAAGTGGCATCGGGCAGAGTGGTCTCGATTTGAGCTACCCGATTCGCAACGAACGTTTTCCATTTTGACGCTGGTTGCCGTAACCAACAAAGGGTGATGGTTGAGTCCGTCCAACAATAACACGAGATGTTCTCCGGCAGCTCGTGCAGTGATTGTCGCACGAAGACAACGAGATGAGTAAGGAGAAGGGCGGCCGAAAGTTCGAGCCGTGGAACGGTCAATGGTTTGACTGGAGCTACTTTTGATTTGGCGGCGAGTAATGATATGACGATTCGACCGGAGGAGGTCACGATGCGCAGATATACCGTAGCGGCATAAGCCAAGGTGGATGCATCGGCGAAGCCATGTAATTCACAAGAAACATTGTCGAGACTTTGTTTCGTCCATCGCGGAATTGATATGGTATTGAGCAGCGGCAATTCTGCTCGGTATTTCTCCCAGCGCTCGAGAAGAACCGGGGGAAGTGGAGAATCCCAATTGCATTTCTGCAACCACAACTGCTGCATGAGAATTTTTGCATACACTGTAGTGGGTGTGACCCATCCTAATGGGTCGAAAAGTCGCGCAATGGTTGACAAGACCGCTCGTTTGGTGCACGCGATATCAGAGGGAAGCGTGACTTTGAAGCGGAATGCATCAACGTCGGGATTCCACGCGACACCAAGGACCTTTACAGTGTCATCGCAGTGCAACACTTTCTCCTGGACGGTTCCACGATCCTGAGGACTCATATCCGCCAGTAAATGCGAAGCATTGCTCGTCCACTTATGCAGACGGAAATGTGCCTTGCTGAGCAATGCAATGAGTTGATTTCGAGTCTCGATCAACGTGGTTTCATCGAACGCGCCAAAGACACAATCATCAACATAAAGGTGGTGTTGAAGAACGCGCGTGGCTAATGGGTATTGGGTCCCTTCGTCCTCTATAAGCTGTCGGAGGACTCGAAGAGCGAGAAAGGGGGCCGGAGCTGTACCGTAAGTCACGGTCAGCAGCTGATAATGACCAATGGGCTCCGACGGGGACGACCGCCAGAGGATACGCTGATAGTCAACGTCTTGAGGGTCCACCAGTATTTGGCGGTACATTTTTGTAATATCGGACGTTAATACGTATCGATATTGTCGGCACCGAAGAATTATGGTCGGAAGATCCGTTTGGAGTTTGGGTCCAATCAACAAATGGTCATTCAACGAAGTTCCGTTGCTAGTGATGCTGGATGCATTAAATACAACACGAAGGTGCGTTGTTGCACTGCTTTCGCGTATCACCGCGTGATGCGGGATATACACGGCGAGAGGGGCGTCGATACTCGACGGAGGGAGCTTACGCATATGCCCAAGCTGCAAGTACTCGCGCAAGAAATCATCGTACTCGGTAGAGAGTGTGGGTTTCGATTGTAATCTAATTTCTGATTTGGTGAGCATTCGTCCGGCGATGCGATACGAGTACCCGATTTCGATAGGAGGGTTTCGTTTGAAAGGTAAACGAACGACATAACGGCCGGACGAGTCTCGCGTATGCGTGTTACGAAAATGATTTTCGCACTGCTGTTCCTCGTCCGTAAGATGGGAGGTGGTTGGGATTTCCTCAATCTCCCAGAAACGACGAATGTCAGAATCAAGAGACTCAGAAGGGGAACAGTGGTAGGTTTGTACGACTGAACAGGACGGAAACGTGGTCGAGCCGGCGGGTCCGGATAAAAACCATCCGAAAATCGAATTTTGCGCGATCGGCTCGGATATCGATCCAGCGCGGATTCCGTTCAACAATATATGCCCGTAGAGGTCCGCTCCGATAATAATCTCTATGGGATCGGAGCTCATCGGATTTTCGTCGGCTAACACGAGATCACGAGTATGATGCCACGATATCTTCTGGTCAGTGCGCTCAGGAATGTATCGCGTCAGAGACTTTAGAATTAACGCGGTAGTCGAGAGGGTAGGGCCGGTTCCGCGCCTGGACTTTATTCCGATAGTTGTAGCGTGCCGCACAGCAATCTCGCGATTTCCGATTCCGGTGAGAGCGATGGAAACGCAACGACGTTGAACGCGTAATCGTTGCGCGAGTGATTCCGTCATCAAGGTGGTAGCGGAACCTTGGTCAAGCAACGCGCGTACACATTCGCCTCGACCAGTGGTAGATTCTACGATGACCCACGCTGTAGCAAGCAAAATACGTGGAGTCGCGATCGTTGCAGATGACGAAACATGGGACGCAACCTGGTTGTTCGCCGACGGGAGTGAGTTGGGCATCGTTGATGCAACGGGCCCATCGGCAACGGAGATCATCGTATCGAAATGTAAAAGCGAATGATGTCGGCGTCCGCAATTCTGGCACGAGTATTTGCTAGGACACGAATTGACGCTATGTTTTTGGCTGAAGCAGTTCAAACAGCGGCGCTCGCCTTTTACAAAGTCATACCGTTGCGAGACTGTTTTGGATTTAAATTGCGGACACGAATTTAACAAGTGTTCGGTCTTACACAGCGGACATAACAAGGGCGCGCTTCGAGGACGCGATAAACGGTTGGAGGTTGCGGCGTGTGTTTGAACGGCTCGTTTCGGTTGTTTGGAAATCGTTTGAATAGCGCCGAGAGCTCGAATTCGCGTCGCGATGAATTTATCTAATTCGGCATAGGTCGGATATTCGGTGGATTCGCCCAAATTTAACTCCCACGCCTTTCGAGAACAATCTATCTAAACGCGAGACTATTAAATAGACAATCATGTCGTCCCACGTATCGACAGGGCGTTTCAAGTTTCTTAAAGCTTGAAGCGTTTTATGAGCTTTGTCCTGAAGGGATCTTAGCTCGGTCGCGTCCGAAACGTGCGGAAGAGAATATAGCGTTTTCAAATGCTCATGAATTAGATCGCGCTTATTATCGAAACGCTTCACTAAAGTATCCCACGCGATCTTAAAATTGGAATCCGTAACCGGGAGGTTGCAGATAAGATTCTCCGCGTCGCCTTTCACGCACGAATTAAGGTGATGAAGTCGTTTAACGTCGGACAACGATTCATCATCAATAATGAGGGACGTGAACTTATCTCGAAAGCTCTCCCACTTGGTGGGCTCTCCAGAGAACGTCGGTAGGCCGATGCGGGGGAGATCGCTGCGTGACTGGGCTGCGGCCGGCATGGTTGGAGACGTCGAGGCTGGACCGGACGACTTCAGCTTCTCGATGTGGTCGGCAATAAAATCCGCAGCTAGATGATATTCATCCTCGCAGAGGCTGAATTGCTCATCCGCGAAGTAGGAGACCTTGTGGGCACCTTCGAGGCGTCGGAAGGGTTGGAGGCGCCGATCAATGTCTCGACATTGGGCGAAGGCATCCTTCAAGAAGTCCAGACGTTGCTGGAGTTTGGCCACGGTAAAATTGTTCTGTCCTAACTTCTTTAGGTTGGGAAGGACACGAGAAAGGGATCTCATGGCGGCTTCCTGCTCCAACATCACGTCTTCGAATTTGGTTGCCATCTTCCTTGTTCAACACGTGCTCACGATACTTTTTTCACGATTTAACGAAATTAATCAATCCGGCTCGAAGGACCAAAATGTTCGGGAACCCGGGACGAGTTGAGGTTGGGGAGTGGACTGTATGGATGGATGTATGTAGGATCGGGTTTGAACACCGGAGGAAGTTCGGAAAGGGAAATCGTGGGGAAAGTGTGAGCGAGGTGAGGTCGGAAAGAGAATAATAATCAAGAAAGGAGTATTGAGCCGGCAAAGAACTATATTTATTTTGCACAATCGCGTAAACGAAATTGGATGCACGTGTAACGTATATATACTGTCTACACTTGCGTACAAAGAAAAAGGGCGCGATTGCGTAACGTGTCTCTCAGCTGAGCGTTCGAACGAATCTAACGGTTAGGTGCTGAGCGCGATTAGCAGCGGTTCTCGGTAATCACGTGATTACGCATCGCGAGCGCGTTACCGGGAATTGCCAAAAACGACGGATTTAAAGACGGATTCTCAGGAGCGTATATCCTGGGACCGTCATACGCTGGGGGGCCACCCAGGGCTGTATCGCTCGAACTCGACAGCTTAAACTAATTAAATATGGACGCCTAGTCCTAAACAAAGGGAAAAGCGAGGAACGAACACGGACAAAAGGAAACAAGAGAAAAAGGGCGAAATAGAGGACAGAAAAACAAAACGGAAGAAGGAAATGGAACACAGGAAAGAAGGAAGCGGAAGAACGGGACAAAAGAAACAAGGAAACAGACGCAGAAACAAGAGGAGACAATATACACAGGGACAGAGTGAAAAGGATAACCATAGGAAAACAACAACAGGGAGAACAAAGGACCAACTGACAGGAACAAGAGAGAAGGATCAACGAACAAAGAGTACAGGACAAAGAAGCAACGAACAAGGAGAAACCGAAAGAAACAAAAGGACCAAAAGAAGACAAACAGAGCAGGAAAAGAAAGAAAGGAGCACACATGAAAGGAACAAGAACAGGGAAGGCAACAAAGGGAGAAACAAAGAAAAGAATCGGAAGAGGAAGGAAACAAAAAGAAAAGGAGAACGACACAGAGAGAATCAAGAATGGGAAACATCTGGAAAACATCAAAAAAAAAAGAGAAGCAGACGCAATACAAACGGGAACGCAGAACAAATACAGGAAACAACGAAACAAGACAGACACACAAGGAACAAAAAAAAGAAAGGAAACGTACGAGAGGAAAACCAACAGGAGCCAAGAACAGGGAAATCAAGCAAAGGATCAATAGAGGGACGAAAAAGAAAGGGATAAGAGACGAGAGAACAAGCAACGAGTCAAACTCGGAAGGAGGTAAAAGAGACAATGAAAAGAGACATCATAACGCAAGGACAGGAACCAAGGGAGAGAATCACAAGGAGCAACGGAAAGGCAACAACAAAAGGAGACAGACCAACAGGAACGAAACAATAAGGAGAAACACGAAAAGGACCAGAAGAGAAAGAAAACAAGGAGAAGGGAAACAACTTAGGAGGAACTAACACCGGGACACATCCGGAAGATGGGTAAAAAGAGACAATGAAAAGAGACATCATAACGCAAGGACAGGAACCAAGGGAGAGAATCACAAGGAGCAACGGAAAGACAACAACAAAAGGAGACAAACCAACAAGAACGGAACAACAAGGAGAAACAAGAACAGGATCAGGAGAGAAAGAAAACAAGGAGAAGGGAAACAACTTGGGAGGAACTAACACCGGGACACACCCGGAAGACGGGCAAAAAGAGACTAGGGTAAAAAAGGGACACTACAACGCAGAGAACAGACACAAGGGAAGGCAGACACGAAGGGAGGGAACCACAAGGAGCAACGGGAAAGGCAAGAAAACAGAGAACGAATAATAAGGAGAAGAGAACAGGAAGCGCAAAAAACTGGAAACAACACGACAAGGAACAACGAATCGAAGGAAGAAACGGAGGAACACGAACAAGGATCAAGAACGAAGGACCAACAGCAACAGGAAAACTACCCCCAAGTGCAAACAACAAAGGATCATCTCACAAGGAAGCGAACAAGGGTGAAACAAAGGAAAACGGAACAAAGAACCCCCGAAAAAGCAACAACCGAAGGCGAAACAGCCCAATAAAGGAACAACAACAGACACTCACAGAGAAGCAAACAGACAAACGGGAGACAAACCTGAATGGGCGAAGCCGGAAGGAAGGCAGCACAAGCTCGCACTTCCGCCGGACCCCGAGAGCGATGGTCACGCTCGAAATCCACCAGCCATAGAACCTAGTGCGGCTAGAGTCCCCCCCCCCCAACCCAGCACGCGGCAGGCTCGGCAAGGAAAGACCGCATGGAAGCGATATTCCAGCCTCGGCAGGAATTTCGATGAAGTCGGATCGGACCCCAAGTTGATGTGTACGCATTAGGGTGGGAAGCCCTCGAGGGCGAAGACCGTATGAACGCGATATACCGGTCTTTACTGGTATTTCGCCGAAGTCGGATCGGAGCCCGAGGGGGTCGAACACATAGTACACAAATTCATCCCAACGATCGTAAAGGCGCGGCCCCTTGCTCTTGAGACATCGGTAGAAGCGTAGAGTAGCCTATCCTGATCCGGGGTGGGAGTGGGTGAGTCCCGGACAGCCGGGTCAGATTAGGGAAAGGGTTGTAAGACTCGCAGGCGCACGACGTGGTTCTATGGTGAAGAGGGGGGGCCAACTGGGCAGGTGTGGCGAACCTGCATGATCCGAGGGTGAGCACGGCCCGACGTACACTCCGAGCCGCAAAAAGCTCAAAAATCCATACACTAGGTAGAATGGCCGACTCACCGATGACGATCGCTTCCCTGATTAGTAGACCGACCGCTCTGAAAGTTGCCCGGGCTATAAAAAACAGAGCGGCGGTCGAACGCAGTGGTATTTGCAACCCTACGGGGCCGAGAGCCGGTCGCCACATGAAACTGACTATGCTGTCGGTGTGCGATCGGGAGAGGGGAGGTGCCTGGCGGCACCACCCCCTCTCCCGCAAGGATAGGGAGGAGTGCCGATCACTTCTGCCCCGGCTGAATTTACTACTACTACTACTACTAGGATAGGGTTAGGATAGGGTTAGGATAGGGTTAGGATAGGGTTAGGATAGGGTTAGGATAGGGTTAGGATAGGGTTAGGATGGGGTCTGAAGGCCGGAGAGGATTCGGAGTGGGTGTGGGGATGACCTCGAGGACCTCGTGTGCCTCTTGGGATTCCCCCACATCCATGATGAAACTTCGATGGAACTGATGTTCTCCTGAAGAGGTACTTACCTGTTTACTCACCTTCGGTGGGTTCTCGGGAGAGAGGCCTTGAACGGAGAATTTCGGTGAAGTTGAGGGTCCTCTTTGGCCAAAATCCTCCTACTCCACCTCCTCGTGGTGGCCCCGGGACTCTGTGGAAGCTTCGGCTGAAACAGAGGGCGAACGGAGTAGGCAGGTGCGTGGGCGGGCCTTGGGATCTCCTTGTGGCAGCAAGAATACGAACCAGGTCCGCCCCAGGGATGGTTTCAACGGCGACGACTTGGGCAAGAGGTGGTTCCAGCTGAAGAGCTTTATACTTTTTGAGTTCTGGATTCACCTAACAAGAAGAAGGTTTACGGCGCAGAGGAGGGATACCTCAGTGCCGGCGCGGGGGGGTTAGCTCGACGGCACCCCCCGTGTCGTCATCCGGCGACGTCGAGGCTGCGGGGTTGGACCCTTTGGTCCCGCAGCTAGTACCTGCTTCAAAGGAAGACCCCCGGCCTGAGGGGGTGGCCCCTGGACCCGGTCCGTCATCTGCCAGTGGCGGCCGGGAGGGGGAATACGTGTCAGGCGAGGAAGGAGATCCGAATGTCACCCCTCCGGATTCAGAGGAGGGTGACACTGAGGACGATGCGGATTGGAGCACCGTAGAAAGCTCTGAGGGCTCACTGGACAGTCTATCTGTCAGTGACTCTGAGTTGGCAGAACTGAGCGAGATAGCTAAGCTATCTCCGCGAGTAAGGGGAAAGAGAAGTTTGAGACCACGTAGAGACTCTGCCGAAGAGGCCAGAGAGTGGAGAAGAAAGTGGACTCGGGTAATGGAGGCCAAACTAAGTGATAAGTTCAAAGCGGAAACGCAGGACATTATCTCGGGGAATACTTCTGTTTTATCAACAGAAGCAAAACGAACCCTGGTAGAGAGAATGGATTTAAACTGTGCGAACCTCAGATTACTGAAAGATTTAATATCTGATATTAATAACAACGGTGAAATCGACGAAGGTTCAAACAGGCTTCAGAAATATCGACAAGAACTCGATGAGGTCATGGTGGAGCAGGAGATCATGACACCAATTATGAGACCCTGGTTAGAACAATGGAGAAAAGAAGAGAGAGAAAGGCTTGATCTAGAAAGAGTAAAGAAAAGGATCATGAAGAAAGAGGAAGAGAGAAAGAAGAAAGCGGCCAAAAAAGAGGAGAAGAAAAAGAAGGGTGACCTACCTGGAAAGGAAAAGGAATTATCACCCGAAGAGGAAAAAGACTATGTACCTGAAAAGGAAAAAGTTATTTATAACTTACCTGGTACCAAGGAAGATAATCCACCTATGGAAGAAAAGAAAGACCTACCTGATGATCACGTAGTGGCTCCTAGTCTCACGGTAGAAGGAATTGCCGAAATTATTGGAACAGGAATTCCTAGAAAAGAAAATATTACATCTCCATTGAATGTGGAGGGAAAATTACCTGATGATTTGATACCTGGAGACTTAGTTGAGGTAGTCCTGGGCGGCGTCTCGGTGGGTGGTCCTGTGGAGGGTCCTCGGGCTGGTCCTGCTGGAGATGACGGTCCTGGGCAACCTGAAACAGAAAAAGAAAAAGAAATTAGTCAAATGGAACTTATGGAAGTAGCGGACTCGGCCGACGAACTCATCAGGAAACTGGATTCCGACTTGAAGGCGGTGGCCGAGGCTGAAACAGAAATAGTATCCAATATAAATAGAGATAAGGGTGACACAATGGAATGGGTGGATGACTCTGGAAAGGGTCCTGAACAATCAGAGATATTAAAACCTGGAAGGAAAGAAGATAAGCCCATGGATTGGAAGATTGACCCTTCAATGGCCACTACCACTTGGTCTGAGTCATCCTCCAATGCAGTTCCAGGAACGAGCGGTTTGAAGAGAGACATAAGTATTTCTCTTTTTGGGGTTGATCTAACAAAGACAACTCCACAGACGGAGAGTAAAGTCAAGACATCAACTGATAGGGTTTATAAAACCAAGGTCTTTACCAATATAAATAAAGGCGGTAAACCGACTATCAGATCAGTGACGGATTTAAACCCTATATCGACCAAGGATAGTAAACCTCATATGAGTCATTTGAATCTGAGATTGTCTAAATATTCAAAGAAGGTCTCAAAAGAGCTATCAAAAACTCAGGAAAATGTCAGAGAATTGGCATCATATATTCCTAAATGCAAGAATATAAGGATGGCCTATAAGGAAATGATTATGAATTTACCAAATGATGTGGACCGTATCATCAAGACTAAGGATCAACTAGTAAACTTGTGTGATTTGAGTAAAAAGGTGTCTCTTGTGGAGGAGGGGGTTTCAAGGAAGACCGAATCTTCTAAGAGGGACACTGCGGTTCAAACTTCTCCGGGGAGCTCATTCTTTTTAGAGGAGGAACACCTTGATAATTTAAAGGGAAAGATGTCGACCAAGAATGTAAGTGGAAACACATATGCAGAGGTCACAAACAAGAATAAGTCGAAAGTAAAGAGTAAAGAGGGGAACTCATATGCTACGGTTTCAGCTAAGAAACGTAAAGTAGAAGTAGTGGAAGAGAGCTCAAAGATGGAACCTACGGTATGGAAGGAGGATGAGGATCCAATCTTGGAGATACTCATCAACCTGATCAAACAAAGGCGAAAGATGATCCACCATATTGCAGGTATAAAGGAGGTCAAAAACTCGTTGGTAGAATACGAGAAGAAGATTGAGGATTTGGAAATACACCCAAGAACTTCACGGGATGAACAAATCCTCCTACAAGAGGCCAAAACAACAATAAGGACACTCAGAAAGGATGCCTTAGACTTGAGTATCTCTCGGAGGTCTGGGGGAAATAAATTTGCTCCGGATCAAGAAGAGAGTAAACAAATTAAAGATTTGGTTCCGACCAGACAGAAGATTATAACACCCCAAAAGAAGAGAGATTCAGAGGCGAAATTAGGGCGTCCAAGATGGGCTGTACCCCGACCGGACGCCTTATTAATAAAAATGAAAGAGGGATCCGATGCGAAATCCCGGAATCTTTTATACGAAAAACTCGAAGATGTAGACGGAGAAACATCGGGTAACATTAGAAAGATAAGGAAGACCCGTCAGGGTGACATTTTATTGGAATTGGAGGCTGACGCTGATACAAACGGGCTCAAGAGATCGATTTATGATCGATTGAGCTCGGAAGATAGCGTCAAGACTCTCCAAAAGACATGCGATATTGAAATAAAAGATATGGATCCGTTTGTGGAGCAGCAAGAAGTGCTCCGGGCGCTCGAGGCCCATTTAGCGTGTAGCTTGGAGGACTTTAAGGTTAAGGTCTTTAGAGAATCACGCATAGGCACCAAAATAGCGGTAATTGAAATTCCGTTAAAATATCTTGATACGGTAATGAAAAAGAACCGGATTAAAATTGGTTTTTCTAAGGTGTCTATTACTCCGGCTCCTAGAATCAGCAAGTGTTTTAAGTGTCATCGACCAGGTCATATCAGTGCCAATTGCACTGAAAGAATTGAGGGTCTGAGATGTAGGAAATGTGGACTGGATGGACACGACATTTCGGCTTGCAAACAAAAGGCTTCGTTTTGCGTAGATTGTGCAGCCGATAATAGACCCTCGGGACATCTTGTCGGTTCTATGGCTTGTCCAATATATAGGAAAAACTTTAAGGATAAACAGATTCAATTCTTGGACTACTATAGAGCGAAGAGGAACCAAGAAGAAAAGGATAAAGCAACCAAGAAACCTAGGGAGGATACATTTCCGGAATCACATCCAATGGAAGTGGATAATATAGATTCGACGCCCGGAGTAACTCCAATATCAACTCCTGGAACTACTCCGAGAAATATAAGGAAGGAGAAGCAAATGCCTCTAGACCGAAGAAAAAGACTACTAGAAGAAGAATTGTAATTGTCTATAAGATTTAAATAGATTTTCTGTAATGTGTAAATAGTTTTTGTATATAGTTAAGTGTTTAATTGGTGGAATTATGGTTAAGATCCCGTAGAAAAGAGGAAGTCGTCAGAGTTAGTGGCCCCGGTGTAATGCGGCAAGTAGGTCCCGGGTGTCCACGATTATCTCTGACAAATAGCGGGCGAGATTAAGGGTACACATTCCATCGTGTATCCTGGGGGTGGAAGTTTGAAACTTTACCACCTCCTTAAAAAAAAAAAAAAGGATAGGGTTAGGATAGGGTTAGGATGGCGGTCGAGAAGGTCGGCCGCATAAGGGTGGGGTGGGCTTTCGCCCAAGTGGTGGTACTGGCGGCTAGACCGCTGCAGTGCTTCCGCTGCCTTGCCCTAGGGCATGTACGGCAGCGGTGCACTGCGGAGGCGAGATGCGTCGTGTGCGAGGCCGCGGGGCGGCCGGCGTGCCACAAGGCGGGGAGCAAGGCGTGCTCCCCGCCTTCTAGGCCCAAGAAGGGTAAGGGGGGAAGGTTGCGGCTTCCCCCCCTGCAAAAGCCGGTGAAGGGGTGGTGACCCCCGCCGGCCCTCAGGCCATGGACGTAGACTCGGCGGCGACGGGTGGAGGGGTGGTTCTGCCCCCCCCTCCCCCCGCCCCGCCGACTCGAGAGGGGGACTCGCCAGCCGTTTAAATGGCTGACGAGGCCCCCCGCCTGAGGGTGCTCCAGGCCAACCTCAATCACGACAGGCGTGCGCAGGACTTGATGGTCCAGCACGCCGCCGAGTTTGGGGTTGGCCTGGCAGTAGCCACGGAGCCCTACAGTGTCCCCTCCCATCCGCATTGGTTTGGGGACCTGGAGGGCTCCGTGGCCGTGTGTTACCGCGAGGGCGGAACACTTCCCCCCTGTTCCGAGGTCGATCGGGGCAGGGGGATGATTTTAGTACGCTGGGGAAGGCTTCTGGTTGCAGGGTGTTACAATTCGCCAAACTGCGGGCCGGCGGACCTCGGGGAATTTTTGGACCGGCTGGGGGTGATGATCGCCCCCTATACAGCCGGTCCTGTGCTGGTTCTGGGAGACCTCAACGCTCGTTCTGTCGAGTGGGGGGACTCCCAGACCAGCCCCCGAGGCACGGTATTGGCGGATTGGGCGGAGGGGCAGGGACTCTGGTTTCTGAACCGGGGTTCAGTCCCTACGTGCGTGAGGTGGAATGGTTGGTCGATCGTCGACGTTTCGTTGGCGACGACCACCGCCTCGCGCCGTGTGTCCGACTGGCGGGTCTGGGAAGGTGAGACTCTGTCGGACCACAGCTACATCTTTATGGATGTGGCTGTGGATCCGGCCCCGCCGTTGGACACGCCCCTCCGTGGCGGCACCCTGTCAACGCCCAGGTGGGCGTTGACACAACTGGACGAGGACCTGTTGAGGGCCGTAATTATCGGCTCCGCCTGGCCAGAAACGGCCAGGGAGCGCGGTGTGGATGAGGGGGCAAAATGATTTGCGACGTGGCGATGCCCCGGTGCCGAAAGCTGCCCCCGAGAAGATCCGTGTACTGGTGGTCGGGCGGGCTGGAAGAGTTGAGGAATGTCTCCAGCGCCGCTCGTCGCCAGTACACCCGCGCTCGGCGCCGCCTTCGTAGAGGCGGCGTCTCGGAGCCGGAAGTCGCCGGTCTGTACGAGTTGTTCAGATCGGCGGCTACGGCCTTCAAACGGCAAATTGCCGTTGCCAAGGCCCGGGCTTGGGACCGGCTCCTGCTGACTCTCCGAGACGATCCTTGGGGACGCCCATATAGGACGGTGCTTGGGAAGCTCCGTCCTCGGGCGTCCCCTGTCTCGGAGAGGCTTGACCCGGAATTTCTGGGGCGTGTCGTGAGTACTCTCTTCCCCCCCAATGGGGAGGAAGGGGGGAATAGACACGCCCCGGCTCCGGCAAACGATTGGTCGGAGGATTTCCGGGTCACTGAGTGGGAGCTGGAGATGGCCATCGGGAGGCGCCGAGGAGGGGGCAAGAAAGCCCCCGGTCCGGACGGCGTCCCCGGGGTCATCTGTGCTCGGGCTTTGGGGGTCCTCGCCCCGGCTTTCAGGCGCATCATGGATGCAAGCCTGGGCCGGGGAGCCTTCCCCAGCGTTTGGAAGAGAGGTCGCCTGGTCCTCCTCCAGAAGGAGGGGAAACCCGTCGATTCTCCCTCGGCTTACCGGCCGGTGTGTCTGCTCGATGAGGCGGGCAAGCTCTTTGAAAGAGTTATCGCTGCCCGCCTCATCGAGCACCTGTCGCGGGGGGATGGTCCCGGACTGAGCGACAGCCAGTACGGTTTCCGGGGGGGGCGCTCTACGATAGACGCTCTAGAGCGTCTGCGCCTCCTCCGGGAAAGGGCTGTCGCTGAGGGCGGGGTGTTGTTGGCGATATCATTGGATATCTCTAATGCCTTCAACACCCTGCCCTGGGTGGAGATAGAGAGGGCCATGGAATTTTTCCAAGTGCCCTCCTATCTCCAACTGGTAGTCCGGGACTATCTCCGCGGCAGGGTGGTGGAGTTCACCGGCCGGTACGGAGAGAGCCACGAGAGGGAGATGCACCGCGGGGTTCCGCAGGGGTCGGTTCTAGGACCACTCCTGTGGAACCTAGCTTATGACGCGGTGCTCCGGGTTTCCCTCCCCCACGGCACGGATGTCATCTGCTATGCAGATGACACCCTGGTGTATGCCGTGGAGGAGAACTGGAGGAGGACCAGGCACCTCGGCGAGAACGCCCTGGACTGCGTGGTTGGGCGGATCCGCAGAATGGGTCTCCGGGTGGCAGCCGAAAAGACAGAAGCCTTATGGCTTCATAGGTCTAGGCTGCCACCCCAAGGACAAGACCTGCGGATCCGTGTTGCGGATGCCTACGTCGAGGTCAAGCCCGTTATTAAATATCTGGGCTTGACACTCGACGGCCGCTGGCGCTTCGAGAGGCACTTCGATCTCTTGGCCCCCCGATTGGCTAGGACAGCGGCCGCCCTAGGGCGGCTGCTGCCAAATATCGGGGGGCCCGATACGAATGGACGCCGCCTTTATGCGGAGGTGGTGCGGTCGATGGCCCTTTATGGGGCCCCCGTGTGGTCCCTTGCGTTACGGGACGGCCGGCATAATCGGGCCCTTTTGGAAAGGGTCCGTCACCGGCTGTCCCTGAGGACCATACGGGGTTACCGTAGCATCTCCGCGGAGGCGGCGGGGCTCCTCGCTGTAGTTCCACCCTTTCACTTGGTGGCGGCCGAGCGGGCGACCTGTTACCAGATCGCCTGCTCGGCCCGCCGACCGTATGGGGTGGAACTCACGGTCGAGGAGCGGGATGAGATCGAAGTGCGAAAGCGCCAGGCCCGGGAGGACATGATGAGCCGATGGAGGATGGAACTGGCTCCATCGGCTCGTCCAATTGTCCGGGCCCTCTTGCCCATTTTCAATATTTGGTGCAAGAGGCGGCTGAGGCTGACTTTCCGCATCACACAGGTGCTCTCCGGCAAGGGTTGCTTTGGAGAGTTCCTGTGTGTTATAAGACGGGAACCAACCACGCAGTGTCACCACTGCGGCGAGAGGGTGGATTCGGTGCGGCACACCTTGGAAGAATGCCCCGCGTGGGCAGTGCCGCGCCGAGCCCTTCAAGCCGCGGTGGGAGGGTGGGACCTCTCGCTCGCGGCCCTGGTCGACCACATGACCGCCAGCGAGAGGTCGTGGAAGGCGGTGGCCTCCTTCTGTGAGGACGTAATGTCCCAGAAGGAGGCCGCCGAGCGGGCCCGGGAGGCAGACCCGGGCTCCGCGAGGAGGGAGCTCGCGCGGGGGCGACCCCCCCGTAGGCGAGGACGCGCTCCCCCCCGGGGGAGAGGCCGGGGGGGAATCGCGCAAGGGGGATCGCCTCCGCGCGATGATTTGGGGCCCCATGGGGGGGGCGGAGGATCGGGTGGGGAGGGCGCGGGGGGTTCGCCCCCGCGCCAGTTCGTGCCCCCGCGAGGGGGGCGGCGGTGGGTGGGAGGTCGCGGGGAGTGTTCCCCTCCCCGCGACAGTTGATGCCCCCTCCTCAGGGGGGGGGCGGGGGGTTCCCCTTCGGCGCGGGGTGTTCGCACCCCGCGCCGACGTTTGTCCCCGTCCCGGGGAACGAGAGGGCGGAGGGGCCGGGGGGTGAGCTGACCCCGGCCCCGGGGGAGAAGCCCGACTTCTCCCCGGGGTGGTCGGTGACCTCGACAAGACTAGTGGGGTGGGGGAGCCGGGGCGTCCGATACGCTTCCGACGGCTCTCCCTTACCGGGAGCGGAGCCCTCGTGACCTGGCCAGGGGGGACCTTAGGGTCCCCCCATGAGCAGGACACGGGGGCGCCGGGGGCTGCATGTGGACCGAGCTGGGGCTCGGGAAGCATGATTCGAAGGCCCCAGGGATGGGAACACCGGGCGGGTCCCTCCGCCCGGGGTTCGGTTAGAGTAGGGTGGGGGAGTTAATCCTCCCCCGGGGTTTATTGTAGCTAGGAGTGAGCCAGTTGTATACCTCGGGTGAATCCTGGCTCCTCCTACATAGCTTAGGAGGGTGTGGAGTTTTAGTGGGTTGGCCTGGGGAGGGGGGCGCCGCGCTGCGCGCGACGACCCCCACCCTAGGAGAGCCCCACATAACCCCGGTTCCTCCCCAGGGGGCCGGGGTATGCGTACTGCATTTCTCCAGATTAAAAAAAAAAAAAGGATAGGGGACTAATGGGGACTGAGGCCATGTGGCGCTGACAATGCTGACTCTGAACCATTGTCGGTTTCGTCATCTCTATTTGAGGTGGTCACATGGCTAAAATCCTCTCACTCCACCTCCTCGTGGTGGTCCCTGGGCACCCACTTCGGTGGGTGGCGAACGGAGTGAGGGGTGTGCACGAGACGCGGCCCTACGCTTTTTTCCTGTGCATGTCACCTGTCTGGCCCGCGGCTCGTGTACTATGTGTGTGTATGTCTGTGTGTGAGTGTGTGTGTGAAAGGGCTGTGGCCGGTGCGCGGTGGATATTCCTCGGAGACTAACCAAGGGGGGAGTAGTAGCCCCCCGACCGGGGCTGAGGGATATGTTAGTACCTAACCTCTGTTCGTGGCAACACGGACATGTTTAATGTGGAAGAACCGCTACCCCCAGCTGACTGGAGCCAATGCGAGGGTTGAAGCCGCGTTATCGGGCGCAGGTATGGAGGATTATCTGGCCAGTATTTCCTCATACCCCTAGCTCTGGGGGAGAATACCAGAGCCACGTCTAGCCCGAACTTGGGATAGCCGGTTCGGATCCGGTAGGTCCATAAGTAGGGGTGACGTTAAACCTTTAGCATCATTTATGGCGCGGGCCTATCCCGTTTTATTTTTTAGTAGAGTCACACGCACCGATAGGTTTGGCCAACTGACAAGCCGCTTCTCGGTTTCGGTGCGCATAACTAGGGTTTTCACTCCGGCGGGGAAGTACCCCTACTGCGGTAGGGGTCCCATGATGGGCGAACCGTCGTTATTCATAAATAACACGGCCATGGAAGGCATATCAAATTTAAAAAATGACGTTGTTAAGGAGGTTACCCCCGGGACGGGGGCACCACGGACGCGGTCAAGGACGTCCACTCCAACCGGGAGAATTCCCGGGGGGAGTGGACGTTCGAGCGTACGGGGTGCGTCCGTCACGGGGGCGGGTGCAGGTGGGGGTGGATCTCGGTCCGTCTCCCCTGCTGGTAGCCGCGCCGACAGTGAGGTGATTTCAATATCATCTCTCTTTTCGGCCGACAGGGGGGAGAAGCGGGACAGATCCCCCTCCCTCGAGCAGGAAGGAGGGCCTGCCCTCGAAGAATAAGGACCCCTCATCGACTGTGGGCCAACGCCAACAGTCGATGAGGGGCCTTCTTCCCGGGGAGCTCGCCGCAATTGCGGTCGAGTCTTCCCGGTTAGTGGAGGTCACGGCCTTGAAGAGCGGCATCCTGAAGGGCACGGCAATCCGTGACCTGAAGGATGCCGCTCGGGATATCGAGGCCGTGATGGAGGAGCTCCGGAGGCGGGGGTTAACGGGGTTAGATGCCCCTGCACCCGCCCCCGGGCCCTCGTCGGGACGATCCACGCCCGTGGACCCTGGGGCTCCGCCTGCAGTCTTGTGGGACAAGATGCAGGCGGAGAACCGGGCCCTACGGGCGGAGAACGCCTCCCTCTGTCGGGAGATGGCGGGGATGCGGAGTACCCTGGAGGCCGTGAAGGGGGAGATGATGGCCTTGAAGAGGCGGCTTGACGCCCCCTCTTCGAGGACATCACCTCCCCCCGAGCCCAGGGTACCTCCTGCGCCCCGCATTCTCCCGCCAGGGCCAGGTGAGGCCGTGTCGGTGCGCGGTCTCGACGGAGGGGCTCTCCTGGAGAGGATTGGAGCCCTTATCGACGCAAAATTTGCGTCGATAAGGGAGGAATTCCATATCTCCCAGCGAGATTCCCCCCCGTCGAGAGGCGCGGGTGTTGCCGGGGGTGGGACCCGTCCGGTCGTTAGACCGGCGGCTCCCCCCTGCATCACCCGGTGTGTTGGCGGTTCCCTCCTCCAGCTCGACCCCTTCCTTCCCTTCCCTCGTCGGGGGCGTTCCCTCGGCGACCCCCCTTGTCCCTCCCTCTGGGAAGGGCAAGGGGAATAAGAAGAAGAAGGGGGGTGGAGCTGGTGGAGGGGGTGTGGTCGCCCGGGCGGCCCCCCCTGTTTCACCGCTTCCTCCCCTCCCGCAGGCGAGGAAGAAGAAGGGGAAAGGGGGTGGAGGAGGAGCGGCGGCCTTAGCCCCCGCCCCGATCCCACCCCCCTCCCCTGCGGTGGGTAGCCACCCGGCCGGCCCCTCGTCCGCGCCCCCTCTGGGGACGTGGGCGCAGGTGGTCGGTCGGAGGGCCGCGAAGGGGGCGTTCGCCCGGGTGGCGACGCCCAGTGCTCCGACTCCCCCCCCTAAAAACGGGGGAGCCGGAGCGAAGGGTGCCGCGGCGGCGAAAAAACCGCGTGTGGTGGCCCCTCCCCGCACGGCCGCGGTTACAATAACCGTGCCGGAGGGGAGTAAGGCCACCTATGCCGGGGCCATCAGGGTTGCCAGGAGTAAAATCGACCTGGGCGCCCTAGGAATCGAGGCCCTCTCTTGGAAGAGGGCCGTCACCGGGGGCCTGATAATTCAGGTCCCCGGTACCGAGGGGTCGACCAGGGCTGATGCCCTGGCAACCAGGATGGCCTCGGTATTGGGGGAGATGGGGGTCCGGGTGTCGAGGCCGGTGAAGAAGGCGGAGTTCCGCCTTACCGGCCTCGACATCTCGGCCACGCCCCAAGAGGTAGCGGCGGCGGTCGCCTTGGCCGGGGGCTGCACCCCTGCAGAGGTCCGGGTGGGGGAGATTAAGATCCCCCCCACCGGTCTCGGCACTATTTGGGTGCAGTGCCCGGCTGCCGCGGCCGTGGCGGTCGAGAAGGTCGGCCGCATAAGGGTGGGGTGGGCTTTCGCCCAAGTGGTGGTACTGGCGGCTAGACCGCTGCAGTGCTTCCGCTGCCTTGCCCTAGGGCATGTACGGCAGCGGTGCACTGCGGAGGTCGACAAGATCTACTGTTTTGATTCCGGAGACGGTACCTTAGCCTGTTGGCCAACCCGCCCCTCCCCTATTCCTAAAGACGTTCGGAAATCGGGGATTGGGATCGTAGTGATGCACGATCAACGCACCTCGAGACGAGGTCTCGAGTACCAGTTTGGCGCGAGATTTGCAGTTTCGCGCCGCTACTGGTTGAGCACGGTCTTCTAGCTGACCGATTTTTGAGCTGACGTTTCATCCCACCGCGCGCGAGGCGCGCGCAGAGCGATGGAAACGCCAGCTCGTACCCTAGACAGTCCGGGCCAGACACCACTGCCACCTCGAAGCCAACGCCTATTGTTGGGGGGCGATCGACGGAAGCCTATTAGCCGTTCGTCGATCGCTGGGCTCCCCAACCCCGAGGTACCGATTTATGGACTCGGGTGGACCATGTCAGAGGGGGGGCCGCGCCAGACGCGCCTCCACCTTCGACCCGGGGACCGAGCGGCGAAGGCGCGGAACGCGCAAAGACACCCCCTCCTGTTTGGCTCTGCAAAAGCCGCTAGAGGCAATAGGGAGCATGCAAAATGCTGAAAGGGCATGCAATAATGTGATTATTGGGGCCGGCGTTTAGGGGGGAGCGCGTCGCGGAGGAGGGAGGGTGGGGGGGATTAGCGCAGGTCATGAGGCGCGGTCAACGGTGGCCGGCCGCATCTCCTTCTTTTGCAGCACTTTGCGTGCGAAGGAGCTGAACGCTTCGGCGACGTCGTCGCTTACGAAAATACTAAAAGGTGGTGGCCATGTGTGCCCAAGTGAGTTTATTAGGGATGATAGTGGTTCTCGCTCCGTCGCATGCAATTTGCAATGAAGGAGTACATGTGTAGATGACTCAGTTCCCTCGCCACAGGCGCAATCAGGAGAGTCTGTCAATCCGAAGTAACAGAGTTTCTCCTGAAAATCGCCGTGCCCGGTGAGGAACTGCGTTGTGTAGAAGGTGATGGGGACGCGACAGCGGGCCCTCTCCGTCAATGTTGGAAAGAAACCGAAAGTGGTTCTTCCCTTGACCGATCTGGCCCATCTGTTTTGCCACAGTTCGAGGGTATTGTCGTGAAGGGCTTTACGAGTGGCCGTAATATGGTCGCGGGGGTCGTCGAAGAGGCCAGGGGCGAAGATAATCCCGCGATGTTCGAATGGGATATTTTTTCTGACGAGGAAGCGGAGTCGCTTCTCCGTCAGATATAAATCTATCGGGGGTTGGAGTCCCAGCACGCAGAGCGCATCGTTGGACGTGGTGCGGTACGCAGCGCATACTCTGAGAAGGGCAGTGCGCTGCGCACTTTGGAGAGTGGAAATGTGTTTTTGGGTGAGCTTGTGGGCCCAACCAATCGCACCGTAGGAAATTATGGAAAGGAAGATGCTTTTGAATAGCAGAGATCGGGCACGGAAATCGTATCCCCATTTGGATCCCATTAGGGCCGAGATGCCACTGAACTTTGTCTTCGCGTGGTCAGATATCCGGATCACGTGCTCGGACACACTTAACGAGTGACCGTACACGATCCCCAGGTACCTAAGGCTCTTAGCGAAAACAAGGCTGGCGGTATCCATTTTGATAACGGGCGGTCGAGAATTGCTAAGGCTGCCCCTCACTCGAAGCATAACTGTTTTATGAGGGGCTATGGCCATTTTATTTTTACTGCACCATGCCTGTAGCGCGTCGGTGACCAGGGCTGACGTCATTTCTAAGGAAACCCGAGAGTTCCCTTCCACGACGACCAGCAGGTCATCGGCGTATGCCACAGTGTGCGTGTTTTGAATTAACGCGATTTCGCGGAGTAAAGAATCGAAGAGGAGATTCCAAATGGAGGGGCCGAGGACCGAGCCCTGCGGGCATCCCTTGGTAACGGGTTTGTAATGGGAAGAGTATTCCGCGGAAAGAACTATCTTGCGATCCCGGAAATAATCAATGAGGACATTGTATAAGTTGCGCGGACAATCGCGATTTCGCAACTCGGCCGTAACAGCAGGCCACCAGACGTTGTCGAACGCTCCCTTGATATCAAAGGAGAGTGCGACCGCGTGCTTGGCGTTGGACGACTGAACGACTCCCTGCAGTCTGTGCAGGGCATCGTCCGTCCCCAAGCCTCTCTTAAAGCCGAATTGCGAGTTCGAGGCTAGTGGATGTTCGTTAATTAGGTCACCTAATCCGGTGATTATTAACTTCTCCATCACCTTTCCAATAACGGGAAGCAGGCATATGGGGCGGTAAGAGGAGGGCGCGGTTTCGGGTTTATCAGGGGATTTGAGGATCGCCCTGATTTTTCCCGTTTTCCACGATTCTGAAAATAGGCCGAATTTTAAGCACCCGTTGAAAATTTTGAGAAATAGGGCGGGGGAGCGGCTGAAGGCCTGCTTGAGAACGGGTACTTCGATACCGTCGGGGCCGGGCGTACGGTTGTCGCCGAGGTTTCTAATTATTACCTGCAGATCCGCGAGGGAGAAGTCGGGGGCATCGGGGGTGTTGATTTCACGAGTGAAATCGCGTCGCGTGATAGCGTGCGACTCGCTGTCCGGAGCAGAGTCGTCCGGGGAGAGCGCGGCGAGCAGGGCACTGGCACTTTCGTGCCAGCTCTGGGTCGTAGAGTCGGTGGTCGAAATCGACGTAAGAAGTTGCGGAGCAATCTTCTTGCCGAACGCCGACCGGTATGGGGCGGACCAGGGATTTTCTAGGCCCATTCGGGTAACAAGCTCCCTCCATCCTCTCCTTGCGGAGGTGCGGAAAAGTGCCCGATACTCCTTGTGGGCCCGAGAGTACGCGCGACGTTTCTCTTCTCGGAGAGCGGGATCCCTCTCGCGTTGGAATTGCCTACGGTGGCGATTAGACGAGCGCTTGATGGACAGAGAGGCAGCGCCCAGTATGGCCCTCTCCAGATGGGAGACAGCTGTCTGGACGTCGTCGCGGGAGGAAAATTCGAGAGGGGGAGCGCCCTCGGAGAGAAGTCGCGCGAACTCAATTCCGAATTCGTCCCAGTTCGCTCTGTGGCACGCAAATCTGCCAAGGATGGGAGGAGGATTTGGGATAGTATTATGACTGCTTAGTTCAAGCAGGATGACATTGTGGTCACTGGAGGTCGTGCCATCAAGAACTCTCCAGGAGAAGGACAGAGAATCGGCTGCAGCAGTCCGCAGCGTTACGTCTATACAAGACGCACCGGAGGGACCACTGTATGTGGGGGGATTTCCAGGCTGGTTAAGGATTTGGAGGGGGTTTTGCGCGAGAAAACGCTCAAACTCCCTCCCACGGATCCAGGCGCGCTTATTGTACGTGTTTGAGCTGGGGGGGAGCGGGTCGTGCCACAGAGCGGACCTGGCGTTCGCGTCGATTCCGAAGAAGATCGGCTTTCCGCGTAGGGAATCAATAATATTTTGGAGGGACGCGATTCCGGCCTCTATACGGTCTTTGTACTGAAAGTAACAGCTGACCAAGTACAGAGGGCCGAGGGGACCGGTTAATTCTATGACGGCGGTGTGCGTATTGGAGAGGTGCGAGAGCTTAAGAATTGTGAAGGTCGAGCCCTTCACAATGATCGCGGCCTGACAATTTTCGCCACGCGGGGCGCCGTGTATTACTACGTTCCGGGAGTCGAGTCCGACGACTCTTCCCGCGGTATTGTAAGGTTCTTGCGCAAGAACAACATCGACGCAACCGGACTCTATCATACGAGCAATTTCGTACGATACGAGCCGGGATCGCCGCATGTTGATTTGCGCAATTTTTAAGGTATGGATGCGCTCTGCAGTGCGTGAGTCAGGGGGGGATGATGTTGGTGGGGGTGTCCGTGGGGGAGGGTTTGGCGGGGCCGGTCGCGGGGGATAACTATTCATATTGAATAATTAATCCGGGAGGCCTTGAGGATCAAGGCAGACGAGCGCGAGGGGCAGTTACGGTTGCCCGCGGCATGCGCGTGTGGGAGTTTGCGCGCGCGACAGTTCGCGCACGACGGGGACGCTTCGCGATTCGGGCATTCCTTGTTGGTATGCCCGGTTTGTGCGCAGAAGGAGCACGTAGATTCACTGCTTTTGCAGTGTTTGTCCACGTGCCCATACTTCTGGCACTTGAAGCATCGGGTCGCGACGAGGTAGTCGTCTACTCGGCAGTAGGCGTAGGAAACGAAGATTTTTCCTTTCGGCAAAAGGGACTCGCGGATAACCGATGAAGCCTCGACAACCCAGTCGTTGCCCTCCTTGTCTTTGCGGCCCACTTTGAAGAGTGGGCGGAGGGTGGCTTTATCGATGGCCGGGGAGGACGTGAGATTCTGAGCACGGATGTGCTCAGCGATATCTTGGGCTTCCAGCTCCTTCGGAATATCGTAGATGATAATCCGGGGGAGCTGGGGGGAGGGCGCGGAGGCCGTGAAACCGGCCTTGCGGAGGGCCTGGTTCTCGGTAAAGACCCTCAGGTCTTTGGCGTTGGTCGCCTCGACCAAGAGGGCACCGTCGCGGGTAGCGCGAATTGATTTGAAACCCACGTTGGCCTTACGGAGGTCCACGTGGGAGAAAACGGCGCGTTTGAGGGCGGCGCCGTCGCCGGTGATGGGTTCCGCGGGGGTGACGCGGAGGAGGTGGCGGGCGGGGGTTGATTTCGCGGCCGAAATCACCTGGCTTGCCAATCGGGGTCGGGGGAGAGCGCCGTTCGGCGCGAGAAGAGGCTGCGCGGTGGGGAGGGCGGTCGCGAGTGGGTTTAGGCGAGCGCTGGGGGGGAGCGGGGGGAATTGCGCTGGCGACGGTCGGCGGCGCTGGCGTACGAGCCAGCGGCGGGGCGGTGGGGGGCCGAGGAAGCGGCGGGGTGGTGGGGAGCCGGGGAAGCGGCTGGGGCCGAAGAGCGAGTGGGCGCGGAGGCGCGGGGGGCAACAGACATCGCGGACAATTTGCCCGCGATGTAGCTGTTGTTTTGGGCCAATTCCCCGACGATACGGCGGAATTGGCCAGCGAGTTGCAGAATTTGTTCTGCACTCGCTTTGGAGATTTTGTTTGCCTCGTCGAGGCAAACGGAGGTGAGGCGGTCCATCGTGAGCTCGGACAGCGAGACGAGCTCAGCGGTGGACCGCAGCGGGGGGGGAGCGAAAGACGTGGGGGACGCGGATGAGTTCGCGGGGGACGCGGAGGAGTTCGCGGGGGACGCGGAGGAGTTCGCGGGGGCCGGTTTTGGGGTGGGGGGAACGGGAGCGGGGACGGTGAAGTTAAATACCGAATTAACGGTACTCACCTTCTCCTTGTCTAGGGGCTCCAGCTTGACGAGGTGTACTCGCGGCTGGAGGTCTTCCTCGTCCGAGCCATCGGACGTCGTGGTGGGGGCTTGGGAGCGGGATCGCTTCCTGGTGGTGGTGGGAAGATCCCGCACCAAGGAGGGGTCGATTTCCATCACGCTGCACGAAGATTCGTCAGCGTCGGATGGTGGTGATCCTGGGGCCTCTGGTGATATTGTGCCTGCTGGAGGTTCCACCTTCTTTTTCTTCTTGCTCTTCTTTTTCTTTGTGCGTTCAACCTGGGGTTTAGGGCCGGGTATAACGGTGTTGTCCATTGTGTTCGGCGTAGCGGCTAGGGGCCTTTGTTCGCGTCGGCCACGTCACGCGGAAAAACCCACGCGCGGAGCAGGCCAACGGCGAAGCGGCAAACGGAAAACTTGTACACGGACGAAATTGTTTGTTAAAATATTGGCACGCACGAAATTGTTTATGCACACGTTATTGAATAACACTAAGTTTATGCTGCTGCGAGGAAGCAGCAGTTTCCGACGGGCAGGGAAAAGATCGGCGCGATTCGCGGACACGTCGCGACAGATTGAGTCAGTTTGTATATTAATTGATCACTGCACTGTGATCAATTACACAAGTGATGTGACTGAACAAGTGATTTCGGCCGCGAAATCGACCCCCGCCCGCCACCTCCTCCGCGTCACCCCCGCGGAACCCGTCACCGGCGACGGCGCCGCCCTCAAACGCGCCGTGTTCTCCCACGTGGACCTCCGTAAGGCCAACGTGGGATTCAAATCAATTCGCGCTACCCGCGACGGTGCCCTCTTGGTCGAGGCGGCCAACGCCAAAGACCTGAGGGTCTTTACCGAGAACCAGGCCCTCCGCAAGGCCGGTTTCACGGCCTCCGCGCCCTCCCCCCAGCTCCCCCGGATTATCATCTACGATATTCCGAAGGAGCTGGAAGCCCAAGATATCGCTGAGCACATCCGTGCTCAGAATCTCACGTCCTCCCCGGCCATCGATAAAGCCACCCTCCGCCCACTCTTCAAAGTGGGCCGCAAAGACAAGGAGGGCAACGACTGGGTTGTCGAGGCTTCATCGGTTATCCGCGAGTCCCTTTTGCCGAAAGGAAAAATCTTCGTTTCCTACGCCTACTGCCGAGTAGACGACTACCTCGTCGCGACCCGATGCTTCAAGTGCCAGAAGTATGGGCACGTGGACAAACACTGCAAAAGCAGTGAATCTACGTGCTCCTTCTGCGCACAAACCGGGCATACCAACAAGGAATGCCCGAATCGCGAAGCGCCCCCGTCGTGCGCGAACTGTCGCGCGCGCAAACTCCCACACGCGCATGCCGCGGGCAACCGTAATTGCCCCTCGCGCTCGTCTGCCTTGATCCTCAAGGCCTCCCGGATTAACTATTCAATATGAATAGTTATCCCCCGCGACCGGCCCCGCGAAACCCTCCCCCACGGACACCCCCACCAACATCATCCCCCCTAGACTCACGCACTGCAGAGCGCATCCCTACTTTAAAAATTGCGCAAATCAACATGCGGCGATCCCGGCTCGTATCGTGCGAAATTGCTCGTATGATAGAGTCCGGTTGCGTCGATGTTGTTCTTGCGCAAGAACCTTACAATACCGCGGGAAGAGTCGTCGGACTCGACTCCCGGAACGTAGTAATTCACGGCGCCCCGCGTGGCGAAAATTGTCAGGCCGCGATCATTGTGAAGGGCTCGACCTTCACAATTCTTAAGCTCTCGCACCTCTCCAATACGCACACCGCCGTCATAGAATTAACCGGTCCCCTCGGCCCTCTGTACTTGGTCAGCTGCTACTTTCAGTACAAAGACCGTATAGAGGCCGGAATCGCGTCCCTCCAAAATATTATCGATTACCTCCGCGGAAAGCCGATCTTCCTCGGAATCGACGCGAACGCCAGGTCCGCTCTGTGGCACGATCCGCTCCCCCCCAGCTCAAACACGTACAACAAGCGTGCCTGGATCCGTGGGAGGGAGTTTGAGCGTTTCCTTGCTCAAAACTCCCTCCAAATCCTTAACCAGCCTGGAAATCCCCCCACTTACAGTGGTCCCTCCGGCGTGTCTTGTATAGACGTAACGCTGCGGACTGCTGCAGCCGACTCTCTGTCCTTCTCCTGGAGTGTTCTTGATGGCAGGACCTCCAGTGACCACAATGTCATCCTGCTTGAACTAAGCAGTCACAATACAATTCCAAATCCTCCCCCCATCCTTGGCAGATTTGCGTGCCACAGAGCCAACTGGGACGAATTCGGAATTGAGTTCGCGCGACTTCTCTCCGAGGGCGCTCCCCCTCTCGAATTTTCCTCCCGCGACGACGTCCAGACAGCTGTCTCCCATCTGGAGAGGGCCATATTGGGCGCTGCCTCCCTGGCCATCCCGAGGAAAAGGTGGCACCCCCGTGCCGTTCCCGGATGGACGGAAGAGCTTACGCGCCTTAAGCGCTCGTCTAATCGCCTCCGTAGGCAATTCCAACGCGAGAGGGGTCCCGCTCTCCGAGAAGAGAAACGTCGCGCGTACTCCCGGGCCCACAAGGAGTATCGGGCACTTTTCCGCACCTCCGCAAGGAGAGGATGGAGGGAGCTTGTTACCCGAATGGGCCTAGAAAATCCCTGGTCCGCCCCATACCGGGCGGCGTTCGGCAAGAAGATTGCTCCGCAACTTCTTACGTCGATTTCGACCACCGGCTCAACGACCCAGAGCTGGCACGAAAGTGCCAGTGCCCTGCTCGCTGCGCTCTCCCCGGACGACTCTGCTCCGGACAGCGAGTCGCACGCCATTACGCGACGCGATTTCACTCGTGAAATCAACACCCCTGATGCCCCCGACTTCTCCCTCGCGGATCTACACGTAATAATCGGAAACCTTGGCGACAACCGTACGCCCGGCCCCGACGGTATCGAAGTACCCGCTCTCAAACAGGCCTTCAGCCGGTCCCCCGCCCTATTTCTCAAAATTTTTAACGGGTGCTTAAAATTCGGCCTATTTTCAAATTCGTGGAAAACCGGAAAAATCAGGGCGATCCTCAAATCCCCTGATAAACCCGAAACCGCGCCCTCCTCTTACCGCCCCATATGCCTGCTTCCCGTTATTGGAAAGGTGATGGAGAAGTTAATCATCACCGGATTAGGTGACCTAATTGACAACCATCCGCTAGCCTCGAACTCGCAGTTCGGCTTTAAGAGAGGCTTGGGGACGGACGATGCCCTGCACAGACTGCAGGGTGTCGTTCATTCGTCCAACGCCAAGCACGCGGTCGCACTCTCCTTTGATATCAAGGGAGCGTTCGACAACGTCTGGTGGCCTGCTGTTACGGCCGAGCTGCGAAATCGCGATTGTCCGCGCAATTTGTACAATGTCCTCATCGATTATTTCCGGGATCGCAAGATAGTTCTTTCCGCGGAATACTCTTCCTATTACAAACCCGTCACCAAGGGATGCCCGCAGGGCTCTGTCCTCGGCCCCTCCATTTGGAATCTCCTCTTCGACTCTTTACTCCGCGAAATCGCGTTAATTCAAAATACGCACACTGTGGCATACGCCGATGACCTGCTTGTCGTCGTGGAAGGGAACTCTCGGGTTTCCTTAGAAATGACGTCATCCCTGGTCACCGGCGCGCTACAGGCATGGTGCAATAAAAATAAAATGGCCATTTCCCCTCACAAAACAGTTATGCTTCGAGTGAGGGGCAGCCTTAGCATTTCTCGTCCGCCCGTTATCAAAATGGATACCGCCAGCCTTGTTTTCGCTAAGAGTCTTAGGTACCTGGGGATTGTGTACGGTCACTCGTTAAGTGTGTCCGAGCACGTGATCCGGATATCAGACCACGCGAAGGCAAAGTTCAGTGGCATCTCGGCCCTAATGGGATCCAAATGGGGATACGATTTCCGTGCCCGATCTCTGCTATTCAAAAGCATCTTCCTTTCCATAATTTCCTACGGTGCGATTGGTTGGGCCCACAAGCTCACCCAAAAACACGTTTCCACTCTCCAAAGTGCGCAGCGCACTGCCCTTCTCAGAGTATGCGCTGCGTACCGCACCACGTCTAACGATGCGCTCTGCGTGCTGGGACTCCAACCCCCTATAGATTTATATCTGACGGAGAAGCGACTCCGCTTCCTCGTCAGAAAAAATATCCCATTCGAACATCGCGGGATTATCTTCGCCCCTGGCCTCTTCGACGACCCCCGCGACCATATTACGGCCACTCGTAAAGCCCTTCACGACAATACCCTCGAATTGTGGCAAAACAGATGGGCCAGATCGGTCAAGGGAAGAACCACTTTCGGTTTCTTTCCAACATTGACGGAGAGGGCCCGCTGTCGCGTCCCCATCACCTTCTACACAACACAGTTCCTCACCGGGCACGGCGATTTTCGGGAGAAACTCTGTCACTTCGGATTGACAGACTCTCCTGACTGCGACTGTGGCGAGGGAACTGAGTCATCTACCCACGTACTCCTTCATTGCAAATTGCATGCGACGGAGCGAGAACCACTATCATCCCTAATAAATTCACTTGGGCATACATGGCCACCACCTTTTAGTATTTTCGTAAGCGACGACGTCGCCGAAGCGTTCAGCTCCTTCGCACGCAAAGTGCTGCAAAAGAAGGAGATGCGGCCGGCCACCGTTGACCGCGCCGCATGACCTGCGCTAGTCCCCCCCATCCTCCCCCCTCCGCGACGTGCTCCCCCCTAAACGCCGGCCCCAATAATTACATTATTGCATGCCCTTTCAGCATTTTGCATGCTCTCTATTGCCTCTAGCGGCTTTTGCAGAGCCAAACAGGAGGGGGTGTCTTTGCGCGTTCCGCGCCTTCGCCGCTCGGTCCCCGGGCCGAAGGTGGAGGCGCGGTGCGCGGCCCCCCCTCTGACATGGTCCACCCGAGTCCATAAATCGGTACCTCGGGGTTGGGGAGCCCAGCGATTGACGAATGGCTAATAGGCTTCCGTCGATTGCCCCCCAACAATAGGCGTTGGCTTCGAGGTGGCAGTGGTGTCTGGCCCGGACTGTCAAGGGTACGAACTGGCGTTTCCATCGCTCTGCGCGCGCCTCGCGCGCGGTGGGATGAAATGTCAGCTCAAAATCCGTCAGCTAGAAGACCGTGCTCAACCAGTAGCGGCGCGAAACTGCAAATCTCGCGCCAAACTGGTACTTGAGACTTCGTCTCGAGGTGTGTTGATCGTGCATCACAACGATCCCAATCCCCGATCTCCGAACGTCTTTAGGAATAGGGGAGGGGCGGGTTGGCCAACAGGCTAAGGTACCGTCTCCGGAAACAAAACAGTAGATCTTGCAAAAGCCGGTGAAGGGGTGGTGACCCCCGCCGGCCCTCAGGCCATGGACGTAGACTCGGCGGCGGCGGGTGGAGGGGTGGTTCTGCCCCCCCTCCCCCCGCCCCGCCGACTCGAGAGGGGGACTCGCCAGCCGTTTAAATGGCTGACGAGGCCCCCCGCCTGAGGGTGCTCCAGGCCAACCTCAATCACGACAGGCGTGCGCAGGACTTGATGGTCCAGCACGCCGCCGAGTTTGGGGTTGGCCTGGCAGTAGCCACGGAGCCCTACAGTGTCCCCTCCCATCCGCATTGGTTTGGGGACCTGGAGGGCTCCGTGGCCGTGTGTTACCGCGAGGGCGGAACACTTCCCCCCTGTTCCGAGGTCGATCGGGGCAGGGGGATGATTTTAGTACGCTGGGGAAGGCTTCTGGTTGCAGGGTGTTACAATTCGCCAAACTGCGGGCCGGCGGACCTCGGGGAATTTTTGGACCGGCTGGGGGTGATGATCGCCCCCTATATAGCCGGTCCTGTGCTGGTTCTGGGAGACCTCAACGCTCGTTCTGTCGAGTGGGGGGACTCCCAGACCAGCCCCCGGGGCACGGTATTGGCGGATTGGGCGGAGGGGCAGGGACTCTGGTTTCTGAACCGGGTTCAGTCCCTACGTGCGTGAGGTGGAATGGTTGGTCGATCGTCGACGTCTCGTTGGCGACGACCACCGCCTCGCGCCGTGTGTCCGACTGGCGGGTCTGGGAAGGTGAGACCCTGTCGGACCACAGCTACATCTTTATGGATGTGGCTGTGGATCCGGCCCCGCCGTTGGACACGCCCCTCCGTAGCGGCACCCTGTCAACGCCCAGGTGGGCGTTGACACAACTGGACGAGGACCTGTTGAGGGCCGTAATTATCGGCTCCGCCTGGCCAGAAACGGCCAGGGAGCGCGGTGTGGATGAGGGGGCAGAATGGCTCCGGGGCACGTTGCAAATGATTTGCGACGTGGCGATGCCCCGGTGCCGAAAGCTGCCCCCGAGAAGATCCGTGTACTGGTGGTCGGGCGGGCTGGAAGAGTTGAGGAATGTCTCCAGCGCCGCTCGTCGCCAGTACACCCGCGCTCGGCGCCGCCTTCGTAGAGGCGGCGTCTCGGAGCCGGAAGTCGCCGGTCTGTACGAGTTGTTCAGATCGGCGGCTACGGCCTTCAAACGGCAAATTGCCGTTGCCAAGGCCCGGGCTTGGGACCAGCTCCTGCTGACTCTCCGAGACGATCCTTGGGGACGCCCATATAGGACGGTGCTTGGGAAGCTCCGTCCTCGGGCGTCCCCTGTCTCGGAGAGGCTTGACCCGGAATTTCTGGGGCGTGTCGTGAGTACTCTCTTCCCCCCCAATGGGGAGGAAGGGGGGAATAGACACGCCCCGGCTCCGGCCAACGATTGGTCGGAGGATTTCCGGGTCACTGAGTGGGAGCTGGAGATGGCCATCGGGAGGCGCCGAGGAGGGGGCAAGAAAGCCCCCGGTCCGGACGGCGTCCCCGGGGTCATCTGTGCTCGGGCTTTGGGGGTCCTCGCCCCGGCTTTCAGGCGCATCATGGATGCAAGCCTGGGCCGGGGAGCCTTCCCCAGCGTTTGGAAGAGAGGTCGCCTGGTCCTCCTCCAGAAGGAGGGGAAACCCGTCGATTCTCCCTCGGCTTACCGGCCGGTGTGTCTGCTCGATGAGGCGGGCAAGCTCTTTGAAAGAGTTATTGCTGCCCGCCTCATCGAGCACCTGTCGCGGGGGGATGGTCCCGGACTGAGCGACAGCCAGTACGGTTTCCGGGGGGGGCGCTCTACGATAGACGCTCTAGAGCTTCTGCGCCTCCTTCGGGAAAGGGCTGTCGCTGAGGGCGGGGTGTTGTTGGCGATATCATTGGATATCTCTAATGCCTTCAACACCCTGCCCTGGGTGGAGATAGAGAGGGCCATAGAATTTTTCCAAGTGCCCTCCTATCTCCAACTGGTAGTCCGGGACTATCTCCGCGGCAGGGTGGTGGAGTTCACCGGCCGGTACGGAGAGAGCCACGAGAGGGAGATGCACCGCGGGGTTCCGCAGGGGTCGGTTCTAGGACCACTCCTGTGGAACCTAGCTTATGACGCGGTGCTCCGGGTTTCCCTCCCCCACGGCACGGGTGTCATCTGCTATGCGTGGTTGGGCGGATCCGCAGAATGGGTCTCCGGGTGGCAGCCGAAAAGACAGAAGCCTTATGGCTTCATAGGTCTAGGCTGCCACCCCAAGGACAAGACCTGCGGATCCGTGTCGCGGAGGCCTACGTCGAGGTCAAGCCCGTTATTAAATATCTGGGCTTGACACTCGACGGCCGCTGGCGCTTCGAGAGGCACTTCGATCTCTTGGCCCCCCGATTGGCCAGGACAGCGGCCGCCCTAGGGCGGCTGCTGCCAAATATCGGGGGGCCCGATACGAATGTACGCCGCCTTTATGCGGAGGTGGTACGGTCGATGGCCCTTTATGGGGCCCCCGTGTGGTCCCTCGCGTTACGGGACAGCCGGCATAATCGGACCCTTTTAGAAAGGGTCCGTCACCGGCTGTCCCTGAGGACCATACGGGGTTACCGTGGCATCTCCGCGGAGGCGGCGGGGCTCCTCGCCGTGATTCCACCCTTCCACTTGGTGGCGGCCGAGCGGGCGACCTGTTACCAGATCGCCTGCTCGGCCCGCCGACCGTATGGGGTGGAACTCGCGGTCGAGGAGCGGGAAGAGATCGAGGTGCGAAGGCGCCAGGCCCGGGAGGACATGATGAGCCGATGGAGGATGGAACTGGCTCCATCGGCTCGTCCAATTGTCCGGGCCCTCTTGCCCATTTTCGATATTTGGTGCAAGAGGCGGCTGAGGCTGACTTTCCGCATCACACAGGTGCTCTCCGGCAAGGGTTGCTTTGGAGAGTTCCTGTGTGTTATAAGACGGGAACCAACCACGCAGTGTCACCACTGCGGCGAGAGGGTGGATTCGGTGCGGCACACCTTGGAGGAGGTGGCTCGCTCGCGGCCCTGGTCGACCACATGACCGCCAGCGAGAGGTCGTGGAAGGCGGTGGCCTCCTTCTGTGAGGACGTAATGTCCCAGAAGGAGGCCGCCGAGCGGGCCCGGGAGGCAGACCCGGGCTCCGCGAGGAGGGAGCTCGCGCGGGGGCGACCCCCCCGTAGGCGAGGACGCGCTCCCCCCCGGGGGAGAGGCCGGGGGGGAATCGCGCAAGGGGGATCGCCTCCGCGCGATGATTTGGGGCCCCATGGGGGGGCGGAGGATCGGGTGGGGAGGGCGCGGGGGGTTCGCCCCCCGCGCCAGTTCGTGCCCCCGCGAGGGGGGCGGTGGTGGGTGGGAGGTCGCGGGGAGTGTTCCCCTCCCCGCGACAGTTGATGCCCCCTCCTCAGGGGGGGGCGGGGGGTTCCCCTTCGGCGCGGGGTGTTCGCACCCCGCGCCGAAGTTTGTCCCCGTCCCGGGGGACGAGAGGGCGGAGGGGCCGGGGGGTGAGCTGACCCCGGCCCCGGGGGAGAAGCCCGACTTCTCCCCGGGGTGGTCGGTGACCTCGACAAGACTACAGTCTAACCGAGGCACCGGCCACCCCCGGAGTTCGGCTCCGGGGGGGGCGCGTGGGGGGTGGGGTGGGGGGAGCCGGGGCGTCCGATACGCTTCCGACGGCTCTCCCTTACCGGGAGCGGAGCCCTCGTGACCTGGCCAGGGGGGACCTTAGGGTCCCCCCATGAGCAGGACACGGGGGCGCCGGGGGCTGCATGTGGACCGAGCTGGGGCTCGGGAAGCATGATTCGAAGGCCCCAGGGATGGGAACACCGGGCGGGTCCCTCCGCCCGGGGTTCGGTTAGAGTAGGGTGGGGGAGTTAATCCTCCCCCGGGGTTTATTGTAGCTAGGACTGAGCCAGTTGTATACCTCGGGTGAATCCTGGCTCCTCCTACATAGCTTAGGAGGGTGTGGAGTTTTAGTGGGTTGGCCTGGGGAGGGGGGCGCCGCGCTGCGCGCGACGACCCCCACCCTAGGAGAGCCCCACATAACCCCGGTTCCTCCCCAGGGGGCCGGGGTATGCGTACTGCATTTCTCCAGATTAAAACAAAAAAAAAAGGATAGGGGACTAAGGTCATGTGGCGTCTACAGTGGTGACTCTGATCCACTGTCGATTTCGGTCTCTCGGTGTGAGAGAGTCACATGGCTAAAATCCTCTCACTCCACCTCCTCGTGGTGGTCCCTGGGCACCCTCTGCGGAGGGTGGCGAACGGAGTGAGGGGTGCAGGGGGGAGGGGGATCGCGTTTTGGGATTTTTGTTTATTTATTTTGGGGTGTACATGGTCTTTGTTCTATTCTATTTCAGTTTCTCACTTTATTATTATTTATTACAATCTTAAGTTACATTTTGGGGTATTTCAGTTTTCCTTAGTTCTAGTTAATTTCAGTTAATAGGTAAGTAAAAAAAAAAGGGGGGTACTTACCTATTCGTACTTACCTTGGTTCCGTTATCCTGTGTTGTCCTCCTTTAGTTCTTCAGTTTTGTTGCGGTGTTCCGGTTCCGTTTTTCTTTATCCTCCGGGATTGCCCTCGTGGTGGTCCTTGGAGCAGGGATGGGGCGCAAAATGCGGGTGGGTCTTCGTTGCCTTCTTCTTCCTCAGTTGTTATCTGTAAGTTATAAAATTAAGATTACTTTAGTTATTTTTAGTTATTTCAGTTCCAGTTCAGTTATCCTAAGTTACTTACCTTCCTTTATTCGCCTATCGATTTACTTCTTCCTCCTTTGTTGTGGGTGTCCTTCTTGTGGGGTGGGTTACGCGTTCTTCTCTCCTCCTATAGGGTTGATATAATTGGTTTAGACCAGGGCAAGTTGGGAGTTTGGTGGCCGACCAGCCGCAAGTGGTTGTTTTTTCTCCCTGGAGTCTAATAAGGAAAAGAAGTTTACGGTGCAGGGGCTTCGGATCCCCAGTACCGGCACGGAGGGGGTGGGCGAGCAGGCCCCCTCCGGGTCGTCATCCCACAACTGCGGATTGATGGACGTGGACCCCTCGGCTCCATCAATAGCAACGACTACGAGCGGGCTAGCAAAAGTGCTTGGTGTGACCTCGGCTATACTACAGGACCTGAGTAAGAAAACGGAAGAAGAAAAAGGTATAAAAGAACAGTGGTATATTCAGAAGGAGATGAAAGAAGAGGAAAAAAGAGAGAAAGAGAGGATAGAAAAAGAAAAAGAAAAGGAAATAAGAGAGAAAGAGCTACAAGAAATAAAAGAGAGAAAGATAAGAGAAAAAAGTCCAGGAGGATTAAAAGAGAAAATAGAAGGACTAGTAGGAAAAAATACAGGTACAGGAGAAACACTAAAGGACAATAAAGACAGTGACGAAGATGATAGGAGAACGGTCACAGGAGAAACAGACACAGGTGGGATGGATATAGAGGAAATTACAGAACCAGACCCCAATCAACAACAAAATGATAACATACAAGAAGACAACAACATTAACATGCAAAAACAAAATCAAGACAAAAGTCAAAACAACAATAACAACAACAATAACAATAATCAAAACAATCAAAATAACAAAAACCAAAACAATAACAACAATAACAATAATGAAAATGATAACCCCAACATGTCAAAACAAGATAAATATAAAGAAAAACTTAAGAAAGATACAACAATTAATACAGTCAGGGAAATTTACACAGAACTCAAACACATGAGCAAAGATTTTGAAGACCTATTAGAATACATCAGAACACATAAAAATTTTCGAGCACAACAGAGAACAAACAGTAGAAATATATATGACCGTATGACGGGAATACAGGAATCATTAAGAACACTAAAAACAAAAAGAAAACAAGAATTAAAAGAAATAGTTAACAAAGAAACAAAAGAAATAGAAGAAACAGAAGAAAAAGAAATAGTTAACAAAGAAACAAAAGAAATAGAAGAAACAGAAGAAAAAGAAATAGTTAACAAAGAAACAAAAGAAATAGAAGAAACAGAAGAAAAAGAAATAGAAGAAAAAATCAACATAGAAAAAACTAAAAAATCAGACACATGCAACAAAGAAATAAAAATACCCAGGAAACGCACAAGAGAAGACACAACAACAAAGGAAACAATAAATATAGTAACAGAATCGGAATCGGAAATATCCATGATAGGCAGGTGGGAGGAACAATCCAGTAGAAGGGAATCAATGTCATCATCCTCATGTATCTACAGACCCACCACATATGCAGGAGCGGTAAATAATACAAACGAGAGACAGGCATCGCCACCATTAATACCTGCAACAAAAAAGAAAAGAACAAATCAGGATAATAATATTAACAACAATGGTATAAGTAACAATAAAAATACCAGCAATAACAAAATAAATAAATACACAAGCAACAACAGAATAAATAAAGAATATACTACTAATGACGAGACATCCTCGGACGAGGAAGAATCACCCGAGGACCTTATAATTAAAACATTAAAATCACTTGGAGAACAAATAAAATTATTAACAAGAAACGAGAAAACTCAGATAAAAGAAAAAAGACATGCAACAACAAAAAATAATGATACAGATAAAAGACATGCAACAACAAAAAATAATGATACAAATAAAATAAATAAACGAGAAAACAATAAAGATAAAAGAAACAGAGAGGAAGACGAATGGATCACCATCAATAAACGTAAAGGAAGACATAAAAACGATGAAGACACCGGACTAAGCGAAAATGAAAGGCGACCGACCAGGACAACAAGGCCAAAATGGACCATTCCTAGGCCGGACGCCGTGGTAGTGAAAGTCAAAGATGAAAAAGAGTTTAAAATGGTATACAAAAAGATTAGCGATAAAATAACTAATCCGGAGGCCATTAAAAGAATAAGAAAAACAAGAACAGGACAACTGCTACTTGAATTAGAAAAAGAAGAAGATGCAAATAAAATTAAAAACCAAGTAAAAGATGCGACTCCAGAAGAACAGATAATCCGAGTGATTCAAAAAACATTCGACTTAGAGATAAGGGACTTAGATCCAACAATTGAAAAAATAGATATACTAAATGCCCTGGAAAAAGAATTAAAAATAAATAAAGATGACGTATACATAAAAGTCTTAAGAGATACTAAGGTAGGGACTCAGCTGGCCGTTGCCGAGTTACCGCTCACATACCTAAATTGTATAATGGAAAAACAAAAAGTTAAAATTGGTATGACAAACGCGAAAATGACACCAGCACCCAAAATAATAAAGTGCTTCAAATGCCACACAATGGGCCATTTCAGCACAAGCTGTACTGCAAAAATCGGAAAAAATAAACCAAGATGCCGAAAATGTGGCAACGATGGCCATGACATGAGTGATTGTCTAAATGAATTTAAATGCTTAACATGCGAAAAACTACGTGTAAACTCAAAACACCTGACATGCTCAATGGCATGCCCCCAGTACAGACAGCGTGTCAGACAGCTAAAACTACAATTCCAAACATACTACCACGCGAATACTACAACTTAATTGCAACAACTGCAGTCTTGCCCAAGACCTCATGCACCAAACATGCACAGAAGAAAAAATCGATATTGCGTGTATACAAGAACCTTATAAAATAGATAAAAGATGGATTAGTTCGAACGATCAAAAAACAACAATATATATAAAAAACCCTAATATTAAAATAACAAAAGAAAATAAAATAATAGCTCACAGCTTCGCCGGAATTAGACTAGATTTTGTAACAATAATAAATATATATATCACACCAAATTGTTCAAAACAAGAATATTACTTCTATCTGGAAGAGCTCAAGTCGTACAGAAAAGAATGGAAAGGCCCGGTGATACTCTTAGGAGACCCAAACGCCCGCTCTTACGCATTTGGAGATAGAATCGAAAACTACAGAGGCAAAGCCTTTTTACATTACCTAAACGAGATGAAACTTGAACCGATCATCACCAAAGGTGGCGACACGTTCATAAAAGGCAACAGAAGATCTAAAATTGATATAATAACAGCAACAAAAGATATATACAATAAAATCAACAGTAAGGTAAACAAAAAATATAACGGTTCAGATCACTTAAACTGTATACATGCAATAAAGATGAAAAACAACAAAAACTACAACAAAACTTTATTTAAAAACATAGTGTGGTCATGGAATCTAAAAACGCTAAATGAAGAAAAATTTATAAATACTTTCAAGAAACTAAACGAAAATATAAACATAGATAACATAAACAAAAAAGATATAGACAACTACCTGAAAAACATTAATAAAACATGCAATAAAACATTAAAAAAGAAAAATAATAAGTACTCACCCAAGGAAAACCCATGGTGGAGTCCCGAGATATCCAGGGTCCGCGAAGAAGTCCAGGCCGCACGCAGGAACCTACAAAGAAAGAGAAAGAAAAAATTAGATACACATAATGAAAAAGAAACTTATAAGAACCTAAAGAAAAAACTACAAATAATGATTAAAAACAACAAAGAACAACAATGGAAAAAATTCATCAATATACTAGAAACAGACATTTGGGGTCGCCCATTCCAAATAGTTAAAAATAAAATTAAAAATAGAATTAGTGCACCACCCATAGAATACCCAGTAGCGAAGAAAATTTTATACACTTTATTCCCAAGAGAAAAGAACACAATCACATACAACGAACTTAACATAAATAACCCTACAGTTTTAATAAATGAAGAGGAAATACAAGAAATAGGCATAAAACTACAAACTAATAAAGCATCCGGACTGGATAAAATCCCGCCAACTTTGATAAAATTAATTATAAAACATGATAGTAAAAAATTAACAAAAATCATGCAAGCATGCATTAACCTAAATTATATCCCGAATAAATGGAAAAGAGTCCGGGTTATATTATTAAGAAAAAACTATAATGATACAATGGAACCATCAGACTTTAGACCTATATGTATTGGCGACAGTACAAATAAAGTTTTTGAAAAAATACTCGAAAAAAGAATATTAGAACACCTGGGCACCCCAGCCTTTCACGAGAATCAATACGGTTTTAGCAAAGGAAAAACCACTATACATGCACTTTTAAAATTAACAAAATATATAGAACTAAATAACGAGAAAAGAAAATATGGATTGCTAATAAGTTTGGATATAAAAAACGCATTTAATAGTCTTGGATGGAATAATATTTTTGAAATAATAAATAAAAGAGGATTCTCAATACACATGCAGCAATTAATACAAAATTTCTTCAGAAATAGATATTTCCAATTCCGCGCGGACGGAAAATGGATGGAGGTTAAAACAGAAAAAGGAGTTCCACAGGGATCGGTGATCTCACCGATCCTGTGGAACTTAATGTACGACGAACTATTAAACCTAAAATTTAACCCCGAGATAAATATCTCGGCTTTTGCGGACGACATCGCAATTTACTCCTCGCGCCACAATTTAGACGAACTAAAAACCGATTTAGAAAACACCATAAACCTCGTAATCGCGCCATGGTTAAAGGAAAAGGGACTAGAACTTGCGCCTCACAAAACAAAAATCATAGCATATAATAAAAAACTAATCCCGGATAACTTTAAATTTAAAATACTAGACATCGAAAAAACAATAGACAAAGAGTTAAAATATTTAGGTATAAATTTTGATAAATACAACAATTATAATTTACACATCGATAAAACAATTTAAAAAAGTAATCTATATATAAATGAACTATCAAGAATCATGATAAATACAGGTGGTCCCACAACGGCGGGGAGACACCTGTATTATAATATAGTAGAATCCATAATGAGCTACGGGTGCCCGGTATGGGCAGATAAAGCGCTAAAAACAAAGAAAAATATAGAAAAAATAAGAAGGACGCAAAGGCTAGCCCTAAACAGAGTGGCATGCGCGTATAGAACAGCATCGAGAGAAGCGCTATGCGCGATAACGGGGTTTATACCATTGGAAATCAAACTAAAAGAAATAAAAAGAACATTCAATATTAAACAGAAATACAAAATAGAAGCAGAAGATGACGATATAATAAAACAAGAAAAAATCGAAAAAACAGAAGAAGAAATTAAATTAACTAAAGATATATCATGGGCCGAATGGCAAAAAATGTGGCGGGCAGTAAAACACTCAGAATGGACGAGGAAGCTAATCACGGATGTCAAATACTGGCACACTAATAAAAAAGGAAATCTAAATTACCGTCTATCCCAAGCTCTAACGGGACATGGGGTGTTTGGAACCTATAAAAAAAGAATAGCAAAAAGTTTAGATGACTCATGCTGGTATGGATGTGGGAAAAGTGATAGCCCAGAACACACTTTATTCGAATGCGAAAGATTCGCCGCGGAAAGACTCCACCTGGAAACAGAATTAAATGAGATATTAAACACAAAAAACTTCATGCAAATTATAACTAAAACAAAAAACAATTGGAAAACAATAGATAACTACATAAACAAAATAATAAAAGAAAAAGAAATCTACGAAAGAGAAATAGAAAAAACACAGAGAGAAAACAGAAGAAGACCACAATAAAAGAAACAATCAAACGGTGCAAGAAAAAAGGGCAAGACAGAAAAAGAATGCAGGAAAAGAAAAAACATGCAAGATAAAAGAGAAAACATGCAAAGAAAGGAAACAAAACAACACAAATAAGAAAACAAAGGAATAAAGAAAAGAAAAAACATAACACACGCAAAAGTAAAAGAAAAACAACAAAACGGCCTGTAAATATGTAAATATAGAATGTAAATATGTAAATAAATATAGAATGTAAATATGTAAATAAATAAATTAAAGCAAAGAACAGGAGTGGCGCGAGGTGAGGAAATAATCCCCCCAGGAGTAATGCTGTACGCGGGTCCCCGGGGGAATTAGTCCCACAAACAGAAAGTAGAGGGGCAACCCATTGGTTGTCCCGGGAGGTGGAGGTTTTCAAAGTTTACCACCTTCCTTAAAAAAAAATGTTTGGGATTGGCTGAGCGTGTCGGCAGCGTGAACGCGCCGATTTACTGCGCCGCCGCGCTATTGGCGGATTCACGCGTAACAGCGAGATCGAGAGTCGATAAGCAGCTCGCAGTAGCTTATGCCAGCACCGTCGGACGTCGATTACAATCGATTATCGACCCCAAAATTGGGATTACTATTGGCGGATCGCTCTATCGATCCGCCAATCAATAGTTCGACGGTGACGGTAAACTGCCAGCTGTTCGACTCCGATCTCAACGTACGTTAATCGTGCTATCTCGTCGCTACAGAAAACGTCGTGCGTCTCGGTGACCGGTTTTTCGCGAGTTAGTCGATTCGCCATCTGGGATCACGGGCACTACCCGTGATTGTATCAAAGCAAAGTTAAACTCATCTTGTTACAATAACACTTTATTCAACATATCTAGCCAGAACGAGCTTATGTTTTGGCCAGATAAACATCTTGTGTACATAGTTTCTGTAATACATTGAACGATCCCAACTTAAGGGAAATAAAGTTACGTTTAAGTGAAGTGGCCTAATTTAACCCCTTCCAATCCGTAACATTTGGTCCTTCGAGCCGGATCCAGTGCTGCAGTTCACTGGAAAGTAAAATAAAGAGTGCATCGCAACCGTCTCGCTTTTGAAAAGTGAACAGTTACTTTTCGAACCGTTTAGTGCTTCGACCTCATACTAGCAACAATGGCTGACCTCATCGTAAAACAACGGCTTCTCGCGCAACGCATCTCTCGGGTCGCGGACAACCTGAAGACTCGATACCAGGGCAAAATCTCTCTCGAAATTCTTCGTAGCTCTCACGCTTTCATCAAACAACTCTGGGATGCATACTATAAGGGCGATTCGGCCATTAGAACCGCCGCTAGAAAGGACGCAAAGTTGATGGAGAGCTATAACGTGGATGACGAAGAATTCGAAGAGACCCAGTGGAGCTACTTCGAGCAGGCCGGTTCTTTACTCGACATGATCGCCGAACACGGAGCCGACGCGACCGTTACAGAACCGTCGACTTCAAATGCAACGGCCGTCGAGAATCACTCTCAGAGGTCACGCGCTTTGTTGCCAACGTTGTCTCTGCCCACGTTCGAGGGCAATGACAAAGACTGGCCGTCCTTTCGGGACTTGTTTACTGACCTCGTCGTCAACGACCCATCTTTGTCACCATCGGAACGCCTTCGTTACTTGAAGGATTGTTTGAAAGGCGAGGCCGTCAACCTCTTCAAGCACGTGGAGACAAACACGATCGACTTCCAAGTTGCTTGGAAGGAACTGGATAACCTCTGCGCCAACCTTCGGCTTTCTTCGGAGCAAGCGCAATCCAAAACACTGACCGACAGGATGCATCAGCCGATACTCGGTCATCCTGATGGTCAAGACAGGCAGCAAGTCGGATGGAGATCTGCGAGGGAAATCAAATACGGTGAAAACGAACTGAGCACCGTCACTTGTGGTTTAGTTTGTGCACCCTACCTGGTACCCAGATGTCACCTCGCCAAGGTGGAGGAGCACCTCCACCCAGTGGACTTTCACATCAGGAGAGTCAGCTACTTGGCTGACCATCATCCCGGAGTGGACACACCTCCTGAGGCGGGACCTAGGTCGCAGGAACTCCGAGAGTTCCTCATCGCGGGTGGCTTTTCACGTGGCACGTGGACTTCCGACACCCTGAATCTTCGCTGTGTTTTCGACAACTGGGTCTCTCTCTCTGACTGCTGCCAGATCATCGCTTCTGCTTCTCACTGGAACTTTGGGTTCCCCGAGCTCTCTGCGCTCGTCGGAACATCTCTACTCGGGCCTCCATCGAAGAGCTGGATCCACCAGACAAGCGAGTTTCCACGGTGCCCGTGGACATCCTGCTCCAGGTATCTTCTGGATGGTCACTCCACCTCCGAGCTGAAGGAAGTCGGCGGATGGGATACTCTCGTCCTTCACTGCAACTTCAGCATCAACTGGGTTTCTCTCTCTGACCGCTGTCAGACCACATCGGCATCCTCTCTACGGATCTTCGGGTTCCCCGAGCTCTCTGTGCTCGGCGGAACATATCTACTCGGACATCCATGGGGGTGCTGGATCCTCATGGCGGGCGGCTTTCCACGGTGTCCGTGGAAATCCAACTCCAATCCACTTGATTGGAACTTCGGGTTCCCCGAGCTCTCTGTGCTCGGCGGAACATATCTACTCGGACATCCATGGGGGTGCTGGATCCTCATGGCGGGCGGCTTTCCACGGTGCCCGTGGAAATCCAACTCCAATCCACTTGATTGGAACTCTGGGTTCCCCGAGCTCTCAGGGCTCGGCGGAACATATCTACTTGGACTTCCATTGGGATGCTGGATCCTGATGGCGGGCGGCTTTTCACGTGGCACGTGGACAGCCGAATCCAGGAATCTACTGGATTTTCAATCCACCTCGGAGCGGAAAGGAGTCGGCGAATGGGACCTGCCTATGCTTCGCTGCGTCGTCGACAACCACGGGCTCTCTTCATTTGACTGCTGTCAGAGCCTCGCTTCTTGCTATCGCTGGAACTCTGGGTTCCCCGAGCACATTGTGCTCGGCGGAACATATCTACTGTTTGTATACCCTCGGGCTAAGTTGTGGGTCGAAGCTGCCCACAACCGATGCCTGCACGGGGGAACACAACTTCTCTTGGCAGCTCTACGCCATGATCGCTGGATCCTCAGCGGTCTTCAGTCGGTTAAATCTTGTATCGACCTTGACACCGTCTATCTAATCTGGGAAGGGCAAACTGCCCAACCTAAAATTGAAAATTATGCGATTAGCTCTCATAATGTCTCATCTTGCAGATCTGGAGGCTATTATCAGGCACCTACGCACCTTCGATCCAGGCAGGATCGTGGTCAGCGAAACTCCAAGGAGGGTAACTGCTGGAAATTTAATCTACCTTCCTCTCCACACGTTAAGGAAATCTGGAAAGTTGCTGTCAACTCTTCTAAGCAGCACTTACGCAGGATCTTCAGAGAGCAGCGACGGTCCTTCGAGGAGCTGACCACGCTCCTGACTGGTATCGAAGCTTGGCTTCTCTCTAAATTCATACTTCCGTTGACAGATGACCCTGAGGATCCTGCAGCCCTGACACTGGGGCACTTCTCAATCGGAGAATATCTCACCTCTGTTTCAGAACCCAACCTCGAGGAGCCACCAGTATCCAGGGTTTCTCGATGGCATCGGGTTCTCGTCGCAACTTTGCCTCTTGTCGTCGCCATTTCTTCGATCAGTGATCAAATCTATCGCTCGGTTGTCGCCTGAAGACGAGGAGGAGGATACTGGTGGAACTCCTGAGGCTGGATTCACACGCGGTTCTTCGATTCATACCTAAAAGCGTAATTTAGGTTAAGCTATTTTCTCAGTGGATCACTTACACGGTTCACTTTTCTCGGAAATCATCAAACGAAGTGTTCATTTACTCACCTCGGCATCACTTCGTTCATGTAAATTGTAATATCGCGGATCATCTCTTCACTTCACCATCACTGCGTTCACTCTGTACCACTATCACTTATAGTTCTTTCAGGTACTACGCAGCACGTTGTCGACTCATTCAGCAATTCCTCGCATCACGTACGTTATCGCCCACCTGATTGGTTAATTATTTCGTACAATTTCGTCAATGACTGACGAGGCGGGCGGAATGTTTGGGATTGGCTGAGCGTGTCGGCAGCGTGAACGCGCCGATTTACTGCGCCGCCGCGCTATTGGCGGATTCACGCGTAACAGCGAGATCGAGAGTCGATAAGCAGCTCGCAGTAGCTTATGCCAGCACCGTCGGACGTCGATTACAATCGATTATCGACCCCAAAATTGGGATTACTATTGGCGGATCGCTCTATCGATCCGCCAATCAATAGTTCGACGGTGACGGTAAACTGCCAGCTGTTCGACTCCGATCTCAACGTACGTTAATCGTGCTATCTCGTCGCTACAGAAAACGTCGTGCGTCTCGGTGACCGGTTTTTCGCGAGTTAGTCGATTCGCCATCTGGGATCACGGGCACTACCCGTGATTGTATCAAAGCAAAGTTAAACTCATCTTGTTACAATAACACTTTATTCAACATATCTAGCCAGAACGAGCTTATGTTTTGGCCAGATAAACATCTTGTGTACATAGTTTCTGTAATACATTGAACGATCCCAACTTAAGGGAAATAAAGTTACGTTTAAGTGAAGTGGCCTAATTTAACCCCTTCCAATCCGTAACAAAAAAAAAAAAAAAAAGGATAGGGTTAGGATAGGGTTAGAGTCAGAAGCTGAGGGTCGGTCGAGACAGTTTGAATTTCATTCTAAACATACCGAATTGCGCAGTCGTCTGATACAAACAAGTAGAACAGAAGGTTATCATTAGCGAGCGAATAAAAGTAAAAGGCAGTGCTAATAGCCACGCGAAGCCGCGAATAGAATAAATTCACGCGTAGTGCACGAGGCAAGGGAGAGGAAGAAGGCTCGAGGGCAAAGAGAGGCCAGGCGACGAGAGAGACGAGACAACGATAGAGATTCGAGGGCATAAAGGAAAAGGGGAGGCAGCAAAGGTAGGAACAACAACTAAATATTAATGCTAGCTAAGTAGAAAGAATCAGGAAGCGAGGGCGACGATAGACGGGCGAGGAAGAAAATGTAGAAAGCGAATAACATCTCGTATGGACAAACGACGCGAAGAATAAGATCGGTAAACGCACGAGAGATCGGTCGAAACCTCTCCTCGACGGAAAGCGGTGAAAATGAAAACGTAGAAGCACGGGAAAGGCAGACAGGTCGGGAAACGTTACGGAAAATTGCAAGCGGGCACGCCGGGAGCCATTACAGCACGATTCGAATTCACGCGCGCGGAGAATGTGAAGAGGGGCGAACGCCTAATGGCGGACGGCCAAGAGAGCCCTGCTCGGGCGGAAATACGATCTTGCATGGATGGATGCATGAATGCTTTTTATACGCGCTCTATACATTTATTGGAAGGATAGAACAATCGTGATTAAGAGAAATATAGTGCGAACTAAACCACAGCACGTGCATACCATTCATGGAAGAGAAAAGAAGTATGAAGCACCGATCGCGAACGTTATCCGGGAGAACGGCGGGGAGTAGGATAATTCGAAAACGTAATCAGGAACGGGGCGAACGAACGCGTAGCGGATAAACGAGAAGTAGCCAAAGATAAGCTAACTCATGAGGAAACAAGGAATAGGGATATAGAGAAAGTTAAACAAAGAGATCGCGATGATTCGGAAGGGCGAGACGAAGCGAGCGGGCCACTAGAGCTGGATACGTGTTGTAGACCACAATGGCGGCAATCCTGCAAGGATGGCCCGATCGCTTCGCAAACTCGCGGTGCGAACGACCCCGCAATCGGAAAATCGCGAAACGCGAAAAGTCGCGAACAAATTACCAGTAGAATCGCTCGAATAAAATAGTAATTAGAATAGAGACATTTTCAATTAGTCAAGCGCGTGATTAAACAATCTACCGTAGGTGGCTCGCTCGCTGCGCGAGCTCGCGGTTACAGAATAACTTAATAAATAAAATTACTAGACGTCCGGCGATTTACAAACGATAATAGAAACAATAATAATCGGCAATCGGTGATTAAAAAGAATCAAATCATCTCGACAGACTGATAATTAAAACTTAGAATTGAACACTTAAATTAGATGCGAATAAAATAACATTAAAATCAGTTGAATAAATTGAAATGGAATAAAGATAAGGTAAATAGTCGAGCATGCATTGAATACTACAATAGACAGTCTACTGTAGGTGGCTCGCTCGCTGCGCGAGCTCGCGGTTACAGAATAACATAATAATTGTTAATTGCAAAACGTTAGGCGATTAACAAACGTAAATTACTAAAGACAATTGATCAATATAAGAATCATCGGTAATTTGACAATCGGTAGATAGAATCAAATATTTGAATCAGTCGCGAATAAACTAACAGTAGTTTGAATTGAATAGATTGAAATTGAAACAGAGATATTTGAAACAGTCGAGCACGTGTTGAATACTACAATAGACAGTCTACTGTAGGTGGCTCGCTCGCTGCGCGAGCTCGCGGTTACAGAATAACATAACAATTGTAAATTGCAAACGTTGGGCGATTAACAAATGTAAATTACTAAAGATAATTGACCAATATAAGAATTAACAATAATTTGACAATCGGTAGATAGAATCAAATATTAGAATCAGTCGCGAATAAATTAACAGTAGCTTGAATTGAATAGATTGAAATTGAAATAGAGGTAGTTGAAACAGTCGAGCACGTGTTGAACACTACAACAGACAGTCTACCGTAGGTGGCTCGCTCGCTGCGCGAGCTCGCGGTTACAGAATAACATAATGATTGTTAATTGCAAAACGTTGGGCGATTAACAAATGTAAATTACTAAAGATAATTGATCAGCATAAAAGAATTAACGATAATTTGACAATCGGCAGATAGAATCAAATATTTGAATCAGTCGCGAATAAATTGACAGTAGTTGAATTGAATAGATTGTAATTGAAATAGAGATATCGGAAACAGTCGAGCGAGTGTTGAAGACTACAATAGACAGTCTACTGTAGGTGGCTCGCTCGCTGCGCGAGCTCGCGGTTACAGAATAACATAATAATTATTAATTCCAAAACGCTAGGCGATTAACAAACGTAAATTACTAAAGACAATTGATCAACATAAGAATCAACGGTAATTTGACAATCGGTAGATAGAATCAAATATTTGAATCAGTCGCGAATAAATTAACAGCAGTTTGAATTGAACAGATTGAAATTGAAATAGAGATATTTGAAACAGTCCAGCACGTGTTGAATACCACAATAGACAGTCTACTGTAGGTGGCTCGCTCGCTGCGCGAGCTCGCGGTTACAGAATAACATAATGATTGTTAATTGCAAAACGTTGGGCGATTAACAAATGTAAATTACTAAAGATAATTGATCAGCATAAAAGAATTAACGATAATTTGACAATCGGCAGATAGAATCAAATATTTGAATCAGTCGCGAATAAATTGACAGTAGTTGAATTGAATAGATTGTAATTGAAATAGAGATATCGGAAACAGTCGAGCGAGTGTTGAAGACTACAATAGACAGTCTACTGTAGGTGGCTCGCTCGCTGCGCGAGCTCGCGGTTACAGAATAACATAATAATTATTAATTCCAAAACGCTAGGCGATTAACAAACGTAAATTACTAAAGACAATTGATCAACATAAGAATCAACGGTAATTTGACAATCGGTAGATAGAATCAAATATTTGAATCAGTCGCGAATAAATTAACAGCAGTTTGAATTGAACAGATTGAAATTGAAATAGAGATATTTGAAACAGTCCAGCACGTGTTGAATACCACAATAGACAGTCTACTGTAGGTGGCTCGCTCGCTGCGCGAGCTCGCGGTTACAGAATAACATAATAATTGTTAATTGCAAAACGTTAGGCGATTAACAAACGTAAAATACTAAAGACAACTGATCAATATAAGAATCAACGGTAATTTGACAATCGGTAGATAGAATCAAATATTTGAATCAGTCGCGAATAAATTAACAGTAGTTTGAATTGAATGGATTGAAATTGAAATAGAGATATTTGAAACAGTCGAGCACGTGTTGAATACTACAATAGACAGTCTACCGTAGGTGGCTCGCTCGCTGCGCGAGCTCGCGGTTACAGAATAACATAATGATTGTTAATTGCAAAACGTTGGGCGATTAACAAATGTAAATTACTAAAGATAATTGATCAGCATAAAAGAATTAACGATAATTTGACAATCGGTAGATAGAATCAAATATTTGAATCAGTCGCGAATAAATTAACAGTAGTTTGGATTGAACAGATTGAAATTGAAATAGAGATATTTGAAACAGTCGAGCACGTGTTGAATACTACAATAGACAGTCTACCGTAGGTGGCTCGCTCGATGCGCGAGCTCGCGGTTACAGAATAACATAATAATTGTTAATTGCAAAACGTTAGGCGATCAACAAACGTAAATTACTAAAGATAATTGACCAATATAAGAATTAACGGTAATTTGACAATCGGTAGATAGAATCAAATATTAGAATCAGTCGCGAATAAATTAACAGTAGTTTGAATTGAATAGATTGAAATTGAAATAGAGATATCGGAAACAGTCGAGCGAGTGTTGAAGACTACAATAGACAGTCTACTGTAGGTGGCTCGCTCGCTGCGCGAGCTCGCGGTTACAGAATAACATAATAATTGGTAATTGCAAAACGTTAGGCGATTAACAAACGTAAATTACTAAAGACAATTGATCAATATAAGAATTAACGGTAATTTGACAATCGGTAGATAGAATCAAATATTTGAATCAGTCGCGAATAAATTAACAGTACTTTGAATTGAATAGATTGAAATTGAAACAGAGATATTTGAAACAGTCGAGCACGTGTTGAATACTACAATAGACAGTCTACTGTAGGTGGCTCGCTCGCTGCGCGAGCTCGCGGTTACAGAATAACATAACAATTGTAAATTGCAAACGTTGGGCCATTAACAAATGTAAATTACTAAAGATAATTGACCAATATAAGAATTAACAATAATTTGACAATCGGTAGATAGAATCAAATATTAGAATCAGTCGCGAATAAATTAACAGTAGCTTGAATTGAATAGATTGAAATTGAAATAGAGGTAGTTGAAACAGTCGAGCACGTGTTGAACACTACAACAGACAGTCTACCGTAGGTGGCTCGCTCGCTGCGCGAGCTCGCGGTTACAGAATAATATAATGATTGTTAATTGCAAAACGTTAGGCGATTAACAAATGTAAATTACTAAAGATAATTGATCAGCATATAAGAATTAACGGTAATTTGACAATCGGTGGATAGAATCAAATTTTAGAATCAGTCGCGAATAAATTAACAGTAGTTTGAATTGAATAGATTGAAATTGAAATAGAGATATTTGAAACAGTCGAGCACGTGTTGAATACTACAATAGACAGTCTATCGTAATTAAGAGACTGAGAAGGAGAAAAAAAAAAGAATAATATATACACCGGCCCGGATAAGAAACAAGAAATAGATAATCAAGATGCGGAAATAAGATAATAATGACAACAATCCAAGGATTGCTGTCAAGCTCGCTTCGCGAGCTTGTGGTCTGGAATTACCAAACAAACAAGATGCGGAAAAGAAAGAGAGGAAAAAAAAAATTATTACAAAATTAGGTCGGATAAGATACAAGAAATAGATAATCAAGATGCGGAAATAAGATAATAATGACAACAATCCAAGGATTGTTGTCAAGCTCGCTTCGCGAGCTTGTGGTCTGGAATTACCAAACAAACAAGATGCGGAAAAGAAGGAAAAAAAAAATTTTAATTACAAATTAGGTCGAATAAGATACAAGAAATAGAGAGCTAGGATGCGAGAATAGGATAGTAACGACAACAATCCAAGGATTGTTGCCGAGCTCGCTTCGCGAGCTTGCGACTAGAGACCATCAAACAAACAAGACAAGGCGGAATAAAAGAAGTACAAAATCAGGTAGAACAAGAAACAGAAATAGGTAATAAAGATGCGGGAATAGAATAACAACGACAGCAATCCGAGGATTGTTGTCAAGCTCGCGTCGAGAGCTTGCGGTAAGAGATCACCCAAATAAACAAGATACGGTGAAATAAAAAAAAAGAGGCAAAAAACCAGGTAGAACAAGAAACAGAAATAGGTAATTAGGATGTGAGAATAAGGAAGCGATGACAACAATCCGAGGATTGCTATCGAGCTCGCCCCGCTAGCCCATGATAGCAATTAGGTATACGATTAGAAAGAGATGAATGACAACCATAACCTCAAGTAACGAATATAGGGAAAGGAAAACCCCGAAAGCGGAACACACCGCGATAAATTAACACTCGCGAACAAACCCCACGAACGTAAAAGAACCCCTCGCGCAAACCACAACGTAGGTTAGAAGCTGGCTTAGTAGGCCAAAAGGAACTAGAGGAAGAAGGAAAAAAGAAATGGGAAAAGAGAGGAAAAAAATAAAAAAAAAAGAAAAGAAAGGAAAAAAGAGAGGGGGAATAAGAATAAGAGGAAACCAGCAAAAGAAATAGGAAATAGGGTAAACGAGGGAAAAGAAATAGCAATGTAAGGAAATAAAAGGAAATGTAAAACCTAGAGAACCCACTAACTTCACCTCCCGAAATCCCACTACAACACCCCACACACTGACCTCTTTCGAAACTAATTCCAATCATATATTCACAGACATGGACCGACTGAACGGGAAAGAAATCACGATTGTGAATAAAGGCAACAACAAAAAGGACAAAGACAAGGAGAACAAGGAGTCCAAGGACAAACAGGGGCAAAACAACAAGCCCCCAACAGGAGGAAAGGGCAACATGGAGTGCAAGGCAGCCCAGGGAGCCATCCCTAAACAAAGGAGACCAGCACTAGCAGAGACACAGGATCAGCAAGCGGCGGGATCCAGCCGCATGCATGACATGAGGGAAATGCAAGGGATCCAGACAAACAGAAGGGTAGACCAAGATATATTGGAAGTGGAGGTGGAGTTTACTGGTGAAATTCCACCAAACCCACCAGCACAAGCGGCCACAGCAGCATCAACGACAATCCAGATGGAACGCAGGATGACAGCAGCAGCAGCAGCCAGGGAAAGCAACAACAACGCGAACCAGACAACAGGGACAATGGTGAGAAGAAAGGAACAAGAACCGGAGAGTAGAACGATCGCGATCGTAAAAAGGGGCTACCCAAATCAAGGCACCGAAATTAACCGCGAAGAGATCAACAAAATCTGGGCGCACTTCATCAAATATAGAATCAAGACAGGCAAGCCCGTGAACGTAGGTAGGTGGGGCCCAAAGGCGGGGGGCTTCATCCTCACTCCCAATGATCAGGAATCCCTAAATAATATAAGAGAGATAATAGATCAGCTTAACAGAGTAGAGAACAAATATATAGTGACAAACGCGAGCAGGTTAAACGGAACAGCCAGACTCACTATGTTCGTAAACAATAGGGAGCTAACGTATAGAGATGTGATAGAGATTCTGCAACTTGAAAACAATGACTTGAATACCGAGAACTGGCTTTTGAGGAGGGAACCTAGAATAAAAGATAGAGGGGTGGAATTCGAAATCGAGGTTCCAATGAGGGACTTGCGCTACATAAGGGGAAAAGACAACAAGATAAGCATCATGGGAGGGGGATGGAAGGTAACTTTTACCACTAGGAGGACCCTATGAAGCGGGCTTGCCTGTCTAGAGGGGAAGAGGAAAAAAGGGGATAAAAGAGAGAGAGCTCAATAGAGCTTAATATAGGGTTAAGATAATAATATACAAACGTTTTCTATCCAAGCGAATACAGTTAGGAAAAAATAAAAAGTGCCTAGAATTTTGTGTAATCTCTAATAAGCTAAGCAGCACGGAAAAAGGCGGACAGGGAAAACGCCGTCAATGGTGAACGTCATCGCAAAGAGAGAACGAGAAGCAGAGACAAGAGCCCGGGACGATTGATAGGGAAGGTACCCCGGCTCACCTGGGGAACCTAAGGAACGCCGGATGGGCCGGAGGAAAGAAATGAGCGACGAGATGAAACATTGACGGCGACTTCCCTAAAAATAATAATAGAATAAGCGTATAGAATAAGTATAATCTAATACAAGCTAAGAAGGAGGAAGTGAAGCAAGGGGAGCGATGGCGGTCCCAACATAATCCCTGGAGGGTAAAACAATGAGGACGCACCGGCAACTCGTAGAAAGATGCGAATGCTGAGGGCAAAACAGCGACAAGTTCAAGCCCCGGGGCGGCCGGGGGGGGGTGGCGGGGCGGGGGTGGGACCCGGGCGCCAAAGAGCGCACGGGTCCCGGCCTCGCCTGTATCCGCCGCTCAGCGCCGACCGCGTCGGGGAAACAGGGGGGGACGGGAATAGGGGAGCAGAAAGAGAAGGATAAGGGAAACAGGGACCGCCATAACTCCCCTGGCTAGGGGACAGGAGAGTGAGCCGACACCTGGGAGGGAGACGGATCGAAACGAATAGGTAATAAAATCTAGCGTGACGAGATGAACGTAGAACTGGGACAGGCAGGCTCGCAAACGAGGGAAAAAGGGGGTTACATAACAAGGGGGCCGATAAGAACTGCAGAAAGATAAAGGATAAGGAAACACTTTCCATTCGTAATGCAGAATCGAGACAAAGAAGCGCGCGTACGGGAAATAGGATAGGAAGAAGGAAGAGATCGCCCCAACCCCCAAACGAGTAGGAATCGTTGAACAACATAAGAAAGATAATGGATCAATAAAAGAGAACGGGAAACAAATACGTAGTCACAAAGTGAGCGGGCTTAACGTAACAGCTAGACTTACCAGGTTCGTAAAGTCGGGGGTTAACGTGTAGGGAAGTGATAGAAAATTCGCGACTAGAAAACAATGACCTGAACACCGAGAACCGGCACTTAAGGAGGGAGCATAGAATCAAATAGAGGGACGGAATCCGAAATCGGAAATTCGATGAGAGACTCGCGACAAGCCAAAGAGTCAAAGAAGCGAGCCGGCCTGTCCCGGAATAAGGGGAAACAAGTAACAGACTAACTCAAAGGGCGAAGGGGAGACGAACAGAGCGTAGTAAATAGGCTAGGAAAGGGGGGGCGGATAACAACGGTATAAGCGCAATTCGAGAAAAGAGAAAAAGAGAGGGCGCGAGAACAAGGCGAGAACGGGGACAAACATTGCGAATGCCCCTAGACATCAAAGGGTCAAAAAGAATCACACCCACCGGACCAGGGAAAGCAACGATAAGCGAATCGATGAAAAACCCTTCCCTTCCCATAGGTGTCGGATATATGTTAATCAGAATAAAGCAATTACGGCGAAACCGATACTACTAGTAATAATAAGAAACGGATTACAACAGCGAAAACATGTAAGAGCGAATGAGCTCCAACGATGTAAGACAACGCAATAAATAATGTGTAAGAATAAACATAAGATCAAAAGACCAACATTAAATTTTTTAACTCATCACCGAACCCATTCACTCTCCCTTTGGCGATAATAGATAAGTCTACAGCGAACCAGAACAGGCAGCGTAAACAACGAAAAGAACAACGAACGGGAATAAGACTAGGTAGGGATGAGGGAAAAGGGGAGAAAAGAAAAAGTCGGAAAACAGACGAAGGATAGAACAGGGAAAGAAGGACAGACAAACAAGAGGGAGAACTAGTAGGTAGAGGGAAAGGAAAGAGATAGAAGCAAACGTGAGAAATCGGATAGAGATAGATAGGACAATCTGAACAAAGCATGAGAACGCGTGGTAGAATTAGGAAAACCGAAAAAGAGAAATACGAGAAATAAGCGAAAGAACAATTGTACGAAGGTCAGCGGACCCAAAAAAAAAAAAAAAGACATATAGAGCGTAAGAAATAAATAAATAATAGCGTGCGAACACATACACAAATACCCTCTCCCATCCAAACCCTCGAAAGCGGAAGTAGAATAAGCACACGCGCGACAAGAAATCCAAGCGGAACAAGACGTTCAGAATCAACCGAAACCAAGTACACCTCAAGAAAACGACGGAATAAAATTAAGAGAAGTCGATTTACAAGAATGCGGGAGGAACACAATAAGATACAAATATAGGAAGCAGGCAGAAAAGAAGAGGAGATTAAATACGAATAAAGAGAAATACGAACAAATCAAAAGACCACACCATCTAATCATTTATCGTAGATACCTATCACTCACCCATCCCTCCCATTAGACCTACTTACAGCACAACCAGGAGATGGGACATAGGAAGCAGGAAACAAGGACGAACAGGTAGGGAACAAGGGTAATAGGGAAAACAAGGGGAAGGAAAGAGGGAAGGAAAAAAGAGGGGGAAAAAAGAAAAGGGAAATAGGGAAATAGGGAATAATAATAGATTAGGATAGCAGAAGCAAGAAGGCAAAGGAACAAGGAAAAGCAAAGAGATAGAGACACAAGGACAGAACGAAAAAAGGGAAAAAGGGGAAGAAAGAGTCATAATCAATATAGGCAGGGAAAAGAACAAAAGAATGGAAACAGGCAATAGACAAGGGAAGAAACAACACCTTTAGATCTCGAGCATAGATACGGGAAGTACAGCGCTAACACACGAGCAAGCGGAACTCGGATTAACAAAGACTCGGACGAGGCGAAAGAAAACCGCGGAATCAAGGTAATAAGAACAAACAAGAAGAATAACTAGACATCGTACGTTACAGGTTAAACAGAACAAAAGGGGAGGTAGCAGAAAGACAGACAAACATCATAGACACTCAAACGATTCTCCGGACAATACCGCAAACGGATAATACAAAGTCCAACTCCCGAGAATAAGAAAGAGGAAAGCAGAAGAAACAAACAGAAAGAAGATCGAGAAACAAGAGGGAAGAGAAAGAAAAGAAAAAAGAGAGGAAGAAGGAGAGAGGGAGAGGAAGGAAAAAGAAAGGAGGAAAAAAAAAAAGGCGAGTGCAGACAAGGTCACAGAGTAGACGGCCAAGACGCAAACGACCCAGAAGCGAACAACGAGCGAGAGGCACAGAGCTTCACCCACGTAAAGAAAAAAGGAGAAGAGAAGAGGGAAGAGAGGGGAGAAAGGAAAAGAAAGGGGAGAGAGAACAAACACCAGACAAACGCGTAAACCAGACAACAAGTCAGGTAGAGGAGAAGGGACAAAGGGGAAAAAGGGGAAGAAAGGGAAAAAAGGAAGAAGGAAAGAAAGGAAAAGAAAAAGAAAGAAAGGAAAAGAAGGAGAAAGGAGGGAAAGGAGAAAAAAAAAGAAGGAAAAAGGTAACAAGGAAAAAAGAAGAAGCGTGATTAGAGAAAAGAAAAGGGAAGACAAACAGAGGAAAAAAAAAAAGAAGGGTCAGACCAGAACCGAGCGTAAAGAGACAGCGCGGGTAACCACAAGGGAAAGGAAAAGAGGGAGAGGAAGGAAAAAGGGAAAAGAGAAACAAGGCTACGAAATGAAAATAATACAAGTAAACCTGCATCATGCAGCAGCAGCGGCAGCGCTATTGGCCAAAAAATTCAATCAGGGAAAGTATGACGTAGCACTCATACAAGAACCATGGCTGAACCAGAGGGGACCAAAGGGAATAAGGGGACTAGGACAGACGGGAACGATACACTCAGGCAAGGTGAACGAGAACACAAGGACATGCATAGTAACAAGAAGAAGGTTGATCGGTACACTGATGACTCAATTCACGGATGAGAACATCACAGTGATATCGATCCAGACAGGAAAACAGGAAAGCGATCGCAGGGAAATACTGTTGGTATCGCTATACCTGCAGCACGACAGCAAGGAAATTCCGGGAACGAAATGCAGGGAAATGGTAGAATGGGCAAATAGGAACAATGTACCGGTGATCATGGGAGTAGACGCCAATGCGAGACACAGGAATTGGGGAAGCACGGACACAAACACGAGGGGCAAAAGGCTGATGGAATATATAATTAGCGAGGGACTATGTATCGCGAACTACGGCAGCAGACCGACGTTCGTAACGCGGGACAGAAGGGAAGTACTGGATATAACGCTATGCTCCGAGGCAATAATCAGGAGATTCCAACAATGGTACGTGATGGAAGACGAGAGCTTGTCGGACCACAAGTATATCGAGTACAAGGTAAAATGGGAAAAGCAAACGGAAAACGAGACGATAAGGAGCATACAGTACACGGACTGGAAGCTCTATCAAAGACTGAACAAAGGGACGATAAAAGCATTAGCAGGCAGATACGGGAATCAAAAGGAGATAAACGCGTACGCGAGAGAAATAGCGGAAACTCTGAGGAGGAACTGGGAGGAGGCAACGGAAGCCAAGGTGCTGAGGAAACACAGCAAGATAGAATGGTGGAATGAAAAACTGGAAAAAGGAAAGCGAACGGTAAGGGAATCCAAGAGAAGATGGAGATCGGCCAGGCCGGAGGCTAAAGGAAGGAAATGGGAGATATACAAAAGAGAGGCAGCAAAGCTGAGAAAGGAAATAATGAAAAGCAGAACGGAAAGCTGGAGGAAATTCACAAAGTCCATAGAGAGAACAGCGATAGCGGCCCGTATAACTCAGACTCTGCTGAAATGCGGAGGCTCCGATATGGGGGCCATCAGAAAAGGAAACACTCTGGTACACAGGAACGAGGACATAATGGAGCAACTAATGATGACGCACTTCCCGGGCTTCGAGAGGAGCCCGGCGGGGGAAACGAGAGCGACGGAGAACGACGACAACAACAACAGAAACAGGGAGGCACGGCCCAACTGGGAGCTGGCCAATCAGATCGCGAACCCAAGGAGAGTAAGGTGGGCACTGGCCGCCTTCAGCCCGGACAAGGCACCGGGCATGGACGGACTGAGCCCAAGGATGCTGAAGGAGGCGTTCGGGCAGTATGGACAGGCTATGACGAACCTGATCAAGGCGAGCATAGCCACGGGGCATATCCCGGAGGCATGGACAGGCACGAAAGTGGTGTTCCTGCCGAAACCAGGGAAAACGGACTTTACGGAACCGAAGGCATACAGGCCGATCTGCCTGACGTCGTTTCTGCTGAAAACAGCGGAAAGACTGATAGACAGACACCTGAAATGCACGACACTAATGGAAAGGACTGAAACGAAAGGAATGCGCAATCGTATGCGTGATGGACATAGAGGGGGCATTCAACATGACCCCGATAGAAACGATAGAACAGGCACTGAAAGACTTCAGGGTAGAGGAGAATATCCAGAAATGGATAATGAACATGCTGGAGAACAGAAGGATCAAGGCATACAGAGGGGACGCGGAAGTGGAAGGAAGAGTAAGAAGGGGCACACCACAGGGGGGAATCCTATCCCCGCTGCTGTGGTGCATGGCACTGGACTCGCTCCTATGGGAATTAAAGGAAACGGGAGCAGAAATCGTGGCGTACGCCGACGACGTGGCAATCATATACAGGAACAAGAGCAGAGGGAAATGCATGGAGGTAATGCAAACGGCACTGAACATCACGGAAATATGGTGCGACTCGGTAGGGCTCTCGGTGAATCCGGAGAAGATGGAGATCATGGAATTCACAAAGACCACGCTGTACCCGGAAGACAGCGGTCTGACGTATATGGGGAAACCACTCCCCCTGAAACAGAGAATCAAATACCTGGGAATACTGATAACAAGGAAATTACTGTGGAGACCACACGTAAAGGCGAAGACGGAAGCAGCAAAAGGGAACATCGCGATGCTGAGCAGAGCGGTAGGAGCGACGTGGGGCATGAAGCCCCACATCATGAGATGGATATACAGGGCGATAGTGATACCAAGGATCACGTACGGCGCGGCCATATGGTGGCAAGCGACGGACATGAAAACGGTACAAGGATGGCTGGACAGGCTACAGAGCATGGCAAACAGAAGGACTCTGGGCTGCGTGGGCAACACGCCAAACAGAGCGATGGAAATACTGGCGGACACGATGCCGCTAGACATCAGAATAAAGGAGATAGCGCTGAAAACGGTATACAGGCTGATAAGCTGGGGAAAATGGGAAAACCTGGGACATGGACACTCGAATCTGATCTACAGAATAGGAAACGGGGAAGAGAACACGGAGATAGTCACGCTAAGCGAGATGCAAAAGGATACGGACGAGAGGAGATACACGGATTACAAACTGTATAAAACGGAGATCAGGGAAAGGGACGAATGGGACAACGGCATACCAAGGGACCTGAGAGACACGGCGCTATGGTACACGGATGGGTCGAAGAAAAGGAACATGCTGACGGGGGCAGCATGGACGGACAACAAGGAGAGGCACCACTTTATAAGATTAGGAATATACCCGACGGTATATCAAGCGGAGCTCCTGGCCATACAGCTATGCGCCAAGGAGATCAAGGAAAACGGGGAGAACGGGAGAAGGATAACGATTTGCACGGACAGTCAGGCGGCGATAAAAAGCCTGGCACAGATGGAATATAGATCAAAGATAATATGGGAAACGCACGTAGCGCTCAACGAGCTAGCGCGTACAGGAAGATCGATCACGATCACATGGATACCCGGTCACTCAGGACTAGAAGGCAACGAGAAGGCGGACAGACTGGCCAATCTAGGCTCGGACTCGGCCCCGGAAGAACCGCAGACCCTGATAGGGGTCGCGGACGCAAACTTCAACCTGGAAGTAAGGAGATGGGGCATGAGAGAGGCTGGGGAAAAATGGAAGAACACCCCAGGGCTGGCGCATAGCAAAGGCTTCCTGGGGGAGGACAAATGGTCAACAAAACACGTGAAAGGAATATTACAACTGGAGAAAAAGGATCTAAGGAGAATGGTGGAAACGGTAACAGGAATAGCACCGCTAAACAAGCACTTGGCTAAAATAGGGAAGGCAGAAACGAGCACATGCTCGCTATGCGAGGAAGAAGAGGAAACACCGGAACACATAGTAAGGAACTGTGCAGCGCTGCTGCACAAAAGGAGAACCATATTGGAGGCAAATCTCATCGAGGGAGAAATTCTAGATGTGATACCATGGAAGAAGGTCAAACGCTTCATGGAGGTGGTGGACCCGTGGAAGTATTAAAAAAAAAAAAGAGAGGAGGAAGGGAAAAAGGAGAAGAGGAAAAAGGGAAAAGAGGGAAAGAATAGGGAGAGAAATGAGATCAAAGGAAGAACGAGAGGAAGCAGGTCAGGTGGTAGGCAATGTATAGGCATTGCTCTGAGGCCACGATAGTGGCCGATGATGGACCCCGCCTGCCGAAACACCTGGTCTGTCGACACCAGAGAAAGAAAGGAAGGACGAAAGAGAAGGAGTGGAAAGGTAAAAAGAGGAAAAAAGAAAAGAGAGGAAAAAAGGGGAGAGGGAAGAAGAGAGGAAACAAAATTAGAGATAAGAGAGAGGAAAAGAGTAAAAGGAAAGAACGAGGAAAAAGGAGCGAAGGAAGGGAAGGAAAAAGGTGAGAGAACAGAAAGAAGGAGGGGAAAAAGGAGAAAGGAACAAAAGGGGAGGAAACAGGAAGCGAAGCGGAAAGAGGGAAAAGGAAAAACGAGAGAGACTAAGAAAGAAAACAGAAGGAGAGGAAGAGGAAGAGAAGAGAGGAAAAAGGAAGGAAAAAAGGGAAAGGGAAAAAAAAGAAGGAAATGCGAGGAAACAAAACACGGACAAAAGGAAAAGAGTAAAAGACAAGAAAAGACAAAGAAACAGAGCAGAAGAAGGAAACGGAATACAGGAGCGAAGGAAGTGGAAAACGGGATAAAACGAACAAGGAAACACACGCAAAGAACGAAAGGGGACAATATACACAGGGACAGAGTTAAAAGAACAACCACAGGAAACAATAATAGGGAGAACGAAAGAACAACAGATAAGAACAGAAGGGAAGGATCAGTGAGCAAGGAGCACAAGACAGAGAAGTAACGTACAAGGAGAAACTGAAGGAAACAAAAGGGCCACAAAGAGGACAAACAAAGCAGGAAGAGAGAAAAAAGAAAGGAGCATACATGAGAGGAACAAGAACAGGGAAGGCAACGAAGAGGAAAACAAGAGAAAGGATCGGGAAAAAGGAAGGAAACAAAAAGAGAAAGAAGAACAACAAAGGGGGAAAAATCAAGAACGGGAAATATCTGGGAAACAATATAAAGATAAACAGACGTAAAACAGCAAGGAACGCAGAACAAACATAGGAAACAACGAAACAAGACAAACTCACAAGGAACAACAGAAAGGAAACGAACGAGAGGAGCCAAAGAACAGGAAGAATCATGCAAAGGACCAACAGAGGGAGGAAATGAGAAAGAGACAGAACGAGGGAATTAGTAGCGGGCCAAACCCGAAAGGAGGCAAAAGAGACAGTGAAAAGAGAAACCGCAACGCAAGGCCAGAAACCAAGGGAGAAAACCACAAGGAACAACGGAAAGGCAACAACAGAAGGAGACAGATCAACAGGAACAAACAACAACAAGGAGAAACACGAGCAGTATCAGGAGAATAGGAAGCAAGGAGAAAGGAAGTAACATAGGAGGAAACCAATACCGGGATACACCCGGAAGACGGATAAAAAAGAGACTAGGGTAAAAAGAGACACCACAATATAGAGAACAAAAACAAGGGAAGACAGACAAGAAGGAAGGGAATCTCAAGGAACAACGGAGAAAGGCAAGAAAACAGAGAACGAATCATAAGGAGAAGAGAATAGGGAATGGAAAACCTGGAAGCAACACGAAAGGAACAACGAGCTAAAGGAAGAAACAGAGGAATACAAACAAGGATCAATAAAGAAGGACCAACAGTAACAGGAACTATCCCAAAGGTAAACAACAAAGGAACAACTCACAAGGGAACGAACAAAGGTGAAACAAAGGAAAACGGAACAAGGAACCCCCGAAAAAGCAACAACCGAAGGCGAAACAGCCCAATAAAGGAACAACAACAGACACTCACAGAGAAGCAAATAGACAAACGGGAGACAAACCTGAATGGGCTAAGCCGGAAGGAAGGCAGCACAAGCTCGCACTTCCGCCGGACCCCGAGAGCGATGGTCACGCTCGGAATCCACCAGCCATAGAACCTAGTGCGGCTAGAGTCCCCCCCCCCCAACCCAGCACGCGGCAGGCTCGGCAAGGAAAGACCGCATGGAAGCGATATTCCAGCCTCGGCAGGAATTTCGCTGAAGTCGGATCGGACCCCAAGTTGATGTGTACGCATTAGGGTGGGAAGCCTTCGAGGGCGAAGACCGTATGAACGCGATATACCGGTCTTTACTGGTATTTCGCCGAAGTCGGATCGGAGCCCGAGGGGGTCGAACACATAGTACACAAATTCATCCCAACGATCGTAAAGGCGCGGCCCCTTGCTCTTGAGACATCGGTAGAAGCGTAGAGTAGCCTATCCTGATCCGGGGTGGGAGTGGGTGAGTCCCGGACAGCCGGGACAGATTAGGGAAAGGGTTGTAAGACTCGTAGGCGCACGACGTGGTTCTATGGTGAAGAGGGGGGGCCAACTGGGCAGGTGTGGCGAACCTGCATGATCCGAGGGTGAGCACGGGCCGACGTACGCTCCGAGCCGTAAAAAGCTCAAAAATCCATACACTAGGTAGAATGACCGACTCACCGATGACGATCGCTTCCCTGATTAGTAGACCGACCGCTCTGAAAGTTGCCCGGGCTATAAAAAACAGAGCGGCGGTCGAACGCAGTGGTATTTGCAACCCTACGAGGCCGAGAGCCGGTCGCCACATGAAACTGACTATGCTGTCGGTGTGCGATCGGGAGAGGGGAGGTGCCTGGCGGCACCACCCCCTCTCCCGCAAGGATAGGGAGGAGTGCCGATCACTTCTGCCCCGGCTGAATTTACTACTACTACTACTACTACTACTAGGATAGGGTTAGGATAGGGTTAGGATAGGGTTAGGATAGGGTTAGGATCCCCCGCAGGGGCGCAGTGGCTCAGTGGGTAGAGCGCGCGCCTACGGACCCCGTGGTCACGGGTTCGATCCCCGACGCGGCACCTCTGGAAATACTCCATGTGCTCTATAAACTGTGGTGCCCCCAGGTGGTTCGGAACCCACCTTTATAAAAACTGTAGGTCCCGTTGCGATGCGACGTAAAAAAAAAAAAAAAAAAAAAAAAAAAAAACGGAACAACAAACCTCTAAGGGAAAGGTCAGATGGACGGAGCTATTTGCTGAACATCGACCGGACCCGGGGATGATGGTCACATCCAAACAATCAGTCATTATTCCGAGAATGTGTCAAGCCCACCCAATGAGGCGGGAGCACGATGGAACTGATATCTATGCTCCGAAGGAGAAAGATTTCGGCGAAGTTGGAGCGACCGACCTCCGTCACCCCATCGCGTTTAGTAGGACGGCAAGTGATGACCGAATGGAGGTGATGTTCCCGCGCGAGCGGGAATTTCGCCGAAGTCGGATCGGATCCCAAGTTTGCAATATATGTACAGACATATACTAGAATCACCCCCACGAAACTCTCGCGATCGCGTCCATTGTTCTTTGCAAAGCCCGTAGAGTCACAGCTTAGCCTATCCTAACCTTGGGGAGGGAGTGGGTAAGTCGCTGGATAGCAGCGACAGAGTAGGGACGGGATTCGAACTTGACACATTCAACCAAGGAATATGGCGAAGGTGGGGGGAGCCAAAACACGGGCAGGCGAGGCACCCTGCAGGTCCGAAGGTGAGAGGGTCCGACGTTCACTCCGAGCCTTAAAACCGCTCAAAAATCCGAAAACTAGGTAGCATGGCCCTTCTCATCGATGACGACCGGACCCATCATAGTAAGTCGCAGACTCCGAAAATGGCCCGGGCCGAATAAAACGGAGGAACGGCGGAACGATGGGAAAACTGCAACCCCTAGTGGGTCGAGCTGCCGGCAGCGCCGATTATGATACTGGTGTATACCGGTGTGCCTTAAGGAAGTGAGGGGCGGACGATCCGCTACTCCTCCCCGGCAATGTAATTACTACTACTACTACTACTACTAGGATCCCCCGCGCCAGTTCGTGCCCCCGCGAGGGGGGCGGCGGTGGGTGGGAGGTCGCGGGGAGTGTTCCCCTCCCCGCGACAGTTGATGCCCCCTCCTCAGGGGGGGCGGGGGGTTCCCCTTCGGCGCGGGGTGTTCGCACCCCGCGACGACGTTTGTCCCCGTCCCGGGGGACGAGTGGGCGGAGGGGCCGGGGGGTGAGCTGACCCCGGCCCCGGGGGAGAAGCCCGACTTCTCCCCGGGGTGGTCGGTGACCTCGACAAGACTACAGTCTAACCGAGGCACCGGCCACCCCCGGAGTTCGGCTCCGGGGGGGGCGCGTGGGGGGTGGGGTGGGGGGAGCCGGGGCGTCCGATACGCTTCCGACGGCTCTCCCTTACCGGGAGCGGAGCCCTCGTGACCTGGCCAGGGGGGACCTTAGGGTCCCCCCATGAGCAGGACACGGGGGCGCCGGGGGCTGCATGTGGACCGAGCTGGGGCTCGGGAAGCATGATTCGAAGGCCCCAGGGATGGGAACACCGGGCGGGTCCCTCCGCCCGGGGTTCGGTTAGAGTAGGGTGGGGGAGTTAATCCTCCCCCGGGGTTTATTGTAGCTAGGAGTGAGCCAGTTGTATACCTCGGGTGAATCCTGGCTCCTCCTACATAGCTTAGGAGGGTGTGGAGTTTTAGTGGGTTGGCCTGGGGAGGGGGGCGCCGCGCTGCGCGCGACGACCCCCACCCTAGGAGAGCCCCACATAACCTCGGTTCCTCCCCAGGGGGCCGGGGTATGCGTACTGCATTTCTCCACATTAAAAAAAAAAAAAAAAAAAAAAAAAAGGATAGGGTTAGGATAGGGTTAGGATGGGGACTGAGGTCATGTGGCGTCTACAGTGGTGACTCTGATCCACTGTCGATTTCGGTCTCTCGGTGTGAGAGAGTCACATGGCTAAAATTCCTCTCACTCCACCTCCTCGCGGTGGTCCCTGGGCACCCTCTGCGGAGGGTGGCGAACGGAGTGAGGGGTGCAGGGGGGTCGCCCTGTCCCTCTCTTTATTCTCCCTGGTCAGCGACTGCCACATTGGCAGGGACCTGACTGGAGGAGGCGGGATGGGGTGAATGGGGGGATGGGTGGGGTGGAGGGGCGCCGGGTTTTGGGCATTGGATGGATGACGGGCTGGGAGCTTTTTTCTTTTCATTTCTTCTTCTTCTTCTCTTACTTACCTGTTCTGCTCTACCTTCTCTTACTTACCTGTTCTCTCCTCACTTTCGTTGTCTTTCCTTCTTTTATCCTATATTATTATATATAATTGTATTATTATTTCATTTTATTTTTTATACTTACCTTTTTGTACTTACCTTTCCTCCTTCCTCTTCTCTTGTCGGCTCTTCTTCCTTCTTTGTCCCTGGTTGTTTCTTCATGACTCCTGCCCGCTTTCACCTTCTCTTACTTACCTGCTCTCCCTCACTTTCGTCGTCTTCCTTTCGTTATCCTATATTAAATATATATATTATTATTATTTTTATTTTTATTTTATTTTCGTTACTTACCTTTTTGTACTTACCTTTCCTCCATTCTCTTCTCTTATCTGCTCCTCTTCCTTCTTTGTCCCTGCTGGTTGTTTTCTCCATGACTCCTGCCCGCTTTCCCTCTTCCCCCCTCATCTCCCCCCCCCCCCGACGGGTGGCTTCTATATATACACACATGTTACGTGTATGTGTATGTGTGTATACATATATATGTATATAAGTATATGTGCATGTATTGTGTGTATTTTTACGATGATGACGACCAGGGCAAGTTAGGTGTTAATTAGGTTTCGGCCAGCCGCAATTGGTGTGTTCTTCTCCCCCTGGATAAAGATAGGAAACAAGTTTACGGTGCAGGGGCACGGATCCCCAGTACCGGCACAGGAGGCGTGGGCGAGCGGGCGCCTCCTGGGTCGTCATTCAACGACCGCGAGCTGACGAAGGCGGACCACTTGGCCTCGTCAGAAGCAATGGCTACGAGTGAGCGACTAGGGTCGACGAATCTGGCTGTACAAATGGATATGAATATGGATATGAGTAAAACAGACGCAGTAGGTAATGAAATATCGGACGACAGCATTAAAATAATATCAGGCTCAATGGAGAAGGAGAAGGATCCTGCTGTTAAGACTGAGGCGGAGATCTTTTATACTCCGAAAACCAATATAGAGAGAATCAGTAGAATGCCGTACACATCTACACCACACAAACAGGATGAAGATCAAGCATCTGTGTTTACACCCGGTAGAACTTTGGCAAGAAGTCCGCCAGGTACTACTATTGCTGCTGCCGTTGCAGGTACTTCCGACACCATTTCAAAGACATCGGAGAAGCCAACAGTCCTCAACATAACCGAGTGGAATATCCACAAGATGTTGGCGGCTATAAATGAAAAAAACAAAGCCCAGATTAGACCTCGATCACGTTCAGCGTCTGATGCGATTGTTACTGTTACACCAGGACAACCTGAGGTCCTTGATTTCGATTTTGAGTTCGAAACGGACCAACTAACCCCTGAACAAAAGAGAAAAAGAAAGCGAGCAACTAATAAAGAGGCTTTAATGGACAAAACGAATGTGGCGACCACATTCAAAAATATGGCTGACGCTCTTAAAAATCTCTCCGAGCTTGTTAAGGGACGAGATGATGTGAAGCTGGGAATTAAATCTGCGATAACAAGGACAATCACCGTATTCAATGATATGCAGAGGTCCCTGAAAGAAACAGTTTTAAGAGACCGCTCTACTAGTAGAGGGAGGCAACCGAGAAACTCACCTGTTGTACCAGAGAAGGAAAAAGCTGCTGATGATGACCTGAAAAAGAAACCTAAAATTAAAAAAAGGAACATAGAAACCCAGACGGAAATTAGCAAGATTGTAGATGACGTTGTGACTGACAGTAACGCTATGGAGTTAGCCGAAAAACCTGTTGAGACTCGTACGATTGGCACCCAAACTGGTACTTATGACACGCTGGACCCCGATGAAATGGATACCTGGAACAGAAAAAACGATAATTACGAAGCTTTTAGTAATATTCAAAATAGACTATGGAATAAGGAGACGTACCGTAGAACTACATTGACCAACGTAAATATCTTAAATGTTAAGGATACAGACATAGCCTGTTTTGCGCCGACAGACTTTAAAATTGATAAAGGTCCTAGTAAAGCTATAATCGAAAGATATAGTGGAGTCGAGGAGATGAGAGCTCAAGATCCCGTTCCGGGATCGGTTATATACTTAGTGATTGCCACTTGTCTTGCTGGCAAAAGAGACAGTACTATATCCGGACGCCTTGTCAAAGAAAGGTTCATCTATCACTTGATAGATAAAACAAGTGAGGAAAATCAGACAACACCTGAGACAGTTTTCAAAGCCCTCAAACAACTGAAGGATATTGCGCTAGAGACCAAGAGAAACAAAATTTCCTTCTGTAGCCATGATACTCTGGACCTTGAGTTGATAAGAAAAATGACTGAATTTATATTCTTTGACACCGAGATTGAAATTACTATACACAGTAGTATAGTTAAAAATCTTGACAGGAGACAGCGTAATGGAGTGAATACGATCCTCATAAACAACGGTAATAAGTCATACGCTGAAACCCTAAGAACCCTGAAAGAAGAAATTAATGTAGACAAGGAGGGCTATAACATAGCAGGTGTTAAAGAGGGTAAAAAGGGTGAAGTTTTGGTAACTATCAGGGGTGACCCGACTCAGGCCACTAACTTCTCTTCCTTAATTAATACCAGGGTCACAGGTGTTAAGGCTTTTGTTGGTGGCAGATCTGGAGCCAAGAAAGTTCTTCACCTTAGGCAGCTTGATGGAGATGTCAAAGCAGAAGACATAGGTAAGGCAATTTTAAATAACGTACCCGAAGCTAAAATCGAAGATATTATGATTAAGGCATTACGTCCTGCTTATGCTGGAAGACTAAATGCTACAGTAATTGCACCGGTGGCCATAGCGGACAAGCTACTTGCATGTAGTTCCTTCCGGGTTGGATGGGGCCCGTGCAGAGTTATAGAGAGAGAAGACGTGGTCCAATGTTTCAGGTGTAGAGAATTTGGACATCTGGCTCGAGACTGTAGCGGGATAGACAGATCCAAATTATGCCGAAGATGTGGCGGAGAAGGTCATCAGGCCCAGGAATGTCAGAACGCTGAAAAATGTATAATCTGCAACAAAGAGGGCCATAGAGACGGGGGATATCGATGCCCCGCTTATAGGCTAGCGATAGAACACATCAGAAAGAAAGGCCGAAACACCAAAGATAATCCAAGGAGTGAAAACCTGCAAATAAAAAGCCCTAAACCTAAAAACATAGAGGTTACCAGTAGATCAGTTGTTGAAAAAGAAATTTCCGTTAATGGATAGTAAAAATCAATTTATACTCACTACCGGTATGCTGATCCCCGCAGCGCCCTCTATCTGGAAAAAAGAAAATATTATCAATAATAGTAAACATAACAAAACGAATCATTACTATAGCTATATTAATACTCACTTGGATACGAGGATGCCCTCTGTAACTATACCTGAAAAAAAGAAGAATAAATTAATAAATACTTACCTGAGTCCTAGCCTTGAAGTCCCTCCTGAAGTGCCCGGGGTCCTGGGTAGTCTTGATCCTCTTGAAGGGGCTGGTACTGCTCCTACTGGTCCGGTTCTTCCTGAGGCGTCTGTGGTCCTTGATGATCCTATGCTTCCTGGCTTGTCTGGGAATCCTGGAGTACCTAAAATAAAGAAGAAAAAAATATTAGTTAAAAATAGTATTAAAAACATAAAAATAAATAAATTAATAAATACTTATCTGAGTCCTAGCCTTGAAGTCCCTCCTGAAGTGTCCAGGGTCCTGGGTAGTCCTGATCCTCTTGAAGGGGCTGGTACTGCTCCTACTGGTCCGGTTCTTCCTGAGGCGTCTGTGGTCCTTGGTGATCCTATGCTTCCTGGCTCGTCCGGGAATCCTGGAGTACCTGAAACAAAGAAGAAAAAAATATTAGTAAAAAATAGTATTAAAAACATAAAAATACTTCAAATCAATTTAAACAGATGTAAAGCGGCACAGGACCTGTTGGCCCAAACCGCTATCGAGTTTGAAGCGGACGTCGTGATTATTTCGGAACCTTGGTCTCCTCCGACCTACTGGTTCAACGATGGCCATGACGATGCTTCAATCTGGATTCCTTGGGAATCTGCGAAAAAATTTGATGGCGTCAATAAGATCTATGATAGCAAAGGTATAGTTGCTATTCGTATGGGTACCTTCGTGATGGTAAGTTGTTATATTTCACCTAACATACCTTTAGCTAAGTACGAAGATAAAGTCCTGGAACTGGAATCCTTCCTTAAATCTGTAGACAGAAACCGATGTATTGTAGCTGGGGATTTTAATGCTAAATCACCGGCGTGGGGCTCCAAGTTTTTGGACGCTCATGGCAACTTAATCATGGAGTTATGTAACTCATGCGATATTGTACCGGTACTATGTAAGGGTACATATACCTTTGAGAAAAATGGCCGCAGATCTCTCATAGACTGCTTGCTGTGCGGGAAGTGGATATCTGACGGTATACTAAATAGCACAATACTGGATACCTATACGGCCTCGGATCACAGGTACCTCCTTCACGAGATACCCCTTGATAGAGGAAGAAAAGATATATTAAAACCTGAAAAGAGGAAAAAGATTAATAGCATAAAATATAAGGAATGTTACCTGAATATGACAAAGATAGCCGATCCTCTGAAAATTGCTTCGGTTGATGACGTGGACTCGTTTATCTCCCTATTGGGAGAAATATACGAGGACACCTGTTTTAGATTGCATCCGGCTTTGAACAATAAAAAAGCGGCGTGGTGGTGGAATCCGGACCTAAACGACCTTAGGAAAAGCGCTATTAAGGCTAGACGTAGCCTACAGCGTGCACGCACTAGCAAGAAAGAAATAGTTATTATTGAGGCTAAAATTAAGGCATACAGAGAGGCCAAAAAGACCCTTAAATATGCTATATCTCGATCAAAAAAGAATGCCTGGACAAACATGGTTAACTGTATTGACGCGGATGTATGGGGTAAACCATACAAATGGGTTATAAACACAATCGCTAGTAAGCCTCCTCCAACCGTCCTGGCTGACGGAGAAGTTAAAAATATTATAAGTACGTTGTTCCTTATCACGCCTGAAATAGAGAAACACACGCTGGTACCAAATCCGTGGGCGGGTTTCTATGACACCGATGACAATCCCTTCGATACACTTGAGGTTGAGGTAGCTATTAAAAATGTTAAGAGAAAGGCGCCTGGCCTAGACGGCTTACCTTCCGCCCTGGTGAAGCTATTAGGAGAGATTGCGGTCCCACATCTGACCTACTTATTCAATAAGTGCTATAACCTAGGATACTTCCCTAAAGCCTGGAAGAAGGGAAGACTCATGCTAATACCCAAGAAGCCAGGCCCTGATGGTAAAGTTGGGTGGAGGCCTCTGTGCATCCTATCCAATGTGGCGAAAATCTTTGAATATTGCATAAAAAATAGACTGCTCAAAAAAATCAGTTTTGTAAAAAATCAGTTTGGATTCTGCCATCGTAGGAGCACTGTCCATGCAATCTTTGAGGTTGTTACCAAGTGGGACAATGCCAAAAGAAAAGGCCACCATTGCGTTATGGTTGCCTTAGATGTTCGCAACGCTTTTAACATGTTAAGATGGAAAAACATAATGGCAGCCCTGGCCAAAAGGAGATTGCCGAGTAGGTTATATAACATTGTACATAGTTATATTGAAGGTCGTTCGGTAGTTTTTACCGACTGTGATGGACTGCAGCGCGAGATTGAGGTATTCGCTGGAGTCCCTCAAGGATCTGTGCTAGGCCCTTTACTATGGAACGCGCAATACGACGATCTGTTGAAATTAGTATTGCCTGCCGGTGCCTCTTTGTACGGATATGCTGACGATGTGGCGCTGGTGGTTGCGTCTAAGGATCTTGACAATATCGTAAGAATCACTAACGAGGCTATGGCTAAAATTGGTGATTGGTTTAAAGCTAATAAACTGGTTCTAGCGCATGAAAAAACTGAAGTTCTTTTACTAACCGGGCGTAAAACCCCCCGAGGCATAACCCTTAAAACAGAAAACACAGTTATGACGACTCAAAAACAGCTTAGGTATCTAGGTATTATTATGGAAGGAAACCAATTCTATGGAAATCATGTAACGTACGCTGTTAACAAAGCAGCCAAGGTTGCGGGAGCTTTGGCTAGGCTCATGCCAAATGTAGGGGGAGGCACCTACCTCTCAAGGACCTTGTACTACAGAGTTATAGAATCGGTGATTTTGTACGCGGCCCCCGTGTGGGCGGTTGCGGCAAACAGTGAGGCGAATACTAAGAAGTTGGATAGAGTTCAGAAAATGGCTCTCAGTAGAATAGTTAGGGCCTATAAAACAACGGCGATCGACGCTTTATGCGTGTTGGCGGGATTTCCTCCTCTCACCTTGACCGTCGAAGAAAGAAGAAGGATTTTTCTGAAAATAATTAAGATAGAAAATAATAAAAACGAAAAAGAATACCGAGAGGAAGTTGAGAAAATCAAGAAAGAAGAAAAAATTGTAACCCTGAATAAATGGCAAGCGAGATGGGAGATAGCTCCTCACGGCCGGCGCACCTATGCTCTTATTCCTAATATTTCGGAATGGATACAGTGGGGTCCTCCCATTTTGGACTTCCACCTGACCCAAATTATTACTGGTCATGGTTGCTTTGCCGATTTCTTAAACAAAATTGGTAAAAGAAACGATGACACTTGCTTTGCGTGCAACACTGAAAAAGACAGTCCGCAACATACACTATTGGAGTGTACTAAATGGGCGGATTTAAGAGAAAATCTTTTTAATGAGATTGGTAGGATTACATGGGATAATTTAATACATGTCCTGCAAGACACAAATAAACTAACGAAAGTTAAAATATATGTACAAGAGATTCTTACAAGAAAAGAAAAACTGGAGCGAGAAATCCAACTGGATGAAAAAAATACTAGACTTAAGGAAATAAATCACAGAAAACGAGCGAGAAAACGAGCGAGAAAACGTACTAGAGGTTGTATTATAAAGTAGTATAAAAAAAAAAATAAAAAAAAAAAAATAAAAAAAAAAACTTTAAATTTAACTTTTCTGAAAAAAATTTTTTATACGTCAACGTAAAATTTTACTTTTATTTTATTTTTATTTTTCATTTTATTTTATCTTATCAATTAACATAAATTTTTATATACAGAATACTCACCTTATCTTATTTTATTTACTTACCTCTTATTGATAAAGTTCGTTCCACCTACTAGTACTTACCTGATAAAGTCCGTTCCACCTACTAGTACTTACCTGTTATTTTAATTATACTTACCCTGTTATACTTACCCTGTTTCTATACAGACTTACCCAGACAAAGAGAGATAAATACCTCTTAGGCCGAGCATATCGAAGTACTCCTATCGTGAAGTAATGCTGAAGAGGCAAGCCACGAATATATAGGAGATACTGTTCCCAGATACTCAGAAGAGGAGGGTTTTTAAATGGGCGCCAACAACATCCCACAATGTGTATTTCCCCCCTGATAAAAAAAAAAAAAAAAAAAAAAAAAGGATAGGGTTAGGATAGGATATCTATAAGCAAAGAACAGGAGTGGCTTGAGGCCTAGTAACATGGTATCCGGGTGTAATGCGGCAAGCGGGTCCCCGGGGGCCAGGGCGTCCAGGAGAGTAGAGGGGCAACCTATGGGTTGTCCCGGGAGGTGGAAGTTTAAGAGTTGACCACCTTCCTTAACAAAAAAAAAAGGATAGGGTTAGGATAGGGTTAGGATAGGGTTAGGATAGGGTTAGGATAGGGTTAGGGGAATGAAACCATACATAATGAGATGGATATATAGAGCAATTATAGTACCAAGGGTAACATATGGTGCAGCCATATGGTGGCAAGCGTCAGATATGGCTACAGTAAAAGGATGGTTTGACAGATTACAAGGAATGGCCAACAGAAGAATTTTGGGCTGTACTAACAACACCCCCAATAAAACTATGGAAGTGTTAACAGATATGTTACCGCTTGACATAATAGTTAAGGAATTAGCACTAAAGACAATATACAGATTAATAAGCTGGGGCAAATGGGACAACCTTGGTTACGGGCATTCAAATTTAATATACCTTATTGGTAGGAATGGTAATCCAGATATTATTGAATTGAGCGAAATGCGGAAAGATAGCGACGAAAGGAAATATATAGATTATAAACTATATAAAACAGAAATACGAACAAGGGAAGAATGGGATAATGGAATTCCAGAGGATCTAAGGAATACGGCATTATGGTACACGGATGGGTCTAGGAAAAATGAGCTAACAGGAGCGGCATGGACGAACAATAGAGATAAACATTATTACATAAAGTTAGGGGAGCACCCAACGGTATACCAAGCGGAACTCCTGGCCATACAATTATGTGCTAAGGAAGTAAGGAATCAGGGGGAACATAGAAATCAGATAACGTTCTGTTCAGACAGCCAGGCAGCTATAAAAAGCCTAAGGAAGATGGAATGCAGATCGAATTTAATATGGGAAACTCATATTGCCCTAAACGAATTGGGGAAAATGGGGAAGAAGGTTATAATAACTTGGATACCAGGTCATTCTGGTTTAGAAGGGAACGAAAAAGCAGATGAACTTGCAAACAGAGGATCGGATTTACCACCGGGTGAACCGCAAAATTGGATAGGGCTATCCAATGCGAATTATAATCTAGCAATCAGGAACTGGGCAGTAGGTCAAGCGGCGAAAAGATGGAGAGATTCCAGTGGATTGACACACAGTAAAAGCTTTCTGGGAGTGGACCGTTGGCCAGCCAAGCGTGTCCAAGGTATATTACAATTGGAAAAGAAGGAGTTAAGAAGAATGGTGGAAACGATAACGGGTATAGCTCCGTTAAACAAGCATATGGCAAAAATAGGAAAAGCAGATACGAGTATGTGCACATTATGTAATGAAGAGGAAGAAACACCGGAGCACCTGGTTAGGAATTGCGCAGCTCTAGTGCATAAAAGGAGAACGATATTGGAAACAAATTTCGTTGATGGAGCGATTTTAAGAGGCTTTAAATGGAAAAAAGTTAAACGTTTTATGGACGAAGTGGATTTATGGAAATATTAGATATTGAGTCCAGGAATAGGAATAGGAATTAAAGTATTAATTAAGCAGAGAATGATAGAAATGGACAACATGGTACAAATAAGTAAATAGATAAATTATGAACAAGGTGCAAACTGGAAGGAAATAAGGTACACAAAGAGGGCAAGATTAGCTAAGGCATTGTTTGGGCAATGCTCTGAGGTTACTCTGGTAACCAATGATGGATCTCGCCCGCCAAAACTAATACTTTGACCAAATCTTTGAAGTGTTGATAATGAACATAATTATTCGTTGACTGTGTTCAAATAGAATAAGGATAGAACAATATGGGAAACTGTGACACAAAGACTGATTGATAGGAGATCAAATCCTAGATTGTTAGGAATATGAAGAAAGAAGTTACAAAGATTAAAGTAAAACCTTGGAGAGGGATGGTGTTTTGTGCAATAAAGATCAAATAAAATAGAAGTGCAATAGTTTAAAAAGATGGGGAGCAGATGTTGATAAATAAGGTATTAAACACTAACAACAAATAGAAGCACTACTGGAAATAGTAAGGGAGACAAGGTGGTATTACGACAAATAATAATAAAGGATATATTAAAGACGAAATTAAGGAGAAGTAAGGACTACAATAAAACGAATAAAAAGTTTTTAAAAAAGGTGAAATAACAAATAAGTTAGTAAGGTATGAGATCAATATAAATAGAAGTAATAAAGGGAAGTACTAATGGAAATAGTAAGGGAGACAAGGTGGTATTACGATAAATAATAACAAAGGATATATAAAAGATGAAATCAAGGAGAAGTAAGGACTATAATAAAGTGAATAAAAGTTTTAAAAAAGGTGAAATAACAAACAAGTTAGTAATGTATGAGGTTAAAGGTTCAGTATTATTGGAAGGTGGAAAATAAGTAAGTACAGATCAGATAGTAAGCATATATAGACGAAATCACTATAGCAGTAAGGATGACAATAAGATGTAGGAAAGAGAAAGCAATAAAGTAATCAGTAAGGATAGATCTAGTTAACAAATATATGGTCGATAAATAAAGGTTGGTCAGGTTGGAATATAAATAAAGACCCCGTAAGTAAGGTGATAGTAAGGGAGGGAAAAAGGGAATTAAACAAAAGAGAGACAAACCTGAATGGGGGACGGTTGAGTGCGAATTTAAGATGCATTTTTAACCGAAACCTGGGGACGATGGTCACGTCTATTTTATCAGCCATAGAACCTAGTGTGGCTTTGAGCCCTCCAACACCCCAACACGTGGTAGGCTCGGCAAGGAAAGACCGAATGAAAGTGATATTCTAGTTTATTCTGGAATTTCGCGGAAGTCGGATCGGACCCCAAGTTGATGTATACATGTTAGTCAGGGTGGAAGGCCTCGGAGGGTGAAGACAATATGAAAGCGATATTCGGGTTTGATAACCGGAATTTCGCCGAAGTTGGATCGAACTCAATGAGGCTGGACACATAAGTATACAACTTCTTCCCAACGTTCATGAAGGCGCGGCCCCTTGTTTTGAGTAACTTGTAGAGTCATAGCATAGACTATCCTAATCCTGGGGAGGGTGTGGGTGAATCCTGGACAGCCGGGATAGAATAGGTTAAGGGATGTAATACTCAAAGGTGCACAATATGGTTCTATGGTGAAGAGGGTGGGGCCAAATGGGCAGGTATGGCAAACCTGCATGATCTGAAGGTGAGCAAGGCCCGACGTACGCTCCGAGCCGTAAAACGCTCAAACACTCAAATGGGTTAGGTAGTATGGCCTCTCACTGATGATGATCGCTCCCTGATGAGTAGATCGTCGCCCTGCAAGTTGCCCGGGCTTTAAAAAGCAGGGGGGCGGTTGAAAGCAGGGGAAACTGCAACCCTACGGGGCCGAGGACCGGTCGCCACATGAAACCGACATTGCTGTTGGTGTGCGTTTCGGAGATGGGCTGGTGCCTTGCGGCACCAGCCCTCTCCTCAATGGAACAAGGAGATGGTGCCGATCACCTTCTCCCCGGTCAAACTTTACTACTACTACTACTACTACTAGGATAGGGTTAGGATCACACGGGAGGGGTCCAAGGTCATGTGGCGCTGACAATGCTGACTCTGAACCATTGTCGGTTTCGTCTTCACTATTTGTGGAGGTCACATGGCTAAATCCCTCTCACTCCAACCTCCTCGTGGTGGCCCCGGGCACCCACTGCGGTGGGTGGCGAATGGAGTGAGGGGTCCGGGGGGGATCGGACCACTTACGTGCTCCCATCCCCCCCGAAGAGTCGACGGGGTTGCTCCCTGATGAGGGATGGCTGAACCGGCGATGGGCCGGTTGCACGGGCTGATAAGAGGCCGCACGCGGTTGGCCGGACGCCGCCGGCGGGCGGGCGGTCCCCAAGGCGTGGCGCGGTCCAATTGGGACGCTTGGACCGCAGAAGCGGTCCCATGGGCCTTGAGCTCCGGGATGTGCCCCTCCCGAAGTAAGGAGGGGCACCTGCGCGCGCCTGAGGGCGCGCGGATTCCGTGCAACCGGTCGTGAACCGGGCCGCCCAGTGACCGGGGGGCCCCACGGTCGACTGCCCCGACGGGGGCCGGGGAGTGGCGACCCTTAGAGGTCGCCGCTCTGGGGAAAGTGGACTCGACACGTGTCGAGTCCATTACGCGGGGGTGGGCCGCTCGCGGCTAAGGGGAGGGGGCGTCTCTGCGTGAGACGCCATTTGGAAAGTGGCGACAGAGGTCGCCGGGGGATGGGGGGGACACGGCGGTCGTGTTCCCCCTTGACGGGGGGAGGGGAGAGAGGTGGTGGCAGCCGCGCGCACGGGCGCCCGACCGTGCGCGACGCCTAAGCCCACCGTAACCCACTCTCTCCCAAAAACGGGGAGTGGGGAGGGCGCCGCCGTGGCAGCGCGCTGGACGCGCCTAAGTCCCCGACGCCCCCCCTAACGGGAAGGAGGGGCCATCCGCGCATGGCCGCTAAGTCGGGCTCAAGGTCACCCTTCTGGTGACCTGCCCGCGGGAAGTGACCGCCCCTTCTGGACGGTCACGAACGGGATGTACCCCTCCTCCCACGATTCACGTGGATCGCCGGAGGGGGGCTGGATGCAAGGCGCCGGGGCCTTGACATCCACGGGAAGGGGGCCGGCCCCGGGAGCGTGCGCAATGCGTTCCGCCGAGGGGTTCGGCCTTACCGGGAATACGGAGCCTCCTCGTTCGTCGCTTGGTCCGGCTAGTTGGCGGACGCCAAGGCCGGGGGGCGACGGACGACGAGGACTCAGTAGACGTCGGGGACCTGAGCCACACTCGGGTCTCCCATCGGGCGTCTCGGGAAGGGGGGAACACACGATTTCCGTCGTCGTGCTTCCCAATAGAGGGATTAAACGGGGGGTGGCTTCTCCACCCCCCCGGGATGTCTATTAAAGACTGCGGGTTGGCCAGTTGTATGCTCGCGCGATCCTGGCCACCCGCATTATAGTCTAGGGACGGACGTGGGGTTTTAGGCGATTTGAGTTCGTCATTCTGCTCCCTTGCTGGTGGCGGCATGAGGAGCGGGATCCATGAGGATTTCCCCGTTGTTAAAAAAAAAAAAAAAAAAAGGATCACACGGGAGAGGCGAGCCGGCTTGGCCGGTGCTATAGGTGCGGGGATGAGGGGCATTTGGCGGCGGCCTGTCGGGCCCCCCCCAAGTGCCCGCTCTGTGGGGATCTGGGCCTGCCGGCCGGTCATCGGTCCGGCACCAAGGCCTGCCCCTCCTTCCAGTCCGGTGGGACACGAAGGAGGGGAGGTAAGGGGCAATCGGCCCCGAAGGACCCGGTCACTAGGACCGGGCCCCCGCCGGCCGAGCCGACTCGCCCTCCCGAGGGGGGGGGATGGACGTGGAGGTGGAAGAGGCTCCGCCCATCAGGCGGAGTCCACACGGGGGGGAAACCTCCTCCGACGAACCGGTAGCGGCCGGATCGTCGAAGGGGGTTTGAACGCGGGGGTACCGGTACCCGCCGCGTTCACGGGAAGGGGGGCTAGCCCTGGGGGTGCACGTGCACCCCTTCGAAGGGCGGGCTTTATCGCGTGCGGGGGCCTCATTCCGGGGATCCCGACCGGGCTAGCGGCGGACGCTGCAGCACGGTACGGGCCCTAGAAGGAGGTCCCCGGGGGTGCGCTGGGGGGGTTCGGGTCCGCAACCCGGGCCCCCCATCGGGCGCCCCTGGGAAGGGGGGGAAATGTGGCGGCCGTCGCTGCGTTTCCCTGATAGAGGGTATAATCGTCGGGGAGGCTTCTCCTCCCCGTCGGGATGTCTATTTAAAGACCGCTCGCGGGCCAGTTGTATGCTAACGCGATCCTGGCTACGAGCATTTGGTTTAGGGACGGTCGCGGGGTTTTAGGCGATCCAGTTCGTCATTAGTCTCCCTCACCTGCGGCGGTGAGAGGAGGCTAATCCATGAGGATTTCCCCGTTGTTAAAAAAAAAAAAAGGATAGGGTTAGGATAGGGTTAGGATTGCTAGGGGACTGAGGCCATGTGGCGCTGACAATGCTGACTCTGAACCATTGTCGGTTTCGTCATCTCTATTTGAGGTGGTCACATGGCTAAAATCCTCTCACTCCACCTCCTCGTGGTGGTCCCTGGGCACCCACTTCGGTGGGTGGCGAACGGAGTGAGGGGTGTGCACGAGACGCGGCCCTGCGCTTTTTTCCTGTGCATGTCACAGTCTGGCCCGCGGCTCGTGTACTATGTGTGTGTATGTCTGTGTGTGAGTGTGTGTGTGAAAGGGCTGTGGCCGGTGCGCGGTGGATATTCCTCGGAGACTAACCAAGGGGGGAGTAGTAGCCCCCCGACCGGGGCTGGGGGATATGTTAGTACCTAACCTCTGTTCGTGGCAACACGGACATGTTTAATGTGGAAGAACCGCTACCCCCAGCTGACTGGAGCCAATGCGAGGGTTGAAGCCGCGTTATCGGGCGCAGGTATGGAGGATTATCTGGCCAGTATTTCCTCATACCCCTAGCTCTGGGGGAGAATACCAGAGCCACGTCTAGCCCGAACTTGGGATAGCTGGGTCGGATCCGGTAGGCCCATAAGTAGGGGTGACGTTAAACCTTTAGCATCATTTATGGCGCGGGCCTATCCCGTATTATTTTTTAGTAGAGTCACACGCACCGATAGGTTTGGCCAACTGACAAGCCGCTTCTCGGTTTCGGTGCGCATAACTAGGGTTTTCACTCCGGCGGGGAAGTACCCCTACTGCGGTAGGGGTCCCATGATGGGCGAACCGTCGTTATTCATAAATAACACGGCCATGGAAGGCATCTCAAATTTAAAAAATGACGTTGTTAAGGAGGTTACCCCCGGGACGGGGGCACCACGGACGCGGTCAAGGACGTGCACTCCAACCGGGAGAATTCCCGGGGGGAGTGGACGTTCGAGCGTCCGGGGTGCGTCCGTCACGGGGGCGGGTGCAGGTGGGGGTGGATCTCGGTCCGTCTCCCCTGCTGGTAGCCGCGCCGACAGTGAGGTGATTTCAATATCATCTCTCTTTTCGGCCGGCAGGGGGGGGGAAGCGGGACAGAACCCCCTCCCTCGAGCAGGAAGGAGGGCCTAAGCCCTCGAAGAATAAGGACCCCTCATCGACTGTGGGCCAACGCCAACAGTCGATGAGGGGCCTTCTTCCCGGGGAGCTCGCCGCAATTGCGGTCGAGTCTTCCCGGTTAGTGGAGGTCACGGCCTTGAAGAGCGGCAACCTGAAGGGCACGGCAATCCGTGACCTGAAGGATGCCGCTCGGGATATCGAGGCCGTGATGGAGGAGCTCCGGAGGCGGGGGTTAACGGGGTTAGATGCCCCTGCACCCGCCCCCGGGCCCTCGTCGGGACGATCCTCGCCCGTGGACCCTGGGGCTCCGCCTGCAGTCTTGTGGGACAAGATGCAGGCGGAGAACCGGGCCCTACGTGCGGAGAACGCCTCCCTCTGTCGGGAGATGGCGGGGATGCGGAGTACCCTGGAGGCCGTGAAGGGGGAGATGATGGCCTTGAAGAGGCGGCTTGACGCTCCCTCTTCGAGGACATCACCTCCCCCCGAGCCCAGGGTACCTCCTGCGCCCCGCATTCTCCCGCCAGGGCCAGGTGAGGCCGTGTCGGTGCGCGGTCTCGACGGGGGGGGCTCTCCTGGAGAGGATTGGAGCCCTTATCGACGCAAAATTTGCGTCGATAAGGGAGGAATTCCATATCTCCCAGCGAGATTCCCCCCCCGTCGAGAGGCGCGGGTGTTGCCGGGGGTGGGACCCGTCCGGTCGTCAGACCGGCGGCTCCCCCCCTGCATCACCCGGTGTGTTGGCGGTTCCCTCCTCCAGCTCGACCCCTTCCTTCCCTTCCCTCGTCGGGGGCGTTCCCCCGGCGACCCCCCTTGTCCCTCCCTCTGGGAAGGGCAAGGGGAATAAGAAGAAGAAGGGGGGTGGAGCTGGTGGAGGGGGTGTGGTCGCCCGGGCGGCCCCCTCCCCCCGCCCCGCCGACTCGAGAGGGGGACTCGCCAGCCGTTTAAATGGACTTGATGGTCCAGCACGCCGCCGAGTTTGGGGTTGGCCTGGCAGTAGCCACGGAGCCCTACAGTGTCCCCTCCCATCCGCATTGGTTTGGGGACCTGGAGGGCTCCGTGGCCGTGTGTTACCGCGAGGGCGGAACACTTCCCCCCTGTTCCGAGGTCGATCGGGGCAGGGGGATGATTTTAGTACGCTGGGGAAGGCTTCTGGTTGCAGGATGTTACAATTCGCCAAACTGCGGGCCGGCGGACCTCGGGGAATTTTTGGACCGGCTGGGGGTGATGATCGCCCCCTATATAGCCGGTCCTGTGCTGGTTCTGGGAGACCTCAACGCTCGTTCTGTCGAGTGGGGGGACTCCCAGACCAGCCCCCGGGGCACGGTATTGGCGGATTGGGCGGAGGGGCAGGGACTCTGGTTTCTGAACCGGGGTTCAGTCCCTACGTGCGTGAGGTGGAATGGTTGGTCGATCGTCGACGTTTCGTTGGCGACGACCACCGCCTTGCGCCGTGTGTCCGACTGGCGGGTCTGGGAAGGTGAGACCCTGTCGGACCACAGCTACATCTTTATGGATGTGGCTGTGGATCCGGCCCCGCCGTTGGACACGCCCCTCCGTGGCGGCACCCTGTCAACGCCCAGGTGGGCGTTGACACAACTGGAATTTTTCACAAATGATTTGCGACGTGGCGATGTCCCGGTGCCGAAAGCTGCCCCCGAAAAGATCCGTGTACTGGTGGTCGGGCGGGCTGGAAGAGTTGAGGAATGTCTCCAGCGCCGCTCGTCGCCAGTACACCCGCGCTCGGCGCCGCCTTCGTAGAGGCGGCGTCTCGGAGCCGGAAGTCGCCGGTCTGTACGAGTTGTTCAGATCGGCGGCTACGGCCTTCAAACGGCAAATTGCCGTTGCCAAGGCCCGGGCTTGGGACCAGCTCCTGCTGACTCTCCGAGACGATCCTTGGGGACGCCCATATAGGACGGTGCTTGGGAAGCTCCGTCCTCGGGCGTCCCCTGTCTCGGAGAGGCTTGACCCGGAATTTCTGGGGCGTGTCGTGAGTACTCTCTTCCCCCCCAATGGGGAGGAAGGGGGGAATAGACACGCCCCGGCTCCGGCCAACGATTGGTCGGAGGATTTCCGGGTCACTGAGTGGGAGCTGGAGATGGCCATCGGGAGGCGCCGAGGAGGGGGCAAGAAAGCCCCCGGTCCGGACGACGTCCCCGGGGTCATCTGTGCTCGGGCTTTGGGGGTCCTCGCCCCGGCTTTCAGGCGCATCATGGATGCAAGCCTGAGCCGGGGAGCCTTCCCCAGCGTTTGGAAGAGAGGTCGCCTGGTCCTCCTCCAGAAGGAGGGGAAACCCGTCGATTCTCCCTCGGCTTACCGGCCGGTGTGTCTGCTCGATGAGGCGGGCGAGCTCTTTGAAAGAGTTATTGCTGCCCGCCTCATCGAGCACCTGTCGCGGGGGGATGGTCCCGGACTGAGCGACAGCCAGTACGGTTTCCTGGGGGGGGCGCTCTACGATAGACGCTCTAGAGCGTCTGCGCCTCCTCCGGGAAAGGGCTGTCGCTGAGGGCGGGGTGTTGTTGGCGATATCATTGGATATCTCTAATGCCTTCAACACCCTGCCCTGGGTGGAGATAGAGAGGGCCATGGAATTTTTCCAAGTGCCCTCCTATCTCCAACTGGTCAGTCTCGCCTGAACGCTCGAAGCGAACGGACGTGCTTCGCCCCTGCTCCGTGCCTCAGGTACACGACTACCTGCCGCCGCCATCTTAGACGACGCCGCTCAGCCTACGTGGCCTTTTCGCTGACGTGGCCCTTACGAGTTTTCTCGTGTTTAGCCACGACTGCTCTGAATTCGCGTGGTGTAATTGTACTAGTGCTGATTGGGACTAATAATTAGCGAGAATCAGTGCAGTGATCAATTAATATACAAACTGACTCAATCTGTCGCGACGTGTCCGCGAATCGCGCCGATCTTTTCCCTGCCCGTCGGAAACTGCTGCTTCCTCGCAGCAGCATAAACTTAGTGTTATTCAATAACGTGTGCATAAACAATTTCGTGCGTGCCAATATTTTAACAAACAATTTCGTCCGTGTACAAGTTTTCCGTTTGCCGCTTCGCCGTTGGCCTGCTCCGCGCGTGGGTTTTTCCGCGTGACGTGGCCGACGCGAACAAAGGCCCCTAGCCGCTACGCCGAACACAATGGACAACACCGTTATACCCGGCCCTAAACCCCAGGTTGAACGCACAAAGAAAAAGAAGAGCAAGAAGAAAAAGAAGGTGGAACCTCCAGCAGGCACAATATCACCAGAGGCCCCAGGATCACCACCATCCGACGCTGACGAATCTTCGTGCAGCGTGATGGAAATCGACCCCTCCTTGGTGCGGGATCTTCCCACCACCACCAGGAAGCGATCCCGCTCCCAAGCCCCCACCACGACGTCCGATGGCTCGGACGAGGAAGACCTCCAGCCGCGAGTACACCTCGTCAAGCTGGAGCCCCTAGACAAGGAGAAGGTGAGTACCGTTAATTCGGTATTTAACTTCACCGTCCCCGCTCCCGTTCCCCCCACCCCAAAACCGGCCCCCGCGAACTCCTCCGCGTCCCCCGCGAACTCCTCCGCGTCCCCCGCGAACTCATCCGCGTCCCCCACGTCTTTCGCTCCCCCCCCGCTGCGGTCCACCGCTGAGCTCGCCTCGCTGTCCGAGCTCACGATGGACCGCCTCACCTCCGTTTGCCTCGACGAGGCAAACAAAATCTCCAAAGCGAGTGCAGAACAAATTCTGCAACTCGCTGGCCAATTCCGCCGTATCGTCGGGGAATTGGCCCAAAACAACAGCTACATCGCGGGCAAATTGTCCGCGATGTCTGTTGCCCCCCGCGCCTCGGCGCCCACCCGCTCTTCGGCCCCAGCCGCTTCCCCGGCTCCCCACCACCCCGCCGCTTCCTCGGCCCCCCACCGCCCCGCCGCTGGCTCGTACGCCAGCGCCGCCGACCGTCGCCGGCCGCCCCGCCGCGCCGCCGCGCCAGCGCAATTCCCCCCGCTCCCCCCCAGCGCTCGCCTAAACCCACTCGCGACCGCCCTCCCCACCGCGCAGCCTCTTCTCGCGCCGAATGGCGCTCTCCCCCGACCCCGATTGGCAAGCCAGGTGATTTCGGCCGCGAAATCAACCCCCGCCCGCCACCTCCTCCGCGTCACCCCCGCGGAACCCATCACCGGCGACGGCGCCGCCCTCAAACGCGCCGTTTTCTCCCACGTGGACCTCCGTAAGGCCAACGTGGGTTTCAAATCAATTCGCGCTACCCGCGACGGTGCCCTCTTGGTCGAGGCGGCCAACGCCAAAGACCTGAGGGTCTTTACCGAGAACCAGGCCCTCCGCAAGGCCGGTTTCACGGCCTCCGCGCCCTCCCCCCAGCTCCCCCGGATTATCATCTACGATATTCCGAAGGAGCTAGAAGCCCAAGATATCGCTGAGCACATCCGTGCTCAGAATCTCACGTCCTCCCCGGCCATCGATAAAGCCACCCTCCGCCCACTCTTCAAAGTGGGCCGCAAAGACAAGGAGGGCAACGACTGGGTTGTCGAGGCTTCATCGGTTATCCGCGAGTCCCTTTTGCCGAAAGGAAAAATCTTCGTTTCCTACGCCTACTGCCGAGTAGACGACTACCTCGTCGCGACCCGATGCTTCAAGTGCCAGAAGTATGGGCACGTGGACAAACACTGCAAAAGCAGTGAATCTACGTGCTCCTTCTGCGCACAAACCGGGCATACCAACAAGGAATGCCCGAATCGCGAAGCGTCCCCGTCGTGCGCGAACTGTCGCGCGCGCAAACTCCCACACGCGCATGCCGCGGGCAACCGTAACTGCCCCTCGCGCTCGTCTGCCTTGATCCTCAAGGCCTCCCGGATTAATTATTCAATATGAATAGTTATCCCCCGCGACCGGCCCCGCCAAACCCTCCCCCACGGACACCCCCACCAACATCATCCCCCCCTGACTCACGCACTGCAGAGCGCATCCATACCTTAAAAATTGCGCAAATCAACATGCGGCGATCCCGGCTCGTATCGTACGAAATTGCTCGTATGATAGAGTCCGGTTGCGTCGATGTTGTTCTTGCGCAAGAACCTTACAATACCGCGGGAAGAGTCGTCGGACTCGACTCCCGGAACGTAGTAATACACGGCGCCCCGCGTGGCGAAAATTGTCAGGCCGCGATCATTGTGAAGGGCTCGAACTTCACAATTCTTAAGCTCTCGCACCTCTCCAATACGCACACCGCCGTCATAGAATTAACCGGTCCCCTCGGCCCTCTGTACTTGGTCAGCTGTTACTTTCAGTACAAAGACCGTATAGAGGCCGGAATCGCGTCCCTCCAAAATATTATTGATTCCCTACGCGGAAAGCAGATCTTCTTCGGAATCGACGCGAACGCCAGGTCCGCTCTGTGGCACGACCCGCTCCCCCCAGCTCAAACACGTACAATAAGCGCGCCTGGATCCGTGGGAGGGAGTTTGAGCGTTTTCTCGCGCAAAACCCCCTCCAAATCCTTAACCAGCCTGGAAATCCCCCCACATACAGTGGTCCCTCCGGTGCGTCTTGTATAGACGTAACGCTGCGGACTGCTGCAGCCGATTCTCTGTCCTTCTCCTGGAGAGTTCTTGATGGCACGACCTCCAGTGACCACAATGTCATCCTGCTTGAACTAAGCAGTCATAATACTATCCCAAATCCTCCTCCCATCCTTGGCAGATTTGCGTGCCACAGAGCGAACTGGGACGAATTCGGAATTGAGTTCGCGCGACTTCTCTCCGAGGGCGCTCCCCCTCTCGAATTTTCCTCCCGCGACGACGTCCAGACAGCTGTCTCCCATCTGGAGAGGGCCATACTGGGCGCTGCCTCTCTGTCCATCCCGAGGAAAAGGTGGCACCCCCGTGCCGTTCCCGGATGGACGGAAGAGCTTACGCGCCTCAAGCGCTCGTCTAATCGCCACCGTAGGCAATTCCAACGCGAGAGGGATCCCGCTCTCCGAGAAGAGAAACGTCGCGCGTACTCTCGGGCCCAGAAGGAGTATCGGGCACTTTTCCGCACCTCCGCAAGGAGAGGATGGAGGGAGCTTGTTACCCGAATGGGCCTAGAAAATCCCTGGTCCGCCCCATACCGGTCGGCGTTCGGCAAGAAGATTGCTCCGCAACTTCTTACGTCGATTTCGACCACCGACTCTACGACCCAGAGCTGGCACGAAAGTGCCAGTGCCCTGCTCGCCGCGCTCTCCCCGGACGACTCTGCTCCGGACAGCGAGTCGCACGCTATCACGCGACGCGATTTCACTCGTGAAATCAACACCCCCGATGCCCCCGACTTCTCCCTCGCGGATCTGCAGGTAATAATTAGAAACCTCGGCGACAACCGTACGCCCGGCCCCGACGGTATCGAAGTACCCGTTCTCAAGCAGGCCTTCAGCCGCTCCCCCGCCCTATTTCTCAAAATTTTCAACGGGTGCTTAAAATTCGGCCTATTTTCAGAATCGTGGAAAACGGGAAAAATCAGGGCGATCCTCAAATCCCCTGATAAACCCGAAACCGCGCCCTCCTCTTACCGCCCCATATGCCTGCTTCCCGTTATTGGAAAGGTGATGGAGAAGTTAATAATCACCGGATTAGGTGACCTAATTAACGAACATCCACTAGCCTCGAACTCGCAATTCGGCTTTAAGAGAGGCTTGGGGACGGACGATGCCCTGCACAGACTGCAGGGAGTCGTTCAGTCGTCCAACGCCAAGCACGCGGTCGCACTCTCCTTTGATATCAAGGGAGCGTTCGACAACGTCTGGTGGCCTGCTGTTACGGCCGAGTTGCGAAATCGCGATTGTCCGCGCAACTTATACAATGTCCTCATTGATTATTTCCGGGATCGCAAGATAGTTCTTTCCGCGGAATACTCTTCCCATTACAAACCCGTTACCAAGGGATGCCCGCAGGGCTCGGTCCTCGGCCCCTCCATTTGGAATCTCCTCTTCGATTCTTTACTCCGCGAAATCGCGTTAATTCAAAACACGCACACTGTGGCATACGCCGATGACCTGCTGGTCGTCGTGGAAGGGAACTCTCGGGTTTCCTTAGAAATGACGTCAGCCCTGGTCACCGACGCCCTACAGGCATGGTGCAGTAAAAATAAAATGGCCATAGCCCCTCATAAAACAGTTATGCTTCGAGTGAGGGGCAGCCTTAGCATTTCTCGACCGCCCGTTATCAAAATGGATACCGCCAGCCTTGTTTTCGCTAAGAGCCTTAGGTACCTGGGGATCGTGTACGGTCACTCGTTAAGTGTGTCCGAGCACGTGATCCGGATATCTGACCACGCGAAGACAAAGTTCAGTGGCATCTCGGCCCTAATGGGATCCAAATGGGGATACGATTTCCGTGCCCGATCTCTGCTATTCAAAAGCATCTTCCTTTCCATAATTTCCTACGGTGCGATTGGTTGGGCCCACAAGCTCACCCAAAAACACATTTCCACTCTCCAAAGTGCGCAGCGCACTGCCCTTCTCAGAGTATGCGCTGCGTACCGCACCACGTCCAACGATGCGCTCTGCGTGCTGGGACTCCAACCCCCGATAGATTTATATCTGACGGAGAAGCGACTCCGCTTCCTCGTCAGAAAAAATATCCCCTTCGAACATCGCGGGATTATCTTCGCCCCTGGCCTCTTCGACGACCCTCGCGACCATATTATGGCCACTCGTAAAGCCCTTCGCGACGATACCCTCGAACTGTGGCAAAACAGATGGGCTAGATCGGTCAAGGGAAGAACCACTTTCGGTTTCTTTCCAACATTGACGGAGAGGGCCCGCTGTCGCGTCCCCATCACCTTCTACACAACGCAGTTCCTCACCGGGCACGGCGATTTTCAGGAGAAACTCTGTTATTTCGGATTGACAGACTCTCCTGATTGCGCCTGTGGCGAGGGAACTGAGTCATCTACACATGTACTCCTTCATTGCAAATTGCATGCGACGGAGCGAGAACCACTATCATCCCTAATAAACTCACTTGGGCACACATGGCCACCACCTTTTAGTATTTTCGTAAGCGACGACGTCGCCGAAGCGTTCAGCTCCTTCGCACGCAAAGTGCTGCAAAAGAAGGAGATGCGGCCGGCCACCGTTGACCGCGCCGCATGACCTGCGCTAATCCCCCCCACCCTCCCTCCTCCGCGACGCGCTCCCCCCTAAACGCCGGCCCCAATAATCACATTATTGCATGCCCTTTCAGCATTTTGCATGCTCCCTATTGCCTCTAGCGGCTTTTGCAGAGCCAAACAGGAGGGGGTGTCTTTGCGCGTTCCGCGCCTTCGCCGCTCGGTCCCCGGGTCGAAGGTGGAGGCGCGTCTGGCGCGGCCCCCCCTCTGACATGGTCCACCCGAGTCCATAAATCGGTACCTCGGGGTTGGGGAGCCCAGCGATCGACGAACGGCTAATAGGCTTCCGTCGATCGCCCCCCAACAATAGGCGTTGGCTTCGAGGTGACAGTGGTGTCTGGCCCGGACTGTCTAGGGTACGAGCTGGCGTTTCCATCGCTCTGCGCGCGCCTCGCGCGCGGTGGGATGAAACGTCAGCTCAAAAATCGGTCAGCTAGAAGACCGTGCTCAACCAGTAGCGGCGCGAAACTGCAAATCTCGCGCCAAACTGGTACTCGAGACCTCGTCTCGAGGTGCGTTGATCGTGCATCACTACGATCCCAATCCCCGATTTCCGAACGTCTTTAGGAATAGGGGAGGGGCGGGTTGGCCAACAGGCTAAGGTACCGTCTCCGGAATCAAAACAGTAGATCTTATCTCCAACTGGTAGTCCGGGACTATCTCCGCGGCAGGGTGGTGGAGTTCACCGGCCGGTACGGAGAGAGCCACGAGAGGGAGATGCACCGCGGGGTTCCGCAGGGGTCGGTTCTAGGACCACTCCTGTGGAACCTAGCTTATGACGCGGTGCTCCGGGTTTCCCTCCCCCACGGCACGGGTGTCATCTGCTATGCAGATGACACCCTGGTGTATGCCGTGGAGGAGAACTGGAGGAGGACCAGGCACCTCGGCGAGAACGCCCTGGACTGCGTGGTTGGGCGGATCCGCAGAATGGGTCTCCGGGTGGCAGCCGAAAAGACAGAAGCCTTATGGCTTCATAGGTCTAGGCTGCCACCCCAAGGACAAGACCTGCGGATCCGTGTTGCGGATGCCTACGTCGAGGTCAAGCCCGTTATTAAATATCTGGGCTTGACACTCGACGGCCGCTGGCGCTTCGAGAGGCACTTCGATCTCTTGGCCCCCCGATTGGCCAGGACAGCGGCCGCCCTAGGGCGGCTGCTGCCAAATATCGGGGGGCCCGATACGAATGGACGCCGCCTTTATGCGGAGGTGGTGCGGTCGATGGCCCTTTATGGGGCCCCCGTGTGGTCCCTTGCGTTACGGGACGGCCGGCATAATCGGGCCCTTTTGGAAAGGGTCCGTCACCGGCTGTCCCTGAGGACCATACGGGGTTACCGTAACATCTCCGCGGAGGCGGCGGGGCTCCTCGCCGTGATTCCACCCTTCCACTTGGTGGCGGCCGAGCGGGCGACCTGTTACCAGATCGCCTGCTCGGCCCGCCGACCGTATGGGGTGGAACTCGCGGTCGAGGAGCGGGAAGAGATCGAGGTGCGAAGGCGCCAGGCCCGGGAGGACATGATGAGCCGATGGAGGATGGAACTGGCTCCATCGGCTCGTCCAATTGTCCGGGCCCTCTTGCCCATTTTCGATATTTGGTGCAAGAGGCGGCTGAGGCTGACTTTCCGCATCACACAGGTGCTCTCCGGCAAGGGTTGCTTTGGAGAGTTCCTGTGTGTTATAAGACGGGAACCAACCACGCAGTGTCACCACTGCGGCGAGAGGGTGGATTCGGTGCGGCACACCTTGGAGGAGTGCCCCGCGTGGGCAGTGCCGCGCCGAGCCCTTCAAGCCACGGTGGGAGGGTGGGACCTCTCGCTCGCGGCCCTGGTCGACCACATGACCGCCAGCGAGAGGTCGTGGAAGGCGGTAGCCTCCTTCTGTGAGGACGTAATGTCCCAGAAGGAGGCCGCCGAGCGGGCCCGGGAGGCAGACCCGGGCTCCGCGAGGAGGGAGCTCGCGCGGGGGCGACCCCCCCGTAGGCGAGGACGCGCTCCCCCCCCGGGGGAGAGGCCGGGGGGGAATCGCGCAAGGGGGATCGCCTCCGCGCGATGATTTGGGGCCCCATGGGGGGGGCGGAGGATCGGGTGGGGAGGGCGCGGGGGGTTCGCCCCCCGCGCCAGTTCGTGCCCCCGCGAGGGGGGCGGTGGTGGGTGGGAGGTCGCGGTGAGTGTTCCCCTCCCCGCGACAGTTGATGCCCCCTCCTCAGGGGGGGCGGGGGTGTTCGCACCCCGCGCCGAAGTTTGTCCCCGTCCCGGGGGACGAGAGGGCGGAGGGGCCGGGGGGTGAGCTGACCCCGGCCCCGGGGGAGAAGCCCGACTTCTCCCCGGGGTGGTCGGTGACCTCGACAAGACTACAGTCTAACCGAGGCACCGGCCACCCCCGGAGTTCGGCTCCGGGGGGGGGCGCGTGGGGGGTGGGGTGGGGGGACCCGGGCCGTCCGATACGCTTCCGACGGCTCTCCCTTACCGGGAGCGGAGCCCTCGTGACCTGGCCAGGGGGGACCTTACGGTCCCCCCATGAGCAGGACACGGGGGCGCCGGGGGCTGCATGTGGACCGAGCTGGGGCTCGGGAAGCATGATTCGAAGGCCCCAGGGATGGGAACACCGGGCGGGTCCCTCCGCCCGGGGTTCGGTTAGAGTAGGGTGGGGGAGTTAATCCTCCCCCGGGGTTTATTGTAGCTAGGAGTGAGCCAGTTGTATACCTCGGGTGAATCCTGGCTCCTCCTACATAGCTTGGGAGGGTGTGGAGTTTTAGTGGGTTGGCCTGGGGAGGGGGGCGCCGCGCTGCGCGCGACGACCCCCGCCCTAGGAGAGCCCCACATAACCCCGGTTCCTCCCCAGGGGGCCGGGGTATGCGTACTGCATTTCTCCACATTAAAAAAAAAAGGATAGGGTTAGGATAGGGTTAGGATATGGTTAGGATAGGGTTAGGATGGGGACTGAGGTCATGTGGCGTTTACAGTGGTGACTCTGATCCACTGTCGATTTCGGTCTCTCGGTGTGAGAGAGTCACATGACTAAAATCCTCTCACTCCACCTCCTCGTGGTGGTCCCCGGGCACCCTCTGCGGAGGGTGGCTAACGGAGTGAGGGGTGCGGGGGGGAGGGGGTCGCGTGTTTTTGGGGTGTATTTTCGGGGCTTCTATTGTTCTATTTACTAGGATTCCTTCTTTCTTTTACTGTCCCTTCAGTTTTTACTTACCTTTTGTTCTACTTACCATTTTGTTTACCTCTTTTGTTACACTTACCTGTTTTCTGCTATACCTACCTTTTTGTTACACTACCTTACCTTTTTGTTACACTTACCTTTTCTGCTATACTTACCTTTATGTCTACCTTTTGTCTACCTTTTGTTTACTTACCTGTCTCACTTACCTTGTGTTCTCAGTTGTTGTTGCGGTGAGCCGGTCCCCTTCTTTGTCCTCCCTGGGCTATCCGTGAGATGGTCCAGTGGAGCCGGGATGGGCCACAAAATGCGGGTGGGTTCTTTATTTTTACTTACCTAATTTTATTTTATTCTACTTAAATTTTCATTTTTACTTACCTTGCTATACTTACCTTCCTTCCTCCTTTCTGTTTTTCGGTCCTCTTCTGTGGGGGTCCTTTTCTGGGTGGGCAGCACGTGATCCTCTCTCCTCTTCGGGACGGATTTATGGTACGGGTTTTGGACTGTTAGAGAGTTCTTGGTCTGGCCCAGCCGCAAATGGGCCTGAGTTCCTGGATGCCACGACCTAAAAAAATAACGATTACTGAGTCAGGGGGTGGATCCCCCAGCTCCGGCACAGGGAGGGGGGGCGAGCGGCCCCTCCCTGGGTCGTCATCCTACGACCGCGAGCTGACGGGTGCGGACCACTTGGCCCCGTCAGAAGTAAGTATGACAAGTGAGCGACTAGGGTCGACCAACACGGCAATGAAAAATGACATGATTTTTAATACGGAACAAATAGAACAAAAGATACGAAAGGATGCTGATGAGTTAGGCGATAGTATTGTTCTCGTACTTTCAGATTCACAAGAAGGTGACTCAACTATAAAACCTGAGGTGGGGATTTATAGTCCTATGGTTCCTAGAGACTCGAGGATGATGCCTTGGGCGTCAACACCAAATAAGAATTTGGAAGATAGAGAGGAAAATGTTTTTACCCCGAGTAAAACATTAGTCAGAAGTCCACCTCTTGGATCAGTTCCATTGAAAGAAACTGCTTCGGTAGAAGTATCTACAGAAGATAAAACATCTCAGGTCAAACCAAAAATCATAAATATCACTGAGTTTAACTTTCAGAAGGTAATGGCTGCCGTAAATGAAAAATCTAAAACTAAGGAAATGGGTAAAGCTACGAAACAAATTAGGCCTCGTTCGCATTCGGCTTCTGATGCAAATGTGACGCAGGATAAATTAGAGGTGCTTGAATTCGAATTTGAGTGCGAACAAGAGCAGGAGTCCCCAGAACAGGAGAGGAAAAGAAAGCGAACCTCAAATAAGGATGCGTTGTATAAACAGGCGAATGTCAACACGTCCGTCAAAAACATGGCAGAGGCCCTTAAAAGCCTTTTTGAGATGATTAAGGGCCGTGAAGACGTCAAGTTGAGTGTCAAGTCTGCGGTTACTAGATCCATTTGCACGTTCAATGATTTACAGAGGACTCTCAAGGGTGTTAGCATGAGAAATAGATCTACAAGTCGTGGTAGAAACGCTAGTTGCTCTCCAACTCCGTCTAGGGATAGGGTGGAGAGGGAAACACTGAAAGAGATAAAGCAGAACGTTACCAAGTGTGATGCGAATACCCAGACAGAGGAGAAAAAGAAGAAAGGTACTTACGATGCGTATGTTCAGACTGACGAAAAAGATGATAATGCCATGGAGATAGATAAAAAGACTTTGGTGACCCGTAGTATAGGCACGCAAACTGGAAATCCAGAATTTCTGGATTCTGACGAGTTGAGTTCCTGGAACAATAAAGAAATTGATTATAAAACTTTTACCAGCTTCCAAGACAGAGTTTGGAATAAGAATACCTATCAGAGAACCACTATTTCATATGATAGCGTGTTAAAAACCAAAGACATGGATATCGCGTGCTTCATACCGGCCGATTTTAAAGATATTAAAGGACCAGATAAGGTCATTATGGATAATTACCATGGACTAGAGGACCTGAAGGCTCAAAATCCGGCTTTAGGGTCGGTACTCTGTCTGGTGGTTGCCACCTGTCTTGCCGGAAGGAAGAACGACTCAAACACTGGTAGGCTAATTAAAGAAAAGCATATTTTTCATTTAATAGATAGAAATAAAAGCGAAGACACTGTAAATGTGGAAGTGGTGTATAACTCCATTAAAGAATTAAAAGACGTAGCAGTAGAGAATAATAGGAAAAATATTGCTATAAACCTACAAAACGATATGGAACCTACCTTATTTAGGAAAATGGTTGAAGCCATCTTCCTCGGAACCGACATCATGGTTAGTGTCCATGGTAACTTCAAGAAAGAAATTAAAAAGCGAAATTTTGACGTTGAGACTGTTGCCATAAATAACGGTACGACATCTTATGCCGAAACATTAAAATCTCTTAAGTGCAAGATTGATGTAGAAGAGGAGGGCTTCTCCATTGCAGGAGTTAGATCCGGTAGAAATGGCGAAGTACTCGTTTCACTTAAAGGTGATGGAAAAAAGGCTGCTAGTTTCAGCTCTATGGTCAACGAGAGAATTACGGGAGCCAAAGCGTCTGTAGGAGGTAGAGCTTCCCAGAAGAAGGTCCTGCATCTTAAACAATTGGATGGTGATGTCACGGTGGATGATATCCAAAATGCGATACGTAAATACTTACCCGATATCAATGTGGATGAAGTCTTGATTAAAGCTTTACGTCCGGCTTTTTCTGGAAGACTTAATGCGACGGTCATTACTACTCCGGAGGTGGCTAGAAAGTTACTGGAGTGTCGATCTCTCAGGGTAGGTTGGGGACCCTGTCGTATCGTGGAGAGAGAAGACATAATACAATGTTTCAGGTGCAGGGACTTCGGACACGTAGCCAGAGATTGTAAGGGAACAGACAGGTCAAAATTGTGTCGTAAGTGTGGAAAGGAAGACCATCGAATCCAAGACTGTAAAGAAGAAAAAGAGAGATGTATAATCTGCTATCAAGAGGGCCATAGAGATGGGGGGTATCGCTGCCCAGCATATCGTAAAGCTCTTGAGTCCCTAAAGTACAAAGACCGTAGAAAAAACGTGGTCCCCTTAGGTGATGATAAAAAATTAAATCGACATGAGTTTAAGAAGACTTATATTGAAAAAACTGATAATGGATAAATCACACTTACCTGAAGTAATTACCGGAGTGGCGGGCCCTTCAGGACATGCTTCGCTGGAAAATATAAAGGTCAATATTAATATAATTAGAAAGTGGAAGAAAAAAGAAACTAATACCTACCTGGATGCGGTACCACCGCTTAATCCAAAACCTATGTTTGATGATGTTGAGCCTGAAAATAAAAGGAGTAGTACTTACCTGGAAGAGTTATCGCCGCTGTCCGCCGTTCTGGTAGATTCGCTGTCCGCTCATCCTGAACCTGTAAATAAAAAAGACATAAGAAAAGAGAAGAAAACGATTAGTACTTACCCGGAAGAGTTACCGCTGCTATCCGCCGTTGTGGTGGATCCTCAGTCCGCTCATCCTGAACCTGTAAATAAAAAAGACATAAGAATAGAGAAGAAAACGATTAGTACTTACCCGGAAGAGTTACCGCTGCTATCCGCCGTTGTGGTAGATCCTCAGTCCGCTCATCCTGAACCTGTAAATAAAAAAGATATAAGAAAAGAGAAGAAAACGACTAGTACTTACCCGGAAGAGTTATCGCTGCTATCCGCCGTTGTGGTAGATCCTCAGTCCGCTCATCCTGAACCTGTAAATAAAAAAGACATAAGAAAAGAGAAGAAAACGATTAGTACTTACCTGGAAGGGTTACCGCTGCTATCCGCCGTTGTGGTAGATCCTCAGTCCGCTTATCTTGAACCTGTAAATAATAAAGACAAAAGAAAAAGGAAAGTGAAAAAAAAGCTCGAGGTTGAAAGCAAAAACAATGATCCAACCAATCTTAGAAAAACTGATGTGGAGGTAGATACTTACCGGGTTGTTCCATTGGTGCTGCCCTCTGCTGATGAAAACGATCCTGGGCCTAATACGGTTCCGGCGGTGGTGGAGTCTCGGTCTGAGCCTGTAAATGATAGGAAGTTTAAACTACTGCAAATTAACCTTAATAGGTGCAGAAATGCCCAAGACTTAATGTATCAAATGGCGGCTGAATCAGATGCAGACGTGGTAGCCATCTCCGAACCATGGCGTCCACCGGACACATGGTTTTCGGATGAACGTGGTGATGCTGCAATATGGGTGAGGAAAATCCCCCAGGGAAATGATGGCCTAAAACAGGTAACGCGTGGTGAGGGTTTTATTGCGGTTAAATTGGGTACTATAGTTGTATTAAGTGGTTACCTGTCCCCAAACATTTCATTCCAAGACTATGAAGACAAGATTATGGAGATTGAGAGGGAGATAGGATCCCTTAACACTAAAAGTTATATAGTAATAGGTGACTTTAATGCCAAATCGCCTGCATGGAAATCTGATCGTCTCGACTCCAGAGGTGTCTGCCTGATGGAAATGTTTGATAGGATTGGCCTTGTCCCCACAAGAAGTAAGGGGAAGTATACTTACATGAAAAATAATCGCTATTCCTTGATTGACGTCATGGCATGCGGGGAGGAATGTGCCCGTCACTTGATCGATAGTAGGGTTCTGCATGGTGTCTTCTCAGCCTCTGACCACCTATATGTTCTGCACGTCCTCGGGCAAAATAAACCCCTGAAAATAAAAAGAGCTAAGAAGCTAGATGAAAATAAATTTATACGGACTTATAAAATATTTACATATCAGATTGACCCAATGAAAATCAATGATCGCGAGGACGTGGATGCTTTCATCAGGTTGGTGGAATTTATTTACGAAAACTCTTGCAAAACTCTTCCTCCTTCAATAGGAAATAAAAGAGAAGTCTACTGGTGGAGCGAGGAGTTAACGGCTCTAAGGAAAAAATCTCATTATGCTAGAAGAAAGTTACAGCGCGCTAGAGTAGCAGGCAGGACTTGCGAGATCAATAAGAGAATTTACGATTGCAGAGAAGCTAAAAGGAGTTTAAAATACGCAATTATAAGAGCTAAACAGAACTCTTGGAAGAAGCTAGTCGATCAAGTTGATGAAGATATATGGGGTAGACCATATAAAATGGTCCTTAAAACAATTGCAGGGAATCATCCTCCGGTGAAATTAGACAATGATGAGGTAGATGCATTAGTTACCAAATTGTTTCAAACATCTCCATCGGTTCCGTCTAAGCCAACTAAATATATGTGGGCTGGATTTTATGATACTAATGATCATCCTATCACTCAAGAAGAAATTGGAGAGGCGATCAAGTGCGTTAAAAGAAAAGCAGCTGGTGTTGATGGCTTACCGTCAGAGGTTGTATGGATCCTGGGCCAAATAGCGTCCAGGCATCTTACGCATGTATTCAACGTTTGCTATAATTTAGGTTATTTCCCCGATATGTGGAAAATAGGAAGACTCGTGTTAATCCCCAAAAAACCGGGTGCTGACGGGATTACTGGCTGGAGGCCCCTGTGTATCTTGTCGAACTTGGCAAAAGCCTTCGAATATTGTCTGAAGGTAAGACTATTAGAGTACATTAAGTTCGAGCAAAATCAATTTGGTTTTAGTAAAGGCAGGTGCACGATACACGCAATGGATGGAGTGATTGGCATGTGGAATAGAGCTAAGAAAAAGAATGCTCATTGTGTGATGGTCTGCTTAGATGTCAGAAATGCATTCAATGCCTTAAAATGGAATAATATCCTTAAGGCATTAGGAAAAAGAAAGGTGCCCACTAGACTTTTCAACATTATTGGATCGTACTTACGTGATAGATGTATTAACGTAGATGATAGATCTTTTTCTGTTTATGCCGGGGTTCCTCAGGGATCAGTGCTGGGCCCACTATTGTGGAATTTACAGTACGACGGCCTTCTGAAAACCAGTCTTCCCCGATGTTCTGCGCTCTTCGGCTTTGCCGATGATGTTGCCCTAGTGGTCACCGGTTCCAGCATAAATAAAGTGTCAGACGCTGCAAATGAGTCATTGAGAATAATAAAGAAATGGTTTGACGAGAACGAGCTAGAATTGGCTAGCGAAAAGACTGAGATGATTTTACTTACCGGGCGTAAAAAGACTCCAGGACTTAATATTTCCTTGGATGGATATGTTTTGCAGCCAGTGATATGTGCTAAATATTTGGGCATGATATTTGAGGGCAACCAAACCTTTGGCCGACATATAGAATATGCGTTCAAGAAAGCGGCCAAGGTAGCTGGTACTTTGTCTAGAATAATGACCAATGTTGGAGGTGGCTCACACCAGACCAGGGCCTTATATTACCGGGTCGTCGAATCGGTTCTCCTCTACGCAGCGCCGGTTTGGTCCGTTGCGGTCTCCAATAGCTGTAATAAGAAAAAAATTAATAAGTTACAGAAGATTGCGCTAACAAGAATCTGCAGGGCCTATAGAACGGTGTCCCTAGACGCTTTATGCGTACTAACCGGGTTTCCTCCGTGGACGCTCATTATTGAGGAAAGGATAAAAATCTTCAGGAGATCCTTAGACCTTGATAGGGAAGACGATAATTTCCGCAGTAAAATGGCTGAAGTTAAAAAAGAGGAAAGGTGTATAACCTTGGAAAAATGGCAAACTCGGTGGGATAATGCAATGTACGGCAGAACTACGTACAAACTTATCCCAAATATAAAGGACTGGGTTGAATGGGGACCGCCCATTCTAAATTATCGAGTTACCCAATTTCTTACTGGGCATGGTTGCTTTGGGGATTACCTTTACAAAAGGAAAAAATCTAGCACAGACATCTGCCTGGCGTGCTCGGAGACCCAAGACGGGGTTGAGCATACGCTGAATGAATGTACCAGATGGGAAGATAGTAGGAAAAATCTCTCCGATAGTTTAGGTGACATACGCTGGGATAACCTAATTAAACTCCTAAAGGAAGAAAATTCTAGGAGCAAAATTATTGGTTTCATAAACGACATAATGAAAGAAAAAGAAAGTCTCGAAAGCGAAAAACAAAAAAAGGAAAGAAAGGAGAGAATAGATGAAGTAAATAGACTAAAACGGACCCAGAAAAAATGTGCCAACGCTGCAAAACGCGGCAAGAATAGGAAGAAATAAATGTAGTTATATTAAAGTTTGTTATGTGTATTGTTACGTCCCGGATGGGGGTCGTAACGTGTTTATGGACTTTGACGATCTTCGGTCCACGTGGCACGTACGTCCACGTCTGACCAGGCCCGATGTTTCGGTTGTCCGAGGGAGATAATAAACGGGAACGGGGAATTAGCGAAGTCGCGTTGCTGCTAGAATGGGAACCGCGATTTACGACACGTAACGGTACTCTTATACAATCGCGAAGGTTCCGGGCGGTCCCTGACGTCACAGTGATCGTGGCACGGCGTGCGAATCGAATTCTTGGGAGGACGGATTATGACGCGATAATCCGTGTTCCTCCGATTGTACCGGGCCCTGGTGGGCTCAGACGTACGAGGGGGAACACCGATTTAAGAGATCTGACAGTTTTTGACGTTTGGTATGCAACTCGGGGAGATCCGTGCGCGAGAATCCGTGTTCCTCCGATTGTACCGGGCCCTGGTGGGCTCAGACGTACGAGGCGGAACACCGATTTAAGAGGTCTGACAAATTTGACGTTTAATGTGTAACTCGGGGAGATCCGTGCGCGAGAATCCGTGTTCCTCCGATTGTACCGGGCCCTGGTGGGCTCAGACGTACGAGGCGGAACACCGGATTTTTCTTGACCACAATTGTCAGTAGTTGGATCGGCACCGACGTCGTATCGCGCGCACTCACTTGCACTTGTGTTCCTCTCGTCCGTGTCGAGATGGTTTACTTGGGTCTCGCTGCCCTGTCGTCGGACGACAGGGGGAGGGAGCAGATAGGCGGTAGAAAATGGGGTTTTAGTAGTACCACCTCAAGATGAGGGAGCGGCGGAGGGCGTAGCGTTCGTAACGCGGGTCGTCGATACTAATATCTTCCAGCGAAGGGAAGTTCGGGACGTAAATGAAAGGCACGAGTCTCCACGGGGGAGGATTCGCGGCGGGACGAACCTCGGACGTTCCGTTTTCCGCGATTTGAGCGTACCGCTCGTATCGTGGATCTTCGGTGTCGATCCCTTCTGGCGGAGGGTAGCTCGGCGTGAATGTGATAGGCACTAGTTTCCACGGCGGAGAACTCGCGGGTTGACGGACCTCAGGTACCTTATCCCGGACGATCTCCTTCGAACTAACGATTCGAACCGTACCGGTGAACTTGATTTCTCTGAGGATGCGCGGGGGTTTCCGGATCCCGAGATTCCGGTCGTAGGTGGTCCCTTTTCCCTCCCGGAAGAGTCCTCCGAACAATCTCTTAAGTTGGTACTTGCGACCTGCGCGACGCGGCATTCGAAACACTATAAGGGCACAACCACACTGACGTAATCGCACAACACAAAAGGAGAACAGAAAATAAAAGAAAAGAAAATAAGTAAATTAAATCAACGTGTAATAACTAAAAGAAAGTGGCTGAATACAAAATTACGCGATAGCTACGAAAACGAAAATTAAACTAGAGCACTGCACGATGGCGAGATAACGACACGAACACGATATAAATGAAATAACCATAACTAAACTTAGGGATTAACGCAATTCAGAATTCGATAAACGAAACTAAAATTAATTAACTATGATAGAACAACGCGCACTAAACTAAATTACGAACTAGAATTATAATACGAATATAGCAAGATACGATGCGATCAGGTCAGATGACTAGGAATTAGAAGAGCGAAGTGAATTCAAGAACTGTTGCGAAGAACTAGAACTAGAAGAGTGAAGCGAATTCGAGAAACTGTTGCGAAGAACTAGAACTAGAAGAGTGAAGCGAATTCGAGAAACTGTTGCGAAGAACTAGAACTAGAAGAGTGAAGCGAATTCGAGAAACTGTTGCGAAGAACTGACTCAGAGCGCGAATCTTGCCATATTTATAATGGGAGCGCGGACCATAAGAATTCGGTGGAGCGTGACATTAATTGTTCTCGATCATACGATTTATACTATTGTTCTTCGTGTCACTATTATTCGCGAATGTTCGATAAACACCTGTAATAGCTGTTGCTATGCCAGGGTTCGCTCGCACCGGCGTCTCATGGTTGTGGTTTGATTTGAATACATATATATATGTATATATATATATATATATATATATATATATATACATTTTGATACATAAATGTACACTTTGATTGACCCGGGACGAAAATAGAATTAAAATCGGCGTAACGGCCACGATTCGTTCGCGCGAATTATATATCCCGAGAATTTGTTTGTTCGCGCAAATGCTGAAGCAAAACGTTGGTACGACGTAACAGTATATATATTTTATAATTCTTTGTTTTTATTTAGTAGTATATACCTGTACCTGTATATACCTGTATATAAAGTGTAAAGGAAAATAGAAATTTTATTGTAAATAATAATAATATTAGTGTAAATACCTGCATGTAAATGCGTGAAGAATTGTATAATACCTGTATATAGTTATAATCAAAACCAATACTTGGTGTTTTGTTTTGATTGAATACTCCAAACCATCACTGCGCGAAGAAATGCTGAATAGGCGGCCGCGTGGTGTTGATTGATACCTAGTTTTGGAAGGAGGTGGGTTTTCTCGTTTCCCCCTCGTTAAAAAAAAAAAAAAAAAAAAAAGGATAGGGTTAGGATAGGGTTAGCTTAACAAGCACCTGGCAAAAATAGGGAAGGCAGAAACGAGCACATGCTCGCTATGCGAGGAAGAAGAGGAAACACCGGAACACATAGTCAGGAATTGTGCAGCGCTGCTGCACAAAAGAAGAACCATTTTGGAGGCGAATCTCATCGAGGGAGAAATCTTAGATGCGATACCATGGAAGAAGGTCAAACGCTTCATGGAGGTGGTGGACCCATGGAAATACTAAAGGCAACGGAAAGAGGGAATAACGGAAAAGAGGAAAAAGAGGGAAAAGAAAATAAAGGAAGAACGAGAGGAAGCAGGTCAGGTGATAGGCAATGTATAGGCACTGCTCTGAGGCTACGAAAGTGGCCAATGATGGACCCCGCCTGCCGAAACACCTGGTCTGCCGACACTAGGGAGAAGAAGGAAGGACGAAAAAGAAAAAGGAGGATAAGGAAGAGAAGAAGAGGAAAGAAGAGAGAGGGAGGAAGAAAAAGAAACAGAGACAGAGACAAGAATGAGTAAGAGAGGGAAAAAAAAGGAGGAGGAGAGAGAAGTGCAGGAAGGAAAGGAATGAGAAGGGAGAACAGAGGGAAGGAAAAAAGGGAAAAGAAAGAGGGGTAGGAGAAAGGAAGCAAAATGGGAAAAGGGGAAAAAAGGAAGGAGGTAAAAACGAGAAAAACAAAGGAAAGAACAGAAGGAGAGAAGAAGGAAGAGAGAGAAAGAGAATAAAAGAAGAAATATACATACTAAGGAAAAACGGAAACCAAATGGAAAGAGGAGAGAGGAAAGAGAAGAGAGGAAAAAAAAACGAGAAGAACAAGGGAAAAAGAGAAGTGAAGGGAACGCGAGGAACAAACACGGACAAAAAAGAAGAACAAGAAAACAGGGTGGAACAGAGGACGGAGAAACAAGACGGAATTAGGAAATGGAACACAGGAAAGAAGGAAGCAGAGGAATAGAACAAAAGAAACAAGGAAACATACGCAGGAACAAGAGGAGACAGGATACAAAGAGACAAAGTGAAAAGGATAACCATAGGAAAGTAACAACAGGGAGAACAAAGGACCAACGTACAGGAACAAGAGGGAAGGATCAACGAACAGAGAGTACAAGACAAGGTAGCAACGAACAAGGTGATACCGAAAGGAACAAAAAAGGATCAGAGAAGACAAACAAAGCAGGAAAAGAAAGAAAGGAGCACACACGAAAGGAACGAGAACAGGGAAGGCAACAAAGGGAGAAACAAAGGGAAGAACTGAAAAAGAAAAGTAACAAAAAAGGGGAAAAAGAGGAGAACATCACAGAGAGAACCAAGAATGGGAAACATCTGGAAACAATAAAAAAGAGGAGAAAACGCTACACAAATGGGAACGCAGAACAAATACAGGAAAACAACGAAGCAAGGCAGACGCACAAGGAACAAAAAAGAAAGGAAACGTACAAAGGGAAACTAATAACAAGGGCCAAAGAACAGGAAATCATACGAAGGATCAATAGAGGGAGGAAAAGAGAAAGGGACAAGAAACGGGAAGAATTAGCAACGAGTCAAACTCGAAAGAAGGCAAAAGAGACAACGAAAAGAGACATCATAACGCAAGGACAGGAACCAAGGGAGAGAACCACAAGGACTAACGAGAAGGCTACAACAAAAAAAAGGGGACAGACCGACAGAAACGAAACAACAAAGGGAACAAGAGCAGGACAAGAAGAGAAGGGAAACAAGGTGAAGGGAACAACTTAGGAGAAACTAATACCGGGACACACCCGGAAGATGGGTAAAAGGAGTCAATGAAAAGAGACACCATAACGCAAGGACAGGAACCAAGGGAGAGAATCACAAGGACTAACGAGAAGGCCACAACAAAAAAGAGGACAGACCGACAGAAACGAAACAACAAGGGAAACAAGAGCAGGACAAGAAGAGAAGGGAAACAAGGAGAAAGGAAACAACTTAGGAGAAACTAATACCGGGACACACCCGGAAGATGAGTAAGAAAAGGAGACAACGAAAAGAGACATCACGACGCAAGGCTAGAAGTCAAGGGAGAGAATCATAAGGAGCAACGGGAAGGCAACAATAAAAGGAGACAGACCAACAGGAATGGAACAATAAGGGGAAACAAGAATAGGATCATGAAAGAGAGAAACAAGTTAGAAGGGAAACAAGGCAGGAGGAACCAACATCGGGACACACCCGGAGGATGGGCAAAAGAGACAATGAAAAGAGACATTGCAACGCAGAGAACAAACGCGAGGAAGGCAAACATAAAGGAAGAGAACAACAAGGAGCAACGGAAAAGGCAAGAAGACAGAGAACGAATAATAAGGAGAAGGGAACAGGAAGCGCAAAAACTGGAAACAACACGACAAGGAACAACGAGCCAAAGGAAGAAACGGAGGAACACGAACAAGGTTCAAAAACGAAGGATCAACAGCAACAGGAAAACTACCCCCAAGTGCAAACAACAAAGGACCATCTCACAAGGAAGCGAACAAAGGTGGAACAAAAGGGAAACGGCATAAGGAACCCCCGAAAAAGCAACAACCGAAGGCGAAACAGCCCAATAAAGGAACAACAACAGACACTCACAGGGAAGCAAACAGACAAACAGGAGACAAACCTGAATGGGCGAAGCCGGAAGGAAGGCAGCACAAGCTCGCACTTCCACCGGACCCCGAGAGCGATGGTCACGCTTGAAATTTCACCAGCCATAGAACCTAGTGCGGCTAGAGTCCCCCCCCCCCAACCCAATACGCGGCAGGCTCGGCAAGGAAAGACCGCATGGAAGCGATATTCCAGCCTCGGCAGGAATTTCGCTGAAGTCGGATCGGACCCCAAGTTGATGCGTACGCATTAGGGTGGGAAGCCTTCGAGGGCGAAGACCGTATGAACGCGATATACCGGTCTTCACTGGTATTTCGCCGAAGTCGGATCGGAGTCCGAGGGGGTCGAACACATAGTACGCAAATTCATCCCAACGATCGTAAAGGCGCGGCCCCTTGCTCTTGAAACACCCGTAGAAGCGTAGAGTAGCCTATCCTAATCCAGGGTGGGAGTGGGTAAGTCCCGGACAGCCGGGATAGACTAGGGAAAGGGAAGTAAGACTCGCAGGCGCACGACATGGTTCTATGGTGAAGAGGGGGGGCCAACTGGGCAGGTGTGGCGAACCTGCATGATCCGAGGGTGAGCACGGCCCGACGTACGCTCCGAGCCGTAAAACGCTCAAAAATCCATATATGATAGGTAGAATGGCCGACTCACCGATGACGATCGCTTCCCTGATTAGTAGACCGACCGCTCTGAAAGTTGCCCGGGCTATAAAAAGCAGAGCGGCGGTCGAACGCAGTGGTATTTGCAACCCTACGGGGCCGAGAGCCGGTCGCCATATGAAACTGACTACTCTGTCGGTGTGCGATCGGGAGAGGGGAGGTGCCTGGCGGCACCACCCCCTCTCCCGCAAGGATAGGGAGGAGTGCCGATCACTTCTGCCCCGGCTGAATTTACTACTACTACTACTACTACTAGGATAGGGTTAGGATACCATACAAGACGGTAATGAAAAAAGTGAAAAGCTCGCTTCCACCTCCGGATATCTCAAAAGAATTTGCGAGAAAGATCCTAGACAGTTTATTTCCCAGGAGAGATAACGAAAGAGCAAACGATAACGACAAGGAAAATTCGGACAAAGTCCGCAAAGAGGAAGATAATCAAGACACCCAAATAGATGGAGAATTAATAAATCCAGAAGAAGTGAGAAATGCCGCCAAACTACTCACCAAGGGAAAAGCGGCGGGCCTGGATAAGATCCCTCCAGAAGTGATCAAGGAGCTGGCCTTATACCGTCCGGATGTTTTCGCTGCTGCCTTCAACGGCATTTTGAAGAGGAGCAAAATGCCGGAAACCTGGAAGGAAGCGAGAACCATATTACTAAGAAAACCAGGAAAAGATCAAAATACCCCTGCGGCCTACAGACCTATTTGTATTATTAACACATTATCTAAATTATTCGAATATGTCATTAAAAATAGATTCTTTGCAGTGTTTGGACAACATCCTTTCAGAGAAAACCAATACGGCTTTGCAAAAGAAAAATCTACTATACACGCATTGAAGGTACTGAAAGAAAAAATTAAGGAAGGTATTAGTAAACAGAGATATCAATTAATAATCGCATTGGATATCAAAAATGCTTTCAATTCTTTAAATTGGACATGCATCTTTGAGGAATTAGAAAAAAGAGGAACACCTAAATATCTGATCAATATAACTAAGGAATATTTCAAAAACAGGTACATATATTATGACTCACTTGATGGAACGATTAAAATTCAGATGGAAAAGGGAGTGCCGCAGGGGTCGGTCCTAGGCCCGCTCTTTTGGAACCTGGTATACGATGGGATCTTGAGAATCTCCCTTCAGAAAGGCTGTACTATAATTGCCTTCGCGGATGATTTGCTCTTGTTGGTAGAAAAAAGCTCACTAGAATCTTTGAAATTATGCGCGGAAAGTTCCATTGATACCCTAATGATCTGGCTAAAGGAGGTAGGATTAGAGCTCGCGGCAAACAAAACAGAAATTATGTTTACTAACAAGAAAACAATTAAAGAAGATTTTAAAATAAAAGTAAATAACATAGACATTTTCCCCTCCCAGCAGTTAAAATACCTGGGAATCACTTTCGACTACAAAAGCTTATTTAGAGATCATATAGTAAACATCACAAACAAAGGAATTAAAACTATGTCGACATTAGCAGGATTTATGGCAAATAAAGGTAAACTCAAACAGAACGGCAGGAAATTATACTTCAATGTCCTGGAATCTATAGTACTATATGGTGCCCCAATCTGGGCCGATGCTCTAAAAAACTCCAAGAATAGCGAGATCATTAGGAAAACACAAAAAATCGGTTTAGCAAGAGTGATTTCAGCCTATAAATCCGTATCATTTGACGCGCAATGCGTAATATCGGGCGTAACCCCATGGAATTTAAAAGTACAGGAGAGACTCAATAGATTAGAGTGGGAAGAATTTTACTTACAAGCGTTGATAGAACCTTCAGGAAGACCAAGAAGAACGGCAGCCTCGAGAATAGGGCGAGGGAGATACAGGGAACACTCACCAGAAATCCAGGAATGGCTGGAAAATAGAAACGACACGTACCTGGAAAACGCACCACCAGATCCGGCAGAGCTCCACGATGAAATCCACGAAGAATTGAGCCCTGAAATCAAAAAGAAGAAAATCAAAAAATGGACAAAGAGAAAAGCAGAAGAAAAAACAATTGCAATATGGCAAAGAAGCTGGGAAGAATCGAAAGAAGGCAGATGGACACACGAATGGATTCCAGACATAAAAACCTGGATAAATAGGAAACACGGCAAATTAAATTTCTACCTAACGCAAGCCCTCTCAGGGCATGGTGTTTTCAATTCTTTCAGATTCAGAATAGGGAAAACGGCAAGCCAAGGATGCTGGTATTGTGAGGAATTGGACGACCCGGAGCACACCTTATTCGAGTGCAAAGAATGGGAAGTACAAAGGGAGAATCTAAGGACCAATCTAGGAGGAGGAGGAATTGAGCTGACGTGCGAAACAATTAGAAATAAGATAATAAACTCTGAGAAGCACTGGAACGCCTTCCAAACCTTTTGCAGTGAAATCCTAGCAATAAAAGAAGAAGAAGAAAGAAGAAGAGACAACGACAAAAGAGGCGAGTAATCGACTAAGGAAATAACCAAGCAAACAAAATAATGAATTGAAAAACACTTGATACTGTAATGATTTTTGTTTCTTTTTCTTTTTCGAGTTAATATAGCCTCACAGGGAGCAACAGAGGGCCGCCGAGGTGAAAGGAGAGGAGAGACGAGGGGGATGGAGGAGCCAGGAGGTCCGAGACGAAAAGGAGAAATAACGAACCTGCGGAATGCGAGAGAGCGGATCCGGGTTGCCGCAGAGTACCCTGTTTCCTCGAGGATTCATCCAGGACTCACCTAAAAACCAACTCTTTTCCCCGCACAAAGACGGCCCTTGGAAACCCCTGTGAGGAGAAGAAGAAAAGGAAAAAAAGATCAGTATAACAAAACAGAAATTTAATTAAGAAAATGTTTTATGTTAACATAATTATCAGTAACGATATTATATAGTAGAATTAGAATACGGAAGTATTATATTTAGAATGTACATGCCTCACATGCTCGTTAAATCAATTATTGCTAATCTAGAATATTTAGGTATATTAGAATCGAAGAGACTGAACATAAGACAGTTCAAATTCGGCGCGCAAAGTTTACCGTGAATTTAACCGCACGTATAATATACGCGAAGGTAGGCAGCCAAGGTGAAATCGAATTATTTAATTAGGATAGGGTTAGGATAGGGTTAGGATAGGGTTAAGGGGCGCAGTGGCTCAGTGGGTAGAGCGCGCGCCTACGGACCCCGTGGTCGCGGGTTCGATCCCCGACGCGGCACCTCTGGAAATACTCCATGTGCTCTATAAACTGTGGTGCCCTCAGGTGGTTCGGAACCCACCTTTATAAAAAACTGTAGGTCCCGTTGCGATGCGACGTAAAAAAAAAAAAAAAAAAAACGGAACAACAAACCTCTAAGGGAAAGGTCAGATGGACGGAGCTATTTGCTGAACATCGACCGGACCCGGGGATGATGGTCACATCCAAACAATCAGTCATTATTCCGAGAATGTGTCAAGCCCACCCAATGAGGCGGGAGCACGATGGAACTGATATCTATGCTCCGAAGGAGAAAGATTTCGGCGAAGTTGGAGCGACCGACCTCCGTCACCCCATCGCGTTTAGTAGGACGGCAAGTGATGACCGAATGGAGGTGATGTTCCCGCGCGAGCGGGAATTTCGCCGAAGTCGGATCGGATCCCAAGTTTGCAATATATGTACAGACATATACTAGAATCACCCCCACGAAACTCTCGCGATCGCGTCCATTGTTCTTTGCAAAGCCCGTAGAGTCACAGCTTAGCCTATCCTAACCTTGGGGAGGGAGTGGGTAAGTCGCTGGATAGCAGCGACAGAGTAGGGACGGGATTCGAACTTGACACATTCAACCAAGGAATATGGCGAAGGTGGGGGGAGCCAAAACACGGGCAGGCGAGGCACCCTGCAGGTCCGAAGGTGAGAGGGTCCGACGTTCACTCCGAGCCTTAAAACCGCTCAAAAAATCCGAAAACTAGGTAGCATGGCCCTTCTCATCGATGACGACCGGACCCATCATAGTAAGTCGCAGACTCCGAAAATGGCCCGGGCCGAATAAAATGGAGGAACGGCGGAACGATGGGAAAACTGCAACCCCTAGTGGGCCGAGCTGCCGGCAGCGCCGTTTATGATACTGGTGTATACCGGTGTGCCTTAAGGAAGTGAGGGGCGGACGACCCGCTACTCCTCCCCGGCAATGTAATTACTACTACTACTACTACTACTACTACTAGGATAGGGTTAGGATAGGGTTAGCTCTGAGGCCACGGTAGTGGCCGATGATGGACCCCGCCTGCCGAAACACCTGGTCTGTCGACACTAGGGAAAGAAAGGAAGGACGAAGGAAAAGGAAAAGAAGGAAAAAAAAAGAGGAAAGGGAAAAAGGGAAAAAAAGGAAGAAAAGAAGAGAGAGGGAAGAAGAAAGGAAACAAAGATAGAGAGAAGAGGGAGAAAGAGAGGAAAAGGAAAGGAGGAGGAAAGAGGAGTGAAGGAAGGAAAGGAATGAGGAGAGAGAATAGAGAGAAGGAAGGAAAAGGAGAAAGGAAAGAGGGAAGGAAAAAGGAAGCGAAGTGGGAAAAAGGAAAAGAAAAAAGGGGAAAAAAAAGAGGAAGGAGAAAAACGTGAAAGACAACGAAAAAGAACAGAAGAAGAGAAGAAGGAAGAGAGAGTGAGAAAAAGAAAAAAAAAAGAAAAACATAAATACTAAGGAAAAACGGAAACCAAACGAAAGGAGGAAAGAGGAAAGAGAAGAGAGGAAAAGAGGAAAGAAGGGAAAAGCGAGGAACGAACACGGATAAAAGGAAACAAGGGAAAAAGGGCGAAATAGAGGACAGAGAAACAAAACGGAAGAAGGAAATGGAACACAGGAAAGAAGGAAGCGGAAGAACGGGACAAAAGAAACAAAGAAACATACGCAGAAACAAGAGGAGACAATATACACAGGGACAGAGTGAAAAGGATAACCACAGGAAAACAACAACAGGAAGAACAAAGGACCAACTGACAGGAACAAGAGAGAAGGATCAACGAACAAAGAGTACAAGACAAAGAAGCAACGAACAAGGAGAAACCGAAAGAAACAAAAGGACCAAAAGAAGACAAACAAAGCAGGAAAAGAGAGAAAGGAGCACACATGAAAGGAACAAGAACAGGGAAGGCAACAAAGGGAGAAACAAAGGGAAGAATCGGAGAGGAAGGAAACAAAAAGAAAGAAAAGGAGAACGACACAGAGAGAATCAAGAATGGGAAACATCTGGAAAACAACAAAAAAAGAGAAGCAGACGCAATACAAACGGGAACGCAGAACAAATACAGGAAACAACGAAGCAAGACAGACACACAAGGAACAAAAAAGAAAGGAAACGTACGAGAGGAAAAAACCAACAGGAGCCAAGAACAGGGAAATCACGTAAAGGATCAACAGAGGGAGGAAAAGAAAGGGATAAGAGACGAGAGAACCAGCAACGAGTCAAACTCGAAAGGAGGTAAAAGAGACAATGAAAAGAGACATCATAACGCAAGGTTAGGAACCAAGGGAGGGAATCACAAGGAACAACGGAAGGCAACAACAAAAGGAGACAGACCAACAGGAACGAAACAACAAGGAGAAACACGAAAAGGACCAGAAGAGAAAGAAAACAAGGAGAAGGGAAACAACTTAGGAGGAACCAACACCGGGACATACCTGGAAGATGGGCAAAAAGAGACAATGAAAAGAGACATCATAACGCAAGGACAGGAACCAAGGGTGAGAATCACAAGGTGCAACGGAAAGGCAACAACAAAAGGAGACAGACCAACAGGAACGAAACAACAAGGAGAAACACGAAAAGGACCAGAAGAGAAAGGAAACAAGGAGAAGGGAAACAACCTAGGAGGAACTAACACCGGGACACATCCGGAAAATGGGTAAAAAGAGACAATGAAAAGAGACATCATAACGCAAGGTTAGGAACCAAGGGAGGGAATCACAAGGAACAACGGAAGGCAACAACAAAAGGAGACAGACCAACAGGAACGAAACAACAAGGAGAAACAAGAACAGGATCAGGAGAGAAAGAAAACAAGGAGAAGGGAAACAACTTGGGAGGAACTAACACCGGGACACACCCGGAAGACGGGCAAAAAGAGACTAGGGTAAAAAAGGGACACTACAACGCAGAGAACAAACACAAGGGAAGGCAGACAAGAAGGGAGGGAACCACAAGGAGCAACGGGAAAGGCAAGAAGACAGAGAACGAATAATAAGGAGAAGGGAACAGGAAGCGCAAAAACTGGAAACAACACGACAAGGAACAACGAGCCAAAGGAAGAAACGGAGGAACACGAACAAGGTTCAAAAACGAAGGATCAACAGCAACAGGAAAACTACCCCCAAGTGCAAACAACAAAGGACCATCTCACAAGGAAGCGAACAAAGGTGAAACAAAGGAAAACGGAACAAGGAACCCCCGAAAAAGCAACAACCGAAGGCGAAACAGCCCAATAAAGGAACAACAACAGACACTCACAGAGAAGCAAACAGACAAACGGGAGACAAACCTGAATGGGCGAAGCCGGAAGGAAGGCAGCACAAGCTCGCACTTCCACCGGACCCCGAGAGCGATGGTCACGCTCGAAATCCACCAGCCATAGAACCTAGTGCGGCTAGAGTCCCCCCCCCCAACCCAGCACGCGGCAGGCTCGGCAAGGAAAGACCGCATGGAAGCGATATTCCAGCCTCGGCAGGAATTTCGATGAAGTCGGATCGGACCCCAAGTTGATGTGTACGCATTAGGGTGGGAAGCCCTCGAGGGCGAAGACCGTATGAACGCGATATACCGGTCTTTACTGGTATTTCGCCGAAGTCGGATCGGAGCCCGAGGGGGTCGAACACATAGTACACAAATTCATCCCAACGATCGTAAAGGCGCGGCCCCTTGCTCTTGAGACATCGGTAGAAGCGTAGAGTAGCCTATCCTGATCCGGGGTGGGAGTGGGTGAGTCCCGGACAGCCGGGACAGATTAGGGAAAGGGTTGTAAGACTCGCAGGCGCACGACGTGGTTCTATGGTGAAGAGGGGGGGCCAACTGGGCAGGTGTGGCGAACCTGCATGATCCGAGGGTGAGCACGGCCCGACGTACGCTCCGAGCCGTAAAAAGCTCAAAAATCCATACACTAGGTAGAATGGCCGACTCACCGATGACGATCGCTTCCCTGATTAGTAGACCGACCGCTCTGAAAGTTGCCCGGGCTATAAAAAACAGAGCGGCGGTCGAACGCAGTGGTATTTGCAACCCTACGGGGCCGAGAGCCGGTCGCCACATGAAACTGACTATGCTGTCGGTGTGCGATCGGGAGAGGGGAGGTGCCTGGCGGCACCACCCCCTCTCCCGCAAGGATAGGGAGGAGTGCCGATCACTTCTGCCCCGGCTGAATTTACTACTACTACTACTACTAGGATAGGGTTAGGATAGGGTTTAGAAATAAATATTCGAATAAAAGTAACCTGTATTCTCAGAATAGCTCGCGATAAAGCTTAGATGTTCTTTTCAATTGAGAAAGTACAACTAATCGAAAGTCAAAACCGAAAGCGCAGAGAGTTGGATCCGCACCAACAACACACCGCAGATCAAACACACACCGCAGACAAACAGACAATAGAGACACACAATACCAGGCGCAACACACGCACCAACATAGTGAACAGACAGTCTACGGAACAACTAAGAACACACTAATCCGGCACAAACGCGACAACGCAGTACAGGTTTCTCAAGCGACAGGTCCCAACGACAAACAGGCAGCAGTAGAATCAGATAGGCAGTACTACTTTCTAGCTCTATATCAAGCAGCGTGCCAAGACAGCGAACCGGAATAGGAATCTAGAAGGAAATAAGAATAGAATCAGTATAGAATCCACAAGGCGCAGCTCAAAAAGTAATTAGTACCCGGTGCTACGGCAAACAGCCGAGCACACACACATATACCACCCGATGCAAGCAACCAATCGGCTAGCAAAGCAGATGAAAAATTGCAGCCCTGAGAACAGATAGACATGCACATTAGAATCACCCCACACATAAACTTTAACGTAACGTAATGCAAATATAAATACTCACGGGAGAGGACACGAGCGACGCATCCATTAGGGCAGACGGATGTCGAATCGGTAGAGCATGCGACACACAGGGCAGTCCGAGCAGCAGCACCATAAATACTGCAAAATAAGGACAATAAACAAACACAAGAAATAGGTTAGGCGCGACAACACGAGACTCAGATACACGGTATCACGCGAACGCGACACACAACGAACATCATAGGTAGCGACTACTACAACCCCAATTACAACGAAAGGTACGGAAAGTAGTAAGAATAGAAATCGAATAAATTAGAACTGACAAGCGCGAAACATAGGTTAGCACGGGAACGAATACGCGCGTATAGCCGGCAAAACACGACGACAGTTCACCGAAATTCCGCGAGAGGGAAACACGGGCGACAAGACACGGAACAGCGGGAAACGATACACGAACAGAGCGCGAGAATTTAAACGTGTACTCGACGAGTGTTGCAACGTGGAAAACGACCACGAAGACAGCAATCGTCGAGGAACAAAGCGAGCGACGATACAACATGATTCAACCTAAGAAATAACGAAAGTAAACGAAAAGGGAAAGGGAGGTAAACGAACACGCGAAAAAGATACGCTCAAGGACAGAAGTCGGCAGTAGAACAAATCGAGACAATAGGGAGAGAAACGGGAATAGCTAAAACGTGAAACAATAATAAGGGCGAAACAATAGCGGGGACAGGCGATAAAAATAGCACAAACTACGACGAGACAATAGGGGTTTTATTGCACGAAAAAACAGTCGGCCGTACAACCCGACGCAGGGTACAATTCTTATGCGAGGTCAAGATGGCCAGATGTGGATACGGTCTCCGGGTAAAAAGACGCAGCGCGGAATTTACGCGGAGAAAGTACCAATAAGAGAACCGTCTAAACGGCCATCTTGACGCTGGCAGCAAGGGAGGGGCCTGTCGAGCAAGCAAGGATAGGAGGGGCGGCCATGAGGCCAACGCAGGGGCCCACAGTCTGTAGTCGAGAGTCGTAGCGTTCAGTCGCATACAGTCTAACATCGCAAATCGCATCCATTCGCTGAATCGTCTTGAGTCGAGTCCTCTGGTGAATTAGTACAATCGAACCGCGCCGCGAGAAAACAGTTCTCAGTCAATATCGCGTAGCGTAGTGTCCGAATATTATTATAATCAGAGACAATCGTGTCGGTGGTGGCAAAGACACTAACAAGCAAGTGCCCAGCGAAAGAAACGCGGCCCACACAACAACTAGCGAGAATCCCCATCCAACCGAGACGAAAGCCGGAAAACAGCACACGAGCGGAAAGAGATAGCTGCAAAGGTAGGAAAACGCAAATAAAATAGAAATAGAAACGCGAACACGCGATAGGGACGTGCAAGAGAGAATCTCAACGGGAACGAGGCCAAATAAAAGTAGAAACAAGCATCAGGAGGAGAAACTAGAAACGCGGAATCACATCGAGATATAAACGTGCGAACGACGATAGAAAATTCCCCCGCGAGACGCGAAAAAACGTAGAAGACGCGAGGACGGAAAAAGTGAAAGGGCAAGAAACACAGGCAAGCGTGCATGGATGCCACGAAAGGCACGGTTCAAATTCACGTGCGCGAAGAATTGCCTTCGAAACTTGCGAAGGGGCGAACGCAAAATGGCGGACGTCCAATAGAGCCCCGCTCGAGCGGAACACAAGTCCACGCGGGTGAACACGCGGCTAAGAATATTCAATTCTCAATGCTACTCGTGAACATTGAAATAATAATGGGAATCAGTAGAAGCTACGCGGGTAGAATCACACGAAACCACCACCCGCAAGAGACTAGTGCGAAGCATCGATCGCGATTGAGATACGTAAACACGCCGAATCTCAACGGAATAGGGATAGAACCCGCGAACGCGTGCATGCTGCTCAACGGAAAAACAAATCCGGAAAGCAACATGCAAACGACCGAACACAAAATGGCGAAAGAGTAGAAGCGGCCAAGATCAGTCGGAAGCACGTTGAAAACCACAACGAAAGCAAACCGACGCAAACGGCTAGCAGACAGCTCGAGCCCGCGATTACATACAAACAAACGCGACAACAAAAAGATAGAGACAGCGAAAACACCATCGACTTTAGAAATAAATATTCGAATAAAAGTAACCTGTATTCTCAGAATAGCTCGCGATAAAGCTTAGATGTTCTTTTCAATTGAAAAATTTTCACTCAATAGATAAATTCGCAAGCGTGAACGAAAATATACGCATTGATCTCTCTGCGCGTAGACAGTGGTCTGTAGTCCGCTCGCTCGCTTCGCGAGCTCGCGGTTGCAGAACAACGACTGTAACTATATTGAATAACGTCACGCGAGTTGTTTAAAAATTAACAACAAATAGATTAGCGCTTCACAAATTTAGAAATAAATATTCGAATAAAAGTAACCTGTATTCTCAGAATAGCTCGCGATAAAGCTTAGATGTTCTTTTCAATTGAAAAATTTTCACTCAATAGATAAATTCGCAAGCGTGAACGAAAATATACGCATTGATCTCTCTGCGCGTAGACAGTGGTCTGTAGTCCGCTCGCTCGCTTCGCGAGCTCGCGGTTGCAGAACAACGACTGTAACAATATCGTGTGACGTCTCATAATTTGTTTAAACAATCAATAACAAATAGATTAGCGCTTCACAAATTTAGAAATAAATAGTCGTATAAAAGTAACATTGTATTCTCAGAATAGCTCGCGATAAAGCTTAGATTTTCTTTTCAATTGAAAATTTTCATTCAATAGATAAATTCGTAAGCGTGAATGAAAATATGCGCGTTGAACTCTCTGCGCGTAGACAGTGGTCCGTAGTCCGCTCGCTCGCTTCGCGAGCTCGCGGTTGCAGAACAACGACCGCAACTATATTGAATAACGTCACGCGAATTGTTTAAACATTAACAACAAATAGATTAGCGCTTCACAAATTTAGAAATAAATAGTCGTATAAAAGTAACATTGTACTCTCAGAATAGCTCGCGATAAAGTCTAGATTTTCTTTTCAATTGAAAATTTTCATTCAATAGATAAATTCGTAAGCGTGAATGAAAATATGCGCGTTGAACACTCTGCGCGTAGACAGTGGTCTGTAGTCCGCTCGCTCGCTTCGCGAGCTCGCGGTTGCAGAACAACGACTGTAACTATATTGAATAACGTCACGCGAGTTGTTTAAACATTAACAACGGATAGATTAGCGCTTCACAAATTTGGAAATAAATATTCGAATAAAAGTAACTCTGCGCTCCCAGAATCGCCTGCGACAAAGACCAAACTTTCATTTCAAGGCTTCCCCGCAATACACATACGCACACACACACCCACACACACACAAATGGAACACAACCCAACAAAGAAACGAGAAAGACAAAAAGAATAAGAAAAGGAAAAAGATACATACACGACGGGTAACCAAATACCCCCGATAAAGAAACGGGAAAACGGAAAAACGGTGCAACAACACCGGAATGGGACTCAAAACAGTAAACCCTACCTCCATCCCATCCCAGCCCAAACAAAACACCGGCCCCATAAGATCCCCCCCCACCAAACACACCCCCCGAATAAAGGGAAAACAAAGGAACCCCATAATCAAAAATCCTCTGACAAATTTGTTACAGAAAACAACAAAATGGAATTCAGAGGGATTCAGTTAAGCGAGGACGTCCAAATTGTGGAACGAAAGGAAAAGGAGACCAAAAACAAAATCAACAAGCCGGCCCGAAACACGGGAGAAGGTAGCAGCGGCAGTAACAGCAACGGCCGACAAAAGGGCCAGAAGGAACAACCCGGAACCTCCGGAACAGTGGGGAGCACCGAGATCGCAGGCGCAACGGCTCCAACGGGGAACCCGGGGACCTCAGCAGAGAAGAGCCGTCGGCAACAAGAGGAAGCCGAACTAATGACGGACCCAATGACGGTAGTCATAGTAAAGGAGGGCTACCCCGAAAAAGGGTCAGATATGCAGCGCGACGAAGTCACGGCCATGTGGGCCAGCGTGGCAGAGTACGCGCTGTACAAAAAGCGACCCATCCGATTCAAGAGATGGGGATTGAAAGCGGGGGGAGTACTTATGACCGCCAGAGACGACCTAGCGATAGGCAATCTAAAAATAGCACTTAAAGAATTGGAATTTGAATTTGCGCCTAAAAAACTCACCACGATTGGGGTCGAGAAACTAAATGTTACGATTAGAGCAACTATGTATATAAGTAACAAACTCATGAAATACGAGGTTATAATAGGGCATCTCCAGCAGGACTATAAACCTCTCTCGGCCACGAGGTGGCAGCTCAAACGAAAGGAGAGACTGACTGAGAGAGGCAAGGAGTTCACGCTGGAGATGCCAGAGAACGACTATAACTACATTAAGGGCAAGGGAGGTAAAATCTGCATCATGGGTGGGGCCATAAACCTAACATTTACGAAGAAATCCTAAGAATAACATTAATGTAACGTAATCCCGATGATGTAACAAGTATAATAATAAAACACAGTTCAACCAAATACAGTACACCACATTACTCCACCCCAACGCCCCCATATCATTCCTACAATAAATAAATAAATAAAATCCTCCGCTCACACCGACAAATAATTATTACCCAACCTCTCCTCACCGTATAACCAAACAACGATACAAACTAGAAACAAAAGAAGATCGGTCCAAATCTCCACTGTATCGAAACAACATAGCAAATGCAAAGGAAATATACACACAGATCTACTATCCTCCGCGAAACGTACAAATAATAGAAGAACTTCAGCCCACACCGGGAAATACTTGTCTCTGAACCTCCACTCACCGCCTCAAATAAACAGCGAAATCAGATTAGATTAACTTTCACATAAATAGACACACACATATAGGGAACCCTCCGCGAAATAATAGGAAAATTCCCACTCACACCGGGAAATAGCTGTCTCCTAACCTCTAATCACCGTCGTAGATAAATAGCGAGATAAACTAAAATCAGAACAGATTAACTTTCGCACAGACAGACACACACGCACAAGGAACCCCCCGCGAAACGAATAAAATAATAGTAGAATTTCCGCCCACACCGGGAAATACTAGTCTCTGAACCTCCACTCACCGCCTCAAATAAACAGCGAGATAAACTAAAATCAGATTAGATTAACTTTCACATAGATAGACACACACATATAGGGAACCCTCCGCGAAACGAACAAACAAAAGAAGAGTTCCCGCTCACACCAGGAATCACTTGTCTCGTAACCTCAACTCACCGAGATAAACTAAAGTGAGATCAGCTTGACTTTCACGCGCAACATACGCATAGATAGACACACATACAGGGCACCCTCCGCGAAATAAACAAACAACAGTAGAACCTCCGCTCACAACGACAAATAATTACCTCTAACCATTCAAACAAAATCGGCTTAATCCCCATGCGCATAGGAATACATACACATAGGATACCCTCCGCGAAATGAACAAACAACAAAAGAACTTCCGCCCACACCGGCAAACAATTATCACCCAACCTCCCTACCAAACGAAAAAAAAAATATATATATAATAAGTTCGGTCTCGGGTCAACTTCTCACACAAACAACACACGCACAGGAAAATGAGAAGGAACACAAACATATACATCTATAACAACAGAGACAAACCGTCGCGAACCCCAACACCAGAAACAGAACCCACATCATGGCAAAAGTCAAATAGGGTCCCCCCCGCAAGCAAGCAAAACCTCACACAACACCAACGAGGAACCTACACCACGGATGGATACACCCGCAAGAAACGGAAAACAACTGAAAATAAGGAATAGAAAAGGTACAGGAAGGTAGGAAGAAAAAGGAAGGAAATATTACAAACAAGAAAGAGCAGGAAAGAAAGGAAAAAAAGAGAAGAAAAAAAAAAGGGAAAGGGTAAACAATAATAATACCCCAAACGGAGCAAACACGCAACAACGCGCCAACACACACACACACACTAAACGAATCCCAACCAGACCCCCAACCCCTTTACAGCAAAACCCCTGCTGATCAACTGCAACAAAAGGTAAGGGCCACCTTAAAATCTACACGGCACAACAGAACCGTAACTCGACCAAAAGAAGACTACGCGAACATCATCACACCCACCCCGTCACCCATACTCGGATAAACCACGGAACAAGGTAGAATCAGACCCTCCCTGCAACAGCGAAAACAGCCCACACCCGAGCGTAAAACCAAACGCGGAAAACGCGGAAAATAACAAACAATCGACACCCACGAAACAAACCAGCACCCCCATACCCTCCAAAAAAGAGAGGGAAAAAAAAGAAAAAAAAAAGGGAAAAGGGGGAATAATAATTAAGCAAATAGCCATAGATTAGAATAAGCTAACATCCCACCCTTCCAAAAAAAAAACCCCGAGCTCACCACAAATAAAGAAACAAAGAGTGAGCATCCCCATCCTCAAACTCCCACCCCGGCGCCGACTAACCTCATCTGTTCGCAGGTTTGCTTTTGCCATTTAGCCACAACACTCGGCAGGGCAAAAAGCAACGAGGATAGCAGTGGACGGCAGTGACAACATAACGGCCATAAAACCAGTCACACCACCGAAAGCGCACCCCCACCACACACAAGGGCACGCAAACTAAAAGGAAGAAAAAGGAAAAAAGAGAACACCCTCTCCACTCAAAAAAAAAAAAGAGGGATAAGAAAGGAATAAGAAAGGAAGAAGAAAGGGAAAAGAAAGGCATAAGAAAGGAAAAAAAAAATGAAAATAATCCAGGTGAACCTCCACCACGCGGCCGGGGCAGCGGCCCTACTGGCCAAGAAATTCAACGAGGAAGCATTCGATGTGGCACTCATCCAGGAACCCTGGATCAGTCGAAAAGGAATAAGAGGCATGAACGGGATTGGAACCATACATTCTAACAAGATAAACGAGGAAACGAGAACCTGCGTGGTAACAAGAAGAAACATAACGGGTACCCTGATGACCCAATTCACGGACAATTCGATCACGACCGTATCGATACAAGTAGGAAAAGGAAACGAATCCAAGGAAATACTAGTAGTATCATTGTATCTACATCACGAAGGGAAAGACATCCCGGGCAAGAAATGCACGGAAATGGTAGAATGGGCAAACAGGAACGACGTCCCTGTGATAATAGGAGCGGACGCGAACGCCAGAAACAGGCACTGGGGAAGCACGGATACCAACCCAAGAGGAGTGATCCTCATGGACTATATAGTAAACGCGGGGCTGTTCATAGCCAACTACGGAAACAGACCGACGTACGTCACAAAGAACAGGAAAGAGGTTCTGGACATAACCATATGCTCAGAATCAATAATAGACAAATTCTACAAATGGAAGGTACTGGACGAGATTAACGGCTCAGACCACAACTCGATAGAGTACAGAATAAGATGGGACTGCCAAACGGAAACAGAGGAAAAAAGGAGCGTTAACAACACAGACTGGGACAAATTCAAGGAATTGAACAAGGAATCAGTCAAAACATTGGAAGGAAAATACGGAAACGCGGCAGAAATAGACGCGTACGCGGAAAGCATAGCGACAACGCTAAGAATGAACTGGGAAGACGCAACGGAGGTAACTCCGACGACAGGAAGAAGGAAAGTAAGATGGTGGAACAAAAAACTAGAGAAAAAGAAAGAAACGGTAAAAATATGCAAACAAAGATGGAGGAAGGCCAAACCAAGGAATAAGGCTAAGAAATGGGCAGTCTACAAAAAAGAATGCAAAAACTTCAGGTACGAAATAATGAAAAGCAGAAGAGAATGCTGGAAGAAATTCACCAAGTCGATCGAGAAAACCTCGATAGCGGCCAGGATCACACAGACTCTGCTGAAATGCGGAGGCGCCAACATGGGAGCAATAAGAAAGGGAAACACCTTACTCCACAGGAACGACGAGATAATGGAGCAACTGCTGGAGACCCACTTCCCCGGGTTCACCAGAGACACGGGGGCCGAAGCCGCCGAGGAGGAGAACAACGGAACCAACGAGGTACAACCGAACTGGAGGCTGGCGAATCAGATCGCCAACCCCAGCAGGGTCAAATGGGCCCTGTCGGTCTTCAGCCCGGACAAGGCTCCTGGGCTGGACAAGCTGAGCCCGCGAATTCTAAAGAAGTCGCAAAACCAATATGGACAGGCCATAACCAACCTGATAAAAGCAAGCAGGGTCTTAAAGGGTTAGGGTACTATTCCCTAGCTAACCAACCCCCCCTCCACGTGGTGAGACCTGGACACTCTCGAGTGACTAAGTGGGCTCTGGTTTTTCGCGATGGGAGAGCTCCTGCGTGAGTGGTAACGTCCACCGCGGCTCTCTCATCGGGTAAACGGCGGACCACACGACGCTTACCCATAAAGCTGCTTGTCGTGAGCTACCCAATCCCTATGCGTGAACACAGGGCAACGGATGCCGCTTGCAGCAACAGAAGTGTGGCAGAGACTCGCCAAAGCGATCTCGACGATTACCTATTAAACGTTGCGAGAGTAATCTCGCTAACATAGGCACCCCTATAGAGTGCATGCTATAGCGGAGAATGCCTACGGAGACTCTTACGTGAGTGTCAGCCCGACACCGTGGTCCCAAGCTGTTGAAGTACTCAGTGGTGTTGCAGTACTGCGGTATTGTTAACACGGCTGGGGCGATGAAGCTTGAGCTCCTTCGTGAGTCACTACGTGACCGAGGCTCGAGACTTTAGTACTGGGCGGCGAACTGAGTTGCGACAGTTCGTCGTCGGATCGCCTTCTGAGGCAATCGACCGGCAGCAGGCGCACCCTACGACCCCAGCAGGCGGCACTTGTACAAGTACTTGTGTTGTAACTTCGTAGGGTGTTATAAACGACACAAGTGAGCGTCCCACCTTGTCACACCTGCTCGGCGTGCCAGACTAAATCCCAGGTCGAAGCGCGTCGCTTACCTTCCCACCTCCCATCCTTACTTCCGTCGCCCTTAAGGGTCGGGTGTGCGTGCGAGCGGCACGCAGCGAGTTCGCCTTCCCGTGGTTCCCCGTGTAAGTTGGCGTTTGGGCGAGTCAAATACCATATTCTCCCACAAACGTCAGCGACCGAAGAACTCGTCCACCGCATACGTCTCGGTGGCACTGCTGGATTTTTCCATCGCCCCTTCTTCTTGGTAGAGGAGCCGCCTTGCTAGAAGTAGATCACCTTCGAATAATGCGTATGCCCAGAGAGGCGAGGTAGCACATTCGATTCCAACTTCGAGTTGGCCGGATAAACATTAGTCTGATAAAAGCAAGCATTGCTACGGGACACATCCCGGAAGCATGGACGGTAACAAAGGTAGTATTCCTACCCAAACCCGGGAAAACGGATCTAACGGTACCAAAGGCATACCGACCGATATGCCTGACATCGTTTCTGCTGAAAACAGCAGAAAAACTGATCGACAGGCATCTCAAATGCACCACGCTAAGGGAAAGGGAACTGTTCGAAGGGCAACACGCCTATAGAACGGGACACTCGACGGAAGTTGCCCTACACAGGGTGTTAAACGAAGCCGAAAAGGCACGCGTAAAAAAGGAATGCACCATGGCGTGCTTCATGGACATCGAGGGGGCATTCAACATGACCCCGATCGATAACATGGATCAAGCGATGGAAGACTTCAACGTGGAACCAAACATCAGAACATGGATAATGAACATGTTGAAGAACAGAAGAATCAAAGCGTACAGAGGGGACGCGGAAGTAGAAGGCAAGGTAAAAAGGGGCACCCCACAGGGGGGAATACTCTCCCCACTGCTGTGGTGCATGGCGCTGGACTCGCTCCTACGCGCACTGGAGGAAACCGGAGCCACGATAGTGGCCTACGCCGACGACGTGGCCATCGTAAGCAGGAACAAGGACAGACGAAAATGCGTGGAAACGATACAGACGGCGTTAAACATAACGGAAGTCTGGTGCGAAACGGTAGGTCTATCGGTAAACCCCGAGAAAACAGAGGTAATGGAATTCACCAGGACCACCCTGTACCCGGTGGACAGCGGACTGTGCTACATGGGCACGCCGTTGCAACAAAAAGAGAAGGTAAAATATCTGGGTATAACCATAAACAGAAAACTGTTGTGGAGACCACACATCAAAGGCAAGGTGGACGCAGCAAAAGGGAACATAATGATGCTGAGCAGAGCGGTAGGCGCAACCTGGGGACTAACACCGTACATCCTGAGATGGATCTACAAGGCGATCGTGGTGCCGAGGGTGACATACGGAGCGGCAATATGGTGGAAGGGAACGGACCTGGCTACGGTCAAAGGCTGGCTGGACAGGCTACAGGGCATGGCGAACAGAAGAATTCTGGGATGCGCGGGAAACACGCCAAACAGGACGATGGAGGTGCTAGCGGACATACAACCGCTAGACATAAAGGTAAAGGAAATAGCATTGAAAACGGCATACAGACTAATATGCTGGAACAAATGGGAAGACCTAGGCTACGGCCACTCCAACATCATCGACTACATAGGAAAAAGGGACAACAGGGAACTCATCACCCTGAGCCAAATGCAAAAGGACACTGACGAGAGAAGATACCTGGACAGCAAGCTGTACAAGACAGAGATAAGAGAAAGGGACGATTGGAAGAAAGGAATACCGAGGGACCTAAAGGAAACGGCACTCTGGTACACAGACGGATCGAGGAAAAACGAGCTGACAGGCGCAGCTTGGACAAATAACAAGGACAGACACTTCTACGTCAAACTAGGAGAACACCCCACGGTTTATCAGGCAGAACTACTGGCCATAAAGTTATGCGCCCTAGAAATCATAAACAAAGGGGAAGACAAAAGAGAGATCACGATCTGCACAGACAGCCAAGCGGCCATCAAAAGCCTGCAACAGCTGGAATGCAGATCAAGACTATTATGGGAGGCACACGACACGCTAAACCAGCTGGTCAAGAAGGGAAAAACTGTAAAGATAACCTGGATACCAGGTCACTCGGGACTAGAGGGAAACGAGAAAGCGGACGAACTGGCCAACAAAGGATCGGACTCACCTCCGGAGGAACCACAACAGTGGGTTGGCCTGCCAGACGCCAACTATAACCTCCTGGTAAGAAGGTGGGCAGAGGAAAGATCAGCGGAAAAATGGAGAACATCTACAGGACTGGAACACAGCAAAAGGTTCCTGGGGGTAGATGAATGGCCAGCCAAAAGGGTCAGAGGCATCATCGACCTAAACAGGAAGGAACTGAGAAGAATGGTAGAAACGATCACGGGAATATGCCCGCTGAACAAACACCTGACAAAACTAGGAAGAGCAGACACGAGCACATGCTCGCTATGCAACGATAAAGAGGAAACTCCCGAGCACATAGTCACGGAATGCGAGGCAATAACGAGGAAAAGAAGGGCAATTCTGGAAGACAGTACTATCGAGGGCGACGTACTGAAAACGGTAGAATGGAAGAAACTAAAACGGTTCATGGAGGAAATAGACCCATGGAAAGAATAGAGAAAAAAAAAAAAAGAGTATGTAAGGAAAAAGGAAAAAAAAGGAAGCAAGCAGGAAAGGTTATGATACGGCGATAAACTGAGACTACACGGTAGTCGATGATGTACCCCCACGCCAAAACCTGCCTGTTTGCGACCGAATCACAAAAAAAAAGGAAAAGAAAAAAGGGGAAAAAACACAAGAAAATGACAGAAATCAAAACGACAGCACAACAGAAACTGCACAGAAAGAAGCCAAAGGAAAGACGGAAGCAAAATCAGACAATCAAAAAACAATGGCAAAAGTCGTAAAGACCCAGACTAAACAAAGGAAACGCAATAAAGGAGAACAGGATACAAGTATAACAACAGACAGCAAGAAGACCGGAACTACAACGCAAAGATGCGAAAAAAAAGAGAGAAAAAAAAAACACAAGTAAATGACAGAGACCAAAAAAAAAAAACAACAGCACAGAAGAAACTGCACAGATAGAAACCAAAGGAAAGACAGAAGCAAAATCAGACAATCAAGAAACAAAGGCAAAAGTCGAAAAAACCCAGACTAAACAAAGGAAACGCAATAAAGGAGAGCAGGATACAAGAATAACAACAGACAGCAAGAAGACCGGAACTGCAACGCAAAGATGCAAAAAAAAAAAGGAGGAACCACTGAAAAATCGATTACCAACAACCACACACAAGGAAGACAAAAAGAAGGGAAAAAAAGAAAGGAAATCAGAAAAAGACACCTCAACAACTGAAAGAAGGAAACACACAAAAGGAACCCAAAACATGGAAGCCGACAAACCAAGAAGAAAGCGACAGCCCAAGAAACCCAAGAAACCCAGATCCAAATGAGTAAAAAAAAAAAAATAAGGAAGGTAAACAACATATAAAACACATACAAAATCACAAAGAAACAGGAGCAGCGACACGAGAGCATGGTAAACGCACAAAATGGAAAACAATGAGAAAAGAAACCTATAAGAACAACCCACAGGAAACAACAACCAGGAGAGGCGATCCTAAAAGGTACACGCCAAGGATAATAGATCCGAAAAGACACACAGTCGGACTCCACCCCGACGGACTAACGACAAACCAAACAGGGAACAAAACAGTAAGGGAGAACGCGGACACAAGAGCCACAAAGGGAAACACGAACACAGACAATCCGGGACACACTCCCAAAAGAACAAAAACACAAGGAGATTCAGCACAAAGACAACAAACTCGAAGGGACCAAGCGAACCAGGAACAAGCAAACAAGGGAACCAATTAGAGGAAAGCCAATAGCGGAACCATCAATAGCGGAACTCCACCACGGAGACCAGACTCGAAAGAGCGACGAAGGAACACCACCATCAGAAGGAAAGACACACAAAAGGGAAACAACGACCAAACGATCAAACAGGGGGAAGACCCCCACGAGGCAACAAAAGCAAACAATCAAGTTCAGCACAAAGACAACAAAATCGACCAAACCAAACGAAAACGGAACAAACAGACCAGGAATCAACCAGAGGAAAACCAATAGCGGAACTCCTTCACGGAGACTAGACTCGCAAAGAGCGACAAAGGAACACCACCATCAGACAAAAAGACACACAAAAGGGAAGCAATAACCACACGATCAAACAGGGGGAAGACCCCCACGAGGCAGCAACAGCAAACAATCAAGTTCAGCACAAACACAACAACTCGAACGGACCAAACAAACAAGGAATAAGCAAACAAGGAGATCAATCAGAGGAAAACCAATAGCGGAACTCCACTACGGAGACCAGACTCGTAAAGAGCGACAAAGGAACACCACCATCAGGCAGAAGACACACAAAAGGGAAGCAACGACCACACGATCAAACAGGGGGAAGACCCCCACGAGGCAGCAACAATGGAAAAACCCGGGACGCACTCCCAAAGGAAGGTACAACACCAGGAATTCCAACTCAATCACAACAACCCGAACGGACCAAACGAAAACGGAATAAGCAAATAAGGAAATCAATTAGAGGAAAGCCAATAGCGGAACCCCCAATAGCGGAACCACCAATAGCGGAATCTCACACGCAAACAGAGGAAGTCGAACACGGGTGACAAACCTGAATGGGCGACGACCGGATCCAATCCGGCCGAAACCTGGGGACGATGGTCACGTCCAAACTCTTCCAGCCATGGATCCTAGTGCGTTTCTCGAGCCCTCCACAACCCCAACTCGCGGTAGGCTCGGCAAGGAATGACCGAATGGAAGCGATATCCCGGCTGCGCCGGGATTTCGCCGAAGTCGGATCGGACCCCAAGTAGATGTATGCCAACCGGTGTGAAAGGTTTCCGATGGCGACAACCGGATGGAGACGATGTTCGGGTCGATGACAAGAACTTCGTCGAAGTCGGATCGAACCCGGAGGACTCCGGACGCATACGGTAGCATATAAAGCCACCCCAACGTTTCTATTGATACGCGGCCCCTTGCTTTGCTGCCCCATATATATACGTAGAATCGTAGCTCAGGACCTATCCTAACCTAGGGGTGGGAGTGGGTAAGTTCCGGAGAGCCGGGACAGCTTAGGGACGGGACGTCAAACTCGAGAACGCACGACATGGATCCATGGTGTAGTTGGGGGGGGCCAAACACGGGCAGGCCAGGCAAACCTGCATGATCTGAAGGTGAGAAGGTCCGACGTACGCAGTGGCTATTCGCAACCCCTCTGGGGCCGAGGACCGGTTACCGCCATATGAAATCGGCTGTGCTGCTGATGTGCGAACCGGCGAGGGCAACCGACTGCCCTCGCCCCGGTCAGACTCTTTACTACTACTACTACTACTAGGATAGGGTTAGGATAGGGTTAGGATAGGGTTAGGATAGGGGTCTGAAGGCCGGAGAGGATTCGGAGTGGGTGTGGGAATGACCTCGAGGACCTCGTGTGCCTCCTGGAAATCCCCCACATCCATGATGAAACTTCGATGGAACTGATGTTCTCCTGAACTGGATACTTACCTGTTTACTTACCTTCGGTGAGTTCTCGGGAGAGAGGTCCAGGGTGGAGAATTTCGGTGAAGTTGAGGGTCCTCTTTGGTCAAAATCCTCCTACTCCACCTCCTCGTGGTGGCCCCGGGACTCTGTGGAGGCTTCGGCTGAAACAGAGTGCGAACGGAGTAGGCAGGTGTGTGGGCGGGCTGTGGGATCTCCTAGTGGCAGCTAGAATACGAACCCAGTCCGCTCCAGGGATGGATTTTTTGGCGACGACAGTGCAAGTGGGCGATCCAGCTGGAGAGCTTGATACTCGGATTTAGTCTGGAGTCCAAGCACGATAGCAATGTTTACGGTGCAAGGGAGGGAAACCCTAGTGCCGGTACGGGTGACGTGGTCGCGCATGCGGCACCCGGATCGTCATTCCATGAATGCGAGCCTGAGGAGGTAGACCGCCTGGCCCCTCAGGAAGTAATGGCGACAGGTGAAGGCCTTCAGACTGGGGCTTCGGTAGTTGATCCAACGACTGCCATCGTTGGATTGCTACCGGAAATCAGTTTTACTCGTGTTGACTTCGACAGAAGTCTTAAAGAAGAATTGGACGATGCTCTTAGGAAAGAGGTCGATGTGGAGCGCTTAAGTGCTTCTCTCCCTGTTAAGCTGGAAAGCTTAATGGAGGGAGATAAGAGTAAGGCGGAGAACATGGACCTTGACGTGGACATTGATGTCATCATGTTGTCCGATGATGAGGGAGAGGAACAGGTGTTTAGACCTAGACCTCGACCTCGTGTGATTTCGAGCGACAAGGAGGATGTTGTTGTGCCTTCGGACAGTTGGCCGGTTCCGGTTGGTACAGGTGTTGGATGGGATGAGCCGGCGCCTGGTGATATCGGAGGTGTTGGTGTTCCTCGGGAGTGTAGTACCCCGATGAATGTTAGCCTTGGTGCTGGATCGGTTGACGCGGGTGTTGGGACCTCTCCGAGGGTTGGTCCGAGGACTAGATCCATGATTAGTCCGGTGAAGAAGAATGTTGTGATGTCTCCTACGCTGGCTTCTTCTGGGGGATTGCCTGTTGTTAGGAGCGTCACCACTATTGATACGGGAGGTGCGGTACCTAGAGTTACCACTGAGACGGATCAAATCAAATTGTTGGATAAGTCTTTAACAAAAGACTTGAGGAAGATCCACTCGGATGTGCTTCGACTAGTTGAATATACTAGTAAGAATACAAACATCCGAGCAGAGTATAGAGATATTATCTCTAAGTTACCTGAGTCTTTGAAGAAGATCTCAAAGAAGAAAGATTTGATACGTCACAATTACACGAATAGAGAAAGAGAGCTGACTTACTTACCTGAATCCAAACAGGAGGTGGGTACCATGACTCTGCCTGCTCCGATTGTGAACAAATTCCTCAGGACAGAGGAATATGATGGAGACGTTTCGGCGTCGGCTATCCTTGGCACGAGTGATGCTGAGTCGGTGATTCCAGGTGCGTCGTATGCCTCGGTGGTGGGACATCCTGCGATTCCGGGGCCATCTGGTGTACCTGTAAGAAAAAGAAAAGTTGAGTTATCTCCTCCTAAAGAAGAGAAAAAGTTCAGAGTTCCTGCGATCCCCAAGGCTAAGGCTGGGAAGCCTGAACCAAGGGGACCCTCCAGGAATTCTGAACCTGTTAAGTTTCCTGGTAAAAAATCTTCCTCTAAGAGGAAGTGTCCTGAAAGTGTTGTTCAGAGCAGCCCTTCTGATGAGGAGGCTTCAGAGGATAGGGTGGACGTACTTTTGGGGATTGCGAGGAAGTTGGTTGCGGAATTGGAGGAGATTAAAAGATCCAGGAGGAGTAAGAGAAGTGGGATGGACAAGGCTGGAAGTCTGGATGTGGTTGTTCCTAGGAAAGAGGTCTCGTTTAGGGATGATCATTCAGAGGAGGGTCCAGTCTCTGGAAAGAAGGAAACGTGGTCTCTGGTCACGAAGAGGAAAAAAGGACGGGTGAAAAAGACAGAGGATCTGGGGGTTGTAGAGAGGAAAAGGAGTAAGGTGGAAGAAAAGAAGGATGATTTGGATACTTCTGCTGGGACTTCGAAGCCTCCGAAGCCTCCGTTGAGGCCTAGGTGGACGGTTTCTAGACCGGACGCCCTTGTCATCAACGTGAAGGACGAGTCACACTTCAAGATGATTTGTGACAAAATAAGTAAGACTCCAGCTAATCTGGACAAGATTAAAAGAGTCAGAAAAACTCGCACTGGACAAGTTCTTCTTGAGATGAACGAAGCCGGCGATACTCGTGTCCTGAAAGAAGACATTCAGAGTTTGGTGGAGGAAAATACGGAGATCAGGGTTCTTCAAAAAATGTTCGATCTCGAGGTTCGAGACCTAGATCCTACCATTGAGGCCCCTGAAGTGCTTCTTAAATTGGCGGAACATCTGGGAGCCAATCCATTGGAGCTTAAATCCAGGGTTTTCCGTTCCACTAAGATTGGAACTCGAATGGCGGTCATCGAAACCCCTGTTAAATACCTGAAAAAGGTTGTTGACGGGGGAAAGGTACGTATTGGTATGACCTTTGTACATTTGAGCCCTGCACCTAAGGTCATTAAGTGCTTTAGGTGTCACGGCACGGGTCACTTTAGTACCAATTGTACCGAAAAACTTAATGGAAAAATTCGATGTCGTAAATGTAATCGAGACGGACACGACATGAAGGATTGCCCTGAAAAAGAGATGAGGTGCCTAGATTGTGCGAAGGAAAAACTTCCTTCCAACCATCTTATAGGCTCCATGGGGTGCCCTACGTTTCGTGGGAAATTTAGGGACCTCAAGACGCAGTTCTACCGATACTGTAGTGAGAATACTACAGATAAACTGTAACCACAGTAGAATTGCGCACAACCTCCTGGATCAGTCTTGCTCTACCCATAACATCGATATCATGTGTGTTCAGGAACCATTTAAAGTCCCTCAGACTTGGATTAGCTCCATTGATCAGCATTCGGCGATCTATATTAGAAACAATTTATGGAAAGTTCCTATTAACCGCCAAATTATTGGCCACTTTTATGTTGGTATAGTTACTGAGATATTTACCTTGGTAACATTCTACATTTCTCCGAACTGCTCCATCCAGGAGTTTTACCAATATTTAGAGGAACTCCGCTGCGCCAGAAGATCATGGAGAAATCCTATTGTTCTGTTGGGTGACCCGAACGCCAGGTCTGTTTTGTTTGGTGACATCTTGACAAACAAAAGAGGTTCTATCCTGGAACAATATATCAATGATATCGATTTGGTACCGATTATCTCTCGTGGTGGTTTCACCTTTGTTAGACCCAAGCGTAAATCGAAGATTGACGTTATCTGTGCTTCGCATAATTTGTTTAATAAGATTGACAGTAAGGTTGATCCTACTTATAATGGGTCTGATCATCGAAACTGTCTCCACAAAATTGATTTTTCTTCCTCGTCCGCTTTTCAAAATTATTTTAAATCCAAGACCAATTGGTCTTGGAACTTAAGGACTTTTGACCCGGATGTCTTTATGTGCAACCTTCAGATGTTGAATTATAGTATTGATTGGACCAACCTGGATCTTACATCTGTGGAACAATATATTAAAAATATTAAACAGGCTTGTAGACGGACTATGAGGAAGAAGACTGATAAGTTTCGAATGAAATCAAATCCCTGGTGGAGTGTTGAGCTGGGGGACTTGAGAACTGCGGTCTACAGGGCTAGGCGCAAGTATCTCCGTAAGATGTCTCGTGATCAATACTCTGATAGGGCTCGAGAGATATTTTGTGATCTTCGGAAGAAATTACAATACAAAACTAGCTGGTTATTGTTGCTCGCTCGCTTCGCGAGCTTCGCAGGTGGGGGTGTTGTAGCTCGCTCGCTTTGCGAGCTCGCGAGAGGGTTAGTGGTACGGATGGTATTTTGTGTGTGACTCTCCACGAGCCACACAAAGAACTTCCCGATTCGTTAGTTGCAATATATTATTATCATTATTTATTTAGTATACGTTTTAAGAAGATTATACGTTCTTTGGGAAGTTCAATAGTTTTCTACTTATCAAAATGTTTGAACCAACATCGTATGCTCGTTGCTCGCTTGGTTCCTTGTTATAGCATAGTAATGTTGCAAAATAAATTACAAATGCATTTAAATTTTTTTTAAATTTTTTTTTAAATGAAAAAAAAAATTTTTTTTTAATAAAAAAAAAATAAAAATTATATATAATTGTTACGTTTGTTTCTTCGGTGGAAAATTTCCGTCCTCTCGTATAATTTGCATTGTTGAATGAACTTGTTTCGAAAAAAACTAAAAAATCTAAAAAACTACTTGACCAATATGGACCAAAATCTAATCAGCTCTAAGTTACAGCGGGGCACATCGATTGCATCATTCATTATTCTGATCGCATTGTTATTTTTTCAGAAAACGTTAACGAAAAATTTGATACCATACAAACGGACATACGCACACACACACACACACACACACACACACACACACACACACATACGAACATTTTGATAAAAATAGTCTAAAATGACTCCAATGACCATGAAACGTGAAGATCTGCTAAAAAATCAATTTTCGATTTTCGGGGTAATTACAGTAACTTCCCTATGAATCGGGAAGTTAATTAATGAAAGCAAGCGCAGACTATGGTTTGAATTTATCGATTTGCTTAAGAAGGACATCTGGGGTAGACCCTTTCTAACTGTTCGCAATAAGATCAAGAACAGGCAGCCCGCCCCTCTTATTGATGCCGATGATGCCAGGAATGTTCTGTCGGGATTGTTTCCGCGAGAACTCCATAGGCCTCGTTACGATTCTTTTGGTTCCTCTAATCTGGATTTGCGAACTTTTAACAACGAATTGATTGAATTCGGGAAGCGTCTCAATTTGAAAAAAGCGGTAGGACTTGACAAGATTCCTCCGGCTATTGTCAGGTTCCTGATTAATAATGACACCTCTCATTTCACCGCTGTGATGAATGTGTGTTTGAATTTGGGACGCGTTCCGGATTCATGGAAGAGATCCAGGGTAATTTTAATTAGAAAAAATAAAGAGAAGACCATACTACCGTCCGACTTCCGTCCTATTTGTATCGGTGATTGCCTTAACAAGATATTTGAGAAAATCTTGGAAGAACGTATCTTGAGCCAGCTAGGTGATCCTCCGTTCCACAGTAATCAGTTTGGATTTACTAGGGGGAAATCCACGATTGATGCCCTAGATAAATTATCAAAATTTATTGCAGACTGTAACAAAAAAGGCAAATATGGAATTCTGGTTAGTCTTGATATCAAAAATGCCTTTAACAGTCTTTCTTGGCGCAATATTTTCAAGTGTTTTAAAAATAGGAACTTTAGCCCACAATTGCAAGCTGTCCTTCAAGATTACTTGCGGGACAGATTTGTTACTTACAAATCTTCGACTGGTTTGGTGGATTACCGTATGGAGAAGGGTGTTCCCCAGGGTTCAGTCATATCCCCGATCCTTTGGAACATGGTTTATGATGAACTTCTGGCACTCCCTTTTAAAGATGACGTTAACGTTATTGCATATGCCGATGATATAGCTGTTTTCACCTCGGCTCGACGGTTGGTCACGGTTAAACGGGATCTTGAAGAGGCTGTAAATAAAATCATTGCGCCTTGGTTGGATGATCGAGGCCTGGAACTTTCTCCTAAAAAATCGAAGTTCATTTTTGTTAACAGAAAGGTGATTCCATCATCATTTTATTTAAATGTTTTGGATACTCGCCTTGTTGCAAAGGACTCATTGAAGTATCTTGGCATCCACATGAATAGATACGGTAACTATTTTGTTCACATCGAGAAGGTTATAGCTGTGGCGACTCGTACCATTGGTGAGTTGTCTCGGCTTATGAACAATATTGGGGGTCCTTCTACTGCTGGGCGTAAGTTGTACTACAACATTATAGAGTCGATCGTGTGTTATGGGTGCCCTATTTGGGGTGATAAGGGCTTATCTTACACTCGGAACCGCACTTTGGTGGAGCGTATTCAGCGCGTTGGCCTGGGGAGGGTTGCTAGGTCGTATTGTACGGTTTCGCGCAATGCGCTTTGTGCGATTACAGGCATCCTCCCTATGGAAATAACGATCAAAGAACGTGCTCGATTATACTTCATCAAACAAATGTATAAGATCCTTGACAATGACACGGATGATATTGTGTTTATGAAGATGGACCTCTTCAAAGAGGAAAAGGCCATTCTTCAGAGGCAATCGTGGTCAGACTGGCAGGATACCTGGAACAGATACCGTAAAGCTAAATGGACTAAAAGATTAATTCCACGTGTGGAGGAATGGAGCTCCAGAAAATTTGGAGAACTTAATTTTAGATTGACGCAGGTTTTGACAGGACACGGTGTGTTCAACTCATACAGACACAGAATTCGCCGTTCCAATAGCGATCTGTGTTGGTTTGAGTGTGGGGTCAGGGATGATCCCAAGCACACTGTCTTTCACTGCGATCGTTGGGCCGGTGAGAGAATCAGTCTGGAGTGTGATCTTCAAGAAGATTTCACCGTGGAAAACTTCCAGAAAATAATCCTTAAGAGTGATGAAAACTGGAAGAAAATTGATAACTTCATTAATAAAATTATGGTCCAAAAGGAAAAATACGAAAGGTATCTTGAGAAAATGAATAGGATTGACTACTTACCTGTTGACGCACTTACCTGATAATGTGAGTGTGGGAGTGAGAGTACCATTGTCAATATAGATATTGTTTTATCTATATGATCAGATAAGAACATGCGAGGCTAAGATTCATGGTAGAAGGACATGTAGCAATGCGAAAAGTAGATCACGTGTCCTTCGCTAGCCATGAAAAATACGAGGCGACAGGTCCACGTGCCTTGTATGGTGGGGTTTTAGTGGGTATGGGCAGGGATATACGATCTGGTTTATCGTATAGTCCCGTTTCCCCCGCACAACATCTCAGGGGGTGCCGAGTCCCACACTACCCTCTCCAGCTGTCATCTATGGGAGAGGGTGTGCGTAAATGCATTTCCCCACCATCCTAAATGGAAAAAAAAAAAAAAAAAAAGGATAGGGTTAGGATAGGGTTAGGATAGGGTTAGGAGGGGTGCAGTGGCTCAGTGGGTAGAGCGCGCGCCTACGGACCCCGTGGTTGCGGGTTCGATCCCCGATGCGGCACCTCTGGAAATACTCCATGTGCTCTATAAACTGTGGTGCCCCCAGGTGGTTCGGAACCCACCTTTATAAAAACTGTAGGTCCCGTTGCGATGCGACGTAAAAAAAAAAAAAAAAAAAAAAAACGGAACAACAAACCTCTAAGGGAAAGGTCAGATGGACGGAGCTATTTGCTGAACATCGACCGGACCCGGGGATGATGGTCACATCCAAACAATCAGTCATTATTCCGAGAATGTGTCAAGCCCACCCAATGAGGCGGGAGCACGATGGAACTGATATCTATGCTCCGAAGGAGAAAGATTTCGGCGAAGTTGGAGCGACCGACCTCCGTCACCCCATCGCGTTTAGTAGGACGGCAAGTGATGACCGAATGGAGGTGATGTTCCCGCGCGAGCGGGAATTTCGCCGAAGTCGGATCGGATCCCAAGTTTGCAATATATGTACAGACATATACTAGAATCACCCCCACGAAACTCTCTCGCGATCGCGTCCATTGTTCTTTGCAAAGCCCGTAGAGTCACAGCTTAGCCTATCCTAACCTTGGGGAGGGAGTGGGTAAGTCGCTGGATAGCAGCGACAGAGTAGGGACGGGATTCGAACTTGACACATTCAACCCAACCAAGGAATATGGCGAAGGTGGGGGGAGCCAAAACACGGGCAGGCGAGGCACCCTGCAGGTCCGAAGGTGAGAGGGCCCGACGTTCACTCCGAGCCTTAAAACCGCTCAAAAATCCGAAAACTAGGTAGCATGGCCCTTCTCATCGATGACGACCGGACCCATCATAGTAAGTCGCAGACTCCGAAAATGGCCCGGGCCGAATAAAACGGAGGAACGGCGGAACGATGGGAAAACTGCAACCCCTTAGTGGGCCGAGCTGCCGGCAGCGCCGATTATGATACTGGTGTATACCGGTGTGCCTTAAGGAAGTGAGGGGCGGACGATCCGCTACTCCTCCCCGGCAATGTAATTACTACTACTACTACTACTACTACTACTAGGATAGGGTTAGGATAGGGTTAGGATCTAGCTTCTTGGGGACTGAGGCCATGTGGCGCTGACAATGCTGACTCTGAACCATTGTCGGTTTCGTCATCTCTATTTGAGGTGGTCACATGGCTAAAATCCTCTCACTCCACCTCCTCGTGGTGGTCCCTGGGCACCCACTTCGGTGGGTGGCGAACGGAGTGAGGGGTGTGCACGAGACGCGGCCCTGCGCTTTTTCCTGTGCTTGTCACAGTCTGGCCCGCGGCTCGTGTACTATGTGTGTGTATGTTTGTGTGTGAGTGTGTGTGTGAAAGGGCTGTGGCCGGTGCGCGGTGGATATTCCTCGGAGACTAACCAAGGGGGGAGTAGTAGCCCCCCGACCGGGGCTGGGGGATATGTTAGTACCTAACCTCTGTTCGTGGCAACACGGACATGTTTAATGTGGAAGAACCGCTACCCCCAGCTGACTGGAGCCAATGCGAGGGTTGAAGCCGCGTTATCGGGCGCAGGTATGGAGGATTATCTGGCCAGTATTTCCTCATACCCCTAGCTCTGGGGGAGAATACCAGAGCCACGTCTAGCCCGAACTTGGGATAGCCGGGTCGGATCCGGTAGGCCCATAAGTAGGGGTGACGTTAAACCTTTAGCATCATTTATGGCGCGGGCCTATCCCGTATTATTTTTTAGTAGAGTCACACGCACCGATAGGTTTGGCCAACTGACAAGCCGCTTCTCGGTTTCGGTGCGCATAACTAGGGTTTTCACTCCGGCGGGGAAGTACCCCTACTGCGGTAGGGGTCCCATGATGGGCGAACCGTCGTTATTCATAAATAACACGGCCATGGAAGGCACTTCAAATTTAAAAAATGACGTTGTTAAGGAGGTTACCCCCGGGACGGGGGCACCACGGACGCGGTCGAGGACGTCCACTCCAACCGGGAGAATTCCCGGAGGGAGTGGACGTTCGAGCGTCCGGGGTGCGTCCGTCACGGGGGCGGGTGCAGGTGGGGGTGGATCTCGGTCCGTCTCCCCTGCTGGTAGCCGCGTCGACAGTGAGGTGATTTCAATATCATCTCTCTTTTCGGCCGGCAGGGGGGAGAAGCGGGACAGATCCCCCTCCCTCGAGCAGGAAGGAGGGCCTAAGCCCTCGAAGAATAAGGACCCCTCATCGACTGTGGGCCAACGCCAGCAGTCGATGAGGGGCCTTCTTCCCGGGGAGCTCGCCGCAATTGCGGTCGAGTCTTCCCGGTTAGTGGAGGTCACGGCCTTGAAGAGCGGCAACCTGAAGGGCACGGCAATCCGTGACCTGAAGGATGCCGCTCGGGATATCGAGGCCGTGATAGAGGAGCTCCGGAGGCGGGGGTTAACGGGGTTAGATGCCCCTGCACCCGCCCCCGGGCCCTCGTCGGGACGATCCACGCCCATGGACCCTGGGGCTCCGCCTGCAATCTTGTGGGACAAGATGCAGGCGGAAAACCGGGCCCTACGGGCGGAGAACGCCTCCCTCTGTCGGGAGATGGCGGGGATGTGGAGTACCCTGGAGGCCGTGAAGGGGGAGATGATGGCCTTGAAGAGGGGGCTTGACGCCCCCTCTTCGAGGACATCACCTCCCCCCGAGCCCAGGGTACCTCCTGCGCCCCGCATTCTCCCGCCAGGGCTTGGTGAGGCCGTGTCGGTGCGCGGTCTCGACGGGGGGGCTCTCCTGGAGAGGATTGGAGCCCTTATCGACGCAAAATTTGCGTCGATAAGGGAGGAATTCCATATCTCCCAGCGAGATTCCCCCCCGTCGAGAGGCGCGGGTGTTGCCGGGGGTGGGACCCGTCCGGTCGTTAGACCGGCGGCTCCCCCCCTGCATCACCCGGTGTGTTGGCGGTTCCCTCCTCCGGCTCGACCCCTTCCTTCCCTTCCCGTGTCGGGGGCGTTCCCCCGGCGACCCCCCTTGTCCCTCCCTCTGGGAAGGGCAAGGGGAATAAGAAGAAGAAGGGGGGTGGAGCTGGTGGAGGGGGTGTGGTCGCCCGGGCGGCCCCCCTGTTTCACCGCTTCCTCCCCTCCCGCAGGCGAGGAAGAAGAAGGGGAAAGGGGGTGGAGGAGGAGCGGCGGCCTTAGCCCCCGCCCCGATCCCACCCCCCTCCCCTGCGGTGGGTAGCCACCCGGCCGGCCCCTCGTCCGCGCCCCCTCTGGGGACGTGGGCGCAGGTGGTCGGCCGGAGGGCCGCGAAGGGGCGTTCGCCCGGGTGGCGGCGCCCAGTGCTCCGACTCCACCCCCTAAAAAGGGGGGAGCCGGAGCGAAGGGTGCCGCGGCGGCGAAAAAGCCGCGTGTGGTGGCCCCTCCCCGCACGGCCGCGGTTACAATAACCGTGCCGGAGGGGAGTAAGGCCACCTATGCCGAGGCCATCAGGGTTGCCAGGAGTAAAATCGACCTGGGCGCCCTAGGAATCGAGGCCCTCTCTTGGAAGAGGGCCGTCACCGGGGGCCTGATAATTCAGGTCCCCGGTGCCGAGGGGTCGACCAGGGCTGATGCCCTGGCAACCAGGATGGCCTCGGTATTGGGGGAGATGGGGGTCCGGGTGTCGAGGCCGGTGAAGAAGGCGGAGTTCCGCCTTACCGGCCTCGACATCTCGGCCACGCCCCAAGAGGTAGCGGCGGCGGTCGCCTTGGCCGGGGGCTGCACCCCTGCAGAGGTCCGGGTGGGGGAGATTAAGATCCCCCCCACCGGTCTCGGCACTATTTGGGTGCAGTGCCCGGCTGCCGCGGCCGTGGCGGTCGAGAAGGTCGGCCGCATAAGGGTGGGGTGGGCTTTCGCCCAAGTGGTGGTACTGGCGGCTAGACCGCTGCAGTGCTTCCGCTGCCTTGCCCTAGGGCATGTACGGCAGCGGTGCACTGCGGAGGTCGAGAGAAGCGGCCAGTGCTACCGGTGCAGAAGCCCGTCCCACCGGGCCGCGGCCTGCACGGCGCAGGCGAGATGCGTCGTGTGCGAGGCCGCGGGGCGGCCGGCGGGCCACAAGGCGGGGAGCAAGGCGTGCTCCCCGCCTTCTAGGCCCAAGAAGGGTAAGGGGGGGAAGGTTGCGGCTTCCCCCCCTGCAAAAGCCGGTGAAGGGGTGGTGACCCCCGCCGGCCCTCAGGCCATGGACGTAGACTCGGCGGCGGCGGGTGGAGGGGTGGTTCTGCCCCCCCTCCCCCCGCCCCGCCGACTCGAGAGGGGGACTCGCCAGCCGTTTAAATGGAAAAATCTTCGTTTCATACGCCTACTGCCGAGTAGACGACTACCTCGTCGCGACCCGATGTTTCAAGTGCCAGAAGTATGGGCACGTGGACAAACACTGCAAAAGCAGTGAATCTACGTGCTCCTTCTGCGCACAAACCGGGCATACCAATAAGGAATGCCCGAATCGCGAAGCGCCCCCGTCGTGCGCAAACTGTCGCGCGCGCAAACTCCCACACGCGCATGCCGCGGGCAATCGAAACTGCCCCTCGCGCTCGTCTGCCTTGATCCTCAAGGCCTCCCGGATTAACTATTCAGTATGAATAGTTATCCCCCGCGACCGGCCCCGCGTAACCCTCCCCCTCGGACACCCCCACCAACATCATCCCCCCCAGACTCACGCACTGCGGAGCGCATCCCTACCTTAAAAATTGCGCAAATCAACATGCGGCGATCCCGGCTCGTATCGTGCGAAATTGCTCGTATGATAGAGTCCGGTTGCGTCGATGTTGTTCTTGCGCAAGAACCCTACAATACCGCGGGAAGAGTCGTCGGACTCGACTCCCGGAACGTAGTAATTCACGGCGCCCCGCGTGGCGAAAATTGTCAGGCCGCGATCATTGTGAAGGGCTCGACCTTCACAATTCTTAAGCTCTCGCACCTCTCCAATACGCACACCGCCGTCATAGAATTAACCGGTCCCCTCGGCCCTCTGTACTTGGTCAGCTGCTACTTTCAGTACAGAGACCGTATAGAGGCCGGAATCGCGTCCCTCCAAAACATCCTCGATTCCCTCCGCGGAAAGCCGATCTTCCTCGGAATCGACGCGAACGCCAGGTCCGCTCTGTGGCACGATCCGCTCCCCCCCAGCTCAAGCACGCACAACAAGCGTGCCTGGATCCGTGGGAGGGAGTTTGAGCGTTTCCTTGCGCAAAACTCACTCCAAATCCTTAACCAGCCTGGAAATCCCCCCACTTACAGTGGTCCCTCCGGCGTGTCTTGTATAGACGTAACGCTGCGGACTGCTGCAGCCAATCCTCTGTCCTTCTCCTGGAGTGTTCTTGATGGCAGGACCTCCAGTGACCACAATGTCATCCTGCTTGAACTAAGCAGTCACAATCCAATTCCAAATCCTCCCCCCACCCTTGGCAGATTTGCGTGCCACAGAGCGAACTGGGACGAATTCGGAATTGAGTTCGCGCGACTTCTCTCCGAGGGCGCTCCCCCCCTCGAATTTTCCTCCCGCGACGACGTCCAGACAGCCGTCTCCCATCTGGAGAGGGCCATACTGGGCGCTGCCTCTCTGGCCATCCCGAGGAAAAAGTGGCACCCCCGTGCCGTTCCCGGATGGACGGAAGAGCTTACGCGCCTTAAGCGCTCGTCTAATCGCCTCCGTAGGCAATTCCAACGCGAGAGGGATCCCGCTCTCCGAGAAGAGAAACGTCGCGCGTACTCTCGGGCCCACAAGGAGTATCGGGCACTCTTCCGCACCTCCGCAAGGAGAGGTTGGAGGGAGCTTGTTACCCGAATGGGCCTAGAAAATCCCTGGTCCGCCCCATACCGAGCGGCGTTCGGCAAGAAGATTGCTCCGCAACTTCTTACGTCGATTTCGACCACCGGCTCAACGACCCAGAGCTGGCACGAAAGTGCCAGTGCCCTGCTCGCCGCGCTCTCCCCTGACGACTCTGCTCCGGACAGCGAGTCGCACGCCATTACGCGACGCGATTTCACTCGTGAAATCAACACCCCCGATGCCCCCGACTTCTCCCTCGCGGACCTACACGTAATAATCGGGAACCTAGGCGACAACCGTACGCCCGGTCCCGACGGTATCGAAGTACCCGTTCTCAAACAGGCCTTCAGCCGCTCCCCCGCCCTATTTCTCAGAATTTTTAACGGGTGCTTAAAATTCGGCATATTCTCAAACTCGTGGAAAACGGGAAAAATCAGGGCGATCCTCAAATCCCCTGATAAACCCGAAACCGCGCCCTCCTCTTACCGCCCCATATGCCTGCTTCCCGTTATTGGAAAGGTGATGGAGAAGCTGTTAATCACCGGATTAGGTGACCTAATTAATAACCATCCGCTAGCCTCGAACTCGCAGTTCGGCTTTAAGAGAGGCTTGGGTACGGACGATGCCCTGCACAGACTGCAGGGAGTCGTTCATTCGTCCAACGCCAAGCACGCGGTCGCACTCTCCTTTGATATCAAGGGAGCGTTCGACAACGTCTGGTGGCCTGCTGTTACGGCCGAGCTGCGCAACCGCGATTGTCCGCGAAATTTGTACAATGTCCTCATTGATTATTTCCGGGATCGCAAGATAGTTCTTTCCGCGGAATACTCTTCCTGTTACAAATCCGTTACCAAGGGATGCCCGCAGGGCTCGGTCCTCGGCCCCTCCATTTGGAATCTCCTCTTCGACTCTTTACTCCGCGAAATCGCGTTAATTCAAAATACGCACACTGTGGCATACGCTGATGACCTGCTTGTCGTCGTGGAAGGGAACTCTCGTGTTTCCCTAGAAACGACGGCAGCCCAGGTCACCGGCGCGCTACAGGCATGGTGCAATAAAAATAAAATGGCCATTTCCCCTCACAAAACAGTTATGCTTCGAGTGAGGGGCAGCCTTAGCATTTCTCGTCCGCCCGTCATCAAAATGGATACCGCCAGCCTTGCTTTCGCTAAGAGCCTTAGGTACCTGGGGATCGTGTACGGTCACTCGTTAAGTGTGTCCGAGTACGTGATCCGGATATCTGACCACGCGAAGGCAAAGTTCAGTGGCATCTCGGCCCTAATGGGTTCCAAATGGGGATACGATTTCCGCGCCCGATCTCTGCTATTCAAAAGCATCTTCCTCTCCATAATTTCCTACGGTGCGATTGGTTGGGCCCACAAGCTCACCCAAAAACACGTTTCCACTCTCCAAAGTGCGCAGCGCACTGCTCTTCTGAGAGTATGCGCTGCGTACCGCACCACGTCTAACGATGCGCTCTGCGTGCTGGGACTCCAACCCCCTATAGATTTATTTCTGACGGAGAAGCGACTCCGCTTCCTCGTCAGAAAAAACATCCCCTTCGAACATCGCGGGATTATCTTCGCCCCTGGCCTCTTCGACGACCCCCGCGACCATATTACGGCCACTCGTAAAGCCCTTCGCGACGATACCCTCGAATTGTGGCAAAACAGATGGGCCAGATCGGTCAAGGGAAGAACCACTTTCGGTTTCTTCCCAACATTGACCGAGAGGGCCCGCTGTCGCGTCCCCATCACCTTCTACACGACGCAGTTCCTCACCGGGCACGGCGATTTTCGGGAGAAACTCTGTCATTTCGGTTTGACAGAGTCTCCTGACTGCGACTGTGGCGAGGGAACTGAGTCATCTACCCACGTACTCCTTCATTGCAAATTGCATGCGACGGAGCGAGAACCACTGTCATCCTTAATTAATTCACTTGGGCATACACGGCCACCACCTCTCAGTATTTTCGTAAGCGACGACGTCGCCGAAGCGTTCAGCTTCTTCGCACGCAAAGTGCTGCAAAAGAAGGAGATGCGGCCGGCCACCGTTGACCGCGCCGCATGACCTGCGCTAATCCCCCCCACCCTCCCTCCTCCGCGACGCGCTCCCCCCTAAACGCCGGCCCCAATAATTACTTTATTGCATGCCCTTTCAGCATTTTGCATGCTCACTATTGCCTTTAGCGGCTTTTGCAGAGCCAAACAGGAGGGGGAGTCTTTGCGCGTTCCGCGCCTTCGCCGCTCGATCCCCGGGTCGAAGGTGGAGGCGCGGTGCGCGGCCCCCCCCTCCGACATGGTCCACCCGAGTCCATAAATCGGTACCTCGGGGTTGGGGAGCCCAGCGATCGACGAATGGCTAATAGGCTTCCGTCGATCGCCCCCCAACAATAGGCGTTGGCTTCGAGGTGGCAGTGGTGTCTGGCCCGGACTGTCAAGGGTACGAACTGGCGTTTCCATCGCTCCGCGCGCGCCTCGCGCGCGGAGGGATGAAATGTCAGTTCAAAATCGGTCAGCTAGAAGACCGTGCTCAACCAGTAGCGGCGCGAAACTGCAAATCTCGCGCCAAACTGGCACTCGGGACTTTGTCTCGAGGTGCGTTGATCGTGCATCACAACGATCCCAATCCCCGATTTCCGAACGTCTTTAGGAATAGGGGAGGGGCGGGTTGGCCAACAGGCTAAGGTACCGTCTCCGGAACAAAAACAGTAGATCTTGCAAAAGCCGGTGAAGGGGTGGTGACCCCCGCCGGCCCTCAGGCCATGGACGTAGACTCGGCGGCGGCGGGTGGAGGGGTGGTTCTGCCCCCCCCTCCCCCCGCCCCGCCGACTCGAAAGGGGGACTCGCCAGCCGTTTAAATGGCTGACGAGGCCCCCCGCCTGAGGGTGCTCCAGGCCAACCTCAATCACGACAGGCGTGCGCAGGACTTGATGGTCCAGCACGCCGCCGAGTTTGGGGTTGGCCTGGCAGTAGCCACGGAGCCCTACAGTGTCCCCTCCCATCCGCATTGGTTTGGGGACCTGGAGGGCTCCGTGGCCGTGTGTTACCGCGAGGGCGGAACACTTCCCCCCTGTTCCGAGGTCGATCGGGGCAGGGGGATGATTTTAGTACGCTGGGGAAGGCTTCTGGTTGCAGGGTGTTATAATTCGCCAAACTGCGGGCCGGCGGACCTCGGGGAATTTTTGGACCGGCTGGGGGTGATGATCGCCCCCTATATAGCCGGTCCTGTGCTGGTTCTGGGGGACCTCAACGCTCGTTCTGTCGAGTGGGGGGACTCCCAGACCAGCCCCCGGGGCACGGTATTGGCGGATTGGGCGGAGGGGCAGGGACTCTGGTTTCTGAACCGGGGTTCAGTCCCTACGTGCGTGAGGTGGAATGGTTGGTCGATCGTCGACGTTTCGTTGGCGACGACCACCGCCTTGCGCCGTGTGTCCGACTGGCGGGTCTGGGAAGGTGAGACCCTGTCGGACCACAGCTACATCTTTATGGATGTGGCTGTGGATCCGGCCCCGCCGTTGGACACGCCCCTCCGTGGCGGCACCCTGTCAGCGCCCGGGTGGGCGTTGACACAACTGGACGAGGACCTGTTGAGGGCCGTAATTATCGGCTCCGCCTGGCCAGAAACGGCCAGGGAGCGCGGTGTGGATGAGGGGGCAGAATGGCTCCGGGGCACGTTGCAAATGATTTGCGACGTGGCGATGCCCCGGTGCCGAAAGTTGCCCCCGAGAAGATCCGTGTACTGGTGGTCGGGCGGGCTGGAAGAGTTGAGGAATGTCTCCAGCGCCGCTCGTCGCCAGTACACCCGCGCTCGGCGCCGCCTTCGTAGAGGCGGCGTCTCGGAGCCGGAAGTCGCCGGTCTGTACGAGTTGATCAGATCGGCGGCTACGGCCTTCAAACGGCAAATTGCCGTTGCCAAGGCCCGGGCTTGGGACCAGCTCCTGCTGACTCTCCGAGACGATCCTTGGGGACGCCCATATAGGACGGTGCTTGGGAAGCTCCGTCCTCGGGCGTCCCCTGTCTCGGAGAGGCTTGACCCGGAATTTCTGGGGCGTGTCGTGGGTACTCTCTTCCCCCCCAATGGGGAGGAGGGGGGGAATAGACACGCCCCGGCTCCGACAAACGATTGGTCGGAGGATTTCCGGGTCACTGAGTGGGAGCTGGAGATGGCCATCGGGAGGCGCCGGGGAGGGGGCAAGAAAGCCCCCGGTCCGGACGGCGTCCCCGGGGTCATCTGTGCTCGGGCTTTGGGGGTCCTCGCCCCGGCCTTCAGGCGCATCATGGATGCAAGCCTGAGCCGGGGAGCCTTCCCCAGCGTTTGGAAGAGAGGTCGCCTGGTCCTCCTCCAGAAGGAGGGGAAACCCGTCGATTCTCCCTCGGCTTACCGGCCGGTGTGTCTGCTCGATGAGGCGGGCAAGCTCTTTGAAAGAGTTATTGCTGCCCGCCTCATCGAGCACCTGTCGCGGGGGGATGGTCCCGGACTGAGCGACAGCCAGTACGGTTTCCGGGGGGGGGCGCTCTACGATAGACGCTCTAGAGCGTCTGCGCCTCCTCCGGGAGAGGGCTGTCGCTGAGGGCGGGGTGTTGTTGGCGATATCATTAGATATCTCTAATGCCTTCAACACCCTGCCCTGGGTGGAGATAGAGAGGGCCATGGAATTTTTCCAAGTGCCCTCCTATCTCCAACTGGTAGTCCGGGACTATCTCCGCGGCAGGGTGGTGGAGTTCACCGGCCGGTACGGAGAGAGCCACGAGAGGGAGATGCACCGCGGGGTTCCGCAGGGGTCGGTTCTAGGACCACTCCTGTGGAGCCTAGCTTATGACGCGGTGCTCCGGGTTTCCCTCCCCCGCGGCACGGGTGTCATCTGCTATGCAGATGACACCCTGGTGTATGCCGTGGAGGAGAACTGGAGGAGGACCAGGCACCTCGGCGAGAACGCCCTGGACTGCGTGGTTGGGCGGATCCGCAGAATGGGTCTCCGGGTGGCAGTCGAAAAGACAGAAGCCTTATGGCTTCATAGGTCTAGGCTGCCACCCCAAGGACAAGACCTGCGGATCCGTGTCGCGGAGGCCTACGTCGAGGTCAAGCCCGTTATTAAATATCTGGGCTTGACACTCGACGGCCGCTGGCGCTTCGAGAGGCACTTCGATCTCTTGGCCCCCCGATTGGCCAGGACAGCGGCCGCCCTAGGGCGGCTGCTGCCAAATATCGGGGGGCCCGATACGAATGTACGCCGCCTTTATGCGGAGGTGGTGCGGTCGATGGCCCTTTATGGGGCCCCCGTGTGGTCCCTCGCGTTACGGGACAGCCGGCATAACCGGGCCCTTTTGGAGAGGGTCCGCCACCGGCTGTCCCTGAGGACCATACGGGGATACCGCAACATCTCCGCTGAGGCGGCGGGGCTCCTCGCCGTGATTCCACCCTTCCACTTGGTGGCGGCCGAGCGGGCGACCTGTTACCAGATCGCCTGCTCGGCCCGCCGACCGTATGGGGTGGAACTCACGGTCGAGGAGCGGGATGAGATCGAGGTGCGATAGCGCCAGGCCCGGGTGGACATGATGAGCCGGTGGAAGATGGAACTGGTTCCATCGGCTCGTCCAATTGTCCGGGCCCTCTTGCCCATTTTCGATATTTGGTGCAAGAGCCGGCTGAGGCTGACTTTCCGCATCACACAGGTGCTCTCCGGCAAGGGTTGCTTTGGAGAGTTCCTGTGTGTTATAAGACGGGAACCAACCACGCAGTGTCACCACTGCGGCGAGGGGGTGGATTCGGTGCGGCACACCTTGGAGGAGTGCCCCGCGTGGGCAGGGCCGCGCCGAACCCTTCAAGCCGCGGTGGGAGGGTGGGACCTCTCGCTCGCGGCCCTGGTCGACCACATGACCGCCAGCGAGAGGTCGTGGAAGGCGGTGGCCTCCTTCTGTGAGGACGTAATGTCCCAGAAGGAGGCCGCCGAGCGGGCCCGGGAGGCAGACCCGGGCTCCGCGAGGAGGGAGCTCGCGCGGGGGCGACCCCCCCGTAGGCGAGGACGCGCTCCCCCTCGGGGGAGAGGCCGGGGGGGAATCGCGCAAGGGGGATCGCCTCCGCGCGATGATTTGGGGCCCCATGGGGGGGGCGGAGGATCGGGTGGGGAGGGCGCGGGGGGTTCGCCCCCCGCGCCAGTTCGTGCCCCCGCGAGGGGGGCGGCGGTGGGTGGGAGGTCGCGGGGAGTGTTCCCCTCCCCGCGACAGTTGATGCCCCCTCCTCAGGGGGGGGCGGGGGGTTCCCCTTCGGCGCGGGGTGTTCGCACCCCGCGCCGACGTTTGTCCCCGTCCCGGGGGACGAGAGGGCGGAGGGGCCGGGGGGTGAGCTGACCCCGGCCCCGGGGGAGAAGCCCGACTTCTCCCCGGGGTGGTCGGTGACCTCGACAAGACTACAGTCTAACCGAGGCACCGGCCACCCCCGGAGTTCGGCTCCGGGGGGGCGCGTGGGGGGTGGGGTGGGGGGAGCCGGGGCGTCCGATACGCTTTCGACGGCTCTCCCTTACCGGGAGCGGAGCCCTCGTGACCTGGCCAGGGGGGACCTTAGGGTCCCCCCCTGAGCAGAACACGGGGGCGCCGGGGGCTGCATGTGGACCGAGCTGGGGCTCGGGAAGCATGATTCGAAGGCCCCAGGGATGGGAACACCGGGCGGGTCCCTCCGCCCGGGGTTCGGTTAGAGTAGGTTGGGGGAGTTAATCCTCCCCCGGGGTTTATTGTAGCTAGGTGTGAGCCAGTTGTATACCTCGGGTGATCCTGGCTCCTCCTACATAGCTTAGGAGGGTGTGGAGTTTTAGTGGGTTGGCCTGGGGAGGGGAGCGCCGCGCTGCGCGCGACGACCCCCACCCTAGGAGAGCCCCACATAACCCCGGTTCCTCCCCAGGGGGCCGGGGTATGCGTACTGCATTTCTCCACATTAAAAAAAAAAAAAAAAAGGATCTAGCTTCTTACCCAATCTGCAGAGGAATTAAAAGCAGACATTGTCATCATAGCAGAACCGTTATTCAACCCAGGAAGATGGGTTTGGAAAGAAAACGCGAAAACAGCAATATGGGCTACAGGAGTGAATGGACTGCATAGATACGAGGAAGGAGATATTTTAGAAAAAGATTATACTGCAATCCGTATAAGAAATTTTATCATTATCAGTGTATATATCTCGCCAAATATTAATGTCGATACTTTTTGCAGGAAAATTGGAATTATTACGAAATTCATAGAGGAAGAAAAGAGAAAAGGCAGGCAGATTATTATTGCAGGGGACTTCAACGCCCACTCGGCGGCCTGGGGATCCAGAGATGAAGACAGAAAAGGATCGAGATTAATGGAGGAACTCGAAAGGTTGGAGTTGACCCCGTTGAGACCAAGGGGGGGGGAGTGCACATATGAAAGAGGTGATAGAATCTCCATGATCGATTTTCTTGCCCTTTCAAACGAACTCGCAATAGACAGCAAATCGAGTATATTAAAAACAGAAACAGCGTCAGACCATAGGTATATTCTAACGAACATAGTAGTAACACAGAAAATAAATTTACTGTTGATCAACCTAAACCACTGTAGGAAAGCTCAAACAAAGGTGAAAGAAGTAGCGATAGAACTCAAAGTTGATGTAGTTTTACTAACGGAAACAATAGAAAATCCAGGTAACTGGATAATGGGCGATAGAAAAAATACGGCAATATGGGTAACCGAACTGAACGGGTTAAGAGAGGAGAAAGGGGAAAATACGTTTGATAACAATTTTACAGCAATCTCTATAGCCGGTTTTACGATTATTACAGTATACATCTCACCAAACATAGAGATCAACAAATTTAACAATATTGTAGACAGAATTTCCAAATTCATTAAAAACGAGAAAAGAAGAGGCAAGAAAATCGTGATAGGAGGAGATTGGAATGCGCACTCCCCCGCCTGGGGGTCAATAGATCAAAACGAAAGAGGGGAGTCACTTCTGACGGAGTTCTGGAACCTGAAACTGGAACCCAGACCGCCGGAGGGAGAATTCACCTTTATAAGAAATGGGAGAAAATCGAAAATAGACTTCCTAGCTTTTTCCAATTTTCCACATAGAGAGATATCGACAGTAATATTAGACAGAAACACAGAATCGGATCACAAATATATACTTACCGAAATAATCCTGGAAATGGAAAATAATCCCACGATGAAGCAGCTCACGAATCCCTGGACCATAGACAGCACCACCATAGAAAACCTGAAAAATGAATTTGAAAAATTAATAAATCAAGAGAATTTAGGATTCAAAGAAGAATATAACGAAGCAGAAGAAGAAAGAATAACGACGATGATTGACGACCTCATGAATGCGAACCTGAAAAAGAAAAAAGAAAATATTAAAATAAAAATAGGTAACAGTTGGTGGACCCCTGAATTAACAGAACTAAGGAAGGGAGCGAGAAAAATGAAAAGACAAATTCAGAGGGAAAGGACGAAAGAAAAGAAAGGGAAAGTAAAGGGGGAGATGAGCGAGATATTGAAGGAAATCTACAAGGGAAAAATGAAGAAATTAAGAAGAGAAATAGACAAAGCAAAGGAGGAGAAATGGAAAGAGTGGAACGAGACTTTACTTAAAGATATATGGGGAAAACCATATAAGACAATAATGAAAAAAGTAAAGAGCTCTCTTCCACCACCGGACATATCTGAAGAATTTGCAAGAAATATTTTATATAGCTTATTCCCCAGAGAAGCAAAGGGGACATACGAAGAGGACAGAAACGAAGCCATCGAAGATAATGCAACATGTTTTGAATTAGTTAACTCCGAAGAAGTTAGAGAAGCGGCAAAATTACTCACCAAGGGGAAAGCAGCAGGAATGGATAAAGTTCCCCCTGACATAATCAGGGAACTAGCAATATATCGCCCGGACGTCTTCGCAGCGATCTTCAATGGCATTATCCAAAGAAATAAAATTCCGGAAAACTGGAAAAGAGCAAGGACAATTTTACTAAGAAAACCCGGAAAGGACCCAACCACCCCTGCGGCATACAGACCAATTTGTATAATTAATGCTATATCTAAACTTTTTGAATATATAATTAAAACCAGATTTTTTGCAGAGTTAGGACAGCACCCATTCAGAGATAACCAATACGGCTTTACAAAGGAAAAATCAACAGTCCACGCATTAAAAGTTTTGAAAAAGAAAATTAGAGAAGGAATCGACAAACAAAGGTTCCAGATAATGGTGGCATTAGATATCAAGAACGCATTCAATTCTCTAAACTGGGAATGTATATTTGAAGAACTGGAAAATAGGGGAGTATCAAAATACCTAATAAGTATAACCAAAGAATACTTCAAGAATAGGAAAATACAATACGAATCACTCGATAGACAATTGGTAATACAAATGGAAAAGGGTGTACCGCAGGGGTCGGTCCTGGGCCCACTCTTTTGGAATCTAGTATATGACGGAATCTTAAGAATCCCACTCCAGAAGGGTTGTTCAATAATTGCATTCGCGGACGACCTACTCTTACTAGTGGAAAAAGGTTCATTAGAGTTACTTAAAAAATGCACGGAGAGCTCCATAGAAAACATAATGACTTGGCTCAGGAAAGTCGGACTAGAACTTGCTATCAATAAAACAGAAGTCATGTTCACAAACAAGAAAAGGATTAATGACGATTTTAAAATAAACGTAAATAATATCGAAATATTCCCATCTGTAAATCTGAAATACTTAGGAATCACATTTGACTACAAAAATATGTTTAGAGATCACATAATAAATGTCACTAATAAAGGAATTAAAACTATGTCCGCATTGTCGAGATTTATGTCAAACAAAGGCAATTTAAAGCAGAATGGAAGGAAACTTTATTATAACGTACTAGAATCTATAGTTTTATATGGAGCCCCAATCTGGGCAGAAGCATTAGATAACTCAAAGAACAATGAAATTATTAGAAAGACTCAAAAGATTGGTTTAGCAAGGGTTATATCAGCATACAAATCGGTATCGTATGACGCGCAATGTGTATTGTCTGGTATAACACCATGGAATATAAAAATACAAGAAAGATCAAACATCCTGGAGTGGGAAGAAATCTTCTTACATTATGCTGAAGAACCTACAGGAAGACCAAGAAGAACAATAACATCGAGAACAGCACAGGGGAGATACCGAGAGCACTCACCTGAAATCCAAGAGTGGCTGGAAAACAGAAATACTACTTACCTGGAAAACGCACCGCCGAACCCAGAGGAACTTCGGAGCATAATCCACGAGGAGATGACACCTGCAAATAAAAAGAAAAGAATTAGAAAATGGATTAGGAAGAAAGCAGAGGAAAGAACGAAAGAGAAATGGCAAAGGAATTGGGAAGAATCAAAGGATGGAAGATGGACCTTTCTATGGATACCGGACATCGAAACATGGAAGAATAGGAAACATGGTAAAATGAATTACTACTTAACACAAGCCCTTACAGGGCATGGCGTGTTTAATTCTTTCAGACATAGAATTGGGAAGACGCTGGACCAAGGATGCTGGTACTGTGAAGGAATAGACGATCCGACACACACGCTATTTGAATGCGGACAATGGAACGAGCAAAGGGAAAACCTAAGGACGAAACTAGGACTCAGAAGGAACGAACTGACATGCGAAAAAATTAGGGAAAAAATAATCAACGTGGAAATATACTGGAACGCTTTCCAATCCTTCTGCAAGGAAATTCTTTCAACAAAGGAGGAAGAGGAAAGAAGAAGGGAAACGAACAACAGAGGCGAGTAAAAGATATAAGAAAGAATAAAACAAAAATAATATTGTTTACAAATTAGATAAAAGATACTGTAATGATTTTTCTCTTCTTTTACATATCTCAACAAGGAGCGGAGAGGTGCCACTGGAGAGACGGGGAACGAGGAAAGGAAACATACGGAGGCACCTGGACGTCTAAGGGGAAGAAGGAGAAAGACGAACCTGCGGAATGCAAGCAAGCGGATCCGGGTTGCAGCAATATATCCAGATTCTCCGAGGATGTATCCAGGGGCCAACGAGAAGTTCACCTTGTCCCCGGCCAGGAGGTGCCTCTTGAAGCTCCTGTGAGGAAGAGAAGAGAAGAGAAAGATCAGTATGAAAATTTAGAAAGTTTAAAATGTTTTCAATCTAGCGTATCGAATAATATAAATAGTTATACGATTCATATGAAGCGATTATTAGTATAGAATACTAGAATATATTAGTAGTATGTAAATGCCTCAATTGCTCGTAAAATCCGAAAATTTAAAGTTCGTAAATAGGAATAACAGTAGAATAACTTGAAGTTTAATTCGAAAACGGCGCGCAAAACACAAACTGAACATAGGTACTTGAAAGAGTCGTAACGAAGTTCGCGGCGAACAAGGTTAAATCGGAATATCATAATCCAAAATAAAAAGAGGCCGCAGAAAAACCGTGTGAAAGTCGTTCCGTGATATGTAAACGTGATGTGGCCGACGAAAGCAAAGATGTTATTATATCGACGGCGCGGAAGTTTTTTCAACTCGACCGAGCGATCATAATAGAACGAGCGCGCGGCGACCGTGAAGGTGGCCGTTCAAAGCATTCGTATAAAACAGGCACGTACACGGAGGACAAGGCTACAAAAAACTGCTAACCTCGAGGGGAATTACCCTCAAGGAAGCAAGTAACGGAGGAACGTGCCAGATACGATTCGAAAGTCGAGTAGTGAACTTGAAATTTTGAAATCGCGCGAGTAGATTTATACATTTTGATTTATTAATCAATAGTTTATAATAAATTAGGTACATAGTGTTAGTGCTAGTTAGAAATAGTTAGAAATAAGTTAGTTTTACATTTAATTATAGTTATAATAGTGTATAGTGCGAGTGGAAAACTTAGATACTAATTAATAGTTTAGTTAAATTTTCGTGTAATTATAGGATAAGTGTGTGTGGTTAGATTAGCTGAAAAAGAAAAAAAAAAAGAAATCAGCTAGGCTGGGTAGCCTAGCCGTATTAGAAACTTAGAATTAGTGATTAGAATAAGAATTATACCTGTGGAAAAAAAAATTGTCATCAGCAAGGCTGGGGAGCCTTGCCGGCATTAAATTAGGAATAAAACTAATAACTAGAAATTAAAAGTTTAGCTGAAAGAAAAAACATCAGCTAGGCTGGGTAGCCTAGCCGGGGTTAATAAAAATCTAGGAAATTCGAATAAAAGAAGCGAGTGACCTGAAAAGAAAATTAACATCAGACAGGCTGGGCAGCCTGCCCGGTAATAGATTAGAATAGGCAAAAATATAGATCGATTATAAATTTATATATTCAACAGAGTGCAATAGTGAAGTGGAAAATTATAAAAAATTTTTCTTTGCATAAACGTTTAGGAATTTTAGGAACGTTTAGGCCAGTCTTGCACCGGCCCGGAAAGGGGGGCGCCGGGGGACGCTAGGGGTGTGCGGGGTCGCTCCCGAACATTCCCATCGGGCGTCCCAGGGAAGGGGGAGGGTGTGGCATCCGCCGCTGCACTCTCTCGAAGGGGCCGATAAGTCGGGGGGCTTCTCCCCCCGACGGGGTGTCTAATGGAAAGACTGCGGGGAGGCCAGTTGTATGCTAACGCGATCCTGGTCACCCGCATTATAGTCTAGGGGCGGACGTGGGGTTTTAGGCGATATGAGTTCGTCATTCTGCTCCCTTGCTGGCGGCGGCTTGAGGAGCGGGATCCATGATGGATTTCCCCATAGTTAAAAAAAAAAAAAAAGGATAGGGTTAGGATCCGCATCACACAGGTGCTCTCCGGCAAGGGTTGCTTTGGAGAGTTCCTGTGTGTTATAAGACGGGAACCAACCACGCAGTGTCACCACTGCGGCGAGGGGGTGGATTCGGTGCGGCACACTTTGGAGGAGTGCCCCGCGTGGGCAGTGCCGCGCCGAACCCTTCAAGCCGCGGTGGGAGGGTGGGACCTCTCGCTCGCGGCCCTGGTCGACCACATGACCGCCAGCGAGAGGTCGTGGAAGGCGGTGGCCTCCTTCTGTGAGGACGTAATGTCCCAGAAGGAGGCCGCCGAGCGGGCCCGGGAGGCAGACCCGGGCTCCGCGAGGAGGGAGCTCGCGCGGGGGCGACCCCCCCGTAGGCGAGGCCGCGCTCCCCCCCGGGGGAGAGGCCGGGGGGGAATCGCGCAAGGGGGATCGCCTCCGCGCGATGATTTGGGGCCCCATGGGGGGGGCGGAGGATCGGGTGGGGAGGGCGCGGGGGGTTCGCCCCCCGCGCCAGTTCGTGCCCCCGCGAGGGGGGCGGCGGTGGGTGGGAGGTCGCGGGGAGTGTTCCCCTCCCCGCGACAGTTGATGCCCCCTCCTCAGGGGGGGGCGGGGGGTTCCCCTTCGGCGAACTGATTCGCGGGTGTTCGCACCCCGCGCCGACGTTTGTCCCCGTCCCGGGGGACGAGAGGGCGGAGGGGCCGGGGGGTGAGCTGACCCCGGCCCCGGGGGAGAAGCCCGACTTCTCCCCGGGGTGGTCGGTGACCTCGATAAGACTACAGTCTAACCGAGGCACCGGCCACCCCCGGAGTTCGGCTCCGGGGGGGCGCGTGGGGGGTGGGGTGGGGGGAGCCGGGGCGTCCGATACGCTTCCGACGGCTCTCCCTTACCGGGAGCGGAGCCCTCGTGACCTGGCCAGGGGGGACCTTAGGGTCTCCCCATGAGCAGGACACGGGGTCGCCGGGGGCTGCATGTGGACCGAGCTGGGGCTCGGGAAGCATGATTCGAAGGCCCCAGGGATGGGAACACCGGGCGGGTCCCTCCGCCCGGGGTTCGGTTAGAGTAGGGTGGGGGAGTTAATCCTCCCCCGGGGTTTATTGTAGCTAGGAGTGAGCCAGTTGTATACCTCGGGTGAATCCTGGCTCCTCCTACATAGCTTAGGAGGGTGTGGAGTTTTAGTGGGTTGGCCTGGGGAGGGGGGCGCCGCGCTGCGCGCGACGACCCTCACCCTAGGAGAGCCCCACATAACCCCGGTTCCTCCCCAGGGGGCCGGGGTATGCGTACTGCATTTCTCCACATTAAAAAAAAAAAAAAAAAAAAAAAGGATAGGGTTAGGATAGGGTTAACCAGAGACACGGGGGCCGAAGCCGCCGAGGAAGAGGAGAACAACGGAACCAACAGCAACGGAACCAACGAGGTACAACCGAACTGGAGGCTGGCGAATCAGATCGCCAACCCCAGCAGGGTTAAATGGGCCCTGTCGGTCTTCAGCCCGGACAAGGCTCCCGGGCTGGACAAACTGAGCCCGCGAATCATAAAGAAATCGCAAAACCAATATGGACAGGCCATAACCAACCTGATAAAGGCAAGCATCGCTACGGGGCACATCCCGGAAGCATGGACGGTAACAAAGGTAGTATTCCTACCCAAACCCGGAAAAACGGATCTGACGGTACCAAAGGCATACCGACCGATATGCCTGACATCGTTTCTGCTGAAAACAGCAGAAAAACTGATTGACAGGCATCTCAAATGCACCACGCTAAGGGAGAGGGAACTGTTCGAAGGGCAACACGCCTATAGAACGGGACACTCGACGGAAGTCGCCCTACACAGGGTGTTAAACGAAGCCGAAAAGGCACGCGTAAAAAAGGAATGCGCCATGGCGTGCTTCATGGACATCGAGGGGGCATTCAACATGACCCCGATCGATGCCATGGATCAAGCGATGGAAGACTTCAACGTGGAACCAAACATCAGAGCATGGATAATGAACATGCTGGAGAACCGGAGAATCAAAGCGTACAGAGGGGACGCGGAAGTAGAAGGCAAGGTAAAAAGGGGCACCCCACAGGGGGGAATACTCTCCCCGCTGCTGTGGTGCATGGCGCTGGACTCGCTCCTACGCGCACTGGAGGAAACCGGAGCCACGATAGTGGCCTACGCCGACGACGTGGCCATCGTGAGCAGAGACAAGGACAGACGGAAATGCGTGGAAACGATACAGACAGCGTTAAACATAACGGAAGTCTGGTGCGAAACGGTAGGACTGTCGGTTAACCCCGAGAAAACAGAGGTAATGGAATTCACCAGGACGACCCTGTACCCGGTGGACAGCGGACTGCGCTACATGGGCACGCCGTTGCAACTAAAAGAGAAGGTAAAGTATCTGGGAATAACCATAAATAGGAAACTGATGTGGAGACCACACATCAAAGGCAAGGTAGACGCGGCAAAAGGGAACATAATGATGCTGAGCAGGGCGGTAGGCGCAACCTGGGGGCTAACGCCGTACATCCTGAGATGGATTTACAAGGCGATCGTGGTGCCGAGGGTAACGTACGGAGCGGCAATATGGTGGAAGGGAACGGATCTGGCAACGGTCAAGGGCTGGCTGGACAGACTGCAAGGAATGGCGAACAGGAGAATTCTGGGATGCGTGGGAAACACGCCGAACAAGACCATGGAAGTGCTAGCGGACGTACAACCGCTAGACATAAGGATAAAAGAAATAGCGCTGAAAACAGCATACAGGCTAATATGCTGGAACAAATGGGAGGACCTGGGCTACGGCCACTCGAACATCATCGAGTACATAGGAAAACGGGACAACAGGGAACTCATAACCCTGAGCCAGCTACAAAAGGACACGGACGAGAGAAGATACCTGGACAGCAAGCTGTACAAAACGGAGATAAGAGAAAGGGACGACTGGAAGAAAGGAATACCGAGGGACCTGAAGGAAACAGCACTCTGGTACACAGACGGATCAAGGAAAAACGAGCTGACAGGCGCAGCTTGGACAAATAACAAGGACAGACACTTCTACGTCAAACTAGGAGAACACCCCACGGTTTATCAGGCAGAACTACTGGCCATAAAGTTATGCGCCCTAGAAATCATAAACAAAGGGGAAAGCAAAAGAGAGATCACGATCTGCACAGACAGCCAAGCGGCCATCAAAAGCCTGCAACAGCTGGAATGCAGATCCAGACTACTATGGGAGGCACACGACACGCTAAACCAGCTGGTCAAGAAGGGAAAAACGGTAAAGATAACCTGGATACCAGGTCACTCGGGACTGGAGGGAAACGAGAAAGCGGACGAACTGGCCAACAAAGGATCGGACTCGCCTCCGGAGGAGCCACAACAGTGGGTTGGCCTGCCAGACGCCAATTACAACCTCCTGGTAAGAAGGTGGGCGGAGGAAAGATCGGCGGAAAAATGGAGAACATCCACAGGGCTGGAACATAGCAAAAGGTTCCTGGGGGTGGATGAATGGCCAGCCAAAAGGGTCAGAGGCATCATCGACCTGAACAGGAAAGAACTGAGAAGAATGGTAGAAACGATCACGGGAATATGCCCGCTGAACAAACACCTGACGAAACTAGGAAGAGCAGACACGAGCATATGCTCGCTGTGCAACGATAAAGAGGAAACTCCCGAGCACATAGTCACGGAATGCGAGGCAATAACGAGGAAAAGAAGGGCAATCCTGGAAGACAGTACTATCGAGGGCGACGTACTGAAAGCAACAGAATGGAAAAAACTAAAACGGTTCATGGAAGAAGTAGATCCATGGAAAGAATAGAAGGGAAAAAAAGAAGAGTGCAGAAAAAAAGGGGAAAAGGGAAAACAGGAAGCAAGCAAGGAAGGTTATGTTACGGCGATAAACTGAGACTACTTATGTAGTCGATGATGGACCCCCACGCCAAAACCTGCCTGCTTGCGACCGAATCACAAGGAAAAAGAAAAGGGAAAAAGAAAAAAACACAGGAAAATGACAGAGATCAAAACGACAGCATAGAAGAAACGGTACAGAAAGAAGCCAAAGAAAAGACGGAAGCAAAATCAGACATTCAAGAAACAATGGCAAAAGTCGAAAAGACCCAGATTAAACAAAGGAAATGTGATAAAGGAGAAGCAGGATACAAGAATAACAACAGACAGCAAAAAGAACGGAAGAACAACAACACAAAGACGCGAAAGAAAAAAAGAAGAGAGACCACTGAAAAATCAATCACCAACACCCACACACAAGGTAGACAAAAAAGAAAGGAAAAAAAGAAGAAAGTAAATCAGGAAAAGACACCTCAACAACTGAAAGACGGAAGCACACAAAAGGAACCCAAAACATGGAAGCCGAGAAACCAAGAAGAGAGCAACAGCCCAAGAAACCCAAGAAACCCGGATCCAAAAAGAGAAAATAAGGAAGGCAAACAACATATAAAACACTTACAAAATCACAAAGAAACAGGAGCAGCGACACGAAAGCACGGAAAACGCACAAAATAGGAAACAACGAGAAAAGAAACCAACAACACGAGAAGAACAACCCACAGGAGAGGCGATCCTAAAAGGTACACGCCAAGGATAACAGATCCGAAAAGACACACAGTCGGACTCCACCCCGACGGACTAACGACAAACCGAACAGGGAACAAAACAGTACGGGAGAACGTGGACACAAAATCCACAAAGGGAAACACGAACACAGACAATCCGGGACACACTCCCAAAAGAACAAAAACACGAGAAGATTCAGCACAAAGACAACAAACTCGAAGGGACCAAGTGAACCAGGAACAAGCAGACAAGGGAACCAACTAGAGGAAAACCAATAGCGGAACCACCAATAGCGGAACTCCTCCACGGAGACTAGACTCGCAAGAGCGACAAAGGAACACCACCAACAGACAGAAAGACACACAAAAGGGAAGCAACGACCACACGATCAAACAGGGGGAAGACCCCCACGCGGCAGCAAAAGCAAACAATCAAGTTCAGTACAAAGACAACAAAATCAAACGGACCAAACGAAAACGGAACAGACAGACCAGGAATCAACCAGAGGAAAACCAATAGCGGAACTCCTTCACGGAGACTAGACTCGAAAGAGCGACAAAGGAACAACACCACCATCAGACAAAAAGACACACAAAAAGGAAACAACGACCACATGATAAAACAGGGGGAGGTCCCCCACGAGGCAACAGAAGCAAACAATCAAGTTCAGCACAAACACAACAAATCGAACGGACCAAACGAAAATGGAACAGACAGACCAGGAATCAACCAGAGGAAAACCAATAGCGGAACTCCTTCACGGAGACCAGACTCGTAAAGAGCAACAAAGGAACACCACCATCAGGCAGAAGACACACAAAAGGGAAGCAACGACCACACGATCAAACAGGGGGAAGACCCCCACGAGGCAGCAACAATGGGAAAACCCGGGACGCACTCCCAAAGGAAGGTACAACACCAAGAATTCCAACTCAATCACAACAACCCGAACGGACCAAACGCAAACGGAATAAGCAAATAAGGAAATCAATTAGAGGAAAGCCAATAGCGGAACCCCCAATAGCGGAACCACCAATAGCGGAATCTCACACGCAAACAGAGGAAGTCGAACACGGGTGACAAACCTGAATGGGCGACGACCGGATCCAATCCGGCCGAAACCTGGGGACGATGGTCACGTCCAAACTCTTCCAGCCATGGATCCTAGTGCGTTTCTCGAGCCCTCCACAACCCAACTCGCGGTAGGCTCGGCAAGGAATGACCGAATGGAAGCGATATCCCGGCTGCGCCGGGATTTCGCCGAAGTCGGATCGGACCCCAAGTAGATGTATGCCAACCGGTGTGAAAGGTTTCCGATGGCGACAACCGGATGGAGACGATGTTCGGGTCGATGACCAGAACTTCGTCGAAGTCGGATTGAACCCGGAGGACTCCGGACGCATACGGTAGCATATAAAGCCATCCCAACGTTTTATTGACACGCGGCCCCTTGCTTTGCTGCCCCATATATATACGTAGAGTCGTAGCTCAGGACCTATCCTAACCTAGGGGTGGGAGTGGGTAAGTTCCGGAGAGGAACGGCGGAACGATGGGAAAAACTGCAACCCCTAGTGGGCCGAGCTGCCGGCAGCGCCGATTATGATACTGGTGTATACCGGTGTGCCTTAAGGAAGTGGGGGGCGGACGATCCGCTATTCCTCCCCGGTAATGTAATTACTACTACTACTACTACTAGGATAGGGTTAGGATAGGGTTAGTGGTCCGTGGTCCGCTCGCTCGCTTCGCGAGCTCGCGGTTGCAGAATAACAACATTAACAATGTCGAGCGACGTCGTACGAATTGTTTAAACAATCAGTATTAAATTGACTCATGCTTCACAGATTGAGAAATAGATGTTCGAATAGATGCAAATTCGCGATTTCAGAGTTACTCGCGACAGAGACTAGACTTGTTCGTTTCAATTGAAAAGTTTTCATTTCAATCGATAGATAAAGTCGCACACGCGAACAATCATGCGCGCGTTAAACTCCCTGCGCGTAGACAGTGGTCCGTGGTCCGCTCGCTCGCTTCGCGAGCTCGCGGTTGCAGAATAACAACATTAACAATGGCGAGCGACGTCGTACGAATTGTTTAAACAATCAGTATTAAATTGACTCATGCTTCACAGATTGAGAAATAAATGTTCGAATAGATTCGCGATTTCAGATTCACTCGGGACAGAGACTAGACTTTTTCATTTCAATTGAAAAATTTTCATTTCAATCAATAGATAGATTCGTACACGCGAACAATCATGCGCGCGTTGAACTCTCTGCGCGTAAACAGTGGTCTGTAGTCCGCTCGCTCGCTTCGCGAGCTCGCGGTTGCAGAATAACAACATTAACAATGTCGAGCGACGTCGTACGAATTGTTTAAACAATCAATGTCGAATAGACTAACGCCTTACAGAATGAGAAATAAATGTTCGAATAGATTCGCGATTTCAGATTCACTCGGGACAGAGACTAGACTTTTTCATTTCAATTGAAAAATTTTCATTTCAATCAATAGATAAACTCGTACGCGTGAACAATCATGCGCGCGTTAAACTCCCTGCGTGTAAACAGTAGTCCGTGGTCCGCTCGCTCGCTTCGCGAGCTCGCGGTTGCAGAATAACAACATTAACAATGGCGAGCGACGTCGTACGAATTGTTTAAACAATCAATGTCGAATAGACTAACGCCTTACAGAATGAGAAATAAATGTTCGAATAGATTCGCGATTTCAGATTCACTCGGGACAGAGACTAGACTTTTTCATTTCAATTGAAAAATTTTCATTTCAATCAATAGATAAACTCGTACGCGTGAACAATCCTGCGCGCGTTAAACTCCCTGCGTGTAAACAGTGGTCCGTGGTCCGCTCGCTCGCTTCGCGAGCTCGCGGTTGCAGAATAACAACATTAACAATGGCGAGCGACGTCGTACGAATTGTTTAAACAATCAGTATTAAATTGACTCATGCTTCACAGATTGAGAAATAGATGTTCGAATAGATGTAAATTCGCGATTTCAGATTCACTCGCGACAAAGACTAGACTTTTTCATCTCAATTGAAAAGTTTTCACTTCAATCGATAGATAAACTCAAAGCGCAGAGAGTCGGACCCGCACCGACAACACGTCTCAGAACAAACATACCGCAGACAAACAGATAATAAAGACACGCAACAGAAATCTAACCAACGAGATAGACAAATAGGTAATCACACAGAGAATAACACACACCCCAAACAGTAGGCGCAACACACGCACCAACATAGAGTACTAATAGCCTAACGGAACAACTAAGAGCGCACTAATCCGGTACAGACGCAAAGACGCAGAGTAGGCTTCCAAGAGACAATTCCCAACGGCAAAACAGACGGAGGTAGAATCAGACAGGCAAGACTACGGTCTAGCAGCGAGCCAGAATAGCGAGTAGGATCAGGAACCTAGAAGAAATAATAGAATCAGCATAAATATAAAAGGCGCAGCCCAAGAAGTAGTCAATACCCAGTGCTACGGCGAATAGCCGAGCACACACACATGCACCATCCGATGCGAACAACAAGTCAGCCAGCAAAGCAGCAGACAATTAACAGCCCTGTAGAAAATAGATAGGTACATTAGAATCACCTCACACATAGACCTTAACGTAACATAACGCAAACATGCATACACACGAGAGAGAACAAGACTAACGTAGCCATCAGGACAAGCAGGGGACGAATAGGTAGAGCACGCGACACAAAGGGTAGGCTAATCAACGGCACCGCGAACGCTGTAAAGATAAAACAGCAAGTAAATACAAGTAACAGGTTAGGATCAACGATACGAGACTCAGAATACACGGACTACGCGTACGCGACACACGACGAGCAACACGGAAGGAGTTAACCACTACAACTCCAATTACGACGAAAAGCGCGATTACCCGCACGATTTGTGATCGAATAAATTATAGCTGTCAGGCGCGAAAAACACAGGTTAGCACGGGTACGAACGCGCACATGCAGCCGGCAAACAAAACGACGGTTCGTCGAAACTCCGCGAGAGGGAAACACGGGCGACAAGACGCGAAACAGCGGGAACGAAACGCGAATAGAGCGCGAGAATTCAAACGCGTACTCGACGTAGACTGCAACATGGAAAACGACCATGAGGCAAACAAACGTCGAGGAACAAAGCATGCGACCTAAAAGTAACAACATACCACGAGTAAACTCAAGAATAGCGAGAGAAAGCGAAAAAGGGAAAGGGGGGTAAACAAACACGCGTAAAAATATGCCCAAGAACAGAAATCGGCAGCAGGACAAATCGAAACAATAGGGATAGAAACGGAATAGCCAGAAATGTCGAACAATAATGAGGACGAAAAGAATAGCGGGAACAGGCGACAAAAATAGCACGCACTAAGACGAGACAATGGGGGTCGTTTATTGCACGAGAAACAATCGGCCGCACAACCCGGCGCATGGAAAAACTTTTTTATGCGAGGTCAAGATGGCCAGATGTGGACACAGTCGCCGGGCAAAAAGACGCGGCGCGGAATTTACGCGGAAAAAGTCCCGTAAAGAAAACCGCCTCAACGGCCATCTTGACGCCGGCAGCAAGGGAGGGGCCTGTCGAGCCAACAAGTAAGGGAGGGGCGGCCATGAGGCCAACGCAGGGGCCCACAGTCTGCAGTCGAAAGTCACAGAGTTCAGATCGGTCACAGTGCCTAACATTGCAAATTACATACAGTAGTCGAGTCGTCTAGCATCGAGTCCCAGTTGTAAGAATTCCGCCCAAACCGCGTCGTGCGATAGCAAACCTAGAGTCACGTCGCGAAGCGTAGTGTTCGCAACTCAATAAGAGATAAACGCGTCGGCAATAGCTGCCAAGAACAATTCAGTGAGTGCCCAGCGTAAGAGAGAAAAAGCGACCCACGCAGCACGCACCCAGCTAGGACGAAGGCCGGACGAAGGTTACAAGGCGCAAAGAAAATAGCTGCTAAGGTAGGACAACGAAAAACATAATAGAAGTAGAAACGCGTACGCGAGGGAGACCTTCAACGGGTACGGGATCGAGAAAAATAGTATCAATTCACCGGGGAAGGGAAAATAGAAACGCGAAAACACGACGGGAAAGAAGCGCACGAGAAAACGACGGAAAAATCCCTCCGCGACACGCGTAGAAGCGTCTTAAAACACGATGGCGGACAAAAGAGAAAGGGCGAACACAAGCAAACGTGCAAAGGCACGGTTCAAATTCACGCGCGCGGCGAAAGACTTTCGAAACTTGCGAAGGGGCGAACGCAAAATGGCGGACGGCCAATAGTGCCCCGCTCGAACGGAATACTAGTCCACGCGGGTGAACACGCGGCCAAGAATACTCAATGCTAACCGGAAAAACATTGAAACAGCAATGAGAAAACAATGATAGCCACGCGAGTAAAATCACACGAGACCACCACCCGCAAGAGACTAGTAGGAAGCTTCGATCGCAATAGAGAGTCGTAACACGCTAAATTCACCGCAATAGAACCCGCGAACGCGAACATGTTGCTCAACGGAAAAACAAATCCGGACAGCAACACGAAAAAGGCGAAAGAGAAGAAGCGGCCACGATCAATCGGAAGCACGTTGAAAACCACAACGACAGCAAACCGATGTAAATGGCCAGCAGACAGCTCGAGCCCGCGGTCACGGAATAACAACAACAATAACGCCGAACAACGTCGCACGAATTATTCAAATAATCAATAACAATTAGACTCATGATTTACAGATTGAGAAATAGATGTTCGAATAGATTCGCGATTTCAGATCCACTCGGGACAGAGACCAGACTTTTTCATTTCAATTGAAAAATTTTCATTTCAATCAATAGATAAACTCGTACGCGTGAACAATCCTGCGCGCGTTAAACTCCCTGCGCGTAGACAGTGGTCCGTGGTCCGCTCGCTCGCTTCGCGAGCTCGCGGTTGCAGAATAACAACATTAACAATATCAAGCGACGTCGTACGAATTGTTTAAACAATCAGTATCAAACAGACTCACGCTTTACAAATTTAGAAATAGATGTTCGAATAGATGCAAATTCGCGATTTCAGAGTTACTGGCGACAGAGACTAGACTTGTTCATATCAATTGAAAAGTTTTCATTTCAATCGATAGATAAAGTCGCACACGCGAACAATCATGCGCGCGTTAAACTCCCTGCGCGTAGACAGTGGTCCGTGGTCCGCTCGCTCGCTTCGCGAGCTCGCGGTTGCAGAATAACAACATTAACAATGGCGAGCGACGTCGTACGAATTGTTTAAACAATCAGTATTAAATTGACTCGTGCTTCACAGATTGAGAAATAGATGTTCGAATAGATTCGCGATTTCAGATTCACTCGCGACAAAGACTAGACTTGTTCATTTCAATTGAAAAATTTTCATTTCAATCGAGAGATAGATTCGTACACGCGAACAATCTTACGCGCGTTGAACTCTCTGCGCGTAAACAATCCTAACAGATAGAGCAATCATCGAGCCCAACCCAACCGAGAGACAACGCCATACCCTCAATCAATCACGCGATACCTACCACCCTACCCAAGCCAACACACCCACTCTAATACCACCCACCACCAAAAGGGTAAAAAGAGAAAAAGAACAAACACACAATCACAATCCCCTAAATCACATGCACACACACACACACACAATGGAAAAACAACCCAGCAGAGTAGGAAGGAAGGAAGAAGAAAAAAAGGGGAAAGAAAACACGGGTAACCAAATACCTCAGGACAAGTAAGAGTAACGGAAAACGGTAAAACGATAAAATGGCACGGAAACACCAAAGAGAACCTAAAACGGAATCTCCCCATATCCAACCTATCCTAGCCCGACACGCATGCCCCAAAATAACCCTCCCCCCACACACCCCCCCCCACAGAAGGGAGGAAATGAAAGAACCCCCAACCAACCACCCATTAATATTTGTTACAGAAAACAATAATGGAAATCCGGGGAATCCAGCTCGGGGAGGAGATACAAATAGTGGAGCGGAAAGACAAGGAGACAAAGGGAAAGACGCCAAAAACCATAAGGAGCGTCAACAGAGACGCGGGCGAAGGTAGCAGTGGCAGCCGACCGAAAGCCCTAAGGGAACAACCAGGAGCCTCGGCAACAGCAGGGGCCACGGGAACCGTGGGATCAACAGGGACCACGGGGACATCAACCACAACGGAAAGGAGTAGACGCCAGCAGCAGGAGGAGTCAGATCTACTGGACCCAATGACGATTGTAATCGTTAAAGAGGGGTACCCGGAGAAGGGTACCGATATGCAGCGAGACGAGGTTACGGCCATGTGGGCGAGCGTGGCCGAATACGCGCTAAACAAAAAGAAACCGATTAAATTCAAGAGGTGGGGCCTTAAAGCAGGGGGAGTTTTAATGACAGCCCGGGATGACCAGGCCATAGGGAATCTGAGATTAGCGTTAAAGGAGTTAGACTTCGAGTTCGCCCCCAGAAAATTAACTACGATAGGGGTAGAAAAGCTAAACGTAACGATCCGCGCGACCATGTACATAAGCAATAAGCTTATGAAATACGAAGTAATAATCGGGCACCTCCAGGCGGACTACAAGCCCCTCACAGCCACAAGATGGCAATTAAAAAGGAAAGAGAGGTTGACAGAGAGGGGCAAAGAGTTTACACTGGAGATGCCCGAGAATGATTTCAACTTTATAAAGAGCAAAGGGGGAAAAATAAGTATTATGGGAGGGGCCATAAATCTAACCTTCACAAAGAAGACATAAATCGCTCAACAAATAACAATTAGAAGCTAAACACACCCAGATGTAAGAAAAAAATATTGTACAACCGACTAAACGACTCACATTGTTACCGCATTCTACCGCCGCTCATAAAATAAACACAAATAAAAATACATCACATTATATTATAGTACTCTTCCCTTAACCTCATACCACATTAACTCATTATACTATAATTATATGCATCTTTAAATGAATAAATAAAAGGATATCATGTAAACACAATCATCAGCAAACGATCATTAACCTTCCCTAACCGTACAAAGTAGACAACGATAGAACACCTAAGACACCGTCGGTATAGAATAGGCGTAGCTTGTCCAACATCGAAACGAAGTAGCATACGAACAGGACCTAGAGCAGGCTATCTCCCCCAATACCGAGAAAGCAGCACAATCGATCAGCATACATACCCTATACTCTATAAAAGTTAGATAGGACCCTCTTGTAGATAGGACAGCGCAACAACACACAACCAGGCTGACAAATCCACACAACCGACGAGCGAACCAGGAAGAAACGCAGCACACCTCGACAACCAGAAACAAGGAGAGAAAGGAAAAAAGGAAAAAAAAAAAGGGAAAAAGGAAAAAAGGGAATAAGAAACGGTACACAAGACACACTCAACACACATACCCGCTACAGACCATACACCCACTCACCATACAAACCATGACACGCGACCATAAGCCCCACCAGACATCACAACCCCCAGACAACAAGAGACATAGCGAGGCACACCTCCAATCAGACACTAGCATAACGAACCCCTAGAGACAAACACACAAAACAACAACGGACGACTAACACACAAAGCGCACTCAGACCCGAGCGTAAAAACACACCTCAAACGAGAAAAAAAAAATAATAATAACAACAATAAATACAAATATAAATATATATGCACACATAATCATACAACATAACAATAAAGAGATAATGAACAATCGGAAAAAACCCAACTCCCCACCAAAACAAATCCCCCAACACTATCCCATTACAGCGGAGCTCCGGACAAGCGATCACAACAAAAGGTAAGTGCCAGCGTTAACTACAACGACCCGCACAGGACGAATCACTATCCTCAGAAATTACGAATCGATCGGGAGCGCACGATGCGAACACCACCCTAGCCCCGCCACCCACACCCTCCATACCCAGAGAACGAGCTTCGACCTAGACACACCCACACGACACCAGAAAATAGGAATACATGAACAAGAAACGCAACTCGAGATAGACTCACGACACCCGAACTCGCATCCAATAACAGCGCGAAACAGCCCGCATCCCAACACATAAACCCAAGCGCGGAAATAAAAATAAGTAAAACCTAGAAGCAACAACAGGCAGAACAACTACCACAACAACCCCAAAAACCCAAAGCCAAACAATCGCACCCCCCGCGAAAAAACGGAATCGCCCACCCACAAATAACATAACATAACCCAGCCCCAAGCCAAGGGGAACAAAATCAACACCCCCAACACAACCGACAAACACCCAGATTAGAGAGCGAAAGAGAGAGAGAGAGAAAGAGGGAAAAAAAAGGAAAGAAAAGAAATAACATATACACAAATAAATAAATAAACGAATAAAATACACATACAACAGAGTAAATAAACACCCCACTCCTCCCCAAAAAAAAAAAAAAAAAAATCCTTAAAACTCACCACAAATAAAGAATCATAGAGTGAGCATCCCCATCCACAAAATCACACCCTACCCCGGCGCCGACTAACCTTATCGGTTCACAGGTTTACTTTGCCACACAGCCACAACACTCGGCAGGGCAACGAATAATAGCAGAGGACGGCAATGACAACAAAACAGCCGTATAACCAGAAACACCACTGAAAGCGCACCCCACCACACACAAGGGCACGCAAACCAAAAAAAAAAATCCCCTCAAAAAAGGAAAAGAAAGGAAAAAGAAAGGAATAAGAAAGGAAAAAAAAAAAAGAAGATGAAAATAATCCAGGTGAACCTCCACCACGCGGCCGGGGCTGCAGCCCTGCTGGCCAAAAAATTTAGCGAAGAAGCATTCGACGTAGCCCTGATCCAGGAACCCTGGATCAGCAGGAAAGGTATAAGAGGCATGAACGGGAGTGGAACCATCCACTCAAACAAGATAAACGAGGAAACGAGAACCTGCGTGATAACGAGAAGAAATATAACGGGGACTCTAATGACCCAATTTACGGACAACTCGATAACGACCGTATCGATACAAGTAGGAAAAGGAAACGAATCCAAGGAAATACTAGTAGTATCATTGTATCTACATCACGAAGGGAAAGACATCCCGGGCAAGAAATGCACGGAAATGGTAGAATGGGCAAACAGGAACGACGTCCCTGTGATAATAGGAGCGGATGCGAACGCCAGAAACAGGCACTGGGGAAGCACGGATACCAATCCAAGAGGTATAATCCTAATGGACTATATAGTAAACGCAGGGCTATTCATAGCCAACTATGGAAACAGACCAACATACGTCACGAAAAACAGAAAGGAGGTTCTGGACATAACCATATGCTCAGAATCAATAATAGACAAATTCTATAAATGGAAGGTACTGGACGAGATTAACGGCTCAGACCACAACTCGATAGAATACAGATTAAGATGGGACTGCCAAACGGAAACAGAGGAAAAAAGGAGCGTTAACAACACAGACTGGGACAGATTCAAGGAATTGAACAAGGAATCGGTAAAAACACTGGAAGGAAAATACGGAAACGCGGCAGAAATAGACGCGTACGCGGAAAGCATAGCGACAACGCTAAGAATGAACTGGGAAGACGCAACGGAGGCAACTCCGACGACAGGAAGAAGGAAAGTAAGATGGTGGAACAAAAAACTAGAGAAAAAGAAGGAAACGGTAAAAATATGCAAACAAAGATGGAGGAAGGCCAAACCAAGGAATAAGGCTAGGAAATGGGCAGCCTACAAAAAAGAATGCAAAAACTTCAGATACGAAATAATGAAAAGCAGAAGAGAATGCTGGAAGAAATTCACCAAGTCGATCGAGAAAACCTCGATAGCGGCCAGGATCACACAGACTCTGCTGAAATGCGGAGGCGCCAACATGGGAGCAATAAGAAAGGGAAACACCTTACTCCACAGGAACGACGAAATAATGGAGCAACTGCTGGAGACCCACTTCCCCGGGTTCACCAGAGACACGGGGGCCGAAGCCGCCGAGGAAGAGAACAACGGAACCAACGAGGTACAACCGAACTGGAGGCTGGCGAATCAGATCGCCAACCCCAGCAGGGTCAAATGGGCCCTGTCGGTCTTCAGCCCGGACAAGGCTCCTGGGCTGGACAAGCTGAGCCCGCGAATTCTAAAGAAGTCGCAAAACCAATATGGACAGGCCATAACCAACCTGATAAAAGCAAGCATTGCTACGGGACACATCCCGGAAGCATGGACGGTAACGAAGGTAGTATTCCTACCCAAACCCGGGAAAACGGATCTAACGGTACCAAAGGCATACCGACCGATATGCCTGACATCGTTTCTGCTGAAAACAGCAGAAAAACTGATTGACAGGCATCTCAAATGCACCACGCTAAGGGAGAGGGAACTGTTCGAAGGGCAACACGCCTATAGAACGGGACACTCGACGGAAGTCGCCCTACACAGGGTGTTAAACGAAGCCGAAAAGGCACGCGTAAAAAAGGAATGCGCCATGGCGTGCTTCATGGACATCGAGGGGGCATTCAACATGACCCCGATCGATGCCATGGATCAAGCGATGGAAGACTTCAACGTGGAACCAAATATCAGAGCATGGATAATGAACATGCTGAGGAACAGAAGGATCAAAGCGTACAGAGGGGACGCGGAAGTAGAAGGCAAGGTAAAAAGGGGCACCCCACAGGGGGGGATACTCTCCCCACTGCTGTGGTGCATGGCGCTGGACTCGCTCCTACGCGCACTGGAGGAAACCGGAGCCACGATAGTGGCCTACGCCGACGACGTGGCCATCGTAAGCAGGAACAAGGACAGAGGAAAATGCGTGGAAACGATACAGACGGCGCTAAACATAACGGAAGTCTGGTGCGAAACGGTAGGTCTATCGGTAAACCCCGAGAAAACGGAAGTGATGGAATTCACCAGAACCACCCTGTACCCGGTGGACAGCGGACTGTGCTACATGGGCACGGCGTTGCAACTAAAAGAGAAGGTAAAATATCTGGGAATAACCATAAACAGGAAACTGATGTGGAGACCACACATCAAAGGCAAGGTAGACGCAGCAAAAGGGAACATAATGATGCTGAGCAGAGCGGTAGGCGCAACCTGGGGACTGACACCGTACATCCTAAGATGGATCTACAAGGCGATCGTGGTACCGAGGGTAACATACGGAGCGGCAATATGGTGGAAGGGAACAGACCTGGCAACGGTCAAAGGCTGGCTGGACAGACTACAAGGAATGGCAAATAGAAGAATACTAGGATGCGTGGGAAACACGCCGAACAAGACTATGGAAGTGCTAGCGGACATACAACCGCTAGACATAAGAATAAAGGAAATAGCGCTGAAAACAGCATACAGGCTAATATGCTGGAATAAATGGGAAGACTTAGGCTACGGCCACTCCAATATCATCGAGCATATAGGAAAAAGGGACAACAGGGAACTCATCACCCTGAGCCAGTTGCAAAAAGACACAGACGAGAAAAGATACATGGACCTGAAGCTGTACAAAACAGAGATAAGAGAAAGGGACGACTGGAAGAAAGGAATACCGAGGGACCTGAAGGAAACGGCACTCTGGTACACAGACGGATCAAGGAAAAACGAGCTGACAGGTGCAGCTTGGACAAACAACAAAGACAGACACTTCTATGTCAAACTAGGAGAATACCCCACAGTTTATCAGGCAGAACTACTGGCCATAAAGTTATGCGCCCTGGAAATCATAGAAAAAGGGGAGAACAAGAAAGAGATCACGATCTGCACAGACAGCCAAGCGGCCATCAAAAGCCTGCAACAGCTGGAATGCAGATCCAGACTACTATGGGAGGCACACGACACGCTAAACCAGCTGGTCAAGAAGGGAAAAACGGTAAAGATAACCTGGATACCAGGTCACTCGGGACTGGAGGGAAACGAGAAAGCGGACGAACTGGCCAACAAAGGATCGGACTCGCCTCCGGAGGAGCCACAACAGTGGGTTGGCCTGCCAGACGCCAATTACAACCTCCTGGTAAGAAGGTGGGCGGTAGAAAGATCAGCGGAAAAATGGAGAACATCCACAGGACTGGAACACAGTAAAAGGTTCCTGGGGGTAGATGAATGGCCAGCCAAAAGGTTCAGAGGCATCATCGACCTGAACAGGAAAGAACTAAGAAGAATGGTAGAAACGATCACGGGAATAGCCCCGCTGAACAAACACCTGACAAAACTAGGAAGAGCAGACACGAGCATATGCTCGCTATGCAATGATAAAGAGGAAACTCCCGAGCACATAGTCACGGAATGCGAGGCAGTAACAAGGAAAAGACGAGCCATACTAGAAGACAGTACCATCGAGGGAGACGTACTGATAGCAGTAGAATGGAAGAAACTAAAACGATTCATGGAGGAAGTAGACCCATGGAAAGAATAGAAAAAGAAAAAAGTGTATGAAAAAAAAGAGGAAAAAGGGAAAACAGGAAGCAAGCGGGAAAGGTTATGTTACGGCGATAAACTGAGACTACACGGTAGTCGATGATGGACCCCCACGCCAAAACCTGCCTGCTTGCGACTGAATCACAACAAGGAAAAAAAGGAAAAAAGGAAAAACACAAGAAAATGACAGGGATCAGAACGACCGCATAGAAGAAACTATACAGAAAGAAGCCAAAGAAAAGACGGAAGCAAAACCAGACAATCAAGAAACAATGGCAAAAGTCGAAAAAACCCAGATTAAACAAAGGAAATACAATAAAGGAGAGCAGGATACAAGAATAACAACAGACAGCAAGAAGACCGGAACAACAACATAAAGACGCGGAAAGAAAGAGGAGGAACCACTGAAAAATTAATTATCGACAACCACACACAAGGAAGACAAAAAAAGAGAGGAAAAAAGAAAGAAAATCAGGAAAGGACACCTCAACAACTGAAAGACGGAAGCACACAAAAGGAACCCATAACATGGAAGCCGAGAAACCAAGAAGAAAGCGACAGCCCAAGAAACCCAGACTCAAAAAGAGGAAAAAAGGAAGGCAAACAACATACAAACACATACAAAATCACAAGAAACAGGAACAGCGACACGAAAGCACGGAAACCGCACAAAATGGGAAACAATGAGAAAGGAAACCAATAACACAAGAAGAACTACCCACAAGAAACAACAACCAGGAAAGGCGAATCCTAGAAGGTACACGCCAAGGGTAATAGATCCAAAAGACACACAGTCGGACTCCACCCCGACAGACTAACGACAAACCAAACAAGGAACAAAACAGAACAGGAGAACGTGGACACAAGATCCACGCAGGGAAACACAAACACAGACAACCCGGGACACACTCCCAAAGGAACAAAACACTAGGAGACTCAGATTCGGCACAAACACAACGGACCAAACGAACAAGGAATAAGCAAACAAGGAGATCAAATTGAGGAAAACCAATAGCGGAACCACCAATAGCGGAACTCCACCACGGAGACCAGACTCGAAAGAGTGACAAAGGAACACCACCAGGCACGAACCAAAAACGGGAAGACCCACAAGAGGCAGCAACGACAGACAACTCGGGACACACTCCCAAAGGAACGAACACTAGGAGATTCAGCACAAACACAACAACTCGAACGGACCAAACAAACAAGGAATAAGCAAACAAGGAGATCAATCAGAGGAAAACCAATAGCGGAACCACCAATAGCGGAACTCCACCACGGAGACCAGACTCGAAAGAGTGACAAAGGAACACCACCAGGCACGAACCAAAAACGGGAAGACCCACAAGAGGCAGCAACGACAGACAACTCGGGACACACTCCCAAAGGAACGAACACTAGGAGATTCAGCACAAACACAACAACTCGAACGGACCAAACAAACAAGGAATAAGCAAACAAGGAGATCAATCAGAGGAAAACCAATAGCGGAACCACCAATAGCGGAACTCCACCACGGAGACCAGACTCGCGAAGAGCGACGAAGGAACATCATCAGGCAAAAGAAACACATAAAAGGAAAACACTGACTAAACGACGAGAATCAAAAAAGGGGAAGACCCCCACGAGGCAGCAACAATAGACAACTCGGGACACACTCCCAAGGGAAGGTACAAACACTAGGAAATTCAAACCAAACACAACAACCCGAACGGACCAAAACAAAAAGGAATAAGCAAATAAGGAAATCAATTAGAGGAAAGCCAATAGCGGAACCACCAATAGCGGAACCACCAATAGCGGAATCTCACACGCAAACAGAGGAAGTCGAACATGGGTGACAAACCTGAATGGGCGACGACCGGATCCAATCCGGTCGAAACCTGGGGACGATGGTCACGTCCAAACTCTTCCAGCCACAGATCCTAGTGCGTTTCTCGAGCCCTCCACAACCCCAACTCGCGGTAGGCTCGGCAAGGAATGACCGAATGGACGCGATATCCCGGCTGCGCCGGGATTTCGCCGAAGTCGGATCGGCCCCCAAGTAGATGTATGCCCGCCGGTGCGAAAGGTTTCCGAGAGCGAAAACGACATGGATCTATGGTGTAGTTGGGGGGGCCAAACACGGGCAGGCCAGGCAAACCTGCATGATCTGAAGGTGAGAAGGTCCGACGTACGCTCCGAGCCGTAAAACGCTCAAAAATCCATACACTTAGGTAGAATGGCCTTCTCATCAATGATGATCGCACCCTGATTAGTAGATTGACGCTCTGAAAGTTGCCCGGGCTATAAAAAGCAGAGCGGCTTTCGAACGCAGTGGCTATTCGCAACCCCTCTGGGGCCGAGGACCGGTTACCGCCATATGAAATCGGCTGTGCTGCTGATGTGCGAACCGGCGAGGGCAACCGACTGCCCTCGCCCCGGTCAGACTCTTTACTACTACTACTACTACTACTACTAGGATAGGGTTAGGATAGGGTTAGGATAGGGTTAGGATGGGGTCTGAAGGCCGGAGAGGATTCGGAGTGGGTGTGGGGATGACCTCGAGGACCTCGTGTGCCTCTTGGGATTCCCCCACATCCATGATGAAACTTCGATGGAACTGATGTTCTCCTGAAGAGGTACTTACCTGTTTACTCACCTTCGGTGGGTTCTCGGGAGAGAGGCCTTGAACGGAGAATTTCGGTGAAGTTGAGGGTCCTCTTTGGCCAAAATCCTCCTACTCCACCTCCTCGTGGTGGCCCCGGGACTCTGTGGAAGCTTCGGCTGAAACAGAGGGCGAACGGAGTAGGCAGGTGCGTGGGCGGGCCTTGGGATCTCCTTGTGGCAGCAAGAATACGAACCAGGTCCGCCCCAGGGATGGTTTCAACGGCGACGACTTGGGCAAGAGGTGGTTCCAGCTGAAGAGCTTTATACTTTTTGAGTTCTGGATTCACCTAACAAGAAGAAGGTTTACGGCGCAGAGGAGGGATACCTCAGTGCCGGCGCGGGGGGGGGGGTTAGCTCGACGGCACCCCCCGTGTCGTCATCCGGCGACGTCGAGGCTGCGGGGTTGGACCCTTTGGTCCCGCAGCTAGTACCTGCTTCAAAGGAAGACCCCCGGCCTGAGGGGGTGGCCCCTGGACCCGGTCCGTCATCTGCCAGTGGCGGCCGGGAGGGGGAATACGTGTCAGGCGAGGAAGGAGATCCGAATGTCACCCCTCCGGATTCAGAGGAGGGTGACACTGAGGACGATGCGGATTGGAGCACCGTAGAAAGCTCTGAGGGCTCACTGGACAGTCTATCTGTCAGTGACTCTGAGTTGGCAGAACTGAGCGAGATAGCTAAGCTATCTTCGCGAGTAAGGGGAAAGAGAAGTTTGAGACCACGTAGAGACTCTGCCGAAGAGGCCAGAGAGTGGAGAAGAAAGTGGACTCGGGTAATGGAGGCCAAACTAAGTGATAAGTTCAAAGCGGAAACGCAGGACATTATCTCGGGGAATACTTCTGTTTTATCAACAGAAGCAAAACGAACCCTGGTAGAGAGAATGGATTTAAACTGTGCGAACCTCAGATTACTGAAAGATTTAATATCTGATATTAATAACAACGGTGAAATCGACGAAGGTTCAAACAGGCTTCAGAAATATCGACAAGAACTCGATGAGGTCATGGTGGAGCAGGAGATCATGACACCAATTATGAGACCCTGGTTAGAACAATGGAGAAAAGAAGAGAGAGAAAGGCTTGATCTAGAAAGAGTAAAGAAAAGGATCATGAAGAAAGAGGAAGAGAGAAAGAAGAAAGCGGCCAAAAAAGAGGAGGAGAAGAAAAAGAAGGGTGACCTACCTGGAAAGGAAAAGGAATTATCACCCGAAGAGGAAAAAGACTATGTACCTGAAAAGGAAAAAGTTATTTATAACTTACCTGGTACCAAGGAAGATAATCCACCTATGGAAGAAAAGAAAGACCTACCTGATGATCACGTAGTGGCTCCTAGTCTCACGGTAGAAGGAATTGCCGAAATTATTGGAACAGGAATTCCTAGAAAAGAAAATATTACATCTCCATTGAATGTGGAGGGAAAATTACCTGATGATTTGATACCTGGAGACTTAGTTGAGGTAGTCCTGGGCGGCGTCTCGGTGGGTGGTCCTGTGGAGGGTCCTCGGGCTGGTCCTGCTGGAGATGACGGTCCTGGGCAACCTGAAACAGAAAAAGAAAAAGAAATTAGTCAAATGGAACTTATGGAAGTAGCGGACTCGGCCGACGAACTCATCAGGAAACTGGATTCCGACTTGAAGGCGGTGGCCGAGGCTGAAACAGAAATAGTATCCAATATAAATAGAGATAAGGGTGACACAATGGAATGGGTGGATGACTCTGGAAAGGGTCCTGAACAATCAGAGATATTAAAACCTGGAAGGAAAGAAGATAAGCCCATGGATTGGAAGATTGACCCTTCAATGGCCACTACCACTTGGTCTGAGTCATCCTCCAATGCAGTTCCAGGAACGAGCGGTTTGAAGAGAGACATAAGTATTTCTCTTTTTGGGGTTGATCTAACAAAGACAACTCCACAGACGGAGAGTAAAGTCAAGACATCAACTGATAGGGTTTATAAAACCAAGGTCTTTACCAATATAAATAAAGGCGGTAAACCGACTATCAGATCAGTGACGGATTTAAACCCTATATCGACCAAGGATAGTAAACCTCATATGAGTCATTTGAATCTGAGATTGTCTAAATATTCAAAGAAGGTCTCAAAAGAGCTATCAAAAACTCAGGAAAATGTCAGAGAATTGGCATCATATATTCCTAAATGCAAGAATATAAGGATGGCCTATAAGGAAATGATTATGAATTTACCAAATGATGTGGACCGTATCATCAAGACTAAGGATCAACTAGTAAACTTGTGTGATTTGAGTAAAAAGGTGTCTCTGTGGAGGAGGGGGTTTCAAGGAAGACCGAATCTTCTAAGAGGGACACTGCGGTTCAAACTTCTCCGGGGAGCTCATTCTTTTTAGAGGAGGAACACCTTGATAATTTAAAGGGAAAGATGTCGACCAAGAATGTAAGTGGAAACACATATGCAGAGGTCACAAACAAGAATAAGTCGAAAGTAAAGAGTAAAGAGGGGAACTCATATGCTACGGTTTCAGCTAAGAAACGTAAAGTAGAAGTAGTGGAAGAGAGCTCAAAGATGGAACCTACGGTATGGAAGGAGGATGAGGATCCAATCTTGGAGATACTCATCAACCTGATCAAACAAAGGCGAAAGATGATCCACCATATTGCAGGTATAAAGGAGGTCAAAAACTCGTTGGTAGAATACGAGAAGAAGATTGAGGATTTGGAAATACACCCAAGAACTTCACGGGATGAACAAATCCTCCTACAAGAGGCCAAAACAACAATAAGGACACTCAGAAAGGATGCCTTAGACTTGAGTATCTCTCGGAGGTCTGGGGGAAATAAATTTGCTCCGGATCAAGAAGAGAGTAAACAAATTAAAGATTTGGTTCCGACCAGACAGAAGATTATAACACCCCAAAAGAAGAGAGATTCAGAGGCGAAATTAGGGCGTCCAAGATGGGCTGTACCCCGACCGGACGCCTTATTAATAAAAATGAAAGAGGGATCCGATGCGAAATCCCGGAATCTTTTATACGAAAAACTCGAAGATGTAGACGGAGAAACATCGGGTAACATTAGAAAGATAAGGAAGACCCGTCAGGGTGACATTTTATTGGAATTGGAGGCTGACGCTGATACAAACGGGCTCAAGAGACATGCGATATTGAAATAAAAGATATGGATCCGTTTGTGGAGCAGCAAGAAGTGCTCCGGGCGCTCGAGGCCCATTTAGCGTGTAGCTTGGAGGACTTTAAGGTTAAGGTCTTTAGAGAATCACGCATAGGCACCAAAATAGCGGTAATTGAAATTCCGTTAAAATATCTTGATACGGTAATGAAAAAGAACCGGATTAAAATTGGTTTTTCTAAGGTGTCTATTACTCCGGCTCCTAGAATCAGCAAGTGTTTTAAGTGTCATCGACCAGGTCATATCAGTGCCAATTGCACTGAAAGAATTGAGGGTCTGAGATGTAGGAAATGTGGACTGGATGGACACGACATTTCGGCTTGCAAACAAAAGGCTTCGTTTTGCGTAGATTGTGCAGCCGATAATAGACCCTCGGGACATCTTGTCGGTTCTATGGCTTGTCCAATATATAGGAAAAACTTTAAGGATAAACAGATTCAATTCTTGGACTACTATAGAGCGAAGAGGAACCAAGAAGAAAAGGATAAAGCAACCAAGAAACCTAGGGAGGATACATTTCCGGAATCACATCCAATGGAAGTGGATAATATAGATTCGACGCCCGGAGTAACTCCAATATCAACTCCTGGAACTACTCCGAGAAATATAAGGAAGGAGAAGCAAATGCCTCTAGACCGAAGAAAAAGACTACTAGAAGAAGAATTGTAATTGTCTATAAGATTTAAATAGATTTTCTGTAATGTGTAAATAGTTTTTGTATATAGTTAAGTGTTTAATTGGTGGAATTATGGTTAAGATCCCGTAGAAAAGAGGAAGTCGTCAGAGTTAGTGGCCCCGGTGTAATGCGGCAAGTAGGTCCCGGGTGTCCACGATTATCTCTGACAAATAGCGGGCGAGATTAAGGGTACACATTCCATCGTGTATCCTGGGGGTGGAAGTTTGAAACTTTACCACCTCCTTAAAAAAAAAAAAAAAGGATAGGGTTAGGATAGGGTTAGGATTGGGGACTGAGGCCATGTGGCGCTGACAATGCTGACTCTGAACCATTGTCGGTTTCGTCATCTCTATTTGAGGTGGTCACATGGCTAAAATCCTCTCACTCCACCTCCTCGTGGTGGTCCCTGGGCACCCACTTCGGTGAGTGGCGAACGGAGTGAGGGGTGTGCACGAGACGCGGCCCTGCGCTTTTTTCCTGTGCATGTCACAGTCTGGCCCGCGGCTCGTGTACTATGTGTGTGTATGTCTGTGTGTGAGTGTGTGTGTGAAAGGGCTGTGGCCGGTGCGCGGTGGATATTCCTCGGAGACTAACCAAGGGGGGAGTAGTAGCCCCCCGACCGGGGCTGGGGGATATGTTAGTACCTAACCTCTGTTCGTGGCAACACGGACATGTTTAATGTGGAAGAACCGCTACCCCCAGCTGACTGGAGCCAATGCGAGGGTTGAAGCCGCGTTATCGGGCGCAGGTATGGAGGATTATCTGGCCAGTATTTCCTCATACCCCTAGCTCTGGGGGAGAATACCAGAGCCACGTCTAGCCCGAACTTGGGATAGCCGGGTCGGATCCGGTAGGCCCATAAGTAGGGGTGACGTTAAACCTTTAGCATCATTTATGGCGCGGGCCTATCCCGTATTATTTTTTAGTAGAGTCACACGCACCGATAGGTTTGGCCAACTGACAAGCCGCTTCTCGGTTTCGGTGCGCATAACTAGGGTTTTCACTCCGGCGGGGAAGTACCCCTACTGCGGTAGGGGTCCCATGATGGGCGAACCGTCGTTATTCATAAATAACACGGCCATGGAAGGCATCACAAATTTAAAAAATGACGTTGTTAAGGAGGTTACCCCCGGGACGGGGGCACCACGGACGCGGTCAAGGACGTCCACTCCAACCGGGAGAATTCCCGGGGGGAGTGGACGTTCGAGCGTCCGGGGTGCGTCCGTCACGGGGGCGGGTGCAGGTGGGGGTGGATCTCGGTCCGTCTCCCCTGCTGGTAGCCGCGCCGACAGTGAGGTGATTTCAATATCATCTCTCTTTTCGGCCGGCAGGGGGGAGAAGCGGGACAGATCCCCCTCCCTCGAGCAGGAAGGAGGGCCTAAGCCCTCGAAGAATAAGGACCCCTCATCGACTGTGGGCCAACGCCAGCAGTCGATGAGGGGCCTTCTTCCCGGGGAGCTCGCCGCAATTGCGGTCGAGTCTTCCCGGTTAGTGGAGGTCACGGCCTTGAAGAGCGGCAACCTGAAGGGCACGGCAATCCGTGACCTGAAGGATGCCGCTCGGGATATCGAGGCCGTGATGGAGGAGCTCCGGAGGCGGGGGTTAACGGGGTTAGATGCCCCTGCACCCGCCCCCGGGCCCTCGTCGGGACGATCCACGCCCGTGGACCCTGGGGCTCCGCCTGCAGTCTTGTGGGACAAGATGCAGGCGGAGAACCGGGCCCTACGGGCGGAGAACGCCTCCCTCTGTCGGGAGATGGCGGGGATGCGGAGTACCCTGGAGGCCGTGAAGGGGGAGATGATGGCCTTGAAGAGGCGGCTTGACGCCCCCTCTTCGAGGACATCAACTCCCCCCGAGCCCAGGGTGCCTCCTGCGCCCCGCATTCTCCCGCCAGGGCCAGGTGAGGCCGTGTCGGTGCGCGGTCTCGACGGGGGGGCTCTCCTGGAGAGGATTGGAGCCCTTATCGACGCAAAATTTGCGTCGATAAGGGAGGAATTCCATATCTCCCAGCGTGATTCCCCCCCGTCGAGAGGCGCGGGTGTTGCCGGGGGTGGGACCCGTCCGGTCGTTAGACCGGCGGCTCCCCCCCTGCATCACCCGGTGTGTTGGCGGTTCCCTCCTCCAGCTCGACCCCTTCCTTCCCTTCCCTCGTCGGGGGCGTTCCCCCGGCGACCCCCCTTGTCCCTCCCTCTGGGAAGGGCAAGGGGAATAAGAGGGGGAGGGGGGGTGGAGCTGGTGGAGGGGGTGTGGTCGCCCGGGCGGCCCCCCCTGTTTCACCGCTTCCTCCCCTCCCGCAGGCGAGGAAGAAGAAGGGGAAAGGGGGTGGAGGAGGAGCGGCGGCCTTAGCCCCCGCCCCGATCCCGCCCCCCTCCCCTGCGGTGGGTAGCCACCCGGCCGGCCCCTCGTCCGCGCCCCCTCTGGGGACGTGGGCGCAGGTGGTCGGCCGGAGGGCCGCGAAGGGGGCGTTCGCCCGGGTGGCGGCGCCCAGTGCTCCGACTCCCCCCCCTAAGAAGGGGGGAGCCGGAGCGAAGGGTGCCGCGGCGGCGAAAAAGCCGCGTGTGGTGGCCCCTCCCCGCACGGCCGCGGTTACAATAACCGTGCCGGAGGGGAGTAAGGCCACCTATGCCGAGGCCATCAGGGTTGCCAGGAGTAAAATCGACCTGGGCGCCCTAGGAATCGAGGCCCTCTCTTGGAAGAGGGCCGTCACCGGGGGCCTGATAATTCAGGTCCCCGGTGCCGAGGGGTCGACCAGGGCTGATGCCCTGGCAACCAGGATGGCCTCGGTATTGGGGGAGATGGGGGTCCGGGTGTCGAGGCCGGTGAAGAAGGCGGAGTTCCGCCTTACCGGCCTCGACATCTCGGCCACGCCCCAAGAGGTAGCGGCGGCGGTCGCCTTGGCCGGGGGCTGCACCCCTGCAGAGGTCCGGGTGGGGAAGATTAAGATCCCCCCCACCGGTCTCGGCACTATTTGGGTGCAGTGCCCGGCTGCCGCGGCCGTGGCGGTCGAGAAGGTCGGCCGCATAAGGGTGGGGTGGGCTTTCGCCCAAGTGGTGGTACTGGCGGCTAGACCGCTGCAGTGCTTCCGCTGCCTTGCCTTAGGGCATGTACGGCAGCGGTGCACTGCGGAGGTCGACAGAAGCGGCCAGTGCTACCGGTGCGGAAGCCCGTCCCACCGGGCCGCGGCCTGCACGGCGCAGGCGAGATGCGTCGTGTGCGAGGCCGCGGGGCGGCCGGCGGGCCACAAGGCGGGGAGCAAGGCGTGCTCCCCGCCTTCTAGGCCCAAGAAGGGTAAGGGGGGAAGGTTGCGGCTTCCCCCCCTGCAAAAGCCGGTGAAGGGGTGGTGACCCCCGCCGGCCCTCAGGCCATGGACGTAGACTCGGCGGCGGCGGGTGGAGGGGTGGTTCTGCCCCCCCTCCCCCCGCCCCGCCGACTCGAGAGGGGGACTCGCCAGCCGTTTAAATGGCTGACGAGGCCCCCCGCCTGAGGGTGCTCCAGGCCAACCTCAATCACGACAGGCGTGCGCAGGACTTGATGGTCCAGCACGCCGCCGAGTTTGGGGTTGGCCTGGCAGTAGCCACGGAGCCCTACAGTGTCCCCTCCCATCCGCATTGGTTTGGGGACCTGGAGGGCTCCGTGGCCGTGTGTTACCGCGAGGGCGGAACACTTCCCCCCTGTTCCGAGGTCGATCGGGGCAGGGGGATGATTTTAGTACGCTGGGGAAGGCTTCTGGTTGCAGGGTGTTACAATTCGCCAAACTGCGGGCCGGCGGACCTCGGGGAATTTTTGGACCGGCTGGGGGTGATGATCGCCCCCTATATAGCCGGTCCTGTGCTGGTTCTGGGGGACCTCAACGCTCGTTCTGTCGAGTGGGGGGACTCCCAGACCAGCCCCCGGGGCACGGTATTGGCGGATTGGGCGGAGGGGCAGGGACTCTGGTTTCTGAACCGGGGTTCAGTCCCTACGTGCGTGAGGTGGAATGGTTGGTCAGGTGGGCGTTGACACAACTGGACGAGGACCTGTTGAGGGCCGTAATTATCGGCTCCGCCTGGCCAGAAACGGCCAGGGAGCGCGGTGTGGATGAGGGGGCAGAATGGCTCCGGGGCACGTTGCAAATGATTTGCGACGTGGCGATGCCCCGGTGCCGAAAGCTGCCCCCGAGAAGATCCGTGTACTGGTGGTCGGGCGGGCTGGAAGAGTTGAGGAATGTCTCCAGCGCCGCTCGTCGCCAGTACACCCGCGCTCGGCGCCGCCTTCGTAGAGGCGGCGTCTCGGAGCCGGAAGTCGCCGGTCTGTACGAGTTGTTCAGATCGGCGGCTACGGCCTTCAAACGGCAAATTGCCGTTGCCAAGGCCCGGGCTTGGGACCGGCTCCTGCTGACTCTCCGAGACGATCCTTGGGGACGCCCATATAGGACGGTGCTTGGGAAGCTCCGTCCTCGGGCGTCCCCTGTCTCGGAGAGGCTTGACCCGGAATTTCTGGGGCGTGTCGTGAGTACTCTCTTCCCCCCCAATGGGGAGGAAGGGGGGAATAGACACGCCCCGGCTCCGGCAAACGATTGGTCGGAGGATTTCCGGGTCACTGAGTGGGAGCTGGAGATGGCCATCGGGAGGCGCCGAGGAGGGGGCAAGAAAGCCCCCGGTCCGGACGGCGTCCCCGGGGTCATCTGTGCTCGGGCTTTGGGGGTCCTCGCCCCGGCTTTCACGCGCATCATGGATGCAAGCCTGAGACGGGGAGCCTTCCCCAGCGTTTGGAAGAGAGGTCGCCTGGTCCTCCTCCAGAAGGAGGGGAAACCCGTCGATTCTCCCTCGGCTTACCGGCCGGTGTGTCTGCTCGATGAGGCTGGCAAGCTCTTTGAAAGAGTTATTGCTGCCCGCCTCATCAAGCACCTGTCGCGGGGGGATGGTCCCGGACTGAGCGACAGCCAGTACGGTTTCCGGGGGGGGGCGCTCTACGATAGACGCTCTAGAGCGTCTGCGCCTCCTCCGGGAAAGGGCTGTCGCTGAGGGCGGGGTGTTGTTGGCGATATCATTAGATATCTCTAATGCCTTCAACACCCTGCCCTGGGTGGAGATAGAGAGGGCCATGGAATTTTTCCAAGTGCCCTCCTATCTCCAACTGGTAGTCCGGGACTATCTCCGCGGCAGGGTGGTGGAGTTCACCGGCCGGTACGGAGAGAGCCATGAGAGGGAGATGCACCGCGGGGTTCCGCAGGGGTCGGTTCTAGGACCACTCCTGTGGAACCTAGCTTATGACGCGGTGCTCCGGGTTTCCCTCCCCCACGGCACGGGTGTCATCTGCTATGCAGATGACACCCTGGTGTATGCCGTGGAGGAGAACTGGAGGAGGACCAGGCACCTCGGCGAGAACGCCCTGGACTGCGTGGTTGGGCGGATCCGCAGAATGGGTCTCCGGGTGGCAGCCGAAAAGACAGAAGCCTTATGGCTTCATAGGTCTAGGCTGCCACCCCAAGGACAAGACCTGCGGATCCGTGTCGCGGAGGCCTACGTCGAGGTCAAGCCCGTTATTAAATATCTGGGCTTGACACTCGACGGCCGCTGGCGCTTCGAGAGGCACTTCGATCTCTTGGCCCCCCGATTGGCCAGGACAGCGGCCGCCCTAGGGCGGCTGCTGCCAAATATCGGGGGGCCCGATACGAATGTACGCCGCCTTTATGCGGAGGTGGTGCGGTCGATGGCCCTTTATGGGGCCCCCGTGTGGTCCCTCGCGTTACGGGACAGCCGGCATAACCGGGCCCTTTTGGAGAGGGTCCGCCACCGGCTGTCCCTGAGGACCATACGGGGTTACCGCAACATCTCCGCTGAGGCGGCGGGGCTCCTCGCCGTGATTCCACCCTTCCACTTGGTGGCGGCCGAGCGGGCGACCTGTTACCAGATCGCCTGCTCGGCCCGCCGACCGTATGGGGTGGAACTCACGGTCGAGGAGCGGGATGAGATCGAGGTGCGAAAGCGCCAGGCCCGGGTGGACATGATGAGCCGGTGGAAGATGGAACTGGTTCCATCGGCTCGTCCAATTGTCCGGGCCCTCTTGCCCATTTTCGATATTTGGTGCAAGAGGCGGCTGAGGCTGACTTTCCGCATCACACAGGTGCTCTCCGGCAAGGGTTGCTTTGGAGAGTTCCTGTGTGTTATAAGACGGGAACCAACCACGCAGTGTCACCACTGCGGCGAGGGGGTGGATTCGGTGCGGCACACCTTGGAGGAGTGCCCCGCGTGGGCAGTGCCGCGCCGAACCCTTCAAGCCGCGGTGGGAGGGTGGGACCTCTCGCTCGCGGCCCTGGTCGACCATATGACCGCCAGCGAGAGGTCGTGGAAGGCAGTGGCCTCCTTCTGTGAGGACGTAATGTCCCGGAAGGAGGCCGCCGAGCGGGCCCGAGAGGCGGACCCGGGCTCCGCGAGGAGGGAGCTCGCGCGGGGGCGACCCCCCCGTAGGCGAGGACGCGCTCCCCCCCGGGGGAGAGGTCGGGGGGGAATCGCGCAAGGGGGATCGCCTCCGCGCGATGATTTGGGGCCCCATGGGGGGGGGGCTGAGGATCGGGTGGGGAGGGCGCGGGGGGTTCGCCCCCCGCGCCAGTTCGTGCCCCCGCGAGGGGGGCGGTGGTGGGTGGGAGATCGCGGGGAGTGTTCCCCTCCCCGCGACAATTGATGCCCCCTCCTCAGGGGGGGCGGGGGGTTCCCCTTCGGCGCGGGGTGTTCGCACCCCGCGCCGACGTTTGTCCCCGTCCCGGGGGACGAGTGGGCGGAGGGGCCGGGGGGTGAGCTGACCCCGGCCCCGGGGGAGAAGCCCGACTTCTCCCCGGGGTGGTCGGTGACCTTGACAAGACTACAGTCTAACCGAGGCACCGGCCACCCCCGGAGTTCGGCTCCGGGGGGGCGCGTGGGGGGTGGGGTGGGTGAGCCGGGGCGTCCGATACGCTTCCGACGGCTCTCCCTTACCGGGAGCGGAGCCCTCGTGACCTGGCCAGGGGGGACCTTAGGGTCCCCCCATGAGCAGGACACGGGGGCGCCGGGGGCTGCATGTGGACCGAGCTGGGGCTCGGGAAGCATGATTCGAAGGCCCCAGGGATGGGAACACCGGGCGGGTCCCTCCGCCCGGGGTTCGGTTAGAGTAGGGTGGGGGAGTTAATCCTCCCCCGGGGTTTATTGTAGCTAGGAGTGAGCCAGTTGTATACCTCGGGTGAATCCTGGCTCCTCCTACATAGCTTAGGAGCGTGTGGAGTTTTAGTGGGTTGGCCTGGGGAGGGGTGCGCCGCGCTGCGCGCGACGACCCCCACCCTAGGAGAGCCCCACATAACCCCGGTTCCTCCCCAGGGGGCCGGGGTATGCGTACTGCATTTCTCCACATTAAAAAAAAAAAAAAAAAAAAAAGGATAGGGTTAGGATAGGGTTATTATAAACAACATCGAACAACGTTGCAAGAATGTTTGTAAACAATTAGCATCTTTAAATTCACGTAGCGAACTATAAATTGAATATCAGTACAGCGACTATAAATAAATTCGCGTAATAGACACCACCCCTAAGATGATTGAAAATTTTCTTCTCAATTGAAAATTCCAAGCTCGCTAGTACGTACAGATAATTGATTGCGAGTTGAACTCTCTATGCGCGGATAGCCTCAGATAGAACAATTAATAGAATAACGTAACACCTAGAAACGCACTAGAACTAGAATAAGACGCAACGATCCAGAGACAGCGTAGTCAACCAGCCAATAGATCCCAACGTAGAACGTACACCGAGGACAGTAAATCCAAGCAACAAGATAGCGTGGCCCCGTACAAATAGAACAGCAAATAGAAGCACAACTATCAAAAGAAAGAACAGAATTAGCACAAAGTCATAAAAACACAAGCATAGAGATAGACACAACCCAGACGCTGTAGCCAAACACACACACACAGACCAAATAAATAAAAATAGTGCAGCGAGCAAACGGTACCCCTAAAAATAAAAATAAGAAATAAATACAATAGCCTCGCCCCACGCACAGATGAATAACAGATATATATACTTACGGTGCAGAATGAACAGGTAGAATCCAATAGGGCAAACAGACTAGAACTCAGCTAGCAAGGTGCACTCCCAGAATTGAACAATCAACATCAACGAGACCCTGTAAACATAGGAAAATATCAGCAACAGACAATAGGTTAGGCACGACCACAGGAATTCTAGAAGAACGCCAATTCGCGCGCAAACGACAAGCGACGTAAACTATCGTACACGGTAACAACTGCGACTATAAATACAACAACGAACAACGCACACACGAACAACACAGATCAACGCATCAAATTGAATCGACAGCGCGAGAATAAGAAGTTAGGTTAGAAAACCGCGCACACGAGCACGAGGCCGGTAGACATAACCACGGTTCACCGAAACCACGCTAGAGGGAAGTAGGCTAGATCGAACGGGATAAAGAACGCGAATAGAGCGCGGATTTTCAAAACGCGAACCCAGCGAAGACGCAAAGGGGCAAACGACCACGTGACGAACGACCGAAAAAAAAGGGGAAACAGAACGCGAACTCAATCATCATAAAACGCGACCTTGGAAATAGGCGAAAAACGATAAACAGGGAAAGAAAGGGCAACAAACAAAAACGCGGCAACAACGAGCGAGTAGGAAATAGCGGCAGACAAAAGACGAACGCGGAGCGACAATAAGAGGGACAAACGGGAACAACAGGGCAACGGACAATAATAAAAGCATACAGCGGTAGAGACAACGATAAACAACACAGACTGCTACGGCACAGCAGAGTTTTATTATATACAAGACAATAGGCCGCAGAACCCATCGCAAGGGATAGAGATAATTGTTGCGGGGTCAAGATGGCAAGTCTCGGACAAAATCTCAGCGTAAAAACGCAGAGCAAACTTATACGAAAAAAAGGTCCAAGGAAGGACCATCTCGACGGCCATCTTGACGCCAGCAGCAAGGGAGGGGCCTGTCGAGCCAGCTAGGAAAGGGGGGAGACCATGCAGCTCACGCAGGGGCCCGTAGTCTGTAGCAAGGAGCCAAGCAGTACGGTCGACTTTGAACAAGCAAGCTTTTGAAAATTATATCTAGAGATTCACTGAATATCGCGTGGTAGTTTTCTAACCGCACACAAGTCGTGCAAAGTACTGCAACGGTGCAGCGTAAAATAAAGCCATCGCGCAAATAGCATCGCGAAGCGAACATATACGCGTGTGTCCGGTTCGAACGGGAACAAGGCCCATCAGAACAGCAGGAAATCGCCACCACAGCGAGAACACAAGCAGCGTCTTAGGCAGCGTTTCAGCCATACGAGCGAGAGACCAGAAAGGAAAGCAGAAAGAAAACAGCGAAAGGTAGGACAACCCATAAACAGTTAGATTGCCAAAACGCGAACGCGAGAACAGGAAAAAGGCGAGATAAACCTCGACGGGAACGAGGCCCCGGCAAAGCAAACCTAGACGAGTAACGTGCGAGCGGTTAAGTAAAGAAATAGAAACGCGAAAACGTGAAAACGTGCCGACGAACGAACGAAAATCCCCCCGCGAAACGAGAAAACGACGCAGCAAAAAACGCGATGGCCGAAAAGTGAAAGGACGTAGGAACACGTGCGGGCGTGCAAGAAGCCACGGAAGGCACAGTTTGAAATCGCGCGCGCGTCAACTTGATTTCGAAACTCACGAAGGGGCGAACGCAAAATGGCGGACGACCAATAGAGCCTCGCCCGAGCGGAATACAAGTCCGAGGGGGTGGACACGCGTATTATAAACTTTAACCAACATCGGAACAACCGATAATAATAATAATATCATTGTACGCACGCACAGTCCCACCCACGAGAGACGAAGTATAAAGCATCAGGCCGCGATCGCGATTAGGGAAGAGAACAACGTAGTAACGGATAGCAAGCACGCAGGCGGGACACAAGTTGAAAACCACAACTAAAGTGAACCGGCATGCGTGTTAAGCTACAAATCAAATACTAAGATAACGATTACAAGCGAGTCCGCGTTGCAGAAATCACCCTTAAGGTGAATGAAAACTTTCTTTTCAACTGAGAATTTCAAACTAGCCGACAGTACGCGTGTAAAATCAACCGCGCATTGAACTCTCCACGCGTGAACAGTCTTGCGTAGTCCGCTCGCTCGCTTCGCGAGCTCGCGGTTAAAGAAATAGTTATAAATAATGTAGAGCAACGTTGCACGAAATTGTTTATAAACAATTAGAACTCATAAATTCGCGCGTCAAGCTACAAATCGAAAACTAGTACAGCGATTGCTAGTAAATTCGCGTTGCAGAAATCACCCTTAAGGTGAATGAAAATTTTCTTTTCAATTGAAAATTTCAAATTCGCGGTTAGCAACAACAGTACGTGTGTAAAGTAAATCGCGCGCTGAACTCCCTACGCGTGAACAGTCCTGCGTAGTCCGCTCGCTCGCTTCGCGAGCTCGCGGTTAAAGAAATAGTTATAAATAATGTAGAGCAACGTTGCACGAAATTGTTTATAAACAATTAGTACTTGCAAATTCGCGCGTCAAGCTACAAATCGAATACAAGTATAGCGATTGCAAGTAAATTCGCGTTGCAGAAATCACCCTTAAGGTGAATGAAAATTTTCTTTTCAATTGAAAATTTCAAACTCGCTGTTAGCAACAACAGTACATATGTAAAATCAATTGCGCGTTGAACTCCCTACGCGTGAACAGTCCTGCGTAGTCCGCTCGCTCGCTTCGCGAGCTCGCGGTTAAAGAAATAGTTATAAATAATGTAGAGCAACGTTGCACGAAATTGTTTATAAACAATTAGTACTTGCAAATTCGCGCGTCAAACTACAAATCGAATACAAGTATAGAGATTGCTAGTAAATTCGCGTTGCAGAAATCACCCTTAAGGTGAATGAAAATTTTCTTTTCAATTGTGTTTGAGAGTGAGCGGTCTTGGTCGACCGAATGGACTGGAACTTGGATTTGGAAGATTGGAATGACTGAGAAGAATGGGACAGGATGGCAGAGTGACTGAAATTAGAGATAGGATGCAAGATTGAACGGAATGGACGCGTATGGTAACGGTTGGATTTGAATGGAAGAGAAGTGGACTGTATAAATGGAATTGAGAGCACGAATGTATGGATCTATGTATAAATAACTGTATTTGCACTTATGTTTGTCAAAGAATATTACACTGCGTAATGAAATTAATGTACAATGAGTCGACTTGAAATAAAGATGACTTTGTTTGGAATCACGTGTACAATTCGATCAGCTGATTGTCGCTGTGAGAGCGAGATGACGGTTGTCACTCTCTTTTATTGTCTCGATCCTCCTGGAAGTTCGTCACGCACCGGTGGTTCCGGTTGAGCGTTCGCGAATCTTCCAGAAGGATCGAGAGTGTGAATTGGCCAATCACGCAGCCGATCTATTGCCCGCGCAAGCCTCGATGGCATGCGATGTGGCTCGCGGTTTCGGCGGGATCGCGCTAGTCTTGGCGGGATCGCGCGGTGCCGGTTTGTTAATATGGCGCTCGGGCGCGCCAATCTTGAACATTCCGCCCGCCTCGACTTGTCGAAATTTCCCGTGCTCGCGTAGCAATGATCGGTGGACTGCGTGACGTTGACAAATGGTTAAAATAGTGATTTAACGAAAGTGTGTGGATGAGATGAGCGCGAGTGCTATGGAATTCGCAGAAACATGGAGAACACGATCGAATTATTGCAATGAGGTAGATGAAGTCGCGGAATGTGTTAATGGAAAGTGCCGGTGTGTTGTTGTGTCGCGTCGCGTACTACGCAGTTGTAAGCTGCGCAATGAGTGTGCGCGCGGTGATGAGTGTATCGACGCGTTCATTGATTATCCGCGTCGATCGATTGAACAGTGAGATTTCGCGTTGATCTCACGACTTCGGTGATCGCGGTGATCACTCTCGCGACACGAATGTTTTCGACGTTCCCGAAGTAAAATACCGTCGCGCGTGCTGGTGGATATCGCGAGTGAAGTGAATTCATTCATCCGACGTTGTTGCTGCGACGGACGGGCACGAGCACTTCGTACGAGCGACGACATCTTGGACGCGTGTTTCGTCCTGGAGGAAGACGGTTCGCCGTTGATTGACGTGCCCACGTCCTGGTGTGGTCTGCTGCGAGGTTGAGTTTCCAAGGGCGTCATCGGCAGAGTGGCAGGAACGTGCGGGAGAGACAGATGCTCCAACAGCTCGTCCATGGGTTGGTGAATTGACTCCGCCCGCCATGGAAGACCTGCTGCACGTCCCTTGCTCGACCCTTTGGACCTGAAGTGGCCCTTGGACGCCCTGAGGTGTTGCAGCAAGGTTGGATGGTCATGGTCCCCATCGATGAAGTGGGAGGAGCGTGCGGGAGTGACATGATGCTCCGTCAGTAGGTAATATAGGCGGGTTCTAAATACTAGTTATCATTGTGGGCAGATTCCTACCTTACCGGCCTTTTACCTTATAGCGCGAGCACATTTTTGCGGGGTGAGGGGGGATTAGCTTAGAACACAACCATATTTTGCGGAGGGCGGGGTGAGGGGGATTACCTTATAACGCGACCGTGTTTTGCGGGGGGGAGGGGGGGGGATTTTTAGTTTTCCTGGTATTGGCAGTTCCAGGTATTGCGTACGTTTATAATAATACATCCTGTCGACGGCGCGATATCGGCAGCTTATCATGTTTATAATAATACATCCTGTCGACGGCGGGATTTCTCACATCGTTTTTTAAATAAACATCCTTTGACCCCCAGTTCTCACTGACCGGGGGGGGAGGGGGGATTTTTAGTTTTCCTGGTATTGCATTGAAGACCAATTTCCTGGTATTGCGTCCAGTCCCCTGGTATGTTTATAATTTCGATGGCGGGCGTCGTGATATCAGATCACATCATTTTTAAATAAGCATCCTTTGGCTCTCTCCTTATCGTTTCTCTCCTCGTCTCGTTCGTAACAGCAAGACGGCGGAGTCGCGATATCTGACCACATCTGTTTTGTCTTTTCATTATCGTTTCTTTGGTGGGAGGGGAGGAGGGTGGAAGGTATCAATGAATAAATAGGGCACGGTGGACCGCGAACGCGGTCATACGGGTCGTGAACGTTTACCGCGTTAAAGTTATTCGAATTCACCGTGTGTTAACAACCGTGCGATATCAAGATGATTGAAACGTGCAAAAACATGTTGAAGTGTTTGACGCGTATGTCAATGCTGGTGAAAACCATGGACGAGTATCGCGAATGGCATCGCTCTTACATCGAGTCTCTGCAGTGTTGCGTCAATTATCTATCCTGTGCAAAGGATCAATTGTCGGTGGGTGAGAAGTTTAGTTTAACATCGACTATGTGCCGTATGAAGACTTTGAACGTTTCGTTGAATCATCGCGTTTCTTCGTCGCGCGTAGGTAGAGGTTTATACGATCGCAGGGGTGCGAGAGCGTCGTCGCTTCGTTGGGAAGATATCGAGTCGGCGTTTAAAACCCGCATATCGAGCGGTATCGTTATCAACGTCGAACACATCGACCCCAAACAATTTCTGCAGCACGCGAAACGAATAGTTACGGGACGCGTTACGGAATTTTTAAACGCGCATTCGGCGTTGAAAGCTAACGTAACGTTGGAGGCGGAATTCATGCAGCACGCCAACGAGGTTTCCGTGAAAAGTTTCGGCACGCGAAACGTTGCGTTGTTTCGGACGAGCAATCTACGACAGTGGTACCAGAAAGACGTTGTGCCTACGATTTTGACATCGATGGAGGAGTTTCAAGAGCGAGACAGCGGGTGGGCGCTGTCGAAGATACTACACTTGATCGTGAACTTTAGCAAATACCAGCCATTGCAAGCCGGCTGCATCGCCGCATGCAGCGTGCCTCGAGCGATACAGTTGAAAAGAGCGGTCGTGAACGTGAACAGCAACGACGACGCATGTTTTTTTTGGGCGATCGTGGCGGGTCTCTATCCGGCCGAGAGAAATCCATCACATTTGTCATCGTATCCAGACTATAAAGAGGTGCTTCCGAAAACCGAAGGTTTTCAACTGCCTATGTCGTTCAAAGACATCCCGAAATTTGAACGAGAAAACGACGTTTCCGTGAACGTGTTCGAATGGAAGCGCAAGAAATGCGTAACGCTTCATTTGACCGAGAAGAAACGGGAGGGAAGACACGCCAACCTGCTGTTTCTACAGAATGCTGCAAAGACGCATGGGCATTTCGCGTGCATACGAAATTTGTCAAGATTGGAAAATCTGAAAAATTGAAAAATCGAAAAATTGAAAAATCAGAAGTATATTTGCGATCGGTAAGTTACATTTATTTTTTTAAATTGTTTGAAGGAAAAGACATGATTTTTCCCTTCCCACAGGTGCTTGCAATATTTTCCCACGCCGGAGAGATTAGACGTTCATACGGTCGACTGCGAACGGATGAACGATTGCGCTTTGATGCTTCCAATATCGGAAGAAGACAAGTGGTTGCGGTTCAAAAATTATACAAACAAGGAGCAGGCGCCGTTCGTAATCTATGCCGACTTGGAGTGCCTGCTGCTGCCCGAGGGACGGGAAGGGCAAGACCGCGCGGCACGCGTACAGTATCAACGTCACCACGCGTTTAGCATAGGATACTATATGCATTGCCGATACGACGAATCGTTGTGCGAGTATCAGGTTTACCGCGATAAAGAGGGATCCGCCGCGTGGTTCGCGAACAGGTTGTACGAACTCAGTCGTAAATTACAGCCGATATTCGACAAAACGGTACCGATGAATCCGCTAACCGAATCGGAAAAGTTAAATTTTCGTACGGCCACGCATTGCCACGTCTGCGAGAAACCGTTCGACACTTCCGACGCGACGAGGGTCCACGATCATTGTCATCTCACGGGCGCGTATCGCGGTCCGGCTCATAACGGATGCAATTTAAGCTATCAATCTTCGTACGTGATACCGGTGGTTTTCCATAATCTATCAGGCTACGACGCGCATTTCATCATCAAGGAATTAGCAAACTCGTTCGAGGGGCGGATAGACGTGTTGCCATTGACGAAAGAGAAGTATATCTCTTTCACGAAAAACGTAAATATCGAGACACAGCCGGGTAAAGAGTTAAAGCATGCAAAGTTTTTGAAATTCCGTTTCATCGATTCGTTCAAGTTCTTGAACTCGAGTCTGGACAAACTGTCGTCATACTTGGACGAAAGTAAATTACGCATCGTACGAGGTGAATTTGCGCATCTTTCCCGCGACGATTTAAACTGTTGACCAGAAAAGGCGTCTTTCCGTTCGACTATCTAACGTCGTACGACAAATTAAACGACACGCGTTTGCCGCCGCGCGAGGCATTTTACAATCGGTTGTACGGCAGCGAGATATCCGACGTCGATTACATTCACGCGAATACGGTTTGGTCGCGTTTCGCTATACAAACGCTTGGACAGTACAGCGATTTGTACTTAAAACTGGATGTTCTGTTGTTGGCGGATGTTTTTGAAAATTTTCGCGACGACTGTCTCGAGAATTACAAGCTCGATCCGGCGCATTATTACACGCTCCCCGGTTTCGCGTGGGACGTGATGTTGAAAATGACAAAGATCGAATTGGAGTTGTTGACAGACGTTGACATGCTTTTGTTCGTGGAACGGGGAATACGCGGCGGATTGAGCCAGTGTTCTCACAGATATGCGCACGCCAACAACAAATATACGTCCACGCACGACTCGACCAAACCGTCCACCTACTTAATGTATTTCGACGTGAATAATCTGTACGGTTGGGCAATGTCGCAACCTCTGCCGCACAGAGACTTTCGATGGGTGGACGCGGACAATTTCGACGTCGAATCCGTTCCGGCCGATAGTCCCGTAGGATACATTTTGGAGGTGGATTTAGAGTATCCGCGCGAAATTCACGATGCTCACGCGGATCTTCCGTTTTGTCCAAGTCACGACACGGCGACCGACTCGAGTACGCAGAAAAAGTTGATGGCAACGCTTCGCGACAAGGAACGATACGTTGTACATTACCGATACCTCCAACAAAGTTTAAAACATAATTTGAAATTGCTGAAAATACATAGAATTTTAGAGTTTAGGCAGTCGCGATGGTTGCACGGTTACATCGATTTGAACACAAAATTACGCGCCAACGCCACCAATGATTTTTCGAAGAATTTATTCAAATTAATGAACAATGCCGTGTTTGGAAAAACTATGGAGAACGTACGAAATCATACGATCGTGAAATTACTTTCTCGATGGAGCGGTAGACACGGCGTCGAACGATTGATAGCTAGACCGAATTTTCACAGCTGTGCGGTGTTTTCCGAGGACTTTGTCGCGGTTCAGCTGAAAAAGATGCTCGTTAAATTTTTCAAACCAATCTACGTAGGCATGTCAATATTAGATATTTCAAAATTTCATTTGTACAACTTTCATTACGAGTACATGCAGTCAAAATTCCAGCAATATTGTAAGATTTTGTACACTGACACGGACAGTCTGATATACCAGATCGCTTGCGATGACGCGTACGAGGCGCTGTTGAAACGCGATATCCATCGATACGACACCAGTAATTATGCCGCGAACAACGTTTACGGCGTCCCCATCGCGAACAATAAACAACTCGGTTTGATGAAGGATGAGAACGGCGGTAAAATTATGACTGAGTTCGTGGGGCTTCGTTCGAAAATGTACGCGATTCGCGTGCACGGTGATCGGGATACTAAAAAGATCAAAGGTATCAGGACAAACGTTACCGCTCGAGATATAAGTTTCGACGACTATGTCGAATGCCTTCGTAATCATACGGAAAAGAGCGTTACCGGTAATCGCATAGTGTCCGTACGGCATCAGGTGTATTCGATGTCGGAAAAGAAATTAGCGTTGAGTCCGCATGACGACAAGCGTCATATTTGCAATAATTTTATGGATACTCTTCCTTGGGGGCATTGCAACATCGATTAAGAAGTAATTTTTTATCCCTCGTAAAAGAAAAGGAAGTGTTACGGAAATTATTGCAAGTCTGTAACTGTCGGGGAGGAGATTGTTGATATTATCTGTAAAAAGAAGTGGTAGGGGGACATGCTATAAAACGACGTATTCCGAGCGTCAAGCTTCAGATCGAGACAACTATCGCTAAAAACGTCGCAAGATGCAGTACAACCGCCATCCATCCGAGCGCTCAAACGTCGAGGAGCCGCACAAAAAGAGGAGACTAAATAATATGTAAGTAGAAAGATGAAAAAAAATGGTGAAAAAACATTCAAAAATAGAGGATACGGCTGGTCATAGTACGTGATGAGCTCTGCTCTTCACGTATGCTGACGAGTCACATGCGACCGCATGTGACCAGCCGTATCCTCTATTTTTTAAACGTCCCAACCCTATCCTAACCCTGTCCTGTTGCCGTACCGTCGCGTCGGCTATCTCTTTTGCTCCATCAATTGGGAGCGTTTGGAACAATGTTCAATGTAGTTGAATATCCTGTGTGATGTCGAACCCGTTCTGCATTAAACGAGAAGCGTGTCGACCGATATTGAGAGTCCCATGGATAGATGTGCAACAGCCATACTGCGTACTGTACAGCGGTCATACAGCGTACTGATCAACCGCCATACTGTACCTGTAGTTGTACCTGTACCTGTAGTTGTACCTGTAGCTGTACCTGTACCTGTAGCTGTAGCTGTACTGTGCAGCCACGTATTATCAATATTAAGTAGCATTCGCCGAGTAAGAAAATAGCTCTTCACGTACACTGACCAGTAACATGGGACTGCATGTGACTACACGTCTCCTCTATTTTTTCAGCTTCACTCCTACTGGTAATCTCTTTTGTTGCATCAATTGGGGGCGTTTTGAACAATGTTCGATGTAGTTCAATACCCTGTTTGCTGTCGAACCCGTTCTAAACCCGTTCTGCATTGAACGAGAAACGCGTCGACCGATCTTGAGAGATCCATGGATAGATGTACAACACCATACGGTGTACTGTACAACAGCCATACTGCGTACTGTTCAACCGCCATACTGTGCATACGCTATACCTGTACCTGTATCTGTACCTGTACCTGACGTGAAATATATATATTTCTTATTATATTTATAAAGGATATTCAAATAATCTATTACATCATGGTCTCAAATGATTAGCATTAAAACTATCATAAATGTGTACATTGCCGTTACCATCAGATCTTGTACAAATCCAATGTCCTACTACCTTTTCTCCAATTTCGTCAGTGTATATTATCTGAATATTTGTCTCATGTACAGGGATCTCTTGCAAATTACTCAAAAGCTCGAACATAACCAGTATCTTCAGCAAAATTGTATACTCCACGCTCGTTTAGATTTTTGCTCATAATTTCATGAAATAAATTAATATGCTTATCTTGTAAAATAATAATCAGGTTTTATGACTTCTTTACATTCGGCTGTTACTAACGTATAGTTATAATCATCATTGAGGAAACATTCTGCAGACGCTGCATATTCATAATTATTTCGTTCGATATGCTGGTCCGAGATCATTATACATTCATCAAAAATTGTGAAACTTTCAGGATTAATTTTTCAATTTGTGATTGTTACATCTGTTTTCTCTTCATTCCCTTATTTATTACCTTTGACAACCTTCTTATCGATGATCGCATAAATTGGCTTATGCTGGCTGAAATATGTTTCATAAACACCGCAATCTATATCATCAACATTTGAAAAATGATATCTATTTGCGTATTCAAATTGATCGTTATACTTTTGGATGGTAATTTAGTTTTTAAATTGTACTTGTTCAAAAGGTTAATCAAATAATTATTACCATTATCCTTGCAATTCAATATATTGTAATTGAAATCACCTATCAAAATCTTTTCACTTTCAATTGAAATTTTAATCATTATTCGTTGCGCAGCGCTACCAAACACAGAGTTAGTAGTTTTTGATGATTTATAACCATTTATTATATAATAATAGCTGAATTTAAACGTGAACAGTTCTACATGCGCATTTGAACGAAATTCCTGTTCAACAAATAATTTTTCTATTGATAATTCTGTTTTTCATAACAAATTAATCCGCGGTTGTTGTTGTTGTTGTCAATGTCGGAATAATATATCATAATTTAAAATATTCAAACTCATCATCGGCTGTCGTTAATGTTTCACTAAAAATTAATATATCGCTTCGACGAAGCCATGAATCTTTATTTATATGAATTAATTTACTTGTCAAAGTACCAATATTTTGATAAAAATTTCGTTACAGTTGTAATATTTTGTTCATAACAAAATAATAAAATAAAATACAAAAGAGATATTCTCAAATAATTTTATTTTTAAAATAATGTACCGTTACAAAATAAATTCTCGAATAATTTTTACACACACACACACATTAATTTTTTAACCTATCTATTTTGCGCGAACACCGCGATGGTGTCAGCGCACGAAGCCGCTAGTTCGCAATCGATCATTGAACTTTGATCGAAAGATTCGCTCTCGACGATCGCTTTCACGATATTCTTCGAGTGGCTATCCTTCACCGTACCGACAAAATTCATGAATTTAGCAGTCACCGCGGGAACATTGTCGATCAGCCACGAATACATGTTGTACACGCAGAATTCTAAATTGTACAAGTTATACATAGTTTTTTCCGTGATGTACAGAGCCACGAACTGATTCGACAATTTGACTAGATTCATATCGTTACGATTAACTATTTGCAACGTTAAATCATCGCCCATTTTTCGGCACTGTTTCTGCGTAGACGATGACAGTAAATCGGAAATATACTCTTTCGTGCGCAACAGCTCTGTCCATGCATCCAAGAAAAATGCGATCTCGTTACCGCGGTTATCTCCTATAGCCAATTCCACGCAAATGTCATCGCCAACGCGTACACCAATCTCAAGATATTTAAAATAATTGCCGGCTATGGAATATCTTCGGCTCAAGACCCGTGCGCTGCGCAAACTCTTCGGCAATTGCATCATTGAAATGGGCTGCTGTTGAGAAACCCTGCAACAGATTTAAAAAATTAGACGTTTTTTCTAAATTTCTTTTTTCACCATTTTTTTTCATCTTTCTACTTACATATTATTTAGTCTCCTCTTTTTGTGCGGCTCCTCGACGTTTGAGCGCTCGGATGGATGGCGGTTGTACTGCATCTTGCGACGTTTTTAGCGATAGTTGTCTCGATCTGAAGCTTGACGCTCGGAATACGTCGTTTTATAGCATGTCCCCCTACCACTTCTTTTTACAGATAATATCAACAATCTCCTCCCCGACAGTTACAGACTTGCAATAATTTCCGTAACACTTCCTTTTCTTTTACGAGGGATAAAAAATTACTTCTTAATCGATGTTGCAATGCCCCCAAGGAAGAGTATCCATAAAATTATTGCAAATATGACGCTTGTCGTCATGCGGACTCAACGCTAATTTCTTTTCCGACATCGAATACACCTGATGCCGTACGGACACTATGCGATTACCGGTAACGCTCTTTTCCGTATGATTACGAAGGCATTCGACATAGTCGTCGAAACTTATATCTCGAGCGGTAACGTTTGTCCTGATACCTTTGATCTTTTTAGTATCCCGATCACCGTGCACGCGAATCGCGTACATTTTCGAACGAAGCCCCACGAACTCAGTCATAATTTTACCGCCGTTCTCATCCTTCATCAAACCGAGTTGTTTATTGTTCGCGATGGGGACGCCGTAAACGTTGTTCGCGGCATAATTACTGGTGTCGTATCGATGGATATCGCGTTTCAACAGCGCCTCGTACGCGTCATCGCAAGCGATCTGGTATATCAGACTGTCCGTGTCAGTGTACAAAATCTTACAATATTGCTGGAATTTTGACTGCATGTACTCGTAATGAAAGTTGTACAAATGAAATTTTGAAATATCTAATATTGACATGCCTACGTAGATTGGTTTGAAAAATTTAACGAGCATCTTTTTCAGCTGAACCGCGACAAAGTCCTCGGAAAACACCGCACAGCTGTGAAAATTCGGTCTAGCTATCAATCGTTCGACGCCGTGTCTACCGCTCCATCGAGAAAGTAATTTCACGATCGTATGATTTCGTACGTTCTCCATAGTTTTTCCAAACACGGCATTGTTCATTAATTTGAATAAATTCTTCGAAAAATCATTGGTGGCGTTGGCGCGTAATTTTGTGTTCAAATCGATGTAACCGTGCAACCATCGCGACTGCCTAAACTCTAAAATTCTATGTATTTTCAGCAATTTCAAATTATGTTTTAAACTTTGTTGGAGGTATCGGTAATGTACAACTGTGGAGGAAGTCGAGAAATAAGGAATCGGAGGTTATGTTCCTCAACACCATTTATTTATTTGCTCAATCCGGTATCGGTGAAGATCGAAATGTCTCTTTTGACGACTCTACTCAGACTGCCCGCCGTCCTCTGTCTCAAGGAAAAACTCCCCCGGAAAACGAAGGAAAATGGAAAAGTGGAGGGAGACCGAATAGTGGGAGAAAGGCACGGAGAGGAAAGTCAGGTAGGAACACGTGGAAAGGAGCAATCGCGGAAGGGTCCTGTAAGTACGGTAAAAATTGACCGGAAAAGGGTGTCGTAAAAAGAAGGAAAGTTCGCCATGGCCTGCTCGTAAAGCAGGCCCCAAGCGGAACGTAGGAAGGACACAGGAGAGGAACAAGCCTACGTGGATCTGGTCGCCAGATGCGTACCTGGGCTATCCCGACCCACGCAGACGGAAAACATTAAATGAGGATTAGGTTAACGGGATGAGGAGTTTCCTAAATTGACATGAGCGTACGACAGCACCAAGGCCGCCACAGTACCCCCCTGCCAGTAATTGACATAATTACGATACAACACCAACAAGAAAGTGCGCTAACACAACAAAAGATGGTACAATACAGAATGAGCCATTTAACCTTGCTGCCCCGCGTTGGGGTTTCACCACTCGTAATGATTATATTTATTCATGCAACTCACTCAGCATACCTTGACACAAAGAAAAACGAAATGTATAAACGCACACTCACACGCTATATGACGCACTAACACGAGTAGTGGTTACACGATAAGGAAAGTACGTGAACAAAACAAACAAAAATAGATAAATAATGCGCACCATATACAGCGCACGACGCGTTTAGGCTATCGAAGCCCCGCTTGGAAACGCTCTGGAAAACGTACGCGTCTACCGGAACGGGTAACGATCTGCCCCGTAGCTGGCACGTCCGCAGCAACGCTTGCTGTGGGTTGTACTTCCCTACTGTCCTCCGCAAGAATATAGGCGGGTTTTAATCGATCAACGGTTACGGTGACTTCTTTGTTTTTAATGAGGATTCCGAACGTTTTGGGGTCTCGCCGAACCACCTTAAACGGGCCTTCATATGCCTGTTGTAAAATAGTCTTTGAAGCGTCGGTTCTAACGAAAACATGGGATGTGGTGTGCAAGTCTTTGAACACAAAAGTGCGGTTGGTAGAGTGGTGGGAACCACTCTTCGGGCCTATCTTTGCAAAATGGGAACGGAGATTATCTGCAAAATCGGAAGTGTTTTCTCTACCTGTTACGCGTGAAACCAAAAATTCTCCAGGTAGCCGTAAGGGCTCGCCGTATACTAATTCGGCCGATGTAGCCTTCAAATCATTTTTCCACGCCGCTCGGATTCCCAATAAAACCGACGGGAGAACCGCCGTCCACCGATTCGTTTGGTGGCAACGGATTGCGGCTTTGAGCTGTCTATGGAACCTCTCTACCATTCCATTGGCCGCTGGGTGATATGCCGTAGTATGTAAATGCTTTGCTCCGATCAATTCATTTAACGCGGAAAATACTTTAGATTCGAACTGCCGTCCCTGGTCCGTTGTAATTCGCAACGGAACCCCAAAACGGGCTACCCAACCGTCATAAAACGTACGAGCTACGGTTGACGCCTCCTGATTAACCATTGGGAAAGCTTCCGGCCAACGGGTGAATCTGTCTACACATGTAAGACAGTACCTAAAACCTTCGGAAACCGGCAAAATCACGATATCTACATGTACATGTTCGAACCTCGTAGTAGGCGGAATAAAGGTACCTAACGGTGAAATTACGTGTCGCGAAATCTTTGATTTTTGGCATTGCGAACAACTACGTGCCCACATCCGAACATCCTTCTTAATCGACGGCCAAACATAACGGTGCGTCATGAGCTTGACCGTCGCCTTAACTCCTGGATGGGACAAACCGTGACTGGCGTCGAATGCCGCGCGCCTAAACGGGACTGTAAGGAAGGGTCTTGCTGCGTTCGTCGAGACGTCGCAAAACACTTCCTTGGTCGAACTCGGAAATTGGATCTTACGCAAGATTAAATTTGATCCCTCGCCCAGGAATTTCTGGATTTCCGTATCCTCGGCCTGTGAGTTCGCTAACGCTTCGTAATCCAGAGGTGTCTGTATCGCTTCTATTCTGGACAACGCATCGGCAACGACATTGTCTTTTCCGGAAACATGTTGTATGTCTGTGGTGAACTGAGAAATGAAATCTAAATGGCGGAATTGTCTCGGGGAACATTTATCTAATTTTTGTTTAAAAGCGAAGGTGATTGGCTTATGGTCTGTAAAAATAACAAAAAATCTACCCTCGATCATATGTCGGAAATGTTTGACGGCTAAATATATTGCCAATAGTTCACGATCGTATGCACCGTATTTCCTTTCGGCGGACCCTAGTTTCTTTGAAAAGAAAGCCAGGGGTTGCCATTCGTTGCCGATGCGTTGCTGTAACACGGCCCCCACCGTAAAGTCGGAGGCGTCGCAGGTAATCGACAATGGGGCACTTAATTTAGGATGCGACAATAGGGTCGCCTCGGCTAAGCTCCGCTTGCAGGTATCGAATGCTTGTCGCGCTTCGTCCGTCCATGCTATGGGTGCCTTCCCTTTTACGTTACCCGTTAATAAATCATTTAAAGGGGCTTGACACTGTGCGGCATTGGGAATAAAACGGCGGTAAAAATTAATCATGCCTAAAAATTGGCGTAAGTCTTTTGCAGTTTTGGGGGTTGGAAATGATTTAATGGCCTCCACTTTATCCGGTAAGGGTTCTGTGCCGTTTTCGGAAACTAAGTATCCTAAAAATTTAACAGATTCTTGTCCGAATTTACATTTCGCGGGATTTATGACTATACCGTAATCTTTCAAACGCGCGAATAGTAACCGCAGATGCTGCACATGCTCCTCTTGCGATTTCGACGCGACTAAAATGTCGTCTATATATGCGTAACAAAAATCGAAATCGCGGAGAACCTCGTCGATAAACCGTTGAAAAGTTTGTGCAGCATTGCGTAACCCGAACGACATGAACGGGAATTCGAAGAGCCCGAACGGCGTTGTAATTGCCGTTTTCTCGATATCTTCGGGGGCAACAGGAATTTGGTGATACGCGCGGATTAAATCTATCGTGGAGAATACCTTTTTACCCCGCAGGTTTTGCGCAAAGTCCTCAATATGGCGCACAGGGTAACAATCGGGGATTGACCTTGCATTCAACGCCCTGTAGTCACCGCAAGGCCTCCAAGCGTCTTCACCTTTTTTCGGGACCATATGGAGGGGTGATGACCAGCAGCTCTTGGATGGGCGAGCGATCCCCATCTTCACCATCAGCTTGAACTCCTTCCTTGCTGCCTCAAGCCTGTCCGGAGCAAGCCTACGCGGCCTGCTGGAGACGGGTGGTCCTGGGGTGGTTTTCAGGTGGTGCACCGTTGCATGATTGACCCTGGTCGGTATTCCCCCGGGTCGGGTGATCTCCGGTGTTTCGGTAAGAAGTTGGTGAAAAACCGATGCACCAACTACCGTCTTAACGGAGGGTGTCTCCGTCATCACCGCCTGACCCCGCGCAGAAATAGAGGTCATCGGGTCCACCAAACGTCGGTTGCGGATGTCCACCATCAAATTGAAGTGGGCCAAAAAATCCACTCCAATGATGGGCTTCGTCACATCCGCAACCACGAACCTCCATGTAAACTCTCGTCGTAGCCCGAGATTAAGCGTGAGCGTCACCGTGCCGTATGTGGAGATCGCCGTCCCGTTCGCCGCGGTAAGTTCGTATGTGGACTTCTCCCGCGGTCCGCGTAACCCATGGCGCGGAAAAACGCAGAGGTCGGCTCCCGTGTCGACCAGGTATTGCGTCTTCGACCTGACGTCCGTAACAAAAAGACGGCGTGACGCTGGGTGAGGGTCGTTGGCCGTCATCAACGATTGCCCTGCTCGTTTCCCTGGGCCGGTGTCCAATTGCAGGGCGATCTGCACCTGAGTGCCCTCTGCCCCCACCGGTGATGGTACCAGCATTTGCCCTGGTATTCGTCTACGTCCGACGAGCGTTCCACCGATCGCGAAGATGAGCGTCTTCGATAACGACTACCCGACCTAGGACGTCGCGACCAACCTCGGCGCGGGGGTGGTAAGGTTTCCGCGCACGTAAACTCTTGCCGGATGGCAGAGATTTCCTGTCGTAGGGTGATCGCCAGCTGAGCCATCTTGGTATTCAACATCGCCTCTAAACTCCGGTCCGTCGCTGCGTGACTGGAGATGGGTATCTGCGATGTGTGTGGGACCGCAGCTTCGGCGACGTGTGTGCGCGGTGTGATAGTTTCCGCGATGGCGTCCGCAAGATCGGCTACCTTGTCTAGCTCGGTGTCCCTTTGTGTCGCGAGGATCGACTGCATGCTGGTGGGTAAACGGCCTACCCACAGCGTACGCAGGACACTATCGGCGATAGAAGTGCCAGCTAATTCTCGCAGGTGCCGTAGGAATTGCGACGGCTTTCTGTCCCCAATTTCCTCATGCTCTAGCAAACGTCGCGTCTTCTGTTCTTGCGAAGAGCTCAACCGCCGTATGAACTCGGCCTTAAGTTTTTCGTACGGGTCGATCGGCGGGGGATTCATTATAATGTCGCGTACTTCCGCGGCATACCGTGGGTTCAGGGCCCCGATAACGTACCCGAACTTCGTCTTTTCGACCGTTATACCGGCCGCGTCGAAACTGCGTTCATCCATTGAAAACCACATTTCAGGGTCAGTCGGACAAAACTCCGGTATCCGGACCGCGACGCGGTCCAAAAACGCACCCGCGCCCGTTCCCGATATGTTTAAATTTCGGACGGAATCGGACGGATCAGTCATTTTCGAAACTCAATGCGCGCTACGTCTGACTATGCGGTACCGAGCCTATACGATATTGGGTCTATGCACTGAACACACTTACTTTCTATGCACACTGTTCCGGCAGTAATGTTCGCCCGTTTCGGATAATAAACTCACACGGAGTCGCACTGATCACGTTGAACGATGTATTGCAACGCGCTTTAAAGTCGTACACCGAATACCGATCACGTCGGGGTCACCAATTTGTGGAGGAAGTCGAGAAATAAGGAATCGGAGGTTATGTTCCTCAACACCATTTATTTATTTGCTCAATCCGGTATCGGTGAAGATCGAAATGTCTCTTTTGACGACTCTACTCAGACTGCCCGCCGTCCTCTGTCTCAAGGAAAAACTCCCCCGGAAAACGAAGGAAAATGGAAAAGTGGAGGGAGACCGAATAGTGGGAGAAAGGCACGGAGAGGAAAGTCAGGTAGGAACACGTGGAAAGGAGCAATCGCGGAAGGGTCCTGTAAGTACGGTAAAAATTGACCGGAAAAGGGTGTCGTAAAAAGAAGGAAAGTTCGCCATGGCCTGCTCGTAAAGCAGGCCCCAAGCGGAACGTAGGAAGGACACAGGAGAGGAACAAGCCTACGTGGATCTGGTCGCCAGATGCGTACCTGGGCTATCCCGACCCACGCAGACGGAAAACATTAAATGAGGATTAGGTTAACGGGATGAGGAGTTTCCTAAATTGACATGAGCGTACGGCAGCACCAAGGCCGCCACACAACGTATCGTTCCTTGTCGCGAAGCGTTGCCATCAACTTTTTCTGCGTACTCGAGTCGGTCGCCGTGTCGTGACTTGGACAAAACGGAAGATCCGCGTGAGCATCGTGAATTTCGCGCGGATACTCTAAATCCACCTCCAAAATGTATCCTACGGGACTATCGGCCGGAACGGATTCGACGTCGAAATTGTCCGCGTCCACCCATCGAAAGTCTCTGTGCGGCAGAGGTTGCGACATTGCCCAACCGTACAGATTATTCACGTCGAAATACATTAAGTAGGTGGACGGTTTGGTCGAGTCGTGCGTGGACGTATATTTGTTGTTGGCGTGCGCATATCTGTGAGAACACTGGCTCAATCCGCCGCGTATTCCCCGTTCCACGAACAAAAGCATGTCAACGTCTGTCAACAACTCCAATTCGATCTTTGTCATTTTCAACATCACGTCCCACGCGAAACCGGGGAGCGTGTAATAATGCGCCGGATCGAGCTTGTAATTCTCGAGACAGTCGTCGCGAAAATTTTCAAAAACATCCGCCAACAACAGAACATCCAGTTTTAAGTACAAATCGCTGTACTGTCCAAGCGTTTGTATAGCGAAACGCGACCAAACCGTATTCGCGTGAATGTAATCGACGTCGGATATCTCGCTGCCGTACAACCGATTGTAAAATGCCTCGCGCGGCGGCAAACGCGTGTCGTTTAATTTGTCGTACGACGTTAGATAGTCGTACGGAAAGACGCCTTTTCTGGTCAACAGTTTAAATCGTCGCGGGAAAGATGCGCAAATTCACCTCGTACGATGCGTAATTTACTTTCGTCCAAGTATGACGACAGTTTGTCCAGACTCGAGTTCAAGAACTTGAACGAATCGATGAAACGGAATTTCAAAAACTTTGCATGCTTTAACTCTTTACCCGGCTGTGTCTCGATATTTACGTTTTTCGTGAAAGAGATATACTTCTCTTTCGTCAATGGCAACACGTCTATCCGCCCCTCGAACGAGTTTGCTAATTCCTTGATGATGAAATGCGCGTCGTAGCCTGATAGATTATGGAAAACCACCGGTATCACGTACGAAGATTGATAGCTTAAATTGCATCCGTTATGAGCCGGACCGCGATACGCGCCCGTGAGATGACAATGATCGTGGACCCTCGTCGCGTCGGAAGTGTCGAACGGTTTCTCGCAGACGTGGCAATGCGTGGCCGTACGAAAATTTAACTTTTCCGATTCGGTTAGCGGATTCATCGGTACCGTTTTGTCGAATATCGGCTGTAATTTACGACTGAGTTCGTACAACCTGTTCGCGAACCACGCGGCGGATCCCTCTTTATCGCGGTAAACCTGATACTCGCACAACGATTCGTCGTATCGGCAATGCATATAGTATCCTATGCTAAACGCGTGGTGACGTTGATACTGTACGCGTGCCGCGCGGTCTTGCCCTTCCCGTCCCTCGGGCAGCAGCAGGCACTCCAAGTCGGCATAGATTACGAACGGCGCCTGCTCCTTGTTTGTATAATTTTTGAACCGCAACCACTTGTCTTCTTCCGATATTGGAAGCATCAAAGCGCAATCGTTCATCCGTTCGCAGTCGACCGTATGAACGTCTAATCTCTCCGGCGTGGGAAAATATTGCAAGCACCTGTGGGAAGGGAAAAATCATGTCTTTTCCTTCAAACAATTTAAAAAAATAAATGTAACTTACCGATCGCAAATATACTTCTGATTTTTCAATTTTTCGATTTTTCAATTTTTCAGATTTTCCAATCTTGACAAATTTCGTATGCACGCGAAATGCCCATGCGTCTTTGCAGCATTCTGTAGAAACAGCAGGTTGGCGTGTCTTCCCTCCCGTTTCTTCTCGGTCAAATGAAGCGTTACGCATTTCTTGCGCTTCCATTCGAACACGTTCACGGAAACGTCGTTTTCTCGTTCAAATTTCGGGATGTCTTTGAACGACATAGGCAGTTGAAAACCTTCGGTTTTCGGAAGCACCTCTTTATAGTCTGGATACGATGACAAATGTGATGGATTTCTCTCGGCCGGATAGAGACCCGCCACGATCGCCCAAAAAAAACATGCGTCGTCGTTGCTGTTCACGTTCACGACCGCTCTTTTCAACTGTATCGCTCGAGGCACGCTGCATGCGGCGATGCAGCCGGCTTGCAATGGCTGGTATTTGCTAAAGTTCACGATCAAGTGTAGTATCTTCGACAGCGCCCACCCGCTGTCTCGCTCTTGAAACTCCTCCATCGATGTCAAAATCGTAGGCACAACGTCTTTCTGGTACCACTGTCGTAGATTGCTCGTCCGAAACAACGCAACGTTTCGCGTGCCGAAACTTTTCACGGAAACCTCGTTGGCGTGCTGCATGAATTCCGCCTCCAACGTTACGTTAGCTTTCAACGCCGAATGCGCGTTTAAAAATTCCGTAACGCGTCCCGTAACTATTCGTTTCGCGTGCTGCAGAAATTGTTTGGGGTCGATGTGTTCGACGTTGATAACGATACCGCTCGATATGCGGGTTTTAAACGCCGACTCGATATCTTCCCAACGAAGCGACGACGCTCTCGCACCCCTGCGATCGTATAAACCTCTACCTACGCGCGACGAAGAAACGCGATGATTCAACGAAACGTTCAAAGTCTTCATACGGCACATAGTCGATGTTAAACTAAACTTCTCACCCACCGACAATTGATCCTTTGCACAGGATAGATAATTGACGCAACACTGCAGAGACTCGATGTAAGAGCGATGCCATTCGCGATACTCGTCCATGGTTTTCACCAGCATTGACATACGCGTCAAACACTTCAACATGTTTTTGCACGTTTCAATCATCTTGATATCGCACGGTTGTTAACACACGGTGAATTCGAATAACTTTAACGCGGTAAACGTTCACGACCCGTATGACCGCGTTCGCGGTCCACCGTGCCCTATTTATTCATTGATACCTTCCACCCTCCTCCCCTCCCACCAAAGAAACGATAATGAAAAGACAAAACAGATGTGGTCAGATATCGCGACTCCGCCGTCTTGCTGTTACGAACGAGACGAGGAGAGAAACGATAAGGAGAGAGCCAAAGGATGCTTATTTAAAAATGATGTGATCTGATATCACGACGCCCGCCATCGAAATTATAAACATACCAGGGGACTGGACGCAATACCAGGAAATTGGTCTTCAATGCAATACCAGGAAAACTAAAAATCCCCCCTCCCCCCCCCCCCGGTCAGTGAGAACTGGGGGTCAAAGGATGTTTATTTAAAAAACGATGTGAGAAATCCCGCCGTCGACAGGATGTATTATTATAAACATGATAAGCTGCCGATATCGCGCCGTCGACAGGATGTATTATTATAAACGTACGCAATACCTGGAACTGCCAATACCAGGAAAACTAAAAATCCCCCCCCTCCCCCCCGCAAAACACGGTCGCGTTATAAGGTAATCCCCCTCACCCCGCCCTCCGCAAAATATGGTTGTGTTCTAAGCTAATCCCCCCTCACCCCGCAAAAATGTGCTCGCGCTATAAGGTAAAAGGCCGGTAAGGTAGGAATCTGCCCACAATGATAACTAGTATTTAGAACCCGCCTATATTACCTACTTCCGTCAGCTCGTTCTTGGATTGGCGAGCTGGCTCCGCCCGCCTTGGAGGACTGGATGCATGACCTTGGATGACCACTCTGTCGATGGAGAGCCCTTTGGGTGCACTGAAGAGGGGCAGCAATGCTGGATGGACATGTTCCCCATCGGTGGCGTCGAAAGAGCGTGCGGGAGTGACGTGATGCTCCGACAGCTCGTCCTTGGATGGGCAAGCTGGGTCCGCCCGCCATGGAGGAGCTGATGCACGCCCTTGGATCGACCCTCTGGTGATGGAGTGCCATTGGTGGATCCAACAGTGCTGCCGAACGACCCTGGTGTCGTAATGGAGGCCTCCTGGTGCGGTTCTCCTGGAAGAGAACATAACCTGCAAAAGAGTGAGGTTAGGTTCTGCGTGCAAGACAATGGATGAGCCTCGGATGGATTCCGAGGTGTCTTGCCCAGATGTCCTCGACTTTTTGCAGGCTGATGTCGTCTGGTGCTGGCGACAAAGGTGAGAGGATGCTCTTGAAGGTTGAGCAACGGTCGTCCCATAACCTCTCAATTTCTTTGTTGCAGTGGGTGTTTTGGCAGTGTCGCCGTCAACACCTCTCCGGATTGTTGTCCTCAGCTGCTGTGGAGGCTGGTTGCTGCGTCCTGGAGATCGCAACCGCGACGTTGGTAGTCGCTGGAGTGTGGCGTGGGCTACGACAGCTCGGTGCGCATGGTAGTTAGCGGAGCTGGTTGCACGCCCTCGGATCACCCCTTTGGTTGTGGAGCGCTCATTGGAGTTCCAGCGGTGATGCTGTGCGACCCTGGAAATTGGTTGAGCACCTCCGTGCGACGTTCTCCTTTGAGTCGACAACGTAATCTGAAAGTCAGAGAGGTTAGGTTGTGGGTGCAAGATGATGGATGAGCCTCGTGTGGGCTCGATGGTGCCTTGCCCCTTTGACTTTCGTCTGTCAGCGTGCTGAAGATTTCTGGAATGAGCGTCAGTGGTGAGTGACCGCTCTGCGATGGTCGTGGAATCGCCGATGATGGCTCGGTGCATCTGGGCATGCACGGAACTGGAACACGAGTCCACCATTCCAGAGTTGATCCAGCCGTGAACGATGTGTTGTCCCTCTGTGTGGTGTTGAGCACCTTTCCTGACTCTGTCCCTCTTATTTGCAGGGAGCACGTCAGCTGATCGCTCGGAGTCATCGCGATCTGCTCTGGAAGATGCTGCGCTGCGACTGATGTGGCTGAGGCTGGTCTCTGTTGTCGTTTCCGTGGAACTGCAGGAAACTGCATCGATGGAAGGCCAATCCACGCAGTCGTGACGGTATTGAGACGCCTGAAGTCTCGATGACCACCTTGAACTGGAACCTGGGATGGTTTCTGCTGTTGGTTCAGCAGACGTGGAGAAGCCAGCTTGTGATTCTTCCTTCTGGGCGTGATTGGTCCTGGACACGCTAAGCAGTCGTTTGGCAATGGCACGATCTGCTCCAGAAGGGGTTTCGATGGCACTTTCGTGGCTCAGACTGGTCCTTTGCGTCGTTTCCGTGGACCTGCAGGAAACGGCATTGCTGGAAGGACAGTCCATGATGGCCTGAAGAGATGAAGGCGACCGTGGCCTGGACAGCGACCTTGAATTGAAGCTCGAAGTGGTCTTCGAGGTTGGATCGGTGCAAGCGGCCTTCTTCCGTTCCTTCTGAGCGTGGTTGATCCTGCACACGCTGAACAGTCGCTTGGAATTGGTGCGATCTGTTCGAGAAGGAACTTCGAGGGAACTCTCGTGGATTTCACTGGTCCTCTGCGTCGTTTCCGTGGACCTGGAAGGAACGACAGTGCTGGAAGGACACTCCACGAAGGCCTCATTGGACTGAGACGGCTGTAGTCTGGACAGCGACCCTGAATCGGAGCATGAAGTTATCTCCATTGACGATTGAGTAGGCGAGGAGAAGCTAGATTGTCCTTGTTCCTTCTGGGCGTGATTGGCCCTGGACACGCTGAACGATCGTTTGGAACTGGTACGATCTGTTCCAGAAGGCGTTTCAATGGATCTGTCATGGATTGTACTGGTCCTTTGCGTCGTTTCCGTGGACCTGCAGGAAACGACATTGCTAGGAGGACACTCCACGACGACCTCATGTGACGGAGATGGCTGTAGTCTGGACTCTGAGACTGTTGTTTGAGAGCTAACAGCATACCATGCCTGAGTTTGCGGCGGCGGATGTGTGAAGCTTTCGTCGTATTTATAAGCCAGGTCTAACAGTCTAGCTGATTGTTGTAAGTAGGATTCCTCGACTATGTCGTAGAATTCATTGCGCACGTAGTCACTGTCCTTGAATTCTGCTCTGCGAACGTACATGATTATGTCGTGATTCCTTTCGAATTTGTTGAAAAAGTCATCGTCTATGATTTGCAGCCTGGTTTGGATGGCTTCTATCGTGACTTCGGACTGGGATACTGATTTCCAGAAGTCCTCCATAGTCTTGCTGATCTTCTCTGCCAGAGCCTGTTGAGTTTGGAGCAGTTCATCAGGTGAGATTTCCATTTTGACTGCGGCTGGTTCGCTGGATGGTCTTCTCACTGGCAGAACTGAGTTGATCACTGGTTTGATCACTGGGTTGATCACTGATTTGACACTGATCTATTCACTGTTTGTAGATCCGTGGAGGTAAGGTTGCCAGAAACGATGAAATCCGGCTCGAAGGAACAATGTTTGAGAGTGAGCGGTCTTGGTCGACCGAATGGACTGGAACTTGGATTTGGAAGATTGGAATGACTGAGAAGAATGGGACAGGATGGCAGAGTGACTGAAATTAGAGATAGGATGCAAGATTGAACGGAATGGATGCGTATGGTAACGGTTGGATTTGAATGGAAGAGAAGTGGACTGTATAAATGGAATTGAGAGCACGAATGTATGGATCTATGTATAAATAACTGTATTTGCACTTATGTTTGTCAAAGAATATTACACTGCGTAATGAAATTAATGTACAATGAGTCGACTTGAAATAAAGATGACTTTGTTTGGAATCACGTGTACAATTCGATCAGCTGATTGTCGCTGTGAGAGCGAGATGACGGTTGTCACTCTCTTTTATTGTCTCGATCCTCCTGGAAGTTCGTCACGCACCGGTGGTTCCGGTTGAGCGTTCGCGAATCTTCCAGAAGGATCGAGAGTGTGAATTGGCCAATCACGCAGCCGATCTATTGCCCGCGCAAGCCTCGATGGCATGCGATGTGGCTCGCGGTTTCGGCGGGATCGCGCTAGTCTTGGCGGGATCGCGCGGTGCCGGTTTGTTAATATGGCGCTCGGGCGCGCCAATCTTGAACAAATTCAAAATTTCAAACTCGCTGTTAGCAACAACAGTACGTATGTAAAATCAATTGCGCGCTGAACTCCCTACGCGTGAACAGTCTTGCGTAGTCCGCTCGCTCGCTTCGCGAGCTCGCGGTTAAAGAAATAGTTATAAATAATGTAGAGCAACGTTGCACGAAATTGTTTATAAACAATTAGAACTCATAAATTCGCGCGTCAAGCTACAAATCGAATACAAGTATAGCGATTGCAAGTAAATTCGCGTTGCAGAAATCACCCTTAAGGTGAATGAAAATTTTCTTTTCAATTGAAAATTTCAAATTCGCTGTTAGCAACAACAGTACATATGTAAAATCAATTGCGCGTTGAACTCCCTACGCGTGAACAGTCTTGCGTAGTCCGCTCGCTCGCTTCGCGAGCTCGCGGTTAATGAAATAGTTATAAATAATGTAGAGCAACGTTGCACGAAATTGTTTATAAACAATTAGAACTCATAAATTCGCGCGTCAAGCTACAAATCGAATACAAGTATAGCGATTGCAAGTAAATTCGCGTTGCAGAAATCACCCTTAAGGTGAATGAAAATTTTCTTTTCAATTGAAAATTTCAAACTCGCTGTTAGCAACAACAGTACATATGTAAAATCAATTGCGCGTTGAACTCCCTACGCGTGAACAGTCCTGCGTAGTCCGCTCGCTCGCTTCGCGAGCTCGCGGTTAAAGAAATAGTTATAAATAATGTAGAGCAACGTTGCACGAAATTGTTTATAAACAATTAGAACTCATAAACTCGCGCGTCAAGCTACAAATCGAAAACTAGTACAGCGATTGCTAGTAAATTCGCGTTGCAGAAATCACCCTTAAGGTGAATGAAAATTTTCTTTTCAATTGAAAATTTCAAACTCGCTGTTAGCAACAACAGTACCTATGTAAAATCAATTGCGCGCTGAACTCCCTACGCGTGAACAGTCCTGCGTAGTCCGCTCGCTCGCTTCGCGAGCTCGCGGTTAAAGAAATAGTTATAAATAATGTAGAGCAACGTTGCACGAAATTGTTTATAAACAATTAGAACTCATAAATTCGCGCGTCAAGCTACAAATCGAATACAAGTATAGCGATTGCAAGTAAATTCGCGTTGCAGAAATCACCCTTAAGGTGAATGAAAATTTTCTTTTCAATTGAAAATTCCAAGCTCGCTAGTACGTACGGACAATCGATTGTGCGTTGAACACTCTATGCGCGGACAGTCTTCCGTAGTCCGCTCGCCCGATTCGCGAGCTCGCGGTTGCATAAACAATTATAAACAACATCGAACAACGTTGCACGAATGTTTGTAAACAATTAGCATCTTTAAATTCACGTAGCGAACTATAAATTGAATATCAGTACAGCGACTATAAACAAATTCGCGTAATAGAAACCACCCCTAAGATGATTGAAAATTTTCTTTTCAACTGAAAATTCCAAGCTCGCTAGTACGTACAGATAATTGATTGCGCGTTGAACTCTCTATGCGCGGACAGTCTTCCGTAGTCCGCTCGCTCGCTTTGCAAGTTTGCAACCACAAGGACAAACACACATAAAGCAAGCTACGATAGAAATATGAACCCAACCGAAGCACAACGATGAAACCCCAACCCACTACAGGCGCCCACCATAACACACCCACACCGACACACCAAAGACAACGCCCCCCCCCCCACCCACCCACCCCAATCATTCAGACACCCACCACACGCACTCAAGCACACACGAATACAGGCGCACACAAACACACAGCAGTAGCACGAGACAACAACAAGGAAATAGGAAAAGGAGGAACAACGGGTAACTATACCCAAGAAAGGGAAAAAGAAACAATACACGGTGCAACTAACACCAACAAAAACCCTAAACGGAAACTCCTCAATTAAAAACATACCAAACCCAAAATCCTAACCCACCCTCCCCCCTCCAAAAAAAAAAAAAAGGAAGAAAAACCCCCTCCCAATCATCCGAAATTAAATATGTTACAGAAACGGAAAAGGAATCTAGGAAAATGGAATTTAAGGGCATACAACTAGGAGAAGAGGTCCAGATAGTAGAAAGGAAAGGAGAGACCAAAGGAAAGATGATGAAAATTCCGAGAGTCACCACCAAGGACCTGAACGAGGCCAGCAGCAGCAACAGCAAAGCACGAGCCCAGAAAGAACAGCCGGGCACCTCGACAACCACGGGCGAAAACGGGGAGACCAGAGGACACAGCAGACGACAGGACGAGACGGACCCAAATGACCCGCTAACCATCGCAGTTGTAAAAGAGGGATACCCGGCTAAAGGACTTGACCTCATACGCGACGAAGTGACGGCTATGTCGGCTAGCGTGGCAGAATACGCGCTCCACAAAAGGAGGCCCATAAAGTTCAAAAGATGGGGAATAAAGGCGGGAGGGGTCATAATGACGGCAAGGGATGATGTGGCGATAGGAAACTTAAAGATAGCGCTCAAAGAGATAGAGTTCGAATTTGCCCCCAAAAAGCTTACGGTTATAAGCACAGATAAATTAAATGTAACAGTACGTGCCACACTGTACGTAAGTAATAGAATAATGAAATTAGAAATTATCTTAGGACATCTAGAGAGGGACTATGAGCCACTAACTGCCACGAAGTGGCAGCAGAAAAGAAAGGAGAGACTCACTGAAAAAGGGAAAGAGTTCACATTAGAGTTACCCGAGACAGAATACAATTACATAAAAGGCAAAGGGGGCAAAATCAGCATTATGGGGGGAGCCATCATCCTGACCGTCACTAAAAAGTCATAGACACGCCCGCCAGTCCACATAGCCGCACAACACATGCCCCATTAAAACACACAATAGAGAGAGAAATGTAGCTTCAGACAACCCAACACAAAAATGTCACCCGCAATCATACAAACACACACAGCAGACCAATGTATAAAATCTTTACAACAAGTAGTCAACTCATTAACATGAATAAAAAGTATTTATACAAATATAAACGCAACGTCGACAAACAACTAACTCATTACCACCCTCCCCTAGCCATAAGTAAGAAGCACAAGGTACGAAACATCGACGGAAATAAGAAAGGAAAGAAACGGAACTCGGCACAAGGCACATACAACATACACAGCATACACGTCACACTCAATCGACCAACACACAAAAGACAAGTCAAGATACAAGACAGTCAATCCTAACTGTCAAACAGCACGACACAACGACGCAGACCCCCCCCAAACGAACAGACCCCTCCTCAACAAGAACCACCGCACAGCCACACAAAGCGCAAACATCAAATCAAATTAAATCTCAAAAATATAAAAAAAAAAATCTTATCTTTTCCCTAACTTAGAATTAAAATAGACTTAAATCAAATCGCCGCAAAACTTTAACACACACAACATAAAACCTACCCAAAGCGCAGACTATCAAAAAGAAAGAAGGTAATAAAGAGGAAATACATAACAATAAAAGAACAAATAATAATACTAATAATAAAAACAAACACATACAACAAATAAATACTAAACATATAAGCTGACCAACTTCCCAAATCCCAACCAATCCTCCCCACAACAAGACGAAGCCACGAGAAGCCAACAAGAGCAAGGTAAGTGCAATACAAATAATACAACCAGGGTAATGTCACTCTATGCACTTCTCTGCCGGCACGAAATCGAACAACACCGGATAACTGTCCCACACAACGAACGGGTCATAACACGGTAACTCGAAACCCATACTATCTAGTTCAAGATTACTTATAATTCATATAAACAAACTAAAACATTCACGCAGAATTTAAATCATTATTCTAAACACTCGCACCAACATATGCACAACCTTCCACTTATCAAATAAATCATAGAACACAATATCAGGCGCGAATACACCGATTCATTACAAATATCGCAAGCTACACACCATCCATAAACTTTTCACACCAACAACACATCAAACGAATCGACATCGCGTGACGGGCGGAACATATCTCAGGGTGCACGTCGCGTGTCGCGGGACTCACGATTGGTTTGGGTCATGGGACGTGCAGCGAATACAACATGCGTCTATGTGCGTTGCAGAACTCTCGTTGCATATCACACGATCCCAGATCGACCGCACATCTTTCTGGAATATATGAATCCTAATCGATATAGAGATAGTCTCAGTAATTTACGCTTTACTTCCACTCCATACCGGCAGCCCAAAACGCCGCCACGTCTTCTTAACATTAACTGCAGTCCCACTGCACTTGCCAACCGTGAGAAACTCCCCGGCAATAACAGTCTAGGAAAAAAGGAAGAAAAAAGAGAAAAAAAAGGGAAAAGGAAAAAAAAAAAAGAGAGTAAGAGTAATACACACAAACACACCCTAGCTTCAATAATAATAATGAACAGGGGACCGCGATCGCAATAGGAATAGTTATGGAATATCGATCACAAATGGCAGCAACTATCCGTAAACCCAATACGACAGTGAGTCATAAAAGGGGTCTCAGTCCCTAAACACATAGGACAAGCAGGACTGATTGATCGACTCACAAATAATAAAACCCAATGAGGAACAATATATCCACCCACTATCAACCTAACTGAATCGGTATTAAATTCCCTACATCTGCGAGACCCCCACCATATGAATAACACACCGCCTGCTCCGATTTCACTAACAAAGACATCCCGCAGAGAACCGCAATAAACACCTGCAGAGAGAAAAAAATCCACCCACAGACCCTCTTGGCCTCCTAACATGCGTGCGCCAAAAAAGAAAGGCCGTCACCAATCCCACTTGGCAAACACCTGGAAAATTACTCCCACAAAGTAGCAACACCTTATTCTGCGCCACACCACCAAATTTTATGCTAACAGTCCCCCCCCCCATGCGAATAACCCGCCGGAAAAAAAGGAATATAAATAAATAAATAATAAAAATAATATTAAAACAAACCGCAAACCGACAATCGCCCACGGAAATAAACCAATCGAGACAGAACACCGCCCCGACCCCTCAATACACGACCTAGCGATTAAAAAAAAAAAAAATAATAATAAATGGGGGAAACACATCCCAATATACACACAACACGGAAAGCATGGTCAAGAGAGGCAAACCCAACCAAATAAATCACATCCTATCCAAAAAAAAAAAAAAAAAAAAACCCTGGAATGCTCACCACGAATAAAGAACAAAAGGAATGAGCTCTCCCACCTACATCCCAACAATCCCACCCCCGCACCAACCAACTATCTATTTCACAGGTTGGCCGCACAGCCCCACCACTGAGCAGCTAATAACGAGTAAGAGTGGAGACACAACCCCACTAGACACCAAAACTCGATCAAACGAGGCCAACCGTTACACGCTGAGCAGAAGCGAAGGCACAGCAACCCCAGTCCATCGGAGACACAACAAACAAACAAACAAACAAGCACACAAACAAAGGAAACAAAAGGGAAACAAAAAGGAATCAAAAAAGGAATCAAGGAAGTAAAGAAAGAAAAGGAGAAGAGAAATGAAGATAATACAGGTAAACCTCCACCACGCGGCCGGGGCAGCAGCCCTACTGGCCAAGAAATTCAGCGAGGAATCGTTTGACGTAGCACTCATCCAGGAACCCTGGATCAGCCGAAAAGGTATAAGAGGCATGAACGGGATTGGAACCATACATTCGAACAAAATAAATGAAGAAACGAGAACCTGTGTGGTAACAAGAAGAAACGTAACGGGAACTCTAATGACCCAATTCACGGACAACTCGATCACGACCGTATCGATACAAGTAGGAAAAGGAAACGAATCCAAGGAAATACTAGTAGTATCACTATATCTACACCACGAAGGAAGAGACATCCCGGGCAGAAAATGCGCGGAAATGGTAGAATGGGCAAACAGGAACGTCGTCCCTGTGATAATAGGGGCGGACGCGAACGCCAGAAACAGGCACTGGGGAAGCACGGATACCAACCCAAGAGGAGTAATCCTCATGGACTACATAGTAAACGCAGGGTTATTCATAGCCAACTACGGAAACAGACCGACGTACGTCACAAAGAACAGGAAAGAGGTTCTGGACATAACCATATGCTCAGAATCAATAATAGATAAATTCTATAAATGGAAGGTACTGGACGAGGTAAACGGCTCAGACCACAACTCAATAGAGTACAGAATAAGATGGGATTGCCAAACGGAAATAGAGGAAAAAAGAAGTGTGAACAACACAGACTGGGATAGATTCAAGGAACTTAACAGGGAATCAATAAAAACACTAGAAGGAAAATACGGTAATGCAACGGAAATAGACGCGTATGCAGAAAGCATAGCGACAACACTAAGAATGAATTGGGAAGACGCGACGGAGGCAACTCCGTCGACAGGAAGAAGAAAAATCAGATGGTGGAACAAGAAACTAGAGAAGAAAAAAGAAACGGTAAAGATATGCAAACAAAGATGGAGGAAGGCCAAACCAAGGAACAAGGCCAAGAAATGGGCAGCCTACAAAAAGGAAAGCAAAAACCTCAGGTACGAAATAATGAAAAGCAGAAGGGAATGCTGGAAGAAATTCACCAGGTCGATCGAGAAAACCTCGGTAGCGGCCAGGATCACACAGACTCTGCTGAAATGTGGAGGCGCCAACATGGGAGCAATAAGAAAGGGAAACACCTTACTCCACAGGAACGACGAAATAATGGAGCAACTGCTGGAGACCCACTTCCCCGGGTTCACCAGAGACACGGGGGCCGAAGCCGCCGAGGAAGAGAACAACGGAACCAACGAGGCACAACCGAACTGGAGGCTGGCGAATCAGATCGCCAACCCCAGCAGGGTCAAATGGGCCCTGTCGGTCTTCAGCCCGGACAAGGCTCCTGGGCTGGACAAACTGAGCCCGCGAATTCTAAAGAAGTCGCAAAACCAATATGGACAGGCCATAACCAACCTGATAAAGGCAAGCATCGCTACGGGACACATCCCGGAAGCATGGACGGTAACGAAGGTAGTATTCCTACCCAAACCCGGGAAAACGGATCTAACGGTACCAAAGGCATACCGACCGATATGCCTGACATCGTTTCTGCTGAAAACAGCAGAAAAACTGATCGACAGGCATCTCAAATGCACCACGCTAAGGGAAAGGGAACTGTTCGAAGGGCAACACGCCTATAGAACGGGACACTCGACGGAAGTTGCCCTACACAGGGTGTTAAACGAAGCCGAAAAGGCACGCGCAAAAAAGGAATACGCCATGGCGTGCTTCATGGACATCGAGGGGGCATTCAACATGACCCCGATCGACGCCATGGATCAAGCGATGGAAGACTTTAACGTGGAACCGAACATCAGAACATGGATAATGAACATGTTGAGGAACAGAAGAATCAAGGCGTATAGAGGGGACGCGGAAGTAGAAGGCAAGGTAAAAAGGGGCACCCCACAGGGGGGGATACTCTCCCCACTGCTGTGGTGCATGGCGCTGGACTCGCTCCTACGCGCACTGGAGGAAACCGGAGCCACGATAGTGGCCTACGCCGACGACGTGGCCATCGTAAGCAGAAACAAGGACAGAGGAAAATGCGTGGAAACAATACAGACGGCGTTAAACATAACGGAAGTCTGGTGCGAAACGGTAGGTCTATCGGTAAACCCCGAGAAAACGGAAGTGATGGAATTCACCAGAACCACCCTGTACCCGGTGGACAGCGGACTGTGCTACATGGGCACGGCGTTGCAACTAAAAGAGAAGGTAAAATATCTGGGAATAACCATAAACAGGAAACTGATGTGGAGACCACACATCAAAGGCAAGGTAGACGCAGCAAAAGGGAACATAATGATGCTGAGCAGAGCGGTAGGCGCAACCTGGGGACTGACACCGTACATCCTAAGATGGATCTACAAGGCGATCGTGGTGCCGAGGGTAACATACGGAGCGGCAATATGGTGGAAGGGAACAGACCTGGCAACGGTCAAAGGCTGGCTGGACAGACTACAAGGAATGGCAAATAGGAGAATACTAGGATGCGTGGGAAACACGCCGAACAAGACTATGGAAGTGCTAGCGGACATTCAACCGCTAGACATAAGAATAAAAGAAATAGCGCTGAAAACAGCATACAGGCTAATATGCTGGAACAAATGGGAAGACCTGGGCTACGGCCACTCAAACATCATCGAGTATATAGGAAAAAGGGACAACAGGGAACTCATCACCCCGAGCCAGTTGCAAAAGGACACGGATGAGAAAAGATACCTGGACAGCAAGCTGTACAGAACAGAGATAAGAGAAAGGGACGACTGGAAGAAAGGAATATCGAGGGACCTGAAGGAAACGGCACTCTGGTACACAGACGGATCGAGGAAAAACGAGCTGACAGGCGCAGCTTGGACAAATAACAAGGACAGACACTTCTACGTCAAACTAGGAGAACACCCCACAGTTTATCAGGCAGAACTACTGGCCATAAAGTTATGCGCCCTGGAAATCATAGAAAAAGGGGAGAACAAGAAAGAGATCACGATCTGCACGGACAGCCAAGCGGCCATCAAAAGCCTGCAACAGCTGGAATGCAGATCAAGACTATTATGGGAAGCACATGACACGCTAAACCAGCTGGTCAAGAAAGGAAAAACCGTAAAGATAACCTGGATACCAGGTCACTCGGGACTGGAGGGAAACGAGAAAGCGGACGAACTGGCCAACAAAGGATCAGACTCACCTCCGGAGGAACCACAACAGTGGGTTGGCCTGCCAGACGCCAATTACAACCTCCTGGTAAGAAGGTGGGCGGAGGAAAGATCAGCGGAAAAATGGAGAACATCTACAGGGCTGGAACACAGCAAGAGGTTCCTGGGGGTAGATGAATGGCCAGCCAAAAGGGTCAGAGGCATCATCGACCTGAACAGGAAGGAACTAAGAAGAATGGTAGAAACGATCACGGGAATATGCCCGCTGAACAAACACCTGACAAAACTAGGAAGAGCAGACACGAGCATATGCTCGCTATGCAATGATAAAGAGGAAACTCCCGAGCACATAGTCACGGAATGCGAGGCAGTAACAAGGAAAAGACGAGCCATACTAGAAGACAGTACCATCGAAGGAGACGTACTAAAAGCAGTAGAATGGAAGAAACTAAAACGATTCATGGAGGAAATAGACCCATGGAAAGAATAGAAGAAGAAGAAAAAAAAAGGTGTAGAAAAAAAGGAAAAGGGAAAACAGGAGACAAGCAGGAAAGGTTATGTTACGGCGATAAACTGAGACTACATGGTAGTCGATGATGGACCCCCACGCCAAAACCTGCCTGCTTGCGACCGAATCACAAAAAAAAAAGGAAAAAAAGAGAAAAGGGTAAAAAGGAAAAACACAGGAAAATGACAGAGATCAAAACGACAGCATAGAAGATACTATACAGAAAGAAGCCAAAGAAAAGACGGAAGCAAAATCAGACAATCAAGAAACAATGGCAAAAGTCGAAAAAAACCCAGATTAAACAAAGGAAATACAATAAAGGAGAGCAGGATACAAGAATAACAACAGACAGCAAGAAGACCGGAACAACAACACAAAGACGCGGAAGAAAGAGGAGGAACCACTGAAAAATCAATTATCGACAACCACACACAAGGAAGACAAAAAAGAGAGGAAAAAAAAAGAAAGAAAATCAGGAAAGGACACCTCAACAACTGAAAGACGGAAGCACACAAAAGGAACCCATAACATGGAAGCCGAGAAACCAAGAAGAAAGCGACAGCCCAAGAAACCCAGACTCAAAAAGAGGAAAAAAAGGAAGGCAAACAACATACAAACACTGTTCACGCAAGGAATCGGGAATTCGGAAGATGGCTTGAGTCGAGCAAAGAAAAGGGTCACAGTGCACGAAACGTTTAATTGATTAACTCGCAACAGCCAAAGTTAACGCACGCACGCAATTACTGCAATAACGCAAAGTAGAAACGCAGGATACAAGAATGAAATAGTAACGCGGTATCCTTGTTATACGCAGATGTAGAAACGCATGATACGAGAGAGTGAGCAACGCGGTATCATGCATTTGACGCAAGGTGAGACGCAAACGCTTTGCGACGGTTGTCGCAATACTAGCCTTTGAAAACAGCTGATTGCTGTGATCGCTAACGTCGGTAACGGTCGCGCGCATCAGCGATGACGTAGGCGCTCCGCGGTGAGCGCCTTGTATTTTGGTTACGCGGCGGAGAGGAGAGCTAAAGGGTACGCCGGGGATTTGAGTCGGTTGGCGTTGCCGATACATTACCGCCCGCCTTGCCGAATCCGCGATTCGGCAACAATTCCAGATCGAACTCTTACGGACTCGAGCGCTCGACGGATTCGAGCGCTCGAACGCGGCCGAGAAGAAACGTCTCGAGCGTGGTAAACGACGGAAGGGCTGAGGTGTTTCCGAGGGTGATCTCCCACGCTAGTAGGGACTCAGGATCCATGCGGCAGGTCACCCAATAGACAAGGATCGGATCCCACTCCTTGATGTTACAGCCGAGGTTGGTAAGCGCGCCGGTTGCCTCGCGTACGGTGTTGTGAAGCCGTTTGAGTTCAACGACCGATTCGGAGGTTAGGCGTTTTAGCGAAAACAGTAAGTCGAGCTGTATGTCGACGAGAACGCGTTTGTTTTCATAACGGTCGGTGACGACCTTCCACGCGGGTTTGAAGTTCTCCTCCGTAACGGCTATGCCGGCGATCAACTGGCTCGCTTCTCCAGTCAGGCACATCTTCAGGTACTGCAGCTTCTCGACGTTGGGGATGCTGGTGTTGCTGATCACCATAGATGCGAAGAGATCTCGGAAAGAAATCCATTCGTGGAATTCTCCGCTGAATTTCGGCAAGTCGATGCGCGGCAAACGCCGCGTGCTTGACGCGCCGGTGCTGGTCGACTCCTCGTTTGAATGAGCGGCTTCCGTTTTTAAGATCTCCTGGAGATCTGCTTGGAGAGCTGCGTAGGAGGAGATGTAGGCCTCCTCACATAGAGAACGCGCATCCTGAGCGACGTAGGTGGCTACGTCGCTGCCCTTCTCTCCGGTAGTTGGGATGAGATCGTGTTGGGCCTGGAATTTCTCCCAATTTCCCTCCAGCGTGTTGAGCCTTGCACGAAGATGGTGAGAAGTGCGCTGGTCCGCGCTCGCCTTTTTCGAGTTCCTAGCCGCCCGCGGGATGAGCCCGTACAACTCAAGCTGACGACGAACATAGTCCGATGTGGTTGACATTTTCACCTTTCCTTTAGACTTTAGCACTACGCGTACGCTCCCGAATTTGATTCACGCTTCCGAACTTTACCGGTTTAGATAAAATCCGGCTCGAAGGACCAGAAAATGTTCACGCAAGGAATCGGGAATTCGGAAGATGGCTTGAGTCGAGCAAAGAAAAGGGTCACAGTGCACGAAACGTTTAATTGATTAACTCGCAACAGCCAAAGTTAACGCACGCACGCAATTACTGCAATAACGCAAAGTAGAAACGCAGGATACAAGAATGAAATAGTAACGCGGTATCCTTGTTATACGCAGATGTAGAAACGCATGATACGAGAGAGTGAGCAACGCGGTATCATGCATTTGACGCAAGGTGAGACGCAAACGCTTTGCGACGGTTGTCGCAATACTAGCCTTTGAAAACAGCTGATTGCTGTGATCGCTAACGTCGGTAACGGTCGCGCGCATCAGCGATGACGTAGGCGCTCCGCGGTGAGCGCCTTGTATTTTGGTTACGCGGCGGAGAGGAGAGCTAAAGGGTACGCCGGGGATTTGAGTCGGTTGGCGTTGCCGATACAAACACATAAAAAAAAAAAAATCACAAGAAACAGGTACAACGACACGAAAGCACGGAAAACGCACAAAATGGGAAACAATGAGAAAGGAAACCAATAACACAAGAAGAACAACCCACAAGAAACAACAACCAGGAAAGGCGAATCCTAGAAGGTACACGCCAAGGGTAATAGATCCAAAAGACACACAGTCGGACTCCACCCCGACAGACTAACGACAAACCAAACAAGGAACAAAACAGCACAGGAGAACGTGGACACAAGATCCACGCAGGGAAACACAAACACAGACAATCCGGGACACACTCCCAAAGGAACAAAACAATAGGAGATACAGCACAAAGTCAACAACTCGAAGGGACCAAATGAATCAGGAATAAGCAAACAAGGAGATCAAGTAGAGGAAAGCCAATAGCGGAACCACCAATAGCGGAACTCCACCACGGAGACCAGACTCGAAAGAGTGACAAAGGAACACCACCAGGCACGAACCAAAAAAAAAAAAAACGGGAAGACCCACAAAAGGTAGCAACGACAGACAACTCGGGACACACTCCCAAAGGAACGAACACAAGGAGAAACAGCACAAACACAACAACTCGAACGGACCAAACAAACAAGGAATAAACAAACAAGGAGATCAATCAGAGGAAAAAACCAATAGCGGAACTCCACCACGGAGACCAGACTCATAAAGAGCGACGAAGGAACACCATCAGGCAGAAGAAACACATAAAAGGAAACACTGACTAAACGACGAGAAGCAAATGGGGAAACCCCAACGAGGCAGCAACAACAAGACAATCCGGGACACACTCCCAAAAGAAGGAACTAACACCGGAAGATTCAACCCAAACACAACAAAACTCAAACGGACCAAAACAAAAAGGAATAAGCAAATAAGGAAATCAATTAGAGGAAAGCCAATAGCGGAACCACCAATAGCGGAACCACCAATAGCGGAATCTCACACGCAAACAGAGGAAGTCGAACATGGGTGACAAACCTGAATGGGCGACGACCGGATCCAATCCGGCCGAAACCTGGGGACGATGGTCACGTCCAAACTCTTCCAGCCATGGATCCTAGTGCGTTTCTCGAGCCCTCCACAACCCCAACTCGCGGTAGGCTCGGCAAGGAATGACCGAATGGAAGCGATATCCCGGCTGGCGCCGGGATTTCGCCGAAGTCGGATCGGCCCCCAAGTAGATGTATGCCCACCGTTGGGAAAGGTTTCCGATGGCGACAACCGGATGGAAACGATATTCAGGTCGATGACCAGAATTTCGTCGAAGTCGGATTGAACCCGGAGGACTCCGGACGCATACGGTAGCATATAAAGCCATCCCAACGTTTCTATTTGACACGCGACCCCTTGCTTTGCTGCCCCATATATATACGTAGAGTCGTAGCTCAGGACCTATCCTAACCTAGGGGTGGGAGTGGGTAAGTTCCGGAAAGCCGGGACAGCTTAGGGACGGGACGTCAAACTCGAGAACGCACGACATGGATCTATGGTGTAGTTGGGGGAGCCAAACACGGGCAGGCCAGGCAAACCTGCATGATCTGAAGGTGAGAAGGTCCGACGTACGCTCCGAGCCGTAAAACGCTCAAAAATCCATATATATTTAGGTAGAATGGCCTTCTCATCAATGATGATCGCACCCTGATTAGTAGATTGACGCTCTGAAAGTTGCCCGGGCTATAAAAAGCAGAGCGGCTTTCGAACGCAGTGGCTATTCGCAACCCCTCTGGGGCCGAGGACCGGTTACCGCCATATGAAATCGGCTGTGCTGCTGATGTGCGAACCGGCGAGGGCAACCGACTGCCCTCGCCCCGGTCAGACTCTTTACTACTACTACTACTACTACTACTAGGATAGGGTTAGGATAGGGTTAGGATAGGGTTAGGATAGGGTTAGGATAGGGTTAGGACCCCCCGACGGGCGAACAAGAGCTGATATCTCCAATCGTTATCCCCTGGATAGCCCAGTGGAAGAAGGATGAAAATAAAAGACTAGAAGAGAAAAGGAAAATTGATAAAATTAAGAGAAGAATTATGAAGAAAAAGAAAGAGTTAAAAGACAAACCAGAAGGGAACTTACCTGCTGAAGGACCTGCTGAAGGGAACCTACCTGTAGAAGTACCTGTTGAGGGAGACCTACCTGTGGAAGTACCTGCAGAGACACCTATAGTAGTACAAGGTGACATAGCCGGCGTTTCTTTGGTTCCGGTTTTGGTGTCCTCTCCGGGGGTTGTCCTTGATGAGGGCGCTGATCCGGTACCTGAAAAAGAAAAAGAAGAGATTAGTAAAGAGATAAGGAAAGAACAAGAAAAGATGGATTGGACCAACGATGTAGAACCGGTCCCTGGTCCGTCGGGGGCTCAGTCTACACGTGGGGATTCGGTCCCTGATATGGACTGGACAATTGATCCCACGAGTGAGACAACTAAGTGGTCGGGGGAGCCGGGTACGACCTCACCTGAAAAAGACAAAGCTGAAAAACCATTTGTTATAACCCCGTCTGGGACTGTGTTGACTGAGTTAGTCACACAGAGTGAAAAACAAGATGGAAATTTAAGAAAAAAGACTTTTAAAACTAGAGTTTATACTAACGGAAACCAAGGAAAACCCTCCATTAGATCCGTTACTGACATTGACCCAAGGAAAAACGACAAAACTAAAAAGAGTCAACTCGATGAAAGTATATCTAAATATACAAAAAAGGTCAACAAAGAGTTGACCAAAACACAGGAAAATGTTAGGGAATTAGCAGCATACATTCCTAAATGTAAAAATATAAGAATAGCTTTCAAAGAGATGATTGTGAACTTACCTAAGGAGTTGGAAAAAATTATTAAAATTAAAGACCAACTCCTAAATGTTTATGATTTGAACAAAAAGGTGACCTCAGTACAGGAAATAGTGGTACCTAAGGATGAACCTACCAAGAGGAATGTGGCAGCTCAGACGGTGGAGAACCTAATGAGCTCCATTCCTTTGGAAAAGGAGACTATTAAGATCGTCAAGAAAAAAGGTACTGCAGACCATTCATATGCAGCAGTAACCGCAAAGAAGCGAAGAGTAGATACAGTGGAGGAGAATCCGGGATTGGGAATATCAGTAATGAGAGAGGAGGATGACCCAATCTTGGATGTTCTAATAAACCTGGTGAAACAGAGAAGGAAGATGGTTCACCATATCTCGGGTATTAAAGAAGTGAATAATGCTCTTCTGATTTCTGAAAAGAAAATGGAAGAGCTGGAAAATGACCCGAAAATTACACGGGACGATTTGGCTCTCTTACAAGAGGCAAAAGGTACGCTTAGGACAATGAGGAGAGATACCCGAGAATTGAATATCCATAAAGGGAAAGTGGACGATAAAACGGGGCAAACTCCTAACAGATCCGGAGTGGTAAAAGTTTCGGATTCAGTTCAACAGAGGATACCCGTTATCAAAAAGAAGAGGGACCCTAGTCCAAAATTGGGTCGACCCAGATGGGCAGCACCTCGTTCGGATGCCCTATTAATTAGGGCTAAAGAGGGATCCAACGATAAGGCCAGGAATACCCTCTATGAGAAGATAGGAGATATAGAGAAGAATGGCCCGGGGAATATACGAAAAATCAGGAAAACGCGACAAGGGGATATTCTGCTGGAATTAGAGGCAGACACCAATACCAACGAGTTAAAGAGGACAATTTATGATCGACTAGATTCAGGGGATGATATCAAAACCCTACAAAAGACCTGTGATGTGGAGATAAAGGACTTGGATCCTTTTGTAGATCAAAAGATTGTACTTCAGGCCTTGGAGGTCCATCTTGCGTGTTGCGCAGAGGACCTCAAGGTCAAAGTATTTAGGGAGTCCCGCATCGGAACGAAGATAGCGGTCATAGAAATTCCATTAAAATATTTAGATACGATAATGAATAAGAATAGAATTAGAATTGGCCTCTCTAAGGTTTCAATCATTCCAGCACCTAAAATAAATAAGTGCTTTAAATGCCATCGGGCAGGGCATATTAGCGCTAACTGCTCAGAGAGAATCGAGAATAACGTGAGATGCAGGAAATGTGGACTAGACGGACATGACATTTCAGCCTGTAAACAAAAAATGTCATTTTGTTCGGACTGTGCGGCTAGCAAAGGACCTACTGGCCATTTAATAGGTTCTATGGCCTGCCCGATATACAGGGAAAGTTTTAGAACTAAACAAGCACAATTCTTAGAATATTATAAAACTAAGAAAAATTTGGAAAAGACGGATATCAAAGATAAAGATGATCCAGTTTCTGAACCAATGGAAATTGAAAATATAGATAAGACGCCTGGAGAAACTCCAATATCTACCCCTGGAGCGACTCCGAAGAGCGTGAGGAAGGTCACACTAATGCCTTTGGACCGTAGAAAACGGCCGCTTGACGATTAGAAGATATATTAATAGTTATTGTAAATAGTTGAATTGTATATAGCTAAATAATATGCTGAAGGAATTATGGATAAGATTTTTTGAAGAAAATGGGAAGTCGTCGGAGTTTAATGAACCGGGCGTAATGCGGCAAGTGGGTCCCCGGTCACATGATTATCTCCGACCAACAGCGGGCGTGATCAAGGGCACACAAGTCATCGTGTGTCCTGGGTGTGGAGTTTCACGTTCTCCACATCCTTAAAAAAAAAAAAAAAAAAAAAAAAAAAGGACCCCCCCGACGGGGTGTCTTAGAAAGACTGCGGGATGGCCAGTTGTATGCTCGCGCGATCCTGGTCACCCGCATTAGAGTCTAGGGGCGGACGTGGGGTTTTAGGCGATATGAGTTCGTCATTCTGCTCCCTTGCTGGCGGCGGCAAGAGGAGTGGGATCCATGATGGATTTCACCATAGTTAAAAAAAAAAAAAAATAAAAAAAAAAAAAGGATAGGGTTAGGACGCTCCTCGACAAGTACGAGGGACCGCCCATCCAAAAGATGGCGCGGATGGGGATTAAACCCCCCAACCCCTCCGGGCCGGAGCCGGGACCTCAGTCCCGGTATACGCCGGAGGAGTTGGGGAGAGTCGGCCCGGGACCGGCACTGCCCCTGCCCGCTGGAGGGGGGGGGCGCGGGAAGTTCGACGCTGGTCGTCGATAGGGGGGATGTCGCGCGAGGGGGGGAGCCTGTCGGTCGAGGCCGTGGAGCGGCTGATCGACGACAGGCTCCGCGCGTTTGAGGACCGCCTGTTGAAGGCGCTCCTCCCCCACGGGGACAGGGAAGTTCCAGCCGGCGCCGCGAGGGCCATTATGGGCCCACCGCCCGCTGGACGGGCTGCCCCCAAGGCCAAAAAGGCCAAGGGGAAGGGGAGGGGGAAGGGAGGACCTTCGAGGTCCCCCTCAGCCAGCTCCGCTGCGTCGAGTCGGGCGGGGGGGGAAACCCCCCTTCCGGCTCGACCGCAGCGGGGCCAAGGGAAGAGCGAGGGGAGCTGGACCGAGGTGGTCCGGATGGGGGGCAAGCGGGCGGCTAAGGCCGCAGCGCAGCCACCCCCGAAGGTCGGCCTCGGGATAGCTCCCACTCGGAAGGAGGACCCCCCTAAGGGGTCGGGAGTACCCCCTCCCAAGGGGAAGAAGCCCGCGGCGCCCAAGCTACCGCGGCAGCCGAAGACGGCGGCCGTGGTGCTTACTGTCCCCGTGGGCGTCAAGGCCTCGTATGCCGAGGCCATGAAGAAGGTGACGACCGACATCCGTCTCGAGGATGTCGGCATCACGGAGGGGCTGACCTTCGGTCGTGCCCAAACCGGTGCCCTCATCATGAGGGTTCGCGGGGCGGGTGGCCGGGAGAAGGCGGTCCTCCTCGCGGGACGTATGCGCGAGTCCCTTAAGGACTCGGGGGTGACGGTGACCACCCCCACTCGCACAGCCGAGATCCGGCTCCGGGGCCTTGGCGCGGGCGCCACCCCGGAGGCCGTGCGAGAGGCACTCGTGGGGGCAGCTGGCTGCCTCCCCGAGGAAGTGCGGGTGGGGAGGGTCAACAGACCCTCCAATGGGGGGGGAAGTGGGCCCGGCACGTGCTGGGCCCGGTTGCCGCTGGCGGCAGCGCGGAGGGTGGCCGGCGTCGGCCGAGTCCGCGTGGGGTGGGCCTCGGCGCGGGTTGAAGTGCTAGAGCAACGGCCGTTGCAGTGCTTCCGATGCCTGCGCCGAGGCCACACGTGGGCGCAGTGCGCCCACACGGGAGAGGCGAGCCGGCTCGGCCGGTGTTATAGATGCGGTGACGACGGGCATCTGGCGGCGGCCTGTAGGGCCCCCCCAGGTGCCCGTTATGCGGGGATTTGGGCCTGCCGGCCAACCATCGGTCCGGCACTAGGGCCTGCCCCTCCTTCGTGTCCAGTAGGACGGGAAGGGGGGGAGGTAAGGGGTTTCCGCCCCCGAAGAGCTCGGTCACTAGGACCGAGCCACCGCCGGCCGAGCCGACTCGCCCTCCCGAGGGGGGTATGGAGGTGGACGTGGAGGACGTTCCTACCACGTCCACAGGGCGCGGGCGCCCTAAGGGGGGAGAAACCCCCTCCGATGACCCGGATCCCGGGCCATCGAAGGGGGTCTGAACGCGAAGACAGCCGGGGTCTTCGTGTTCACGGGTGGGGGTTCGACCTGGCGGTGCACGTGCACCCCCCCGAAGGTCGAACTTTTTCGCGTGCGGCGACCTCCTCTCCGGGAGTGGTGGGACGGGTGGACTAACCACCCAGTCTTGCACCGGCCCGGAAAGGGGGTCGCCGGGGGACGCTAGGGGTGTACGGGGTCGCTCCCGAACATTCCCATCGGGCGTCCCAGGGAAGGGGGAGGGTGTGGCATCCGCTGCTGCACTCTCTCGAAGGGGCCGATAAGTCGGGGGGCTTCTCCCCCCGACGGGGTGTCTTAGAAAGACTGCGGGATGGCCAGTTGTATGCTCGCGCGATCCTGGTCACCCGCATTAGAGTCTAGGGGCGGACGTGGGGTTTTAGGCGATATGAGTTCGTCATTCTGCTCCCTTGCTGGCGGCGGCAAGAGGAGTGGGATCCATGATGGATTTCCCCATAGTTAAAAAAAAAAAAAAAAAAAAGGATAGGGTTAGGATAGGGTTAGGATGGCCGCGCGCGGTTGGCCGGACGCCGCAGGCGGAGCGGGCGGTCCCCAGCGTGGCGCGGTCCAATTGGGACGCTTGGACCGTACAAGCGGTCCCATGGGCCAAGGCCCCGGGATGTGCCCCTCCCGAAGTAAGGAGGGGTACCTGCGCGCGCCTGAGGGCGCGCGGATCCCGTGCAGCCGGTCGGGAACCGGGCCGCCCAGCGACCGGGGGGCCCCACGGTCGACTGCCCCGACGGGGGCCGGGAAGTGGCGACCCTTAGAGGTCGCCGCTTTGGGGGAAGTGGACTCGACACGTGTCGAGCCCATTACGCGGGGGTGGGTCGCTCGCGGCTAAGGGGAGGGGGCGTCTCTGCGTGAGACGCCATTGGAAAGTGGCGACAGAGGTCGCCGGGGGATGGGGGGGACACGGCGGTCGTGTTCCCCCTTGACGGGGGGAGGGGAGAGAGGCGGTGGCAGCCGCCCGCGCGGAGGGCGTAACGTGCGCGACGGCTAAGACCACTGTACTCTCTCCCAAAAACGGGGAGTGGGGAGGGCGCCGCGGCAGCGCGCTGGCGCGCCTAAGTCCCCGACGCCCCCCCTAACGGGAAGGAGCGGCCATCCGCGCATGGCCGCTAAGTCGGGCTCAAGGTCACCCTTCTGGTGACCTGCCCGCGGGAAGTGACCGCCCCTTCTGGACGGTCACGAACGGGATGTACCCCTCCTCCCACGATTCACGTGAATCGCCGGAGGGGGGATGGATGCAAGGCGCCGGGGCCTTGACATCCACGGGAAGGGGGCCGGCCCCGGGAGCGTGCGCAATGCGTTCCGCCGAGGGGTTCGGCCTTATCGGGAATTACGAGGCCTCCTCGTTCGTCGCTTGGTCCGGCTAGTTGGCGGACGCCAAGGCCGGAGGGCGACGGACGACGAGGCCTCTGTAGACGTCGGGGACCTGAGCCACTCTCGGGTCTCCCATCGGGCGTCTCGGGAAGGGGGGAACACACGATTTCCGTCGTCGTGTTTCCCAATAGAGGGATTAAACGGGGGGTGGCTTCTCCACCCTCCCGGGATGTCTATTAAAGACTGCGGGTTGGCCAGTTGTATGCTCGCGCGATCCTGGTCACCCGCATTATAGTCTAGGGACGGACGTGGGGTTTTAGGCGATATGAGTTCGTCATTCTGCTCCCTTGCCGGTGGCGGCATGAGGAGCGGGATCCATGAGGATTTCCCCGTTGTTAAAAAAAAAAAAGGATAGGGTTAGGATAGGGTTAGGATAGGGTTAGGATTAAAGAGAAGAACATGCGCACGGTATGAACCGTAGGGAAAACATCGGCCGGGAGTTAATGCGAGCAGCGGGTCCCCGGTCGATGTTAGCGGTACGGCCGCTGAATAAGGGATGGTGCCCTTGGGCGGTGGGGGTTTAGTCGGTATGGCGGATGCGTAGGCAATTATAATTCCCATACTCCATCGAAGGGAAGCCGAGCCCGACACTACCCCCCCGACTGTCATCGTTAGGGGGGGTGTGCATAAGCAGCATTCCCCCACCGCCCTTAAACAAAAAAAAAAAAAAAAAAAAAAAAAAAAAAAAAAAAAAAAAAAAAAAAAAAAAGGATAGGGTTAGGATAGGGTTAGGATGGGGTCTGAAGGCCGGAGAGGATTCGGAGTGGGTGTGGGAATGACCTCGAGGACCTCGTGTGCCTCCTGGAAATCCCCCACATCCATGATGAAACTTCGATGGAACTGATGTTCTCCTGAACTGGATACTTACCTGTTTACTTACCTTCGGTGAGTTCTCGGGAGAGAGGTCCAGGGTGGAGAATTTCGGTGAAGTTGAGGGTCCTCTTTGGTCAAAATCCTCCTACTCCACCTCCTCGTGGTGGCCCCGGGACTCTGTGGAGGCTTCGGCTGAAACAGAGTGCGAACGGAGTAGGCAGGTGTGTGGGCGGGCTGTGGGATCTCCTAGTGGCAGCTAGAATACGAACCCAGTCCGCTCCAGGGATGGATTTTTTTGGCGACGAGCGGGCAAGTAGGCGATCCAGCTGGAGAACTTGATACTCGGAGTCATTCTGGAGTCCAAGCACGATAGCAACGTTTACGGTGCAAGGGAGGGAAACCCTAGTGCCGGTACGGGTGACGTGGTCGCGCATGCGGCACCCGGATCGTTATCCCACGAATGCGAGCCTGAGGAGGTAGACCGCCTGGCCCCTCAGGATGTAATGGCGACAGGTGAAGGCCTTCGGACTGGGGCTTCGGTAGTGGGTCCGGCGACTGCCATCGTTGGACTGCTGCCGGAAATCAGTCTAATAAGAAGAGACAACTTCAATAGAAGTTTAAAAGACGAGCTTGAAGAAGCTCGGAGGAAAGAGGTTGTGGACAGATTAAGTTCTTCCCTTCCTATAGTCAAGTTGGAGAGATTGGATCTTCCTCTTCCGGTTCAATCGGATAAGAAGGAGATTGTTGAGATCATTGAGATGATGGAGGTGGAGACGGAGACGGAGTCGAATTTACCGGCTCCTGCTCCTTTGATCTCTGACGTCATCATGCTCTCTGACGAGGAGGGTGACGTAGTTAGGCCTCGACCTCGTCCTCGGGTGATCTCGAGTGATGTGGAAGATCATGGTGAGCCTTCAGATGATTGGCCGATTCCTGCTGGTCTGGGTGAGAGGTGGACTGAGCTGGAGGGTGGGGATGCCGGGGAGATTGGTCTCCCTTGGGGGTCCAGTACTCCAGCCAATGTTAGCTTGAACCTTGATGTTGGGGTTGCTGGTCAGGGTTTAAGGACCACTTCGGTGACTGGTTCAAGGTTATCCGATGTTGGTTTGAGGACCTCTTTGGGGGCTAGTCCGGGAGGTAATACTTCCGGTTCTGGAGTTGCTCTGGTGGCTGGTCCCTCGAGTAAGGACAGTCCTTCCAGTAAGGGGAATGTTTTGTCGCCTACGTTGATGTCCCCTAGGGGATTACCAATTGTTAGGAGTGTTACTAGTATTCAACCTGGTGCGATACCTAAAGTAACTAAGGAGACGGATCAGATTAAAATCTTGGATAAGTCCTTAACCAAGGACTTAAGGAAGATTCACTCGGATGTTATGCGATTAGTGGAATACACTAATAAGAATGCTAACATCCGAGCAGAGTTTAAGGACTTGATTTGTAAGCTTCCCGAGAGCCTTAAAAAGATCTCGAAGAAGAAGGATCTGATTCGTCACAACTACACGAATAGAGACAGAAAAGATACTTACCTACCTGAGTCAAAACAGGAGGTGGGTACTATGACTTTGCCAGCTCCTATTGTGAGCAAATTCCTCCGCACGGAGGAATATGATGGAGACATCTCTGCGTCGGCTGTTCCTGGTACGAGCGATGCAGAGTCGATGATACCTGGTACATCGTATGCCTCGGTAGTGGTTGGTCCTGCTGCTTCGGGGTCCGGTGTACCTGCAAAAGAAAGAAAAAGAAAATTAATATCCTCTCCTCCCAAAGAGGAGAGAAAGTTTAAGATTCCTGCGATCCCTAGGGCTAAGGCTGGGAAGCCTGAACCTAAGAGACCTCTTGGGGGTTCCGAACCAGCCAAGTCTTCAGGTAAGAAGTCTGCCTCTAAGAGGACGCATACTGAAGATGTGGTTCGGAGTAGTCCATCCGATGAGGAGGCTTCGGAGGATCGGGTGGATGCGCTTCTGGAGATCGCGAAGAAGCTGGTCCGGGAATTAGAGGACATTAAAAGATCCAGGAAGGATAAGAGGAGTAGGATGGATAGGCCTGGGAATTTGGAGACGGACGCTTCTCGGAAGGAAGTTTCTTTCAGAGGTGAACACTCCGAAGAAGGCCCAATTTCTGGGAAAGAGACGTGGTCGTTGATCACAAAGAGGAAGAAAGGTAGGGTAAAAAAGGTGGAGGAATCCAGGGATGTTGACAGGAAAAGGAGTAAAGTGGAGAGGAAGGAAAAGGATAGGGATTCTGCTGCTGAAGCTCCAAAGCCTCCAAAGCCTCCAGTAAGACCTAGGTGGACGGTCTCTAGACCGGACGCTTTGGTCATTAATGTTAAGGATGACTCTCACTTTAAATCGATATGTGAGAAGATAAGCAAGGCTCCTTCTAGTCTTGATAAGATTAGAAGAGTGAGAAAGACACGCACTGGTCAAGTTCTCTTAGAGTTGAACGAGGCCGGTGACACTCGTGTCCTTAAGGAAGATATCCAGAGCATTATGGAGGAGAACACTGAAATCAGGGTGCTTCAAAAAATGTTTGATCTTGAGGTTCGTGACCTCGATCCAACTATTGAAGCCCCTGAAGTGTTGTTAAAATTGGCTGAGCACTTGGGAGCCAATCCTTTGGAGTTGAAGTCCAGGGTGTTCCGTTCTACGAAGATTGGCACCCGGATGGCGGTAATAGAGACTCCCGTGAAATATCTTAAAAAGGTTGTAGATGGCGGGAAAATACGTATCGGCATGACCTACGTTCACCTTAGTCCTGCTCCTAAGGTCATTAAATGTTTTAGGTGCTATGGCACTGGCCATTTCAGTACCAACTGCACCGAAAAGCTGAATGGGAAGATACGTTGCCGCAAATGTAATCGTGACGGGCACGATATGAAAGAATGTCCCGACAAAGATATGAGATGCTTGGATTGTGCGAAGGAGAAACTTCCTTCGAACCATTTAATAGGCTCCATGGGGTGCCCTACGTTTCGCGAGAAATTTAGGGACCTCAAAGCGCAATTCTACAGGTATTGTGAAGGTTCTACAGATAAACTGTAACCATAGCAGAATTGCTCATAACCTGTTGGAGCAGACTTGTTGTTCCCATGATATTGACATCGTGTGTATTCAGGAGCCATTTCAAATTTCACAACCATGGATTAGTTCCATTGATAAGCACGCGGCGATTTGTATTAGAAACTCCTTATGGAAGGTTCCTTCCAACTGCCAAATCATCGGGCACTTTTATGTCGGTATTGTTACTGAGTTATTTACATTGGTGACCTTCTATATATCTCCTAATTGTTCTATTCAGGAGTTTTATCAGTACTTGGAAGAGCTCCGTTGTGCTAAACGATCATGGAAGAATCCTATTGTTCTGTTGGGTGACCCAAATGCTAGGTCCGTCCTGTTTGGGGATGCCCTAACGAATAAAAGAGGCTCAATTCTGGAGCAATTTATACACGATGTCGATCTAGTCCCGATTATATCACGTGGTGGTTTCACGTTTATCAGACCAAAACGTAAGTCAAAGATTGACATAATCTGCGCTTCGCACAATTTATTTAGTAAGATTAGTAGTAGAGTTGATCCCACCTATAATGGGTCGGATCATCGTAACTGCTTGCATCAGATTGATTTTTCTGCTTCTTCTGAAATTATGAATTGTCTCAATTCTAAGACTAATTGGTCTTGGAATTTGAGGACATTCGATCCTGATGTTTTCATGTGCAATTTCCAAATGCTGAATTATAGCATTGATTGGAATAATTTAGACTTGGTTTCCGTAGAGCAATATATTAAAAATATCAAATTGGCCTGTAGACGTACTATGAAGAAGAAAACGGATAAATTTAGAACTAAATCCAACCCTTGGTGGAATGCTGAACTCGGCGAATTAAGAACTGCGGTCTATAGAGCTAGACGTAAATATCTTCGCAAAGTATCTCGTGATCAGTATTCCGATAGGGCACACTAAACCTTCTGTGATCTACGGAAAAAACTACAGTACAAAATTAACGAAAGCAAGCGCAGGTTATGGTTTGAGTTCATCGACTTACTCAAGAAAGATATTTGGGGCAGACCTTTTCTCACGGTCCGTAATAAGATCAAGAATAGGCAGCCTGCTCCCCTGATTAATAAAGATGATGCCAGGAGAGTCCTTTCGGGTTTATTTCCTCGGGAACTGCGTAAGCCTCGGTATGATTCCTTTGGGTCTTCTGATCGGGATTTATGTACCTATAACGCCGAACTGATTGAATTCGGAAGGCGTCTGAATCTAAAGAAAGCGGTTGGTCTGGACAAGATCCCTCCTGCTATTGTTCGGTTTATCATTAACAATGATACTCCGCATTTTACCGCAATTATGAACGTTTGTTTGGATTCGAGGCGTGTTCCGGATTCCTGGAAAAAGTCTAGGGTTATCTTGATCAGAAAGAATAGGGAAAATACAATGTTACCTTCTGACTTCCGTCCCATATGTGTTGGTGATTGTTTGAACAAAGTCTTCGAGAAAATTCTCGAAGAACGCATTTTGAGTCAGCTCGGTGATCCTCCTTTTCACGAGAACCAATTTGGATTTACCAGGGGAAAATCCACCATAGATGCTTTGGATATGGTTTCAAAATTTATCGCTGAAAGTAATAGTAAAGGCAAGTTCGGAATTTTAGTTAGCCTAGACATTAAAAATGCTTTTAATAGCCTTTCCTGGAGCAATATATTTAGGTGTTTTAAAAATCGAAATTTCAGTCCCCAATTGCAGGCTATTCTTCAGGACTACTTGAAGGATAGGTTTGTGTTATATAAATCCTCGTCGGGAGTGGTCGATTATCGGATGGAGAAGGGAGTTCCCCAGGGTTCGGTCATTTCGCCTATTCTGTGGAATATGGTTTATGATGAACTCCTGGCTCTCCCTTTTAGAGCTGACGTACATGTGATCGCGTACGCCGATGATATTGCCGTTTTCACCTCGGCTCGACGGTTAGTCACAGTTAAGAGGGACTTGGAGGAGGCCATTAACAAGGTTATAGCACCTTGGTTAGAGAATCGGGGCTTGGAGCTTTCTCCCAAAAAGTCAGAGTTTATATTTATTAACAGGAAAGTGGTTCCGTCGTCATTTTACCTGAATATTCTCGACAATAATCTGACAGCTAGGGACTCTCTAAAGTATCTAGGCATCTACATGAATCGGTACTGCAACTACTTCTTTCATATTGAGAAGGTCATTGCGGTTGCTACTAGGACCATGGGTGAGTTATCTAGACTCATGAACAACATCGGGGGTCCTACTACTGCAGGCCGTAAACTCTATTATAACATTTTAGAGTCGATCGTCTGTTATGGATGTCCCATTTGGGGTGACAAAGGTCTGTCCTATACACGGAATTGTACGTTGGTGGAACGTATTCAGCGTATCGGCCTGGGGAGGGTTGCCAGATCGTATTGCACGGTTTCGCGTAATGCGCTTTGTGCGATTACGGGCATCCTCCCTTTGGAAATTACGATTAAGGAACGCGCTAGATTATATTCCATTAAGTTAATGTATAAAATACTCGATAATGACACAGACGACATTGTTTTTATGAAAATGGACCTCTTTAAGGAGGAGAGGGCCATCCTTCAGAGACAATCGTGGTCAGACTGGCAAGACACTTGGACTGAATACCGTAAAGCCCTCTGGACCAAAAGATTAATTCCACGTGTGGAGGAGTGGAGTGCCAGGAAATTCGGAGAACTGAATTTCAGATTAACGCAGGTTTTAACGGGACACGGTGTGTTTAATTCGTACAGGCATAGGATCCGTCGCTCTAATAGTGACTTGTGTTGGTTCGAGTGCGAGGTCAGGGATAATCCTGAACACACTGTGTTCCACTGTGAACGATGGGCTGCTGAAAGGACCAGTTTGGCGTTTGATCTCCAGGAGGACTTCACTGTGGAAAACTTTCAGAAGTTGATGCTGAAAAATGCTGAAACCTGGAAGAAAATTGATAATTTTGTAAATAAAATAATGGTTCAGAAAGAGAAATATGAACGGTATCTGGAAAAAATGAACCGGATAGACTACTTACCTGTGGACATACTTACCTAATAGTGTGAGTATGGGTGAGAGAGTACCTTTGCCAATATAGATATTTTTCTTATCTAATGTTATGATAAGAACAGGCGAGGTTACGATTCATGGTAGAAGGACGCGTAGCAATGCGAAAAGTAGATCGCGCGCCCTTCGCTTGCCATGAAACATACGAGGCGACAGGTCCACGTGCCTTGTATGGTGGGGTTTTAGTGGGTATGGGCAGGGATATATAGCCTGGTTTGCTATATAGTCCCGTTTCCCCCGCACGTCATCTCAGGGGGTGCCGAGTCCCACACTACCCTCTCCAGCTGTCATCTATGGGAGAGGGTGTGCGTAAATGCATTTCCCCACCATCCTAAATGGGAAAAAAAGGATAGGGTTAGGATAGGGTTAGGATAGGGTTAGGATAGGGTTAGGATAGAGTTAGGATAGGTTTAGGATGGGGTCTGAAGGCCGGAGAGGATTCGGAGTGGGTGTGGGAATGACCTCGAGGACCTCGTGTGCCTCTTGGGATTCCCCCACATCCATGATGAAACTTCGATGGAACTGATGTTCTCCTGAAGAGGTACTTACCTGATTACTCACCTTCGGTGGGTTTTCGGGAGAGAGGCCTTGAACGGAGGATGTCGGTGAAGTTGAGGGTCCTCTCTGGTCAAAATCCTCCTACTCCACCTCCTCGTGGTGGCCCCGGGACTCTGTGGAAGCTTCGGCTGAAACAGTGTGCGAACGGAGTAGGCAGGTGCGTGGGCGGGCCTTGGGATCTCCTCGTGGCAGCGAGAATACGAACCAGGTCCGCTCCAGGGACTTCTGTTATGGTGACGAGCGGGCAAGTTAGGAGTATGAGCTGGAGAGCTTGACAATACTCAGTGGAATTCTGGAGTCTCGTCAAGCTGAAAACGTTTACGGCGCAGGGGAGGGAGACCCCAGTGCCGGCATGGGGGGGTTGGTTCGACGGCCACCCCCAGGTCGTCATCACACTACGTCGAAACTGCGGGATTGGACCCTTTGGTCCCGCAGTTAGTAACTGCTACAAAGGTAGATCCCTCGGTTAAGGGGGATGATCCTGAAGCGGGCCCTTCGACTGCCATCGAGGACACGCAGAAGGATGAGGTATCGGAGGAGAAGATCTCTGCTGATGATTCACTTGAAGAAGGTGAATCTGATGATGACTCGGAATGGAGTACCACGGATGGTTCTGAGGGAACGCTCGAAAGTTTATCAGTCAGTGAATCCGAACTGGCTGAATTACAGAAGATATCTCCAGTATCAAAGATAAGGAAGAAACCGAAATCACTTGTGTACTCCGAAGAGGAGGAAAAAGAGGATAGACGGAAGAACCTAGTTAAACTTGAAGCTAAACTTAGCGACAAGTTTAAAGATAAAATCCAGGATATAATCTTAGGAGATACATCCAATCTGCAGGACGATGATAAAAGAATCCTAGCAGACAGATTGGACATAAATTGCGAAAATCTGAGGACTGTCAAAGAGATTATTAGTAACATCCAAAGTTATAATGAATTTGAAGGAAGTTCAGATAAGCTTAAAAAATTCCAAAGGTATCTTGAGGAACTTATGGTTGAACAAGACATAATAACACCGATTATGAGACCATGGCTTGAGCAGTGGAAAGCAAAAGAAAGAAAGAGAATAGAAGAGCTGAAGTTGGAAAAAATTAGAAAAAGAATTCTTAAGAAAGAAGAAGAGAGGAAAATAGAAGAAGAAAAGAAGAAGGTCTCACCTAAACAAAGGGTGGATTTACCTGTTCTTTCTGCGGAAGGAAGTGTTGAGAGCATTGGCCCAGGTATTCCACAAATAGTTTTAACGGAGTTACCTGGTGACTTTATAACTGAAAGAGAAATGGAAGATACCTCGGTTGTCGTCGCGGGGGCTGATCCTGTGGGGGGTACACGGGTTGATCATGGCGGTGGCGATGATCCGGGGGTGATACCTGAAAAAGAAAGAAAAATTAATACTTCACAACAGGAACCGATGGAATGGAAAGCGGATTCGATTGAAGATCCCATCCTTAAACCTGATCTTGGTATTGGATTGATGACACCTGAAATAGAAAAAGAAAATATTAGTAAGGATAATGAAGGAGGAATGGAATGGACCGATGAAGTAGGGGAGGGTCCTGGTACGGAAGAAACGATGGATTCCGGGATGAAGTCTCCTGAAAAAGAAAAGACTAGTTCAGAATGGAAGACTGACCCCAATGTACCTACCTTGACGTGGACGAGGTCACCTTCTAAGATTACACCGGGTATAAGTGGGATTACAATGAGCCCTCGTATCTCTTTTGTAACAGACCTGCACCGGGCAGCTCTGTCACTAAGTATCCGACCGAGCTCCCCCGAACAAAACCGAAGAACACCGAACCCCGTGAGACACCACCAGCTCCCCGGCACCGTCTCACAACACCCTTACCGCGTTTACCCCTCTCCTAGAAATACGATTTCGCGGGAACCGGATACGAAAATCCACGAATTTGGCGGGAACCGGATATTATACGTCACGAAAAACACCTTGCCGCGACCTCACCCCTTATCACCAAACTTTACTATATAAACCACCCCGAGACACATCAAAATCACCTGTCTCCGAGTTGTATCCGGACCGAGCCTACCTAGAGATATCTAGCGAACACCAGCAAACGCCGAAGAATCACTTTGTGAGTATTCCTCCGCCAATCCGAAAAGATCGCCGCTGATAAGCAGGCCCGAATCCGTTCGCCGTGCGAACTCCGCATCCGCTCCTGCACCCCGCTCCTGTCTGTCAGACTTCGTGGGACAAATCGTCCTCGAAAGAGACATAAAACAACCTAGAAGAGGTGCGTCACCCTTCTAACAGATATCTAGGAAAGGTTGAAGTGTACGGTGAGTCACCTACACACCCGTGAGACGAGTCGTCCACGAGTTCGAGAACAACGGCTTGGTGCGTCACCCTGCTCGTTCCTCGAAAGAACCTACACCGGGAAATTGAATGTATGGTGCGTCACCTGCATTTCGATAGATCCGGCCTAGAGTCCACGATCGCAGCAGAAGCAGTGATCAAGTCCCTCCACCATCCTTGACCTTCCTCGTCAACCACCGCTAGGGTCAGCATCCCCGGCTCGGTACCCCCGCGACCGCGAGGACGATCCGCCACCGCCTACGAACCCCCGGTCACCGGATACCCCACACGAAGCACCGCGAGCAAAATCCACGAACAAGTTGTTCTCTTTTTTTACACCTTGACCGCACTCCCACTCCAGACGCGCTCCTCGCCTGACCGGACCCTGGATCGGCGAGCTATTCGGCACCGAGGAGCACAACCGCGAGAAAACCGGCACACGGAAAGACGAACCGTTACATGGCGCCCGAACAGGGACCAGAGATAGACTGAATACAATTCAATCGAACACAATAGACAGCCGATTTCGCGTACACGAAGAATCTCGAGGCCGCCGGCCGAATTGTCAACACGCGCGAAATTCCGCGAGAGCACCGGTCCGGAACGGTAACGCTAGACCGAGCCCGCTGGAGAACCGATCGCGTTCGGTACCGCGCGCGTCATCTCTTGACGTACCGCGCCACTACCCCCCTAACGCGCGCGCTAATTGAAGCAGCACCCCGGGCATGCGAAATAATTCACTCCGACCCACGACACAACGAATAGCCAGCGAACTCCGTAAACGAAATTTACCATTGACCGGAAGTGCGGAAGAGTTACGCCAACGTTGGGAAGACGCTATCCGCACCCAGGCCGAAGAATTATTTACCATGCCGAAAGTCAACCCCATCCCGTCGATTAACCTCGACCAACCCGGCCCGTCCCAGGACACCGACCCTGTCCCCCCACCTGTCACCGAGACCGGCCGCAACATTACGCAGATGCGTAAATGGGGCTGTACCAGCGACGGAAAGGACCCGTACTCATTTCTGGAACGCGTAAGCGAACTCCAAGAGGCATACCAACTCTCCGACGCAGAATTACTCCGCGGAATCCCCGAACTCCTACGCGGGGAAGCCCAATTATGGTACCGCAACACCCGCCCACGCCTGCCCACCTGGAGGCACTTCTCAGAAAAATTTCTGGCATTCTTCGCGCCAAATCGCACGCGCCTACAGAGGGAACGGGAAGCCCGCGAACGCGTCCAAAAACCAGGCGAACCATTTAACCTATTCATGAATGGCTTGCTAACCTTAATGCGCCGCGCGCAACTACCAGAGGACGAATACATGGAGACCATCCACGAAAACATGCTGCCCGAATACGCAATGCTCATCGACCTGGAAAAAGTCACCGACATCGACGACCTGTTACAGCACGCACAGCGCATCGAACGGGCCACCGAACGAAAAAATAGAGCACAACGCATCCCCTCCCGACCCATTGCTGCCACCACCCCGAACGAGCCAAACACGTACCAGCCCCCACCACTACTCACCCGTACTGAACCCAGAGAAGAGCGGCAACGCGACCCGATAGCCCCCCCGCGAAGCAACAACGGGCTAACACAAGGCCCCACCCCCGACTCTTACCACCGAGATACGCATTGCTGGAGGTGTAAGCAGAGGGGCCACGCCCGTTTCGAATGCCGGAATACGTACAGAAAATTCTGCTCGCAATGCGGACAAGACGGTGTCCTCACCAGGGACTGCCACCCACCGGGAAACGGCCCACGGGGCTCGCCGCAGACGGACGACCGCCGACCCCGGACATAAAATTTACCCCCCGTCCGATGCTAACGATCCAGATACTAGGCCGAAAAATTGATGCATTACTGGACACAGGCGCCCAACTTTCCTGCATCAACGCAGAGGTCTTGAAATGGGCCACCGAGCAAGACCTCCACCCGACTGAACCAACCAGCCCAATCAGCCTCGCCGATGGATCCAACACTCAACCTACCGGCAGTCTATGGATCCCTTTCACGGCACTAGGACAGCAATGGCGGCAAGAGTTCATAATCCTGCCCAACATGGGCACCCCCGTTCTACTGGGAATTCAGGCAATTGCCGCACTCAGGATCGAGCTCCGACCCCCTCCATCCATCGCCACCTGGCCCACCGTCTACTCGTCCGAACCCTGCCAAAATATGGGCCTCCGCATCCCCCAAGAGGACGACCGTCGGCAATTAGATTGCTTCCTCGCCCGAGAAATGAAACTGTTCGAAACAGTGCCAGGACGCACCACGTTGGTCGAGCACCGAATTAAACTACTCGACCAAACACCACTGAAGCAACGCTACCAACCGAGGAACCCCGCGATGCAGGCCATTATCAACGAGGAAGTCGACAAAATGCTGCAGGACCAGATAATAGAGCCCTCCAGCAGCCCATGGAGCTCGCCAGTAGTAGTGGTGAAAAAAAAGGACGGCAAGCCACGATTCTGCGTCGACTTCCGCCGACTGAACGACAGGTCAGAAAAGGACGCCTACCCCCTACCCCACATACAAGCCACGTTAGACAAACTACGAGGAGCCCGGTACCTCACGACGCTCGATCTAAAAAACGGATACTGGCAAATCCCGCTCAACCCCGCCAGCCGCCCCCTCACCGCCTTCACAGTACCAGGAAGAGGCCTGTACCAGTTCCGGGTGATGCCGTTCGGCCTACATTCAGCACCTGCCACTTTCCAACGACTACTCGACCGGATAATCGGCCCCGAACTCGAACCACACGCATTCGCCTACCTAGACGATATTATCGTCATCAGCAAGACCATCAAAGACCACCAGAGACACCTACGGGAAGTTTTCAACCGCCTCCGCGCAGCAGGTCTCCAGCTGAACCCAGACAAATGCAAATTCTGTGTCAGCAGCCTGAAATACCTAGGGCACGTGGTGGATCAACAAGGTATCCGAACCGACCCCGAGAAGACGAGCGCAATCGCCAAGATCCCCGCCCCAAGAAACATCCGCGAAGTAAGACGATTCCACGGCATGGCCTCGTGGTATCGCCGATTCGTACCCCAATTCGCCGAAATAATGGAACCACTCACACAACTCACCCGGAAGAATGCGAAATGGGTCTGGACCGAAGTCGAGGAAAACGCATTTCAAATCATGAAAAAGAAACTCATCACGGCCCCAATCCTCGCATGCCCGGACTTCGAGAAACCCTTTACGCTCCAGACAGACGCCAGCGACCTCGGCCTAGGGGTCGTGCTAACCCAGGGCCCCGACCACGAAGAAAAGGTCATCGCTTACGCCAGCCACACCCTAAGCGCTACCGAGAAAAATTATAGCGCCACCGAAAAAGAATGCCTCGCAGTGGTCTGGGGAATCCGAAAAATGAAACCATACCTGGAAGGTTATCATTTTACGGTCATCACCGACCACCAGGCCCTGCGATGGCTACGGCACATCGACAATCCCACAGGACGGCTCGCCAGATGGGCTCTCGAATTACAACAATATGACTTTGATGTCAGATACCGACCCGGCAAACTAAACCAGGTAGCAGACACACTGTCCCGAATTGAACCTGCACCAAACGTCAGCCTGTTACGTCCAGATCCGCGTACTGACTCATGGTACGAGAAAAAACTCGAAGCGGTACGCCAGAATCCTACATCTGTCCCCGATTTCCAAATCCGCAATGGAAAACTCCATCGACGAATACCACACCAGCTCGATTATAACGAGCCGGAGCCCGATAATGCCTGGAAACTCTGCGTACCGAACAAGGAACGACCAGAGGTGCTGCGTCAGTACCATGACGATCCAACCGCGGGGCATCTCGGAATCGCGAAGACAAGCGTTCGCATTGCGCAACGGTTTTATTGGCCAGGAATGTTCCGAGAAGTCGCCCGCTATGTCCGCAGCTGCGTCAGCTGTCAAAAATACAAATCTCCCCCCCAGCCTCCCCCAGGGCACTTACACGCGAACCCGGGTACACAACCGTGGCACACCGTCTCCGTCGACCTAGTAGGACCACTTCCCCGCTCCCGCAATGGCCACATCTGGTTACTGGTAGCCATGGACCGGTTCACTAAGTGGGTGGAACTCACGGCACTCCGAAAAGCCACCAGTACCGCCGTTGCCGCCGCCATACTAAAGAACATCGTCCTGCGACACGGAGCACCAGTAATAATAATCTCCGACAACGGGAAACAATTCGTCGGGGAACCCTTCACGAGCCTGTTACAAGCAGTAGGAATTGAACACAGGAGGACACCTCCATATTCACCCCACTGTAATCCGGTAGAAAGAGCCAATAAAGTGGTAAAAACGATGCTAGCCCAGTACGCGGATAACCACCACAACCGGTGGGATGAAAAGATCAGCGAAGTACAATTCGCCATCAACACGGCCCGGCACGAAGCGACCGGATACAGTCCCGCCTATCTCAACCAGGGGAGAGAACTCCGGGCACCAGGCCAGTCACCATCAGACTCAACCACCACGACCCAACAACGCTGGAAAGCGCTCCGCGAAGCACAAGAATTGGCAAAGGTACACTTAGCCCAATCGTTCAACCGACAAGCAAAATATTATAACCTGCGTCGCCGGGACTGGAAACCTAAAATAGGAGACAAAGTATGGAAAAAGGAACACCCCCTCTCAGACAAAGGAGCAGGAATCGCCGCCAAATTAGCACCTAAATTCAGCGGGCCCTACACTGTCAAACGAATCATCTCCCCAGTCATAGTTGACCTGTGCAACACCAGCCAGCAATGGACCAGACACGTCCATATACAAGACCTAAAACCCGAAACCGACCCCAGCAACAGCCCCGAGCCAGATACAGACGGGGCCACAGCCGATCTCCAACATAACCAGCCCCCAGACGAAACCGGAACCACAACCCCCACCTCCAACCCACCCCAACCAGCACCTCGGCGCCGCGGCCGACCCAGAAAAAATACTATTAGCAATATCGAAATTCTCCACAGCAACACGAACTCTGTAAACATGGAGAGCATCGACCTGGAGCTATTCGGAGGGTTGGAGGAGTTCGACGAGTGCCCCCGCACCCCGGGCACGCCAGAACACCTACGACAACCCCCGGCAGCCACAAAGACCCCAGCCCCGCCAGCCAAACCATCGCCAGCCCAGGAAGGGCCCATCAAGAGGGACCCCACCGCCCGCAAGACGACACGGCCACAAAAGGTGGCCACGTCAAAGAGGCACCAGCCAATCGCCAGCACCGGCCCACCGCAGCGGAACGACAAGGTGACAATTAGGAGGGTCAGCTGGTTGCCGGACACAGTAAGGATAAGGGCCGGCCTCCCACCCCGCAAAACGAACGATGCACCTGCCATCCCGCCCCTCCTACAGAAACCACCCCTCACACCACTACCGTCCCTATTAAGCCTAAGCATGCCCCCTCTCCTACCCGACTCACCCCCCACCAGTACCACACCACCTCCGCAACCCCCCCGCCGACCAACCACCCCTACCGCACTCCCTAAACAAGCCCCACCGCCCGAAAATCCACAACCCATCTCCGAGAATATGCACGAACCGTTCCGACCATCCACACCCACACCCCCCACCAAACCGCCACGATTAGTCATCCACATCCCCAGAACCACCCGATATATGGCTACCGAAAAGGACCGGCCGGCCAAACCAGCACCACCTCCACAAGCGTCACCCGGACAGGTCTCCAAAGGACCCCAACCGACCCCCTCCACCAGTGGGAACCCGGGCCGCAAAAGGCACGGCAGAGAGGACAACCACCAACAGCCTCAGGGAGCCACCAACCCAAAGATGGCCAGAGAGGAACTCCCAGGGAACAACGGCCTCCCCACGACCCCAAGCTGCCACGACAGGAGACCACCGATCCCCTACACCGGCAAGGATGCTCCATGCCCAGCGACATGGTACTTGCTGCCGAACGGACGCTGCGCGGAAGTACCATTGCGGCTGGCCACCTCCAGGAGGTTCCTGACCTCACAGGGATCCGAGAGGTGGGTCCTCAACTTTGACAGAACGGGACGACTCCTACGCTGCCGACGCCGAGACACCCCCACCGAAGGGACCACCACGCCCAAGACGCAGGCCCCTTAAGTTTCTTTTTCCCCTTCTCTTTTTCTCTTTTTCTTCTTTTCTCGCTCTCTTTCTTCGTTTTCCGCCCCTGCACCAGGTTTTTTTTTTTCCCCCCAGAACCATTATAATTTTTTTTTTTTCCGTTACTCTACATAGGATTAAGATCCGTTTTTTTTTTAAGTTTATTATCGCGTATTATACCGTTTTCGATACCGCCTGTAAATATTTTTTGTGTTTGCTCTGTTACCAGAATTATATCTTATTTTTGTTACTTGTTGTACCTGAAAATTTATTTCAATAAAGAGTCTCGCCACGTTGCTCGTCACCCCGGAGAGGGAGGGGGGTGTAACAGACCTGCACCGGGCAGCTCTGTCACTAAGTATCCGACCGAGCTCCCCCGAACAAAACCGAAGAACACCGAACCCCGTGAGACACCACCAGCTCCCCGGCACCGTCTCACAACACCCTTACCGCGTTTACCCCTCTCCTAGAAATACGATTTCGCGGGAACCGGATACGAAAATCCACGAATTTGGCGGGAACCGGATATTATACGTCACGAAAAACACCTTGCCGCGACCTCACCCCTTATCACCAAACTTTACTATATAAACCACCCCGAGACACATCAAAATCACCTGTCTCCGAGTTGTATCCGGACCGAGCCTACCTAGAGATATCTAGCGAACACCAGCAAACGCCGAAGAATCACTTTGTGAGTATTCCTCCGCCAATCCGAAAAGATCGCCGCTGATAAGCAGGCCCGAATCCGTTCGCCGTGCGAACTCCGCATCCGCTCCTGCACCCCGCTCCTGTCTGTCAGACTTCGTGGGACAAATCGTCCTCGAAAGAGACATAAAACAACCTAGAAGAGGTGCGTCACCCTTCTAACAGATATCTAGGAAAGGTTGAAGTGTACGGTGAGTCACCTACACACCCGTGAGACGAGTCGTCCACGAGTTCGAGAACAACGGCTTGGTGCGTCACCCTGCTCGTTCCTCGAAAGAACCTACACCGGGAAATTGAATGTATGGTGCGTCACCTGCATTTCGATAGATCCGGCCTAGAGTCCACGATCGCAGCAGAAGCAGTGATCAAGTCCCTCCACCATCCTTGACCTTCCTCGTCAACCACCGCTAGGGTCAGCATCCCCGGCTCGGTACCCCCGCGACCGCGAGGACGATCCGCCACCGCCTACGAACCCCCGGTCACCGGATACCCCACACGAAGCACCGCGAGCAAAATCCACGAACAAGTTGTTCTCTTTTTTTACACCTTGACCGCACTCCCACTCCAGACGCGCTCCTCGCCTGACCGGACCCTGGATCGGCGAGCTATTCGGCACCGAGGAGCACAACCGCGAGAAAACCGGCACACGGAAAGACGAACCGTTACACTTTGTTTAGGGTAGATTTAAAGAAAACTACTCCCCAAGAAGAAGAGAAGAAAACAACTAAAAAAGATAAAAATTATAAAACCCGTATTTTTACTCAGGGGGGAAAAGGAAACAAACCTACAATCAGATCGGTAATTGACCTTAAACCTCAGGAAATGAATACAGATAAATCATCTGAGACGAAACTACAAGGCAATGTCCGTAAATATTCTAAACAAGTAAGTAAGGTATTATTAAATACACAGAAGAAAGTTAAAGACCTTGCATCCTATATAACTACTTGTAAAAATGTTAGGGTGGGATACAAGGAGATAATAAAAGATTTACCTGACGAGTTGGATAAAATCATAAAGCTGAAGGATCAACTTCTTAGCTCTTATGATTTAAATCAAAAAATCTGCACAGCTAAAGAGGCTTCAACATATAAGATTGATAAACCTCGGAAAGATAGTGCTATCCAAACCTCTCCAACCCCGGATCCTTCAAACCCGTTTGGGATGGAGATGATGGGAAATGATAAGAGGAGAATAATGGATTTGGAATTTGGAGGAAGGAACGAGAGAGACAGTGGAGTATCATATGCTGCTATCACCTCTAAGAAGAGGAAAATAGACACACACTTCCAACAGGTAACTGGATCAGGTCCTTCTGTGATGAGATCGGAACCTTTGGCAGTGAGGGAGTCAGATGACCCTATATTGGACATATTGACAAACCTTACTGTACAAAGAAAGAAGATGATTCAACATATAGCAGGATTGAAAGAAATAGATGGTTCCTTAAGAGAATCAGAAAAAAGAATAGTCGAATTGGAATCCGATCCGAGGACATCTCAGGATGAGCAAATCATATTACAGAAAGCTAAGTTAACTCTGTTAACTATGAAAAAAGATATAAGAGATGTCAATATAAGCTCGGACAATATAAAGGAAATATTGGGAGGTATTCAGTCAAAACCCAAAGAAATTAGGAAGACTGAATTATCGCACCCAAATAAGGAAAAAGAAAAAAGTAAATCAGACCCAATCGTGAAGAACATCCGGCCGAGATGGTCCGTCCCTCGACCGGATGCATTACTAATTAAGCTCAAGGACGAGTCAGATAATAAAGCTAAAGAGGAAACATACAAAAAGATTGGAGAATTGGACACGGATGCAACTGATAAGATTCGCAAAATCAGGAAAACGAGAAACGGCGAAATTTTGTTAGAATTAGAACAGGATGCCGATACTGACGCAATTAAAAGAGCCATTTATGACTCTTTAAATAAAGATGACATAATCAAGACCCTCCAGAAGACATTCGACATGGAGATCAAGGACATTGATCCCTTTGTCGAACAGGAGGAAGTCATTAAGGCATTAGAGGTTCATCTAGAATGTAACCCGGAAGACTTTAAAGTAAGAGTTTTTAGAGAGTCTAGAATGGGCACGAGAATTGCCGTTATTGAATTGCCAATCAAATATTTGGATAAAGTAATGAATAAAAACCGGATTAGGATTGGTTTCACAAAGGTAACACTAATTCCAGCACCCAGAATAAATAAGTGCTATAAATGCCACCGTCTAGGGCATTTTAGTGCGAATTGCACGGAAAAAATGATAAATAACATCAGGTGCAGGAAGTGTGGAAGAGAAGGTCACGACATAACGGCATGTCAGCAGAAATATATGATGTGTTTAGATTGCTCAGCTCTAGAAAAACCAGCGGGTCATCTTGTTGGATCGATGGCATGTCCCATTTTTAGAGAAAAATATAGGATTAAACAAACACAGTTCCTGAAATATCACAGAGAAAAGAAAAAACAGGAAGAATTAAGGATCAGTAAAAATAAAAACGTAAAAGATGAGACTATGGTAGAAGATGTACCTATGATAATGGATGAGTTAGGTTCGACACCTGGAGTAACCCCATTTCATACCCCTGGGAATACTCCAAGAAATTTGATGAGGCATGCGCGATCTCCATTAGATAGGAGAAAAAGAAAAATGGAATTTGAATTGTAATATACATAAATGTAAATAGTTAATTAGTGGTAATAGTGTATTTGTATATAAGGAATCAAATGGATGTATATACTTACCTGCATAGATTTAAAGAGAAAGAGGAGGAGCCGAAGGTAGCGGGCCTGGAGTAATGCGGCAAGCGGGTCCCAGGTAACTGCGACTATCTTCGGCAAGTAGTAGGCGAGAGGAGGAGCACACACGTCACCGTGTGTCCCGGGAGGTGGAAGTTTTCAAATTTACCACCTTCCTTAACAAAAAAAAAAAAAAAGGATAGGGTTAGGATAGGGTTAGGATAGGGTTAGGATGTGGCCTCCTTCTGTGAGGACGTAATGTCCCAGGAGGAGGCCGCCGAGCGGGCCCAGGAGGCAGACCCGGGCTCCGCGAGGAGGGAGCTCGCGCGGGGGCGACCCCCCCCGTAGGCGAGGACGCGCTCCCCCCCGGGGGAGAGGCCGGGGGGGAATCGCGCAAGGGGGATCGCCTCCGCGCGATGATTTGGGGCCCCATGGGGGGGGCGGAGGATCGGGTGGGGAGGGCGCGGGGGGTTCGCCCCCCGCGCCAGTTCGTGCACCCGCGAGGGGGGCGGCGGTGGGTGGGAGGTCGCGGGGAGTGTTCCCCTCCCCGCGACAGTTGATGCCCCCTCCTCAGGGGGGGCGGGGGGTTCCCCTTCGGCGCGGGGTGTTCGCACCCCGCGCCGACGTTTGTCCCCGTCCCGGGGGACGAGAGGGCGGAGGGGCCGGGGGGTGAGCTGACCCCGGCCCCGGGGGAGAAGCCCGACTTCTCCCCGGGGTGGTCGGTGACCTCGATAAGACTACAGTCTAACCGAGGCACCGGCCACCCCCGGAGTTCGGCTCCGGGGGGGGCGCGTGGGGGGTGGGGTGGGGGGAGCCGGGGCGTCCGATACGCTTCCGACGGCTCTCCCTTACCGGGAGCGGAGCCCTCGTGACCTGGCCAGGGGGGACCTTAGGGTCCCCCCATGAGCAGGACACGGGGGCGCCGGGGGCTGCATGTGGACCGAGCTGGGGCTCGGGAAGCATGATTCGAAGGCCCCAGGGATGGGAACACCGGGCGGGTCCCTCCGCCCGGGGTTCGGTTAGAGTAGGGTGGGGGAGTTAATCCTCCCCCGGGGTTTATTGTAGCTAGGAGTGAGCCAGTTGTATACCTCGGGTGAATCCTGGCTCCTCCTACATAGCTTAGGAGGGTGTGGAGTTTTAGTGGGTTGGCGCTGCGCGCGACGACCCCCACCCTAGGAGAGCCCCACATAACCCCGGTTCCTCCCCAGGGGGCCGGGGTATGCGTACTGCATTTCTCCACATTAAAAAAAAAAAAAAAAAAAGGATAGGGTTAGGATAGGGTTAGGATGGGGCGTCTGCCGAATTGATGCCTCCCCCCCCTTCCCGCACCCCTCCTAAGAAGAAGGCCGCCGGGCTCCCTCCCGGCACCGTGACCACCCCCTCCGAAGAGAGGTGGGCCACGGTGGTCGGGAGAAAGGCCAGACGGGGAGAGGCCGGGGAGAGGAGGAGGGCTGGTAGGGCACCCCCCTCAGCAAACCAGCCCGCCAAGAGGGGTCCTCCCCAAAAAGGACCACCCCCCCTGAAGAGAGCAAAGGGGAAAGGGGTGGTGACGGTGCCCGCACCCCCGAGGACGGCTGCCATATCCCTCACCGTCCCTGAGGGATGCGGTACCACCCTTGCCTCGGCAATGTCGATCGCCAAACAGGGCATTAACCTGGCGGCGATCGGCATCGCAGAGGTGAGAACCAGGAGGGCAGTGACCGGTGGTCTCGTTCTAGAGATCCCCGGTCCGGACGGAGCGACCAAGGCGGATGCCTTGGCACTCCGCATGAGGGAGCTAATAGCTCCGAGGGGGGTGAGGGTGTCCAGGCCCATTAAAATGTCTGAGCTGCGGCTCAGGGGCCTGGACGACTCGATTACCCCCGAGGAAGTGAGGGGGGCGGTGGCTGCAACCACGGGGTGCCCGTCTGCTGAGGTCACGGTAGGGGACATTAAGTGCCCTACTGGTGGCCTGGGCACCACGTGGCTAAAATGCCCCGCTGCCGCTGCCCGCGCCTTGGCAGGCAGCGGAAAAATAAGAGTGGGTTGGTCGACCGCGCGGGTCGAGATACTGGCCGCGCGGCCATTGCAGTGCTTTCGCTGCCTGGCTGTGGGACACGTCAGGCAGCGGTGCACTAGCACGGTGGACCGCAGCGGCCTGTGTTACAAATGCGGGTCGGCCGCCCACCGGGCAGCGGCATGCGGTGCACCCCTCCGCTGCCCGGTCTGTACGGACGAGGGGAGGCCGGCCGGGCACAAAGCGGGGAGCGCATTGTGCGCCCCGCCCCCCCGGAAGAAGAAAGGTCGCAACGTCAGGGGGAAGGGGCCCCCTGACGATTCTGCTACCGGGGGAGGAGAGAGTGGGGAAACAACAATTCCAATGGAGCTCGACCCCACTCCTCCCCCCCAAAATACGTCACAGCCAGCCGGCGGTGGGCCGGGCGAGTCGGGAGCGTCGACATCAGCTAAATAATGCCCCAGACGCTCCCGCTCGTGCTGGCCAACCTGAATCACTCCCGCCGGGCTCAAGACTTGTTTGTCCAGAGCCTGGCGGAGAGGCAGGTCGGGCTGGCTGTGATCACGGAGCCCTACCATGTCCCCTCTTCCCCCCCTTGGGAGGGTGACATGGAGGGCTCCGTGACCATTTGGCGCCGCTATGGCGACGATGTTCCCCCCGGCACCGTGGTCGAACGGGGTCGGGGGATGATTTTATATCGTTGGGGAAGGTATCTGGTGGCGGGGTGTTACGTCTCGCCCAACTGCCTCCTCGCTGAGTTTGAGGGTTTCTTGGATCGGCTGGGGGCCATGATTAGGCCCTACCTAGCCGATCCAATGCTGGTCCTGGGGGACTTCAACGCGAAGTCCTCCACTTGGGGAAACCCCAGGACCACCCCTCGCGGCGGGGAGCTCGAGACTTGGGCAGGGGGCATGGAACTCCGGTTATTAAACCGGGGTTCCATTGCAACATGCGTGCGGTGGAATGGGTGGTCGATAGTAGACCTAGTTTGGACCACCCCCGCCGCACTGCGATATGTGTCCGACTGGCGGGTGGCCGAGGAGTGGGAAACCATCTCCGACCACCTCCCCATAACGATGGAGGTGGTGGCCACCCACCAACAGCAGCGGGCGGACACACCCCCCGAGACGAGTAACACCCGGTCGGTGCCCACAAGGTGGGCACTCAAGCAACTGGATCAGGACGTCCTGAGAGCATCAGCTCTCGCCCACTCCTGGCCTACGGCCAGGGAGCGCGGTGACGGGGGGGTAAGTTGGTTCCGGGGCATAATGAAGTCACTTTGCGACACTAGTATGCCCCGGATCGGTAAACCCCCCCCCCCCCGAGAAAGTCGACGTACTGGTGGTCGGGCGAACTGCAAGAATTAAGATGCACTTGTATCCGCGCCCGACGCCAGTACACCCGCGCTCGAAGACGTCGTCACACCGCTACAAGTGACGACGGGGCGAGAGTGGCCGCTCTGTACTCTGAATACAGAGCGGCCAGGATGGCTCTCCAGCGTGCAATTGCCGCTGCCAAGGCCAAGGCCTGGGATGAGCTCCTGGGTACCCTACAAAGGGACCCATGGGGGCGCCCATACAGGGTGGTGCTTGATAAGCTCCGCCCTGCGGCGCCCCCCGTGACGGAGCTGCTAGACCCCGAGTTCTTGGGGCGGGTCATCAGTACGCTCTTCCCCCCTATTGAGGGGAGGGCTGATGACCCGCCCCCGTCGGTCCCTTTCATCTGGACCGACGAACTCGGGGTCACGATGCAGGAGCTCACACAGGCTGTCCAGAGGATTCGGGACGGGGGCAATAAGGCCCCTGGCCCCGATGGTGTCCCTGGACGAGTGCTGGCCTTGGCGTTGGACGTTCTGGCCCCGGCTCTCATTCAAGTCTTAAATACATGTTTGAGCCGGGGTACCTTCCCCAAAGAGTGGAAGACTGCCAGGTTGGTCCTCCTCCTAAAGGCGGGGAAACCCGCGGATTCTCCCTCCGCGTTCCGCCCGTTATGTCTCCTCGACGAGGTTGGCAAGATCTTCGAAAAGATCATTGCCGACCGCCTCGTCGAGCACCTGTCCCGAGGTGGTCCCGATTTGAGCGACAGCCAGTACGGCTTCCGGAGGGGACGGTCGACCGTTGATGCGGTCAACCGATTCGCCACCCTCCGGAAGGAGGCTGTCGCCCGGGAAAGGGTGTTGGCGGCGGTGAGTTTAGACATCACCAACGCCTTCAACACCCTCCCATGGGACGAGGTAGTGGGGGCACTGGTACACTTCCAGGTCCCCCACTACCTCCGGGCAGTGATTCGGGACTACCTGAGGGACAGGTGGTTCCAATACACGGGACAGGGCGGACTTTTGCGGAGGGAAGAAATGCACCGCGGAGTTCCACAGGGGTCAGTCCTTGGACCACTCCTGTGGATCTTAACATTCGACGCGGTGCTGCGGGTTTCTCTCCCCCTCGGCGTCAGCATAATATGTTATGCTGACGACACGTTGATAGTCGCCGAGGGGGAGACTTGGAGGAGGACGAGCAACCTGGCAGAGGCAGCGGTGGCCTCTGTCGTCGGTAGTATCCGGAGCCTGGGGCTGGAGATTTCTGCTGGCAAAACGGAGGCGATGTGGCTACACGCATCGCCTTCGGGCCAGCAGCCACCCCCGCTCCGGATACAGGTAGGTGACGCCTCTGTCGAAATAAAGGGCGAGATGAAATATCTCGGCCTCACTCTCGACAGCCGCTGGCGCTTCGAAGGGCACTTCGACCGTGTGGCCCCCCGAGCTGAAGGGGTTGCAGCCGCCCTAGGGCGACTGTTGCCCAATATCGGGGGGCCCGATGACCGTATTCGCCGCCTATACGCCGGGGTGGTGCACTCCGTGTTCCTATACGGAGCCCCCGTGTGGTCCGAACAATTAGCTGCCAGTCGACGCAACATGCAGCATGCCTGCAGGTTGCAGCGTCGACTGGCTATTCGGACCATACGGGGTTATCGCACCATCTCCGGCGAGGCGGCGTGTCTCCTGGCTGGAATGGCTCCCCTACACCTAATGGCGATAGGGCGGGCGTCCGCGTACTGGACGGCTCGCTCCGTCGTCATAGGGGAGCCCGAAGCAGCGGGAGACGAGGTCGAAGTGCGCATGCGCCAGGCCCGGCAGGACTTGCTGGTCCGGTGGAGGGAGCAAGTCGCTTCCTCCAACTCGGACCGTCCAATAGTCCGGGCCCTCTTGCCCATCCTGGGAGAATGGTGCGAGAGGCGGGTAAGGGTCACCTACCGGGTAACACAGATGCTCAGCGGACATGGGTGTTTCGGGGAGTATCTGTGTTGCCGAGTCGGGAAGGAACCGACGACGGAGTGCCATCACTGCGGTGAGGCCCGGGACACGGCGCGGCATACGTTGGAGGAATGTCCAGCGTGGTCGGAGCCGCGCCGTGTCCTTGTCGGAACGATTGGGCCGGACCTCTCCCTGTCGGCTGTGGTCGACCACATAGTCGGCAGCGAGAGGTCGTATTCAGCGTTTGCCTCCTTCTGCGAAGAGGTTCTCTCGCAGAAGGAGGCAGCGGAGAGGGGAAGGGAAGCAGACCCCCTCTCCGCCAGGCGGCAGGCCTCTCGGGGGAGACCCCGCAGAGGTCGGCGGCTCCCCATAAGGGGCAGCAGGCGAGACGGCGGCAGAGGGACAAGGTAGTTTCCCCCCCTCTGCCGTCGTGGGGGCGGTGCTTGGCACGCCCCCTGGGATGGGCGAAGTGGGTGGGGAGCGAAGTTTTACACTCCTCCCCCCAGCTACCATGTCGCAGCGGTCGCCCCCCGTTCTATTTTTATTTTTCATTTTATTTCATTTTATTTCATTTCATTTCATTTCATTTCATTTCATTTCATTTCATTTCATTTCATTTCATTTCATTTCATTTCATTTCATTTCATTTCATTTCATTTCATTTCATTTCATTTCATTTCATTTCATTTCATTTCATTTCATTTCATTTCATTTCATTTCATTTCATTTCATTTCATTTCATTTCATTTCATTTCATTTCATTTCATTTCATTTCATTTCATTTCATTTCATTTCATTTCATTTCATTTCATTTCATTTCATTTCATTTCATTTCATTTCATTTCATTTCATTTCATTTCATTTCATTTCATTTCATTTCATTTCATTTCATTTCATTTCATTTCATTTCATTTCATTTCATTTCATTTCATTTCATTTCATTTCATTTCATTTCATTTCATTTCATTTCATTTCATTTCATTTCATTTCATTTCATTTCATTTCATTTCATTTCATTTCATTTCATTTCATTTCATTTCATTTCATTTCATTTCATTTCATTTCATTTCATTTCATTTCATTTCATTTCATTTCATTTCATTTCATTTCATTTCATTTCATTTCATTTCATTTCATTTCATTTCATTTCATTTCATTTCATTTCATTTCATTTCATTTTATTTCATTTCATTTTATTTTATTTTATTTATTATAAATTATTTTATTTATTTATTTATTTACTATAATTTATTTTATTTATTTATTTGGGGCGACCTGGGGGGTGGGATAGGGGGGAGGTGGACGACGCGAGCTGGTCTCGCCTCGATCACCTCCTTTCCGCGTGCGGCGACCTCCTCCCTCGGCCGACTGGGAGCCCATGGGCTCTCCGGCTGAGCGAGGAAGGGGGTCTCCGGGAGCTTTGGGTGGACCGAGCTGGGATACTCGGGAAGCTCAGCCGAAAAGCTCTTGGGAAGGGGGACACCGTGTAGTGACCTTTTTTTTTTTTTTTTTTTTTTTTTGTTAAGGAAGGTGGTAAAGTTTAAAACATCCACCTCCCGGGACAACCAATGGGTTGCCCCTCTACTAACCTGCTTCAATTTCTTTTGAGACGCGCGGACACCGTTTTCCACATTAACTCACGCATCTCGAAATTGAGTCAAGCCCCCCCGAGTTCTTGTCTATAAGTATTTTTGTATTTTCTTATTTTTATACTTTTTTTTTGCATGTTTTTTAATACATTTTATGTTTCGCATGTTTTTTAACTTCCCGATTCATAGGGAAGTTACTGTAATTACCCCGAAAATCGAAAATCGATTTTTTAGCAGATCTTCACGTTTCATGGTTATTGAAGTCATTTTAGACTATTTTTATCAAATTGTTAGTATGTGTGTGTGTGTGTGTGTGTGTGTGTGTGTGTGTGTGTGCGTGCGTATGGCCGTTTTTATGTTATCAAATTTTTCGTTAACGTTTTCTGAAAAAGTAACAATGCGATCAGAATGATGAATGATGCAATCGATGCGCCCCGTCGTAACTTAGAGCTGATTAGATTTTGGTCCATATCGGTCAAGTAGTTTTTTAGATTTTTTAGTTTTTTTAGTTTTTTTCGAAAGAAGTTCATTCAAGAATGCAATTTATACGAGAGGATGGAAATTTTCCACCGAATAAACAAACGTAATTATATATATTTCACTTTTATGTAAAAAAAATTTTTTTAAATTTAACCCTTTGAACACGAGCGGCGCCGATACGGCGTCCGGCCGATGTTAAGTAGCAACTCGAGCGGTGCCGATACGGCGCCCGGCCGATGTGAAGTGGCAAGGATGCATCTTGGCTATTGTTTTACTAAGTATCACACCAAAACTAATTACAGAGTGTAATATTTATCAAAATTTGTTGTTTTCGACATATAAATGAATAAACTGGTGAAATTTTTTTTTTAATTTTTTTAAAATTAAATTTTTTTGAAGTACCTGTAAAATGTTCACCTAATTTGGCCGAAATCGTCTCGAGTTGCTGGTTCGCGCAAGAGAAAACGGCCTCGAGTTCAAAGGGTTAAAAAAAATTTTTTTTAATTAAAAAAAATTTTTTTTTTCAATTATGCAACTAATGCTAATGTTACCGCTTACAATAATCAAACTAGCTGGTTATTGTTGCTCGCCCGCTTCGCGAGCTCGCGGGTAGGGCTGCTCTTTCGAGAGGGTTAGTGGTACGCATTGCTAGTGGGGCATACAGCTATTAATGTTTTTTTACCCCGAAAATCGAAAATCGAATTTTTAACAGATCTTCACGTTTCATGTTCATTGGATTCATTTTAGACTCTTTTTATCAAAATGTCGGTATGTGTGTGTGTTTGTGTGTGTGTGTTTGCGTGTGCGTGTGCGTGCGCGTGTGTGTGTGCGTTCGTGCGTGCGTGTGTGTGCGTGTGTGTGTGTGTGTGTGTGTGTGTCAAATTTTTCGTTAACATTTTCTGAAAAAGTAACAATGCGATCAGAATGATGAATGATGCAATGGATGTGCCTCGTCGTAATTTAGAGCTGATTAGATTTTGGTCCATATTGGTCAAGCAGTTTTTTAGATTTTTTAGTTTTTTTCGAAAGAAGTTCATTCAACAATGCAATTTATAAGAGAGGATGGAAATTTTCCACCAAATAAACAAACGTAATTATATATATTTCATTTTTTTTTTAATTATGCAGTTAATGCTAATGTTACCGCTTACAACTAACGAATCGGGAAGTTCTTTGTGTGGCTCGTGGAGAGTCACACACAAAATAAAAAAAAACCATTAATAGCTGTATGCCTCACTAGCAATGCGTACCACTAACCCTCTCGCAAGAGCAGTCCTACCCGCGAGCTCGCGAAGCGAGCGAGCAACAATAACACCATCCGCGAGCTCGCGAAGCGAGCGAGCAACAATAACCAGCTAGTTATATTTTTGCATGATTTATATTTATTGACCTAACATAATTCTAAACTATTTATACAACTATATATACAACTATTTATACAACTATATACACGAATATTTACATCAATCTGTCGCAGGATCGGTATTTTTTCTACGTCTTTCTTCTTCCTCTTTATTTTTCATTATCGTATGGATATACTCTGTGATCATTTTCCAATTTTCAAGATTTTCGATCATCATATCCTGGAAGGTATTTACGTTGAAAGGTGAGTTTAATTTATTTATTAGTGTTGTGCGTTCATTTTCCCACTTTTTACAAATAAATATAGTGTGTTCCGGGTCATCTGGGATGTTATTACACCACCAACAAGAATCGTCGGAAATTTTTCCGATTTTTTTAAGATAAACATTGAACACCCCGTGACCGGACAATACTTGAGTAAGATGGAAACTCAATTCCCCAAATTTTCTATTCTTCCAAGACAATGGTCTTGGAAGTATTTTACGTGTCCATTCTGAGACAGTCGTTCTTTCCTGCCACTGTGTGGTCCATGTTCGCCAACTTCTATTTTTAATTTCTTCAGACTCAATTTTTAAATTTTCATTTTTCCAATTTTTTAAATCATCATCGTCCGAACCTAATAATTTGTAACGATTGCGTATTTTAAATAACTGATTTCTAACGTGTAATAAATTTTCTATTGGGAGGTTTCCAGTTATAACGCACAATGCATAACGACTCGCCGTTCTATAGCTCATCGCAACTTTTCTGAGACTTAGTCTCTGAACTGCGAACAATTTTTTCTTGTTTCTATTAAATTTCATAGCACGTGGGGCCCAGATTGGGCTAGCATATGTAATTATAGCAATAATAATATTATAATAAAGATTCCTATCTGAAGATTTGGGACCATATAAGTTAAACATAAGTCGTGATAGTTCTCCCATCACCTTTGTTGCTCGATCTGTTATTTTATCGACGTGTGCAAAATAATTATGATTTTTATTTATACTAACACCTAGGTATTTTGTATCTTTTATTAGGTTTACTTCTGTACCTAAAATATCGAGTGAGAAATCTGGGGGGAGGAATTTTTTGTTGAAGCTAATAATTTCAGTTTTATGTGTTGCCAATTGTAAATCTTTCGATCGTAGCCAAGGAGCTATTACATAATTAATATTATATTCTAAAACTTTTTTAACAGTAGCTAGTCTACGATGAGCATAAAAAACCACGACATCGTCAGCATAAGCCATAACTTGTACATTATTAGTGAAATTTAAATTTAACAATTCGTCATATAATAAATTCCAAAGTATTGGTGATAAAATTGAACCTTGTGGAACACCTTTCTTCGTATTAACCGAAATCCATTTATCCGACGCCTTATAAGATATGGACCTGTCAGAAAAATAGTTCTGTATAATATTTCTTAAGTGAACCGGGAAATCTCTTTTAATCATACATTCGAAAATATTAGACCAGGATACGCTATTAAATGCATTCTTTATGTCTAAGCTGACCACAAAGCCGAAGAGTCCTTTTTTATTTTGTTCATTCATATATCCAGTAAGAAAATGTAATGCATCAACCGTGGATTTTCCTTTACTAAAACCGAACTGCATCGCATGAAAAGCCGGAAAACCCAGATGATCATAAATTCTATCAGCTATTGCTCGTTCTAGAATTTTATTAGCACTATCGCTAATGCATATCGGTCGAAAATTACCCGGTCTCAGAGACACTTCTTCACTTTTTCGAAGCAGGATCACTCTTGATCTTTTCCAGGCAGGAGGTATATAATTTATAGCAATACAGCTTTGTAGGAATTTTGTAAAATTTTTAATATCTTTTTGTACAATAAATTTAATTAAACCAGGGGAGAGCTTGTCTAAGCCCGTAGCCTTTTTTGAATTAATATTTTTTGCAATATCTAATATTTCTGTATCAGTAATACTGATAGAGTTTAATTTTGGATCAAAGTGTTCGTAACAAATTTCTTTTATTTCTCGAGGGAATAAATCTTCGAGTATAATTTTAGCCTCGGAAGATAATAATATTGGAGGAGGTAATCTACTTTTGAAAAATCCACGGATGATTTGAAAAGGTCTTCCCCATATATCATTTTCTAATAATTGAATGAAATCTTTCCAGTTGTTTCTTTTAGCATCATTAATTATAAAATGTAGTTTCCTTTTAGCCATACGGTACAATTCAATTTTTTCTGGTAAGTTAGCTAAGTTTTTCTTTCGAGCTCTTTGCATGATTCTACGATTTTTAATTACATCTTTTCTAGCTTCTACTATATCGTTATTCCACCATGTGTTTTCTTTAAATTTATATTTGTTATATTGTTTTTGCATGGTTTTTTTGCACGCAGTTTTAATATTCTTTAAGTAATTTTTAATTGTAAATATTAGGTTTTCCTCGTTCTCCCAGTCTAAGTTTGAATTTAGGGTATTTAAACAATTCAGAAATGTTTCAGCTTTTGTGTTTTTAGTATTCCATTTCCAATCTAGCGCATGTTTCATATGCGTTTTAAATTTGTATGAGGTCGAAAGATCTATGTCATGAATTAAATGTAGGTGATCTGAGTGGTTATAATCTAAACTAATTTCGCTTTTAATTTTGGGCTGTATACTCGGGCTATAGAAGATTATATCAATTTTCGAGCGTGCAGAATTTTTTCTAAATGTATAGCTGCTACCAATACAATTTCCAGGTATCATTTGAGACTCTTGTACGTATGATACTAAAATTTTTCCTCTTTTAGATTCTTTAGAGTCACCGAAAAACGGTGACCTGGCGTTAAAATCGCCTAATACTACAATCGGAACATTTATCTTATGAAAATTATTGAATAAATTTTTGATATAATTTTTATATTCATCTAATGAGATATTGGGGGATATATAAACCGAAAAAATGGCCATAAACTCTAATTGAATGCCAACGTAATTTTCACCTATAATTATACGGCTTTGTGGAACTTTTAAATTAGTATTGCATATACGAATGCATGTCGTACGAAGAGTTGACAGTATCCAAGTTTTATTTTTACATTTTGGTAAATACGGTTCTTGATAACAGAGTATATCAATTTTTTGTAACGATAATTCATTCTCCAGAAAGGAGTGTGTCAAATTATTATGATTAATGTTTGCTTGTAATATGCGCATTATGATAATTTTTAAAATCTTCTTTTAGATCGCGAACTACTCTACGGTACTCAGGACAATTCATAGAACCGATAAGGTGTTCATACGGCATTTTAATTTTTTTACACACCAGGCAGCAGAATTTTTTATTTTCTTCGCAATTTGCCATAAGGTGACCATCTTCGCCGCATTTGCGGCATCTCATATTTTCTACGATATTTTCGCGACAATTAGTACTAAAATGTCCTACATGGTGGCATCGAAAACATTTAATAATTTTCGGTGACGGGGTAATTTTTACTCTCGTCATACCGATCATTATTTTTTCAGCTGTCATAACTGTCTTAAGGAATCGAGTAGGTATTTCCGCTACTGCAATTTGAGTACCCATCCTCGTTGGTCTTATTGTTTTTAATTTGAAGTTTTCTCTATCAATATTTAGTGAGGTGCTTAAAGACTGTAGCACAGTCTCTCCGTCCACTATTGGGTCTAGGTCTCGAACTTCTATTTCAAAAGTTTTTTGAAGTAGTTTTATTTCCTGATTTTCTTCTAATTTTCCAGCCAGTTGACCTCGGAGTTCTTCTGTGCCGCCATCTTCAAGCATCTCAATTAATAATTTTCCTGTACGTGTTTTACGTACACGTTTAACATTATCTGATTTCGAAACTGTTTCACAAATTTTCATATAGGAACTACGATATTCTTCATCTGTCTTCATCCCGATAATTATTGCATCTGGGCGCGGAACTACCCATTTAGGTGCAGTATTTCTAGGACGGGTACGTATATTTTCTTCGTTTGGAATTTTTTTACTATAATCTACTTGTGAGAGACTTAATTCTTTTCTATTGTTACGTCGTACCAACGTTTGCTTCAGCATTTGCGCGAACAAACAAATTCTCGGGACATATAATTCGCGCGAACGAATCGTGGCCGTTACGCCGATTTTAATTCTATTTTCGTCCCGGGTCAATCAAAGTGTACATTTATATATACATACATATTCACATCAAACCGCAACCATGAGACGCCGGTGCGAGCGAACCCTGGCATAGCAACAGCTATTACAGGTGTTTACCGAACATTCGCGAATAATAGTGACACGAAGAACAATAGTATAAATCGTATGATCGAGAACAATTAATGTCACGCTCCACCGAATTCTTATGGTCCGCGCTCCCATTATAAATATGGCAAGATTCGCGCTCTGCGACAGTTCTTCGCAACAGTTTCTTGAATTCGCTTCACTCTTCTAGTTCTAGTTCTTCGCAACAGTTTCTTGAATTCGCTTCACTCTTCTAGTTCTAGTTCTTCGCAACAGTTTCTTGAAATCACTTCGCTCTTCTAATTCCTAGTCTTCTGACCTAATCGTACCGCATCTTGCCATATTCGTTTTGTTCATTTCAATTTCCTCTATCTCATTTCTTTTGTATTATAATTCTAGTTCGTAATTTAGTTTAGTGCGCGTTGTTATATCATAGTTAATTAATTTTAGTTTCGTTTATCGAATTTCGAATTGCGTTAATCCCTAAGTTTAGTTATAGTTATTCCCGTATATTTAGTTATTTCATTTATATCGTGTTCGCGTCGTTATCTCGCCATCGTGCAGTGCTCTAGTTTAATTTTCGTTTTCGTAGCTATCGCGTAATCTTGTATTCAGCCGCTTCCTTTTAGTTATTACACGTTGATTTAATTTACTTATTTTCTTTTCTTTTATTTTTCTGTTCTCCCTTTGTGTTGTGCGATTACGTCAGTGTGGTTGTGTCCTTATAGTGTTTCGAATGCCGCGTCGCGCAGGTCGCAAGTACCAGCTCAAGAGATTGTTCGGAGGACTCTTCCGGGAGGGAAAAGGGACCACCTACGACCGGAATCTCGGGATCCGGAAACCCCCGCGCATCCTCCGCGAAATCGAATTCACCGGAACAGTTCGAATCGTGAGTTCGAAGAGGATCGTCCGGGATAAACGACCTAAGGCCCGCCAACCCGCGAGTTCTCCACCGTGGAAGCTTGTCCCGATCACGTTCACGCCGAGCTACCCTCCACCAGAAGGGATCGACACCGAGGATCCACGATACGAGCGGTACGCTCAAATCGCGGAAAACGGAACGTCCGAGGTTCGTCCCGCCGCGAATCCTCCCCCGTGGAGACTCGTGCCTCTCATTTACGTCCCGAACTTCCCTTCGCTGGAAGATATTAGTATCGACGACCCGCGTTACGAACGCTACGCCCTCCGCCGATCTCTCATCTTGAGGTGGTACTACTAGAACCCCATTTTCTACCGCCTATCTGCTCCCTCCCCCTGTCGTCCGACGACAGGGCAGCGAGACCCAAGTAAACCATCGCGACACGGACGAGAGAAAACACAAGTGTAAGTGAGTGCGCGCGATACGACGTAGGTGCCGATCTAACTACTGACAACTGTCAGATCTCTTAAATCGGTGTCCCCCCTCGTACGTCTGAGCCCACCAGGGCCCGGTACAATCGGAGGAACACGGATTCTCGCGCACGGATCTCCCCGAGTTACACATTAAACGTCAAATTGTCAGACCTCTTAAATCGGTGTTCCGCCTCGTACGTCTGAGCCCACCAGGGCCCGGTACAATCGGAGGAACACGGATTCTCGCGCACGGACCTCCCCGAGTTGCATACCAAACGTCAAAAACTGTCAGATCTCTTAAATCGGTGTTCCCCCTCGTACGTCTGAGCCCACCAGGGCCCGGTACAATCGGAGGAACACGGATTATCGCGTCATAATCCGTCCCCCCAAGAATTCGATTCGCACGCCGTGCCACGATCACTGTGACGTCAGGGACCGCCCGGAACCTTCGCGATTGTATAAGAGTACCGTTACGCGTCGTAAATCGCGGTTCCCATTCTAGCAGCAACGCGACTTCGCTAATTCCCCGTTCCCGTTTGTTATCTCCCTCGGACAACCGAAAATTCGGGCCTGGTCAGACGTGGACGTACGCGCCACGTGGACCGAAGATCGTCAAAGTCCATAAACACGTTACGACCCCCATCCGGGACGTAACAGAAATTTGGCGCAGTCGGTAGGAACAGCAGCCACCGCGACGAGCTGTGCCGGTACATTTTGCCGCTGAGGGCCAACATCCCCGCTGTCTGAGCTCCGGGCAGCGCCGCCCCCCCCCCCGGAGGGGGAGATGTCACGTCGTTCCGACGTTGGAATTGGACCTCCATTGTCGGCGGACTCCACCATCGTGTCCACACATTCACCAGCGCACCAACGTACCAGCGTCCCAAGTCCCCCCCCCCCTTCGCCGCCCCGAAAAATGCGCGCCCCCAAGGGGTAAGGTGTTACGTCGTACCAACGTTTGCTTCAGCATTTGCGCGAACAAACAAATTCTCGGGACATATAATTCGCGCGAACGAATCGTGGCCGTTACGCCGATTTTAATTCTATTTTCGTCCCGGGTCAATCAAAGTGTACATTTATATATACATACATATTCACATCAAACCGCAACCATGAGACGCCGGTGCGAGCGAACCCTGGCATAGCAACAGCTATTACAGGTGTTTACCGAACATTCGCGAATAATAGTGACACGAAGAACAATAGTATAAATCGTATGATCGAGAACAATTAATGTCACGCTCCACCGAATTCTTATGGTCCGCGCTCCCATTATAAATATGGCAAGATTCGCGCTCTGCGACAGTTCTTCGCAACAGTTTCTTGAATTCGCTTCACTCTTCTAGTTCTAGTTCTTCGCAACAGTTTCTTGAATTCGCTTCACTCTTCTAGTTCTAGTTCTTCGCAACAGTTTCTTGAAATCACTTCGCTCTTCTAATTCCTAGTCTTCTGACCTAATCGTACCGCATCTTGCCATATTCGTTTTGTTCATTTCAATTTCCTCTATCTCATTTCTTTTGTATTATAATTCTAGTTCGTAATTTAGTTTAGTGCGCGTTGTTATATCATAGTTAATTAATTTTAGTTTCGTTTATCGAATTTCGAATTGCGTTAATCCCTAAGTTTAGTTATAGTTATTCCCGTATATTTAGTTATTTCATTTATATCGTGTTCGCGTCGTTATCTCGCCATCGTGCAGTGCTCTAGTTTAATTTTCGTTTTCGTAGCTATCGCGTAATCTTGTATTCAGCCGCTTCCTTTTAGTTATTACACGTTGATTTAATTTACTTATTTTCTTTTCTTTTATTTTTCTGTTCTCCCTTTGTGTTGTGCGATTACGTCAGTGTGGTTGTGTCCTTATAGTGTTTCGAATGCCGCGTCGCGCAGGTCGCAAGTACCAGCTCAAGAGATTGTTCGGAGGACTCTTCCGGGAGGGAAAAGGGACCACCTACGACCGGAATCTCGGGATCCGGAAACCCCCGCGCATCCTCCGCGAAATCGAATTCACCGGAACAGTTCGAATCGTGAGTTCGAAGAGGATCGTCCGGGATAAACGACCTAAGGCCCGCCAACCCGCGAGTTCTCCACCGTGGAAGCTTGTCCCGATCACGTTCACGCCGAGCTACCCTCCACCAGAAGGGATCGACACCGAGGATCCACGATACGAGCGGTACGCTCAAATCGCGGAAAACGGAACGTCCGAGGTTCGTCCCGCCGCGAATCCTCCCCCGTGGAGACTCGTGCCTCTCATTTACGTCCCGAACTTCCCTTCGCTGGAAGATATTAGTATCGACGACCCGCGTTACGAACGCTACGCCCTCCGCCGATCTCTCATCTTGAGGTGGTACTACTAGAACCCCATTTTCTACCGCCTATCTGCTCCCTCCCCCTGTCGTCCGACGACAGGGCAGCGAGACCCAAGTAAACCATCGCGACACGGACGAGAGAAAACACAAGTGTAAGTGAGTGCGCGCGATACGACGTAGGTGCCGATCTAACTACTGACAACTGTCAGATCTCTTAAATCGGTGTCCCCCCTCGTACGTCTGAGCCCACCAGGGCCCGGTACAATCGGAGGAACACGGATTCTCGCGCACGGATCTCCCCGAGTTACACATTAAACGTCAAATTGTCAGACCTCTTAAATCGGTGTTCCGCCTCGTACGTCTGAGCCCACCAGGGCCCGGTACAATCGGAGGAACACGGATTCTCGCGCACGGACCTCCCCGAGTTGCATACCAAACGTCAAAAACTGTCAGATCTCTTAAATCGGTGTTCCCCCTCGTACGTCTGAGCCCACCAGGGCCCGGTACAATCGGAGGAACACGGATTATCGCGTCATAATCCGTCCCCCCAAGAATTCGATTCGCACGCCGTGCCACGATCACTGTGACGTCAGGGACCGCCCGGAACCTTCGCGATTGTATAAGAGTACCGTTACGCGTCGTAAATCGCGGTTCCCATTCTAGCAGCAACGCGACTTCGCTAATTCCCCGTTCCCGTTTGTTATCTCCCTCGGACAACCGAAAATTCGGGCCTGGTCAGACGTGGACGTACGCGCCACGTGGACCGAAGATCGTCAAAGTCCATAAACACGTTACGACCCCCATCCGGGACGTAACACTATTAGTTTTATGTTTTACTTGTTTCCAGGTGGACGAAGTTTCCTCATCCGTATCTGCGCCGGAGGAAGATGATGACTCGCTGATACTACTATTAAGATAAGTATTTTGTTTTGTTAGTTTTATGGTTTCTTTATGTAATTCCTGTATATTTGTGATTATGTTTGTATAAATTGTTTGTAGAGCTGTAAGGTAAGTATTCGAATTGTTATTATTTGTTTTATCTTTTTTGTGTATATTTTTATCTTTATTATTTATTTTATTATGTTTTTCTTTTACTGCATGACTATATGTTTTACTAATATTTATTTTTTCCTTTTCAGGCGGAGTGGCAGTCAATCTAGGTCCGGTATCATCCATGGAGGAGGGTCCAGCACTATCTACAGGAGGTTCTTCAACATCCATAGGAGCAGATCCGACAATATTATCACAGGTAAGATTAACAGTTGAATCACTACGATCTTTTTTATGTTTTTTCTTAGTTCGGTGAGTCGAAGGAGATGCGGAGGTATCTCTAATGATTATATTTGATATAATTCTCGGTTTAGCGAAGTCATCCTCAATTTTCTCTTCATCACTTCTTTCGCCACGTTTTGATTTTCTCCCAGGTGTATTTTCAGGAGGGGGTTTTATTTTGTTTATCGTTTTTTTATTTTTTCAATTTTTTCCTGATTTATATTAGATTCTACTTTATCTTCAAAATTTAATGTAGCTAATAAAATTTCTCTAATCTCTTTATTTTCTTTTTGTAGTATTAAATTTTGTTTATGTAGTTCTTCATTTTGTTTTCTAAGTTGCTCTAATATTAATTGAAAATTCTCTTGGTTTATTTGAGGTTGTGAGGGTAATTCTATAGATTGTGATTGAAGAGTTAATTCATTAGTCGCTTCATTAGTTTGTATATTTTCTGTTTGACAAAAAAAATAGTAGATATTTTAGTTTTATTCTTTTCTTTATAAAGTTGATCAATTATCTCGCTACTCCGTACCGAATTTGCATCTTTATTTGATTGCGTTAAAATAGCTGTTTTTTCTTTTAATTTAGTTATCCATGCTTTTGATTGTAGGTTAAAGTTTTTATTATTCAACGCATAATCCGCTAATTGACCAAATATTGAATTCATTTGTTGTAAAGTTTCCGCATCTGTTTCTACAATTTTAATAATATTATCCTGTTTTTTTAAATGTTTTATCTTTTTGTCTTTTTCTATTTTATCTTGTTTCATGTTACGTGGGGTCATATTCGGTGAGGAGATTAACTCCTTAGTACCTACTTTCGTCGACTTAATCTCTGGACTAGGACTTCGTAAGAAATCTTTTTTATTTTGTTCATTAGTTTTAATTTTGTGTTTTTCTTTCTTATCCTTTTTATTTTTCCTTAAGTTTTCGTTTATATTTTTAATTTCTTCGTCACTTTCCTGGATTAAATCTATAATTTTCTCTTTTTCATACTTATTTTTAGTAATATTCGCATATGTTATAGGAGTCATCGATGATGTTCCCGGAAGATTATAAATCGACTGATCCCCAATAGCAGCCACCAGTTCCTCATGAATATTCATTCTTGGCGAAGTTAGAGGATTTAAATTATAATATTCTGTACCGATCTGACGCGACACATTGTCGCCTTCTTCGTATTCTATTTCCATCGGATTTTCATCCGTATTCACTACCGTAATCCGGGTCGAGCCGCCAGTGGCAGCTGCCGAACTCGTCCCGGTTATCCTCCGAGGAGGATCTACCCGTCCCAGATAGCACGTACGTCCTTTGTACGTCCGTTTTTTGTCCAATTTACGTCCATACGTCCGAGGTCCGCTGCGGACGTACCTAGGATGTCCGATGGACTTAAATTTCGGTTGTCCCAGGGACGTACATTTTTTTGGTCCAAGGGACATTCATGGGACCTAAAATTCGGTTGTCCCAGGGACGTACATTTTTTTTTGTCCAAGGGACATCCATGGGACCTAAATTTCGGTTGTCCCAGGGACGTACATTTTTTTGGTCCAAGGGACATTCATGGGACCTAAAATTCGGTTGTCCCAGGAACGTACATTTTTTTTGTCCAACGGACGACGTTGGGATCTGAATTTCGGGCGTCCAACGTACGTTTATTTTTTAAGTCTTATATATAGCCAAGTTCGACATTCATACGTACTAGGATGTTCACTCCTCATGCATATGTGTATAAAACATATTTACATATAACAATATATATATATATATATTTATTTATTTATATATATTTATTTATTTATATAAATATCGGGGACCGATATGCAAACTAAAAATTTTACTTGGATTGCAACAAAGGACTGAAGTAAAATAGGAATTCTTCTCTTAATGAACGTATTTAATAGGTCAAAAATAATGTAACAGTATATAGTTTGTTATGTAGAATTTATATGAATTTTTAAAAGTAAAAAAATAATAATGTTAGAAAATGAATAGGATGTTAATAAGATTAAATAGGTTATTGAAAAAGTTATTATACAATAACAACGTATAATCTTAATAAAATATAATTTACAAGACATTTACAGGACGTTTGTATGATATGGTTTCTGAATATTAAAAACTACTAAACAACACACGGCCTTTTTGTATGAGGTTAAAAAGTGAAACAAATATCACATTTATTATTAACATTAAGTATTATATGAGAGCACATGGATTTAGGTACATATACAGTACAATATACAATCGGATATATGTATAACACCAATATATATTTATTTATAACAATTTACAACATATATATGTGTGTATAGCTTGGGTTTTTAAAGGAAGACATAAATATGACGTAAATAAAAGATTGATGGTGAGAAAAGCAGCGGTTTTTAAAACACGCGACGATCGGTGAAACAAATGATGATCGACTGTGAAAGAAGAACGCGTCGTTGCGTTGCTGCGTGACAAAACAGTCTTGTGCTAGAGCTTCGAAAGCGTGCATCAGAAATCTCCTGTGATTTTGTGATATATTTCATCGTGTAATCGTGTAATACGATCATTTATCTATCGTGTATTATCGTGTATTACGATCGTCTAATTAAAGTAAGTATTTTCATTGTTATTATTTGTTACCGTTAGTGTTTTTGCTTACGTCATTTCGTTAGATTATTTTATACAGTTCGCATATAAGTGATCACACACACTTTAAATTAGAATAACTTTTTCATGAATGGACCAATCCACTTCAATTTCTCTGTAAGGCTTTTATATGCACTCTGAAAATGTCATAGAAATTGATTAATTGGTTTATGAATTCTAAACGATCAACAGTAGTAAAAATAGCACTTACAGACCAAAAGTCGTGAAAATTGCTTTTTTTACCACTTTTGATCGTTTATAATTCGTGAACCAATTTCAATGAAATTTTCAGAATTTATGTAATTTATACGAGTTTACAAAACACGAGTCTGTGCCACCGGTGGTACACATCGGCGTGAACGTGTTCATGTGTGTGTTATGAACCCCGCGACATACAATGATGAACAAAGACCTCATCACGGCATACAGTGTAAAAATATTTCTTATACATCAATTAAATATAAATTTTGCAGAACCTGCGTAAAAATGAAATCGTGGACGGTTGTTGAATTTCGACAAGATTCTTCAGTGGAGGCAGTGCCCTCTTCGTGGCTGACGGGGGATTATTGCCATTGGCCCTTATTACCCCCGAGCCAATTGAGGAAGGCCATAAAAGCGTGCGAGGAAGTGGACAACAGTTGGCCAAAGCACGCCATTAAACATTTTAAGGATGGCACTTTTGGTGAATTAATGGTTTTATTTTATGATGAAACTAAAATAATTACATATGTATAATTTAAAAATGCTTTCAGATGATTATGCAAGGGCAAGCGCCAAGGCGAAAGTGGCCGAGGAGACTTCTGACTTGCAGTCAGAAGTTGAACTCGGTCATTTAAGGAAACGTCATATTACAATTGTGAGCGACACTGTTGAACAATCGGAATCGATGTTGCCTTCGCCCCCGGCGCTCAAACGAAACAACGTTCTAGGTACGTAAATAAAAAATTTTATGCTAATCGATTAACTTCTTTCCATAAATAATTATTATATTGGTCTATAAACCACGATTATTGTTTTCAGATACCAATAGCAGAGAAATGGAAACCGATCTGACGTTGCATACGCCTCCGGCGATCAACCGACGCAACGAGCCAGGTACGTAAATAACAGATTTTATGCTATTTTAGGCTAATTGCTTAATTTCTTTCCATAATTAATTATGGAATTATTGTTTTCAGGCCAGGTTTCTACAAATTATACAAGTATTGGTAAGTTAATAGAATTTCAGTGACTCGGATTAATATTAGGACGCTCTAAAAAAGATGATAAGTTTTTTATTATTGTACTATACAATGTGAACTTTTTTGGGAAGCTAGAACAATTAGTTTACTACAAGATGTGAAATTTTTTTCCAAAATTGCAATTAATTGGAATTGTAGAAAGAATACTAAAAGTTACATTTTACAAATTTTTTTACGAGATCCTTTATTGACAATTTAAAAGATACGTTCAAATCGTATAGTACAATATTAAAAAAGTTATCGTATTTTTTTAGAGCGTCCGAAAATTAATTCGATTCACTGTATCTAAACGAATTTAAATGTGGAAGTACATATTAGCGTAAACACGTACCTAAAACTCTAAATTTTCAGGAGACGAACAAATTCAAAATAGTAATAAAGATGAAGTCCTAAAATCAATTCTTCAACAGCAGCATCTGCTGCGATCTCTCCTCACGGACGTTCACTCCCGCGTGGAAAAGATCGAGAGAGCAATTATTCAGGGTAACCCAGCTCCAGTAATTCAGGACACAGGAACATCGTCCATTTTTAAACAAAATTTGTGTCCTGTAAATTCTGTTGAAGAGTTCGAGAAATTGGACGATTTCTTGCGAGAAGGAGAAAATTCAAAACATGTGGTAATTAAATAATATATATAATACAAGTTTTAATTAAGTTATATAACATAGGTTTTCATTGTAAATAAATGATTAATTTGCAGGCCTGCGAATTATCAAACATTGGCGGAACGAATTGCGCCAATTTTGTCAAGAGAGTTTTAGGTGCCATTATCTCTGACACTTTGGCGAGTCAGTTTAGTTGGCTCGGGAAAAAAGGAAAAAGGAGATTTCAGGCTACACAATTAGCCACAGTAATAGTTGGTAATTATTCACGCGCACTTTGATTTTTTTATATTTAGTGGTATACAGTTGAATATATTATTGAATTGAAATTCTAATTTTTAGATGCAGCAACAATAGCGAAGGTGTCTGCATCAAAAAGTGAATCGGAAGTTACCATTCAGAAGTGGCTTAGGAGGGCACCAGAACGAACCAAACACACATCAAAAGATTTTTAATTTAAATTTTGTATTTTATGTTTAAATTTTGTATTTTATGTTTAAATTTTGTATTTTATGTTTAAATTTTGTATTTTATGTTTAAATTTTGTATTTTATGTTTAAAGTTTGAATCTTGTGTTGTATATTTTTTATTTTGTGTTCTATTTTTTGTATTTATTTATATTTTTGTGTTCTATTTTCTGTATTTTTTAAATTATTTTATTATATTGTAATAAATAGTTTCATGTTTTAAGCATATTTAAATAGCGTTGTTTCGTAGTTTTAATACATATAAACCATATCCTATGAAGGTCCTATAAACGTCGAGTAAACATCCCGTAATGGAAGTCCAAATAACGTCCTTATGTCCCAGATTGGTCCCAAGTACGTACCAGAAACGTTCAAATAACGTCCTTACGTCCCAGATTCCTCCCAAGTACGTACCGAGAACGTTCAAATAACGTCCTTACGTCCCAGATTGCTCCCAAGTACGTACCGAGAACGTTCAAATAACGTCCTTACGTCCCAGATTGCTCCCAAGTACGTACCAGGAGTGTCCAAATAACGTCCGTATGTCCCCAGATACGTCCCAGATAGGTCCGCACGGCACGTCCTATGTACGTTACACTTTGTAACACGTACCTCATTCGGACATTTCTGGGACCAATCTCGGGCATATTTCGGACTTATCTCGGACATACGGACATGATTCGGACGTCCCTGGGACATAAGAAGGTCCGATACTGACGTACTTTGGACGTCCATCGCATATCCGAGTGCTATCTGGGGTGTATCCAATTCATCCTGACATACCACGGGGTCCTGTATGTCAGGCTTACGGTTGCATGGTGACGATGTAGGGGTGACCCGCACGACCATCCGCCCTACAACGGCTCTGAGGTCTCCCCCCTCTGAGCAGTAAACGTTATTTTCTTTTTGGACCTCCAGAATGAAATTTTTTATGTAACTCCCTCTAAACATCCAATCCGATTTATCCGTGGGTTCCGCTCGTCCGACAGCCTCCCACCGGCCACTGCCACGGCCGGTCGTCAACCTGCCGGCCTCACGGCACCCCTCTCTCCGTTCGCACACGCCGAAGCGTGCCCCAGGGACCACCACGAGGAGGTGGAGAGAGAGGAATTTAGGATATGGACCACCGCCACTGCAGTCATACCCTCCAATGGATCAGAGCCACCATTGGAGAGCCCCATATCCCTCAGGTCCCCACCGTGTAGTGACCTGCACGGGGTCCGAATAACTTAGGTATTTTTGGGGGGAGCTTCTCTCCCCCCCGGGAATGGGGCTTTAAGCCACGGGGAGGAGGTGAGCGGATGTATTCGTTTCGAGATTCCCGAGCACCTCCTGTTAGCTCAGTGAGGTCACCGTAGGTATAGGTTAGTGGGTATGTCTGACCCTTCTGGTCGGAAGAGCCCCACATAACCCCGATCTCCCCCAGAGGATCGGGGTATGCGTAATGGCATTGGAGTCCTACGTTAAAAAAAAAAAAAAAAAAAAGGATAGGGTTAGGATGGGGACTGAGGTCATGTGGCGCTGACAATGCTGACTCTGAACCATTGTCGGTTTCGTCATCTCTATTTGAGGTGGTCACATGGCTAAAATCCTCTCACTCCACCTCCTCGTGGTGGTCCCTGGGCACCCACTTCGGTGGGTGGCGAACGGAGTGAGGGGTGTGCACGAGACGCGGCCCTGCGCTTTTTTCCTGTGCATGTCACAGTCTGGCCCGCGGCTCGTGTACTATGTGTGTGTATGTCTGTGTGTGAGTGTGTGTGTGAAAGGGCTGTGGCCGGTGCGCGGTGGATATTCCTCGGAGACTAACCAAGGGGGGAGTAGTAGCCCCCCGACCGGGGCTGGGGGATATGTTAGTACCTAACCTCTGTTCGTGGCAACACGGACATGTTTAATGTGGAAGAACCGCTACCCCCAGCTGACTGGAGCCAATGCGAGGGTTGAAGCCGCGTTATCGGGCGCAGGTATGGAGGATTATCTGGCCAGTATTTCCTCATACCCCTAGCTCTGGGGGAGAATACCAGAGCCACGTCTAGCCCGAACTTGGGATAGCCGGGTCGGATCCGGTAGGCCCATAAGTAGGGGTGACGTTAAACCTTTAGCATCATTTATGGCGCGGGCCTATCCCGTATTATTTTTTAGTAGAGTCACACGCACCGATAGGTTTGGCCAACTGACAAGCCGCTTCTCGGTTTCGGTGCGCATAACTAGGGTTTTCACTCCGGCGGGGAAGTACCCCTACTGCGGTAGGGGTCCCATGATGGGCGAACCGTCGTTATTCATAAATAACACGGCCATGGAAGGCATCTCAAATTTAAAAAATGACGTTGTTAAGGAGGTTACCCCCGGGACGGGGGCACCACGGACGCGGTCAAGGACGTCCACTCCAACCGGGAGAATTCCCGGGGGGAGTGGACGTTCGAGCGTACGGGGTGCGTCCGTCACGGGGGCGGGTGCAGGTGGGGGTGGATCTCGGTCCGTCTCCCCTGCTGGTAGCCGCGCCGACAGTGAGGTGATTTCAATATCATCTCTCTTTTCGGCCGGCACACAGTGGGTTGAAACGAGAAAAACGCGGACAAAAATCATTTTTAAAGTTATTTATAAGTTTAAGTTAATAAAAGTGCTACCGTTTTATAGATTTTGAGGTGCTGAATTCAAATTAATAATCAGATTTTACTTAATTCTAAACCCATAAAAGATATATAAGGTTTTCTAGAAACAATTTTCTCGAATTTGGACATACATATTATTAATTGTTTTTATATAATAAATTTTGTATAATTTACTTGATATTAATCGTTGAGCCGTTTTCTATTGATGCCGTCAAAAACAGACAGACGGACACGGTTTTATTTTTCTCCAAAACGAAGCAAAAACGAGCAAATCTCTAAAAGACTTTTTGTCTTATTTTTTCGGTCCCCTACACGCACCTGAAGTTTTTCCATTTAAATTCGGGACACCCTGTATATATGTATATATATATATATATATATTTATTTATATATATATATTTATATATTTATATATATATATTTATATATATATTATATTATTATTATAATTGTATATAATAGGACTATTATATTATTATTATAATTGTATATAATAGGACTATTATATATAATATATAATATATATAATAGGACATTTGAGGCGGCTTAGATCAATTTTTTGTATAGCGTTTTTTACTATTGAAAAACCCCATTTTTATATTATCGAATACCAATTCGGGTTAGGTTTTTGATCCTTGATCCCAATCTGAAAATTATGACAAAATTTGGCTGGTTTTCTGTTAGAAATGGCTTTCCTCTGCGAACAGACACCATACTTACTATCTGAATAGCGCCCGGCCCAGTCGCGTACTCTCTCACGCGTCATCGTTATTATAAAATTCATTGTCGCCGTTGGGGGCAGATAGGAGCAGCTGGAACCTTTTTAGTTTTATTATACACATATCTACCAATAACGTGTAATAAATTTCAATGCGGAAATCGACGGCAATCGGTTTATAACTCTGTTTGAATAGAAAAAAAGCTTGAAAATTACTCTTTGTTTCATCAATGTTTGTAGGTGCTATATACAACAAAAACAAACAACGTAGATGCTTATTATTTTCGTCTTGAAACAGGCTTTCATATAAGTACATGGAAAAAATCCTCACCCATACGTGTATCAAGTTATAACGTCCTAAGTGAATCGATATTCTAAGAAATTCAGGAGAAGCTACTTTTATGAATTTTTCTTCAACTTTAGCATTTAATTGTGGGATACAGGTATGGAATTTTGGAAAACCAAATGCAGAAAATGATGCCTTATTTATCTACCAACAAGTTTATAATATAATTTTACATTTTTCGTTTAGTCGGAAAAATGATTTTTGTCCGCGTTTTTCTCGTTTCAACCCACTGTGCGGCAGGGGGGAGAAGCGGGACGGATCCCCCTCCCTCGAGCAGGAAGGAGGGCCTAAGCCCTCGAAGAATAAGGACCCCTCATCGACTGTGGGCCAACGCCAGCAGTCGATGAGGGGCCTTCTTCCCGGGGAGCTCGCCGCAATTGCGGTCGAGTCTTCCCGGTTAGTGGAGGTCACGGCCTTGAAGAGCGGCAACCTGAAGGGCACGGCAATCCGTGACCTGAAGGATGCCGCTCGGGATATCGAGGCCGTGATGGAGGAGCTCCGGAGGCGGGGGTTAACGGGGTTAGATGCCCCTGCACCCGCCCCCGGGCCCTCGTCGGGACGATCCACGCCCGTGGACCCTGGGGCTCCGCCTGCAATCTTGTGGGACAAGATGCAGGCGGAGAACCGGGCCCTACGGGCGGAGAACGCCTCCCTCTGTCGGGAGATGGCGGGGATGCGGAGTACCCTGGAGGCCGTGAAGGGGGAGATGATGGCCTTGAAGAGGCGGCTTGACGCCCCCTCTTCGAGGACATCACCTCCCCCCGAGCCCAGGGTACCTCCTGCGCCCCGCATTCTCCCGCCAGGGCCAGGTGAGGCCGTGTCGGTGCGCGGTCTCGACGGGGGGGCTCTCCTGGAGAGGATTGGAGCCCTTATCGACGCAAATTTTGCGTCGATAAGGGAGGAATTCCATATCTCCCAGCGAGATTCCCCCCCGTCGAGAGGCGCGGGTGTTGCCGGGGGTGGGACCCGTCCGGTCGTTAGACCGGCGGCTCCCCCCCCTGCATCACCCGGTGTGTTGGCGGTTCCCTCCTCCAGCTCGACCCCTTCCTTCCCTTCCCTTGTCGGGGGCGTTCCCCCGGCGACCCCCCTTGTCCCTCCCTCTGGGAAGGGCAAGGGGAATAAGAAGAAGAAGGGGGGTGGAGCCGGTGGAGGGGGTGTGGTCGCCCGGGCGGCCCCCCCCTGTTTCACCGCTTCCTCCCCTCCCGCAGGCGAGGAAGAAGAAGGGGAAGGGGGTGGAGGAGGAGCGGCGGCCTTAGCCCCCGCCCCGATCCCACCCCCCTCCCCTGCGGTGGGTAGCCACCCGGCCGGCCCCTCGTCCGCGCCCCCTCTGGGGACGTGGTCGCAGGTGGTCGGTCGGAGGGCCGCGAAGGGGGCGTTCGCCCGGGTGGCGGCGCCCGGTGCTCCGACTCCCCCCCCTAAGAAGGGGGGAGCCGGAGCGAAGGGTGCCGCGGCGGCGAAAAAGCCGCGTGTGGTGGCCCCTCCCCGCACGGCCGCGGTTACAATAACCGTGCCGGAGGGGAGTAAGGCCACCTATGCCGAGGCCATCAGGGTTGCCAGGAGTAAAATCGACCTGGGCGCCCTAGGAATCGAGGCCCTCTCTTGGAAGAGGGCCGTCACCGGGGGCCTGATAATTCAGGTCCCCGGTGCCGAGGGGTCGACCAGGGCTAATGCCCTGGCGACCAGGATGGCCTCGGTATTGGGGGAGATGGGGGTCCGGGTGCCGAGGCCGGTGAAGAAGGCGGAGTTCCGCCTTACCGGCCTCGACATCTCGGCCACGCCCCAAGAGGTAGCGGCGGCGGTCGCCTTGGCCGGGGGCTGCACCCCTGCAGAGGTCCGGGTGGGGGAGATTAAGATCCCCCCCACCGGTCTCGGCACTATTTGGGTGCAGTGCCCGGCTGCCGCGGCCGTGGCGGTCGAGAAGGTCGGCCGCATAAGGGTGGGGTGGGCTTTCGCCCAAGTGGTGGTACTGGCGGCTAGACCGCTGCAGTGCTTCCGCTGCCTTGCCCTAGGGCATGTACGGCAGCGGTGCACTGCGGAGGTCGACAGAAGCGGCCAGTGCTACCGGTGCGGAAGCCCGTCCCACCGGGCCGCGGCCTGCACGGCGCAGGCGAGATGCGTCGTGTGCGAGGCCGCGGGGCGGCCGGCGGGCCACAAGGCGGGGAGCAAGGCGTGCTCCCCGCCTTCTAGGCCCAAGAAGGGTAAGGGGGGGAAGGTTGCGGCTTCCCCCCCTGCAAAAGCCGGTGAAGGGGTGGTGACCCCCGCCGGCCCTCAGGCCATGGACGTAGACTCGGTGGCGGCGGGTGGGGGGGTGGTTCTGCCCCCCCTCCCCCCGCCCCGCCGACTCGAAAGGGGGACTCGCCAGCCGTTTAAATGGCTGACGAGGCCCCCCGCCTGAGGGTGCTCCAGGCCAACCTCAATCACGACAGGCGTGCGCAGGACTTGATGGTCCAGCACGCCGCCGAGTTTGGGGTTGGCCTGGCAGTAGCCACGGAGCCCTACAGTGTCCCCTCCCATCCGCATTGGTTTGGGGACCTGGAGGGCTCCGTAGCCGTGTGTTACCGCAAGGGCGGAACACTTCCCCCCTGTTCCGAGATCGATCGTAGGGGTTCAGTCCCTACGTGCGTGAGGTGGAATGGTTGGTCGATCGTCGACGTTTCGTTGGCGACGACCACCGCCTTGCGCCGTGTGTCCGACTGGCGGGTCTGGGAAGGTGAGACCCTGTCGGACCACAGCTACATCTTTATGGAGGTGGCTGTGGATCCGGCCCCGCCGTTGGACACGCCCCTCCGTGGCGGCACCCTGTCAACGCCCAGGTGGGCGTTGACACAACTGGACGAGGACCTGTTGAGGGCCGTAATTATCGGCTCCGCCTGGCCAGAAACGGCCAGGGAGCGCGGTGTGGATGAGGGGGCAGAATGGCTCCGGGGCACGTTGCAAATGATTTGCGATGTGGCGATGCCCCGGTGCCGAAAGCTGCCCCCGAGAAGATCCGTGTACTGGTGGTCGGGCGGGCTGGAAGAGTTGAGGAAGTCAAGCCAGTCACCCGCTCGTCGCCAGTACACCCGCGCTCGGCGCCGCCTTCGTAGAGGCGGCGTCTCGGAGCCGGAAGTCGCCGGTCTGTACGAGTTGTTCAGATCGGCGGCTACGGCCTTCAAACGGCAAATTGCCGTTGCCAAGGCCCGGGCTTGGGACCAGCTCCTGCTGACTCTCCGAGACGATCCTTGGGGACGCCCATATAGGACGGTGCTTGGGAAGCTCCGTCCTCGGGCGTCCCCTGTCTCGGAGAGGCTTGACCCGGAATTTCTGGGGCGTGTCGTGAGTACTCTCTTCCCCCCCAATGGGGAGGAGGGGGGGAATAGACACGCCCCGGCTCCGACAAACGATTGGTCGGAGGATTTCCGGGTCACTGAGTGGGAGCTGGAGATGGCCATCGGGAGGCGCCGGGGAGGGGGCAAGAAAGCCCCCGGTCCGGACGGCGTCCCCGGGGTCATCTGTGCTCGGGCTTTGGGGGTCCTCGCCCCGGCCTTCAGGCGCATCATGGATGCAAGCCTGAGCCGGGGAGCCTTCCCCAGCGTTTGGAAGAGAGGTCGCCTGGTCCTCCTCCAGAAGGAGGGGAAACCCGTCGATTCTCCCTCGGCTTACCGGCCGGTGTGTCTGCTCGATGAGGCGGGCAAGCTCTTTGAAAGAGTTATTGCTGCCCGCCTCATCGAGCACCTGTCGCGGGGGGATGGTCCCGGACTGAGCGACAGCCAGTACGGTTTCCGGGGGGGCACTCTACGATAGACGCTCTAGAGCGTCTGCGCCTCCTCCGGGAAAGGGCTGTCGCTGAGGGCGGGGTGTTGTTGGCGATATCATTAGATATCTCTAATGCCTTCAACACCCTGCCCTGGGTGGAGATAGAGAGGGCCATGGAATTTTTCCAAGTGCCCTCCTATCTCCAACTGGTAGTCCGGGACTATCTCCGCGGCAGGGTGGTGGAGTTCACCGGCCGGTACGGAGAGAGCCATGAGAGGGAGATGCACCGCGGGGTTCCGCAGGGGTCGGTTCTAGGACCACTCCTGTGGAACCTAGCTTATGACGCGGTGCTCCGGGTTTCCCTCCCCCACGGCACGGGTGTCATCTGCTATGCAGATGACACCCTGGTGTATGCCGTGGAGGAGAACTGGAGGAGGACCAGGCACCTCGGCGAGAACGCCCTGGACTGCGTGGTTGGGCGGATCCGCAGAATGGGTCTCCGGGTGGCGGCCGAAAAAACAGAAGCCTTATGGCTTCATAGGTCTAGGCTGCCACCCCAAGGACAAGACCTGCGGATCCGTGTCGCGGAGGCCTACGTCGAGGTCAAGCCCGTTATTAAATATCTGGGCTTGACACTCGACGGCCGCTGGCGCTTCGAGAGGCACTTCGATCTCTTGGCCCCCCGATTGGCCAGGACAGCGGCCGCCTAGGGCGGCTGCTGCCAAATATCGGGGGGCCCGATACGAATGTACGCCGCCTTTATGCGGAGGTGGTGCGGTCGATGGCCCTTTATGGGGCCCCCGTGTGGTCCCTCGCGTTACGGGACAGCCGGCATAACCGGACCCTTTTGGAAAGGGTCCGCCACCGGCTCTCCCTGAGGACCATACGGGGATACCGCAACATCTCCGCTGAGGCGGCGGGGCTCCTCGCCGTGATTCCACCCTTCCACTTGGTGGCGGCCGAGCGGGCGACCTGTTACCAGATCGCCTGCTCGGCCCGCCGACCGTATGGGGTGGAACTCACGGTCGAGGAGCGGGATGAGATCGAGGTGCGAAAGCGCCAGGCCCGGGAGGACATGATGAGCCGGTGGAAAATGGAACTGGCTCCATCGGCTCGTCCAATTGTCCGGGCCCTCTTGCCCATTTTCGATATTTGGTGCAAGAGGCGGCTGAGGCTGACTTTCCGCATCACACAGGTGCTCTCCGGCAAGGGTTGCTTTGGAGAGTTCCTGTGTGTTATAAGACGGGAACCAACCACGCAGTGTCACCACTGCGGCGAGGGGGTGGATTCGGTGCGGCACACCTTGGAGGAGTGCCCCGCGTGGGCAGTGCCGCGCCGAACCCTTCAAGCCGCGGTGGGAGGGTGGGACCTCTCGCTCGCGGCCCTGGTCGACCACATGACCGCCAGCGAGGGGTCGTGGAAGGCGGTGGCCTCCTTCTGTGAGGACGTAATGTCCCAGAAGGAGGCCGCCGAGCGGGCCCGGGAGGCAGACCCGGGCTCCGCGAGGAGGGAGCTCGCGCGGGGGCGACCCCCCCCCGTAGGCGAGGACGCGCTCCCCCCCGGGGGAGAGGCCGGGGGGAATCGCGCAAGGGGGATCGCCTCCGCGCGATGATTTGGGGCCCCATGGGGGGGCGGAGGATCGGGTGGGGAGGGCGCGGGGGGTTCGCCCCCCGCGCCAGTTCGTGCCCCCGCGAGGGGGGCGGCGGTGGGTGGGAGGTCGCGGGGAGTGTTCCCCTCCCCGCGACAGTTGATGCCCCCTCCTCAGGGGGGGCGGGGGGTTCCCCTTCGGCGCGGGGTGTTCGCACCCCGCGCCGACGTTTGTCCCCGTCCCGGGGGACGAGAGGGCGGAGGGGCCGGGGGGTGAGCTGACCCCGGCCCCGGGGGAGAAGCCCGACTTCTCCCCGGGGTGGTCGGTGACCTCGATAAGACTACAGTCTAACCGAGGCACCGGCCACCCCCGGAGTTCGGCTCCGGGGGGGGTGCGTGGGGGGTGGGGTGGGGGGAGCCGGGGCGTCCGATACGCTTTCGACGGCTCTCCCTTACCGGGAGCGGAGCCCTCGTGACCTGGCCAGGGGGGACCTTAGGGTCCCCCCCTGAGCAGAACACGGGGGCGCCGGGGGCTGCATGTGGACCGAGCTGGGGCTCGGGAAGCATGATTCGAAGGCCCCAGGGATGGGAACACCGGGCGGGTCCCTCCGCCCGGGGTTCGGTTAGAGTAGGGTGCTGGAGTTAATCCTCCCCCGGGGTTTATTGTAGCTAGGAGTGAGCCAGTTGTATACCTCGGGTGGATCCTGGCTCCTCCTACATAGCTTAGGAGGGTGTGGAGTTTTAGTGGGTTGGCCTGGGGAGGGGGGCGCCGCGCTGCGCGCGACGACCCCCACCCTAGGAGAGCCCCACATAACCCCGGTTCCTCCCCAGGGGGCCGGGGTATGCGTACTGCATTTCTCCACATTAAAAAAAAAAAAAAAAAAAAAGGTTAGGATAGGGTTAGGATAGGGTTAAGATGCAAAAGGACACGGACGAGAGGAGATACACGGACTACAAACTGTACAAAACGGAGATCAGGGAGAGAGAAGAGTGGGACAACGGTATACCAAGGGACCTGAGGAACACGGCGCTATGGTATACGGACGGGTCGAAGAAAAGGAACATGCTGACGGGGGCAGCATGGACGGACAACAAGGAGAGACACCACTACATAAGGCTAGGGATATACCCAACGGTATACCAGGCGGAGCTCCTGGCCATACAGCTATGCGCCAAGGAGATCAAGGAGAACGGGGAGAACGGAAGAAGAATAACGATTTGCACGGACAGCCAGGCGGCGATAAAAAGCCTGGCACAGATGGAATGTAGATCAAAGATCATATGGGGAACGCACGTAGCGCTCAACGAGCTAGCGCGTACAGGAAGATCGATCACGATCACATGGATACCCGGCCACTCAGGACTAGAAGGCAACGAGAAGGCGGACAGACTGGCCAATCTAGGCTCGGACTCGGCCCCGGAAGAACCACAGACCCTGATAGGGGTCGCGGACGCAAACTTCAACCTGGAAGTAAGGAGATGGGGCATGAGAGAGGCTGGGGAGAAATGGAAGAACACCCCAGGGCTGGCGCATAGCAAAGGCTTCCTGGGGGAGGACAAATGGGCAACGAAGCATGTGAAAGGAATATTACAACTGGAGAAAAAGGATCTAAGAAGAATGGTGGAAACGGTAACAGGAATAGCACCGCTTAACAAGCACTTGGCAAAAATAGGGAAGGCAGAAACGAGCACATGCTCGCTATGCGAGGAAGAAGAGGAAACACCGGAACACATAGTAAGGAATTGTGCAGCGCTGCTGCACAAAAGGAGAACCATATTGGAGGCAAATCTCATCGAGGGAGAAATCTTAGATGTGATACCATGGAAAAAGGTCAAACGCTTCATGGAAGTGGTGGACCCATGGAAATACTAAAGGCAACAAAAAAGAAGGAATAAAGGAAAAGAGGAAAGAAGGAAAAGAAAGAGAGAGGGAAAAAAGGGAGAGAAATGAGATTAAAAGAAGAACGAGAGGAAGCAGGTCAGGTGATAGGCAATGTATAGGCATTGCTCTGAGGCCACGATAGTGGCCGATGATGGACCCCGCCTGCCGAAACACCTGGTCTGTCGACACTAGGGAAAGAAAGGAAGGACGAAGGAAAAAGGATAAGAAAAGTAAAAAAGAAAAAAAAAAGAGGAAAGAAGAGAGAGGGAAGAAGAAAGGAAACAGAGACAGAGATAAGAAGGAGAAAGAGAGAAAAGTAAAGGAGGAGGAAAGAGGAGTGAAGGAAGGAAAGGAATGAGAAAAGAGAATAGAGAAAAGGAAAAAAGGAGAATGGAAAGAGGGAGGAAGAAAAAAAAAAGGAAGCGAAGTGGGAAAAAGAGAAAAAAGGAAGGAGGTAAAAGCGTGAAAGACAAAGAAAAAGAACAGAAGGAGAGAAGAAGGAAGAGAGAGAGAAAGGAAAAAAAAAACATACATACATACTAAGGAAAAACGGAAACCAAACGGAAGGAGGAAAAAGGAAAGAGAAGAGAGGAAAAGAGAAGAAAAAAAAAGAAGGGAAACGCGAGGAACAAACACGGACAAAAGGAAACAAGAGAAAAGGGCGAAACAGAGGACAGAGAAACAAAAGGGAAGAAGGAAATGGAACACAGGAAAGAAGGAAGCGGAAGAACGGGACAAAAGAAACAAGGAAACATACGCAGGAACAAGAGGAGACAATATACACAGGGACAGAGTGAAAAGGATAACCACAGGAAAACAACAACAGGGAGAACAAAGGACCAACTGACAGGAACAGGAGGGAAGGATCAACGAACAAAGAGTACAAGACAAAGTAGCAACGAACAAGGAGAAACCGAAAGAAACAAAAGGGCCAAAAGAAGACAAACAAAGCAGGAAAAGAAAGAAAGGAGCACACATGAAAGGAACGAGAACAGGGAAGGCAACAAAGGGAGAAACAAAGAAAAGAATCGGAAGAGAAAGGTAACAAAAAGGGAAAAAAAGAGGAGAACGACACAGAGTGAATCAAGAATGGGAAACATCTGGAAAACAACAAAAAAGAGAAGAAGACGCAATACAAATGGGTACGCAGAGCAAATACAGGAAACAACGAAACGAGGCAGTCACATAGGGAACAAAAAAGAAAGGAAACATACGAGGGGGAAACTAACAGGAGCCAAGAACAGGGAAATCATGCAAAGGATCAATAGAGGGAGGAAAAGAGAAAGGGATAAGAAACGGGAGAACCAGCAACGAGTCAAACTCGAAAGGAGGCAAAAGAGATAATGAAAAGAGACATCACAACGCAAGGACAGGAACCAAGGGAGAGAATCACAAGGAGCAACGGGAAGGCAACAACAAAAGGAGACAGACCAACAGGAACGGAACAACAAGGAGAAACACGAGTAGGACAAAGAGAGAAAGAAAACAAGGAGAAGGGAGACAACTTAGGAGGAACCAACACCGGGATACACCCGGAAGATGGGCAAAAAGAGACAATGAAAAGAGACATCAGAACGCAAGGACAGGAACCAAGGGAGGGAATCACAAGGAGCAACGGGAAGGCAACAACAAAAGGAGACAGACCAACAGGAACGGAACAACAAGGAGTAATAAGAACAGGATCAGTAGAGAAAGGAAACAAGGAGAAGGGAAACAACTTAGGAGGAACCAACACCGGGACATACCCGGAAGATGGGCAAAAAGAGACAATGAAAAGAGACATCATAACGCAAGGACAGGAACTAAGGGAGGGAATCACAAGGAGCAACGGAAAGGCAACAACAAAAGGTGACAGACCAACAGGAACGGAACAACAAGGAGAAACAAGAACAGGATCATAAAAGAAAGAAGCAAGGAGAAGGGAAACAACTTAGGAAGAACTAACACCGGGACACACCCGGAAGATGGGTAAAAAGAGACAATGAAAAGAGACATCACAAAGCAGAGAACAAACGCGAGGAAAGGCAAACACGAAGGGAGGGAACCACAAGGAGCAACGGGAAAGGCAAAGGAACAAAGAACGAATAATAAGGAGAAGAGAACAGGAAGCGCAAACTGGAAACCACACGACAAGGAACAACGAGTCAAAGGAAGAAACGGAGGTACATGAACAAGGATCAAGAACAAAGGATCAACAGCAACAGGAAAACTACCCCCAAGTGCAAACAACTAAGGACCATCTCACAAGGAAGCGAACAAAGGTGGAACAAAAGGGAAACGGCATAAGGAACCCCCGAAAGAGCAACAATCGAAGGCGAAGCAGCCCAACAAAGGAACAACAACAGACACTCACAGGGAAACAAACAGACAAACAGGAGACAAACCTGAATGGGTGAAGCCGGAAGGCAGCACAAGCTCGCACTTCCGCCGGACCCCGAGAGCGATGGTCACGCTCGAAATTCACCAGCCATAGAACCTAGTGCGGCTAGAGTCCCCCCCCCCCAATCCAATACGCGGCAGGCTCGGCAAGGAAGGACCGCATGGAAGCGATATTCCAGCCTCGGCAGGAATTTCGCTGAAGTCGGATCGGACCCCAAGTTGATGTGTACGCATTAGGGTGGGAAGCCTTCGAGGGCTAAGACCGTATGAACGCGATATACCGGTCTTCACTGGTATTTCGCCGAAGTCGGATCGGAGCCCGAGGGGGTCGAACACATAGTACACAAATTCATCCCAACGATCGTAAAGGCGCGGCCCCCTTGCTCTTGAAACACCCGTAGAAGCGTAGAGTAGCCTATCCTAATCCAGGGTGGGAGTGGGTAAGTCCCGGACAGCCGGGATAGACTAGGGAAAGGGAAGTAAGACTCGCAGGCGCACGACATGGTTCTATGGTGAAGAGGGGGGGCCAACTGGGCAGGTGTGGCGAACCTGCATGATCCGAGGGTGAGCACGGCCCGACGTACGCTCCGAGCCGTAAAACGCTCAAAAATCCATATACGCTAGGTAGAATGGCCGACTCACCGATGACGATCGCTTCCCTGATTAGTAGACCGACCGCTCTGAAAGTTGCCCGGGCTATAAAAAGCAGAGCGGCGGTCGAACGCAGTGGTATTTGCAACCCTACGGGGCCGAGAGCCGGTCGCCATATGAAACTGACTATGCTGTCGGTGTGCGATCGGGAGAGGGGAGGTGCCTGGCGGCACCACCCCCTCTCCCGCAAGGACAGGTAGGAGTGCCGATCACTTCTGCCCCGGCTGAATTTACTACTACTACTACTACTAGGATAGGGTTAGGATAGGGTTAGGATAGGGTTAGGAAGGGGCGCAGTGGCTCAGTGGGTAGAGCGCGCGCCTACGGACCCCGTGGTCGCGGGTTCGATCCCCGACGCGGCACCTCTGGAAATACTCCATGTGCTCTATAAACTGTGGTGCCCCCAGGTGGTTCGGAACCCACCTTTATAAAAACTGTAGGTCCCGTTGCGATGCGACGTAAAAAAAAAAACGGAACAACAAACCTCTAAGGGAAAGGTCAGATGGACGGAGCTATTTGCTGAACATCGACCGGACCCGGGGATGATGGTCACATCCAAACAATCAGTCATTATTCCGAGAATGTGTCAAGCCCACCCAATGAGGCGGGAGCACGATGGAACTGATATCTATGCTCCGAAGGAGAAAGATTTCGGCGAAGTTGGAGCGACCGACCTCCGTCACCCCATCGCGTTTAGTAGGACGGCAAGTGATGACCGAATGGAGGTGATGTTCCCGCGCGAGCGGGAATTTCGCCGAAGTCGGATCGGATCCCAAGTTTGCAATATATGTACAGACATATACTAGAATCACCCCCACGAAACTCTCGCGATCGCGTCCATTGTTCTTTGCAAAGCCCGTAGAGTCACAGCTTAGCCTATCCTAACCTTGGGGAGGGAGTGGGTAAGTCGCTGGATAGCAGCGACAGAGTAGGGACGGGATTCGAACTTGACACATTCAACCAAGGAATATGGCGAAGGTGGGGGGAGCCAAAACACGGGCAGGCGAGGCACCCTGCAGGTCCGAAGGTGAGAGGGTCCGACGTTCACTCCGAGCCTTAAAACCGCTCAAAAATCCGAAAACTAGGTAGCATGGCCCTTCTCATCGATGACGACCGGACCCATCATAGTAAGTCGCAGACTCCGAAAATGGCCCGGGCCGAATAAAACGGAGGAACGGCGGAACGATGGGAAATCTGCAACCCCTAGTGGGTCGAGCTGCCGGCAGCGCCGATTATGATACTGGTGTATACCGGTGTGCCTTAAGGAAGTGAGGGGCGGACGATCCGCTACTCCTCCCCGGCAATGTAATTACTACTACTACTACTACTAGGATAGGGTTAGGATAGGGTTAGGATAGGGTTAGGATAGGGTTAGGATGGGGACTGAGGCCATGTGGCGCTGACAATGCTGACTCTGAACCATTGTCGGTTTCGTCATCTCTATTTGAGGTGGTCACATGGCTAAAATCCTCTCACTCCACCTCCTCGTGGTGGTCCCTGGGCACCCACTTCGGTGGGTGGCGAACGGAGTGAGGGGTGCAGGGGGTTCCGGGTTGTTGCGTGCCTTTTCTTCTCTTCCTCTTCTTCTCTTCCTTCTCTTCTCTTCTTCTTTCTACCCTACTTCATACTTACCGTGCTTTATACTTACCTCGTTTACTTACCGTGTTCTTACATATAGTGTTTTACCACCTTTTTACAGTCTTACCGGGTATCACATACTTACCATTCTTCTATATACGTACCTTTCTTACCGTTCTTTTATATATTTACTTTTCTTATTAGTTACTTACCTTTTTGCTTACCTACCTTCCTTTGTACTTCAATTACCTACCTCTACATCTATATACTTACCTCCTCTTTATCCGTTACGTATCTTTATTCTTTTCTACTTACCTTTTATTTACCTATCTTCCTTTCTTCTTCAAGTACCTTTTTGTTTACCTACCTTCCTTTCTTCTTCAATACCTACCTATATACTTACTTTTATTCATTTCTACCTACCTGTTGATATACTTACCGCTTAATTTTATTTTATTTTTACGTGGTGTTCATTCGGTCTTCCTTCTCTTTTCTTCCTGCTCGCCTCTAATTTGGTCCCCCGTCGGGTGGTGCTTTATTATACTGATCTACGCAAGTTATTGGGAGTTTCTTCGGTGAGATACGAGGTCCCTGACTAGCACTTTTTTACTGTGCGTCAACCTATGGTCGGTCTGCACAGGAGGCAGGGATCCTGAGTCTCACCCTGCTTCGGACGAATGCTGGCTAGCGGCAAGTCAGTGTCCGAAGCTCATACCGTAACCGGCAGATTACTCTGCCGGAACGGGGGTGCTTGCCTTGATTGGCCGGCCCGCGAGGATGGTCAACCTCTTTAAAAAACTTGACCCCTCAATTCCCCAAGTTGCTGGCGCGCGACGAAGAGGGCACCAGGGGTGAGCCGATGGGTGAATTCGGCTGCTAGCGTCGCCCCTGCTTGTGCGGGCGTGGGTGGATATTCTTTATCCTCTCACGCCCGCACAGACAGGAAGGTGGGTGGGTTATCATCACTCTGGGGCACCGGCCCACACCCCAGTAGTAAGTAGGGCTTCCCCGTCCCTCCTTCGCCGGGGGGACTTAAAGAGGCATGGCGGCTCTGCCTGGGGCGACTTTTATTTCCGACCTGACTCGTGGGACCAATTATGAGTGTACCAATTAATAAAACAAATATAAAAGAAAAAAGTAAAAATCCAAAAAAAATAGTAATAATTCCAAGGGTTCTCAGATCGATATCATCAAAAAAGATGTTAAAGACTTACCTGCTAAAACTGATGGTGACAACAGCCTGGTTGAGATATCTGACCCTGATGATACTCCATTGATTGTCGTGGGAGCCGCTGCGTCTCCTGTCAATGTTGCTGCTGTGGGCAATATGCCCCTCACATCGACACCTTATAAGCCTGTGTTGGGGCCGTGTCTTTCAGACCCTGCTCCGTTTTTTACGCCCAGCAAGACCTTAGTTAGGAGTCCACCTACCGCTAAGAATTCTGCTCAAACAAAGACTCTAGTTAAACCAACCATAGTTATGGAAACAGAATGGAATGTGCATAAACTCTTAGCCTCTAAAATTAATGTTACTAAAACATACGCAACCAGACCCAGGTCACGATCCGATTCTGAAGCTCCTGTTCTCATGACCGAAGTTAAGGATGAGCAGGAAACGTTATATTTTGACTTTGAACAAGAAATTGAGCAAGAACAGGCACATAATCTGTCCCCAGAACAGAAAAAAAAGAGGAAGAGAGAATCTGGCAGGGCTGTGTACGTAGAAGATGACGCTGTCAAGTCTCATGCATGTGAACTGGCTGCGTCTCTTAAAAACCTAACAGACTTGGTTAAGGGCCGTGACGAAGTTAGGCTCGAAATAAAGACCGCGATAACTAAATCTATTGTATACTTTAACGAAATGCAGAGAGCACTGCATATAGCGTCTCGCAATACTTACAGTAGAGACCGCTCCCTTAGTGGAAACAGGCTATCTCGTCGGTCTTCTTCTGCTGGATCTTCGTCAATGACGGATATGTCCAAATTTGTTGGCCCACACCTTGGATTGGGTGATCTGAAACAGAAAAAAGATATTAGTAAAAGTATACAAACACAAACCATTAATACTTACCCTCGTGCTGATGTCTCCTCCAAAGTTGATGTCGGTATCCAGACAGACGATGACCTGAAAAAAAAAGAAAAAAATATAGTTAATATCATGGATATGTATAATAGTGTACCTACCTGTACCAGGGATATGGGTACTCAGACCGGTAACCCAGACGAAGTTGATGACGGTGATGCAGAAACCTGGAAAAAGAACATAGATAAATTAGACTACGGGTACTTTAACCTAATGATGAACAAGAAATGGAATAATAATATTTACAAACGTACCGTTTTAGATAACAAAAATATACTTGCCCTTAAAGATACTGATCTAGTGTGTTTTACACCAGTAGACCTTAATGTGGAGAAGGGTGTCTGCAAAGCCATCCTCGATAGTCATCACGGGGCAGATGACATGAGATCGCAAGTCCCTGTTATTGGATCGGTTCTCGACGTCGTGGTCGCTACTTGTTTCTCTGGTAACAGCACAAATCCTGTCGTCCCCAAAATAATAAAAGAAAAACATATATATCACGTATGTGATAGACCTAAAGATGGAGACGATGTTGAACATGAGACTCTTTTTAAATCGTTAGGGGTGCTCAGGGGTCTTGTGGTAGAAAGCCAGAGGCCTAACTTAGCTGTTTATTGTAATGAGAATATGGATCTCATAGTGCTAAGGAAGATGTTCGAAATGGTGTTTTGCAACACTTCGGTCAATATCAGCATCCACGCTAAATTTATCAAAGATAGGCCTAGAAAACAAAGAACTGGTGTCGAAATGGTTTTTATTAACGACGTTACAAGGTCCTACGCAGACACCCTAAAGGACCTTAAAAGTAAAATTAACATTGAGAAGGAGGGCTTTAATATAGCCGGTGTTAAATCCGGTAGAAACGGTGAGGTCATGGTTGCCGTTAAGGGGGATGTAACCGAAGCTAATAATTTTAGTTCGCTTGTAAATAGTAGAGTCCTTGGTGCAAAGGCTATGGTAGGTGCCAGAGCGGCCCCTAAGAAAGTTCTCCATTTAAAACAAATGGATGGAGATACAACGACTGATGAAATTATAAAAGCCATACTTACCTCTGTGCCTGATGCAACGGAAGAAGACTTCGATATTAAGGCTCTTCGTCCCTCTTTTGCGGGAAGACAAAATGCGACGGTGATTGCCACCACTAAGGTCGCGGACAAACTTCTATCCCTCAGACCATTCAGAGTTGGTTGGGGGCCCTGCAGGGTCAGCGAACGAGTCAACTTGACGCAGTGTTTCCGTTGCAGAGAGTTTGGCCATCTAGCTGCGGAATGCGTAGGCGAAGATAGATCTAAGCTATGTAGAAATTGTGGCGAAGGCGTGCACACGACTCCTGAGTGTACAAATAAAATGAGGTGTATAATTTGCAAAGTTGAAGGTCACAGAGACGGAGGTCTCAGGTGTCCTGCCTATAGGAAGGCGCTGGAAGAAGCTAAGTATCGTGACCGGAGAAAAAGAAATGAAGTTCCGGCTAATAAAGAAATAAAGACTAAACCCAAAATTGTTCCTCTTAAAACCGTAGAGACTCCTAAAGGAGAAGATGATAGGATGAAGAATCCTACAGTAAAAGAACCAAGTCCTGATACTCCAGACGAATTACCTAACGAAGCTAACACATTTCAAGTAGTTAATTCTAGGAAGAAACCTAGAAGTAAAAAGACTTCTTCCGGAGATTCAGACAATGGATAATAAGGACTCTAATACTGTGATACCTTTGTCTGGATCCCATGGTACTGCTCCAGTGCCCGCTGCTATGGGTAATAATAATTTAGAAATTAGTCTAGATTCTGTAAATAGTCGTACATATGTAAATAGTAATAATAATAATCATAATAATACTTATCTTTATCCTGATGCGGAGGCTGGTTCCATTATCCTCGAGGATACCGCTATCACAAATGGTACTGGTTGCCCTATAATCAGCTGTAACACAAAAACTGATAAACTAGTAGATATAATTAAAAGCATAAGGGTTATACACTTACCTAATCACAACACCCCCAACATACGCAATAGTATACATTTACCTGATATATACTTACCTGATTTATACTTACCAGAGTTGTACTTATCTGTCGATGAAAATCCTGCAAATTTACGTCGTACCTACCTTGGAGCGTCCTCTTCTGATGGTCCTGGGTTGGTCCTTCCTGGGGCTGATCCTGGCTGGTCTGCTGAACCTGAAAAACAAAAAATAATCATTGATGAAAATCCTGCAAATAAATGTCATACCTACCTTGGAGTGTCCTCTTCCGATGATCCTGGGGTGGTCCTTCCTAGGGCTGATCCTGGCTGGTCTGCTGAACCTGAAAAACAAAAAATAATTGTCGATGAAAATCCTGCAAATAAATGTCATACCTACCTTGGAGTGTCCGCTTCTGATGATCCTGGGGTGGTCCTCCCTGGGGCTGATCCTGGCTGGTCTGTTGAACCTGAAAAACAAAAAATAATTAGTAACAGAAATAATAATCTAGCAATACTGCAAATAAATCTAAATAGATGTAGAGTGGCTCAAGAACTCCTTATCCAAGTTGCTACTGAGAAGAAGGTAGATGTTGTAGTGATCTCTGAACCATGGACACCTATGCCTGGCTGGTTCAACGATGGCCATAAAAACGCCTCCATTTGGATCCCTAAGGAGCAAATAAATAAATTTAGCAGTATAAAAAACCTGTATAACAACAAAGGCATTGTGGCCATTAAATTGGGAAAAATTACACTTATCAGCTGTTATTTTTCTCCTAATTGTACCATTGCTGAATATGAGGAGTCTGTTACCGATTTGAGTAACTTTATCGGTACTGTTAATACAGGACGATGTATTGTCGCTGGCGACTTTAATGCAAAGTCCCCGGCCTGGGGGTCTAATAAAACGGATTTACATGGTCGTAGTGTCCTTGAAATGGTTAACTTCTGTAATTTGGCTCCCATAATCAGTAATGGTACCCATACATTTGAAAGAAATGGTCGGAAGTCTACCATTGACATCATGTTGGTAGGCCAGGAATTGACAGACAGAGTTATCACTAGTGTGGTCCTTGATGATTACTCTGCCTCAGATCATAGATATTTGCTCCATGTACTACGATTTGAACCGAACTCCGTCAAGACCTGCAGAGTAAAAAATATCAAAAAGCTTAACAGTACTAAATTTAGAGATCGATATATGAGCCTGTGTCGGATCGCTGATCCGATGAAAATCGAGAGCAGCGAGGACATAGACTCATATATCGATATCATCGAACACATATTTAATGGTACTTGCCATAGTGATCATCCTGCCCTGGCATACAAAAAAGCTGCTTGGTGGTGGAACTCTGACCTAGCTGTTCTGAGAAGAAACACCATTGCAGCTCGTCGAGGGCTTCAGCGGGCCAAAACTAAAAAGAAAAATGCATTTATTATTGAGAGCAAAAACAAAGAATATAAGGACGCTAAGAGAAAACTTAAATATGGTATTGCTAAGGCCAAGAATGATTCTTGGGATAAGATGATTAATCAGGTTGATAATGATATTTGGGGTAAGCCCTATAAATGGGCCTGCAGAACCATTGCAGGGTGTAAACCGCCTGCTTCCCTTACAGATAAGGAAACAAGGGACATTATCGAATCCCTATTTCTTACTAGGCCGGATGCTTCCTCCATTCATCCCATCAACTATGTCTGGTCCGGGTTTTATGACAAGGGTGACAATGACTTTGAGGAAAGCGAAATCATCGAGGCTATTGGCAAAATTAAGAAAAAATCTCCTGGTCTTGATGGTCTCCCCTCGGAGGCCATTAAGTTACTAGGAGAAATAGCATGTAACCACCTTACTCACCTTATCAACACTTGTTACCGCAGTGGGTACTTTCCCAACAAATGGAAGAGTGGAAGACTGGTGCTTATCCCGAAGAAGCCTGGTCCGGATGGCAGGATTGGATGGCGTCCCCTGTGCATACTGTCCAATTTTGCAAAACTCTTTGAATACTGCCTGAAAAAAAGAGTCCTAGCTAAGATTGATTTTGCCGAAAATCAATATGGCTTCTGTCGGGGCAGAAGTACTGTGGATGCCATTTCGGGTGTTATGTCAAAATGGAATTCCACAAAAAAGAGGGGACACCATTGCGTCATGGTTGCCCTTGACGTTAAAAACGCTTTTAATACTTTGAATTGGAGTTATACCTTGAAGGCGTTGTCCCTCAGAAAGCTTCCTACTTGCCTGTTCAACATTTTCAAAGATTACCTGAAAAACAGATCCATCGTGTGCCCCTTGGACGATAATTCTACCAGTGTGATAGAGGTGTTCGCCGGCGTCCCACAGGGGTCCGTTTTAGGTCCCCTGTTGTGGAACGTTCATTATGATAGCTTGTTAAAAAGTAAGTTACCGATTGGTGCCTCCTTGTTTGGGTTCGCGGATGACGTGGCTCTCTTGGTCTCTGCTGCCGACCTTGATCTATTGTCCAGACGGTCCTCCGAGGCCTTATCTGTCTTAAACATTTGGTTCAATAAAAACGGCCTATCCTTAGCTCTGGAAAAAACTGAGATGGTCCTGTTGACTGGGAGGAAGACCCCTCGTGGTCTCACCATTAACTTTGGCGACCTTCCCTTGTCCTCCAGCAAGCAAGTGAAGTACCTGGGTGTCATGATGGAGGGAAACCAGTCTTTCTACTCCCACGTAAAGTATTCTGTTGATAAGGCAGCCAAGGTTGCGGGCGTGCTCGCAAGAATCATGCCTAATTGTGGGGGTGGGTCCTTCCACTCAAGGGCTCTCTACTACAGAGTGGTAGAGTCGGTCGTTATGTATGCCTCTCCTGTCTGGGGCATCGCTGTCAAAAATGAGTCAGTTCTCAAAATGTTGAACGGTCTTCAGAAATGTGCCCTTGCAAAGGTCATCAGGGCCTATAAGACGACCTCTCTAGATGCTCTATGCGTATTGTCCGGATTTCCCCCGATTTCCTTGCTGGTTGAGGAAAGGGTGCGGATATACTCCAGATCCTGTATACTAGACCGGAGTTCTGAAGAAAAAATTAAAAAAGATGTAGCAGTCATTAAAAAAGAAGAGAGGGCGCTGACCCTTTCGAAGTGGCAGACTAGTTGGGAGCAGGCCAAGTATGGCAGAAAAACTTATCTCTTAATACCTGATATTTTGGACTGGTTGGGCTGGGGTCCAGAGGTTTTGGACTTCCACGTGGTCCAGGTAATCACTGGCCATGGCTGCTTTGCCAATTACCTTCATGAAATTGGCAAAATGCAGCAGAAACTGTGTTTCATTTGTAAAGCTTCGAATGATAGTCCTCAACACACACTGTTAGAGTGTAGTGGATGGCAGTCCGAAAGAGAACTGTTTAATAGAGACAACGAGACACTTACCTGGGAAAACATTATGGATTTCCTGAGGGATAGTGTCAAACGTGTTAAAATTAAAAAGTATATACGAGAGATTATGTCTGCTAAAGAGAAAATCGAGAGAGACATTCAGCGCGCGGACAGGAGACTGAGGTTAGAGGCAATTAATACAGCTAAAAGAGGCCGGGGTAAAGTCAAGAAAAAGACCTAGTGTTTTTATGGGTTCCCTTATCTATTTTCTTTATTGTTTATTTTAATTTTAATTTTAATTTTAATTTGAATTTTAATTTTAATTTTAATTTTGATTTAAATTTTAATTTTAATTTTAATTTTAATTTTGATTTTAATTTTAATTTTAATTTTAACTTTAAATGTTTTTGCTTTTTATTCATTTTGTTTACTTATTTTATTTATTTATTTATATTTATATTTATTATTACTTTTCATGTAGGCAGTTATTATGTATGTATATATTTTATGTTGAGTCAGTTCTAGTCATTTTACCCTATTTTTACCCTTGAATTGTATATTGCTATAAGATTCCGTGTATATGTTGTTTTACTTATCTATTATCATAAGACCGAGTTTCTTGTATATAGACCAGTTAGTTGTATATAGACTCTCATTTAACGAGCTTAGACTGAGTAAATTGTATATATATGCTCCCTATTCCGTGCAGTAATGCCTTTATGGCAATCCCGCGAATTATATAGGGCAGTAAAAGACCGAGACTGAAGAAGGAGGTAGGGTTTAGCGTGGCCGCCAACATCTGGTCCCATATGTTCCCCCCTAGTTAAAAAAAAAAAAAAAAAAAAAAAAAGGATAGGGTTAGGATAGGGTTAGGGGCGAACGCAAAATGGCGGACGTCCAATAGAGCCTCGCCCGAGCGGAATACAAGTCCGAAGGGGTGGACACGCGTAGCATAGAATTGAATCAACATCGGAACAACCGATATTAACAATAACGTCATTGCATGCACGCAAAGCCTCACCCACGAGAGACAAAGTATAAAGCATCGGGCCGCGATCGCGACCAGGGAAAAGTATATCGTAGTAACAAATAGCAAGCACGCAGACGGGACACAAGTTGAAAATCACAACTAAAGTGAACCGGCATGCGTGCTAAGCTACAAGATAACAGTTAAGAGCAAGGCCGCGATGCAACAATCACCCCTAAGGTGAATGAAAAATCCTCCTCTCAATTGAATATTTCAGACTCAACGCGAAATAAATCACGCGGCGTACCCCCTACGCGTAAACAATCCTGCGTAGTCCGCTCGCCCGCTTCGCGAGCTCGCGGTCAAACGAACAATTAGAATAATACAGAGCAACGTTGCACGATATTGTTTATAAATAATTAGCATTTGCAAAATCACGCGTCAGACTGCAAATTGAACACAAGTACACGAATCGCCAGTAAATTCACGTTGCATTAATCACCCTTAAGGTGAATGAAAAATTTTTTTCTTTTCAATTGAAAATCTCAGATTCACTGTCAACAACAAGCAGTGCATACGTAGAATCAACCGCGCACTGAACTTCTTACGCGTAAACAGTCCTGCGTAGTCCGCTCGCTCGCTCCGCGAGCTCGCGGTTAAACGAATAGTTATAAATAATACAGAGCAACGTTGCACGATATTGTTTATAAACAATTAGCTTTTGCAAAATCACGCGTCAGACTGCAAATCGAATACAATTATACGAATCACTAGTAAATCCGCGTTGCATTAATCACCCTTAAGGTGAATGAAAAATTTTTCTTTTCAATTGAAAATCTCAGATTCACTGTTAACAACAAGCAGTGCATACGTAGAATCAACCGCGCATTGAACTTCTTACGCGTAAACAGTCGTGCGTAGTCCGCTCGCCCGCTTCGCGAGCTCGCGGTTAAACGAATAGTCATAAATAATACAGAGCAACGTTGCACGATATTGTTTACAAACAATTAGCTTTTGCAAAATCACGCGTCAGACTGCAAATCGAATACAATTATACGAATCACTAGTAAATCCGCGTTGCATTAATCACCCTTAAGGTGAATGAAAAATTTTTCTTTTCAATTGAAAATCTCAGATTCACTGTTAACAACAAGCAGTGCATACGTAGAATCAACCGCGCATTGAACTTCTTACGCGTAAAACAGTCTTGCGTAGTCCGCTCGCTACCCGGGAGGTAACACCAAGCCCCCAATCCAACCATACACACACACACAAACACACACACACACACACAGCAGAAACACAACCTGATAAAACAGAAAGGAAAAGGGAAAGAACAAAATGGGTAATCATACACCCCAAGCAAGGAAGCAGGAACGGAAAGCGGTGCAGTAACACCAAAGGAATCCAAAAACGGAAACCCCCACACCCAGCCAAACCCCAGAGACCCCGACCCTATCCTAACCCCCCTATCCAAACACACCATCCAAAAAGGAACAAAGATCCTTCAAATCACCCACACACTAAATATGTTACAGAAAACAGAATGGAATTCAGAAGGATCCAATTAAACGAGGAGGTCCAAATCGTGGAGCGGAAGGATAAGGAGAAGGAGGTCAAAGGAAAGGCACCAAAGCCAACCAAGAGCGTCAGCAACAAAGACGCGGGCGAGGGCAGCAGCGGTGGCCGGCTGAAAATCCAGAAGGAGCAACCAGCAGCCACAGGGACCACGAGCACAACAGGAGAAGGAGGAGAGAACAAGGGACACGGAAGAAGACAGGAGGAAGCGGATCCAATGGATCCCATGACGACGGTCATCGTCAAAGTAGGATACCCGGAGAAGGGTACGGACATGTTACGCGACGAAGTTACGGCCATGTGGGCCAGTGTAACGGAGTACGCGTTACATAAAAGGCGACCGATAAGGTTTAAGAGGTGGGGATTAAAAGCGGGAGGGGTCTTAATGACCGCTAGAGACGATCAGGCGATTGGAAACCTGAAAATAGCCCTAAGAGAATTAGACTTTGATTTTGCACCCAAGAAACTAACAACCATTGGGGTAGATAAACTCAACATCACGATTCGGGCAACTCTATACGTGAGCAATAAACTCCTAAAATTCGAGACAATAATAGGTCACATTGACTGGGATTACAAGCAGTTGGCAGCCACAAGTTGGCAATTAAAGAGAAAAGAGAGAATGACCGAAAAAGGTAAAGAGTTCACGATAGAGATGCCCGAAAACGACCACAACTACATCAAAAGTAAAGGGGGGAAGATAAGCATCATGGGAGGGGCAATTAACTTAACGTTCACGAAAAAGTCGTAAATGCGCCCACCATACCCCCCAATAGATATAGGTAAATAAATAAACAAATAAATACATTTAACCCAACCCCAAACGTAATGTCACCTCCTAGGTTAGAATTAGAATACATATAAGGTAGATATCACAGCGATTAATAACAACAATATAACAATGTTAACCACAAAAAGAAAGAAAAATAAAGAATGTTCATTTACATCGAAACTTAGACGCAAGCAAGAAATTACTAACCCTCCCAAATAGTAGTAGTAATAATAATAATTATAGTAGTAATAAAAAGCAGACAACCCTCTCCAACCGCACGGGAAAAGAACGAGGCAAAAACAGGACTAAGGCAAAAGGAATAAAAAAAAAAAGGAACGAGAAACGGAACGTCGCACAAGACGCACACAAACACACACACCATACAGACACCCGCCCAAACAGGACAAGCAGCGCGAACACCGACCCTCAGAACGCGCATCCCCCCTCACAAACGATCGAGACAGACAAACCCCCCCGACGAACAACGATCGACCGACCACAAACCCCACCCACCAACCAACGCCCAACACCCACCGGCGCGTAACACAATACCTCACACGACGTAGACACCCCGAAGGCGAACCACCCGAAGAACATACACGCACACACACCTAAGTCTACGCCCCTCCACAGAAAAGGGAACGATCACACAAATCGGTACACGAATAAAGATAGAGCAGGAAAGAGAGAGAGAGGAAATAAAATAAAATAAAATAGAAGACCCTCACTCCCCTAGTCCCCAATCATCCCCTCACAGGACACCACCACAGCAGAGCCGCAAAATACCAACCACAACGAAAGGTAGGTGCAAGCCACATAAAATAACCACGGAAGAGCGGCCCGCACGGCAACGACCCAAGCCACCGAAAATCACGGCCCGATAAAGGAAAAGAGAAAAAAAAAAGAAATTCTCTTAGGATAGGGTTAAAACACGAGTAGAGTCAACACCGTCCGAACCTCACCAATCACAGGTCCCCACAATTGGCAAACGGGCACACCCCTAATTAACAGAGCGACATACGACGCAAATCAGCAACCGAATAAGATAGGAAATAACGCGCTAGCGGGAATTAATATCACCGAACAACCGAATCAGAATCGCAGAAGCCCCAGTCAACGAGTAAGCAAGCCCCCAACAACAACAATAAAGCGAACCGACCCCCCGAACCGCACTCACAGACCATCCGTAGGTCAAAATAGTAACGCGTACACCAGCCAAACCCCCCCTCATGCGTCACCAGGATCATCCACCCACGGGCACCGCACCTAACACACGCCAAAGCGAAAGCGGAAAAAAGAAACGAGAAATAAAGGGGAGCCCAACACCTCCCCACAAAGGTCACACAACCGAAGGGAAGGGAAAAAAAGGGGAAAGAAAAGGAGAAAAAAGAGTAGTGTAAAACACCCACACCCTATCCTACGACACAAACACCCAAAAAAAAAAAAAAAACCCAGCACCGCTCACCACAAATAAAGAATCAAAGGTATGAGCATCCCCATCCCACAAAAACTCCCCACCCCCATCCCCCGCGCCAATTAACTATGTCTTTCACAGGTTGATTACACAGCCACACCGCTGAGCAGTGAAGCAGACAACGCGACACAAGAAGGCGACACACAAAAACCCCCACGCCAACGGGTAAAGCAACAGCAACCCTAAACCAACGGGTAGCCGAGCTAAGCAATCCTCGGCCTGCGCGAGCACAAACAGACAAGCAGATAACCAGTCAAACCACGCAAAAAAAAAAAAAAACCCAAGAAAGGAACACAAAAAAGGAATTAAAAAAGGAGCTAAAAAGGAGTAAAAAAAGGAACAAAAAAGGAACCACAGAAAGGAAAAAAAAAGGGGGAAAGGAAAAAGGGAAGAAAAAAGAGAGAAAGAAAGAAAAAAAAAAAAAATGAAGATAATTCAGGTGAACCTTCACCACGCGGCCGGGGCAGCAGCCTTACTGGCCAAAAAGTTCAGCGAGGAAGCATTCGATGTGGCACTGATCCAGGAACCCTGGGTCAGTCGTAAAGGTATAAGAGGCATGAACGGGATTGGAACCATCCACTCGAACAAAGTAAACGAGGAAACGAGAACCTGCGTGATAACGAGAAGGAACGTAACGGGTACCTTGATGACCCAATTCACGGATAATTCGATCACAACCGTATCGATACAAGTAGGAAAAGGGAACGAATTCAAGGAAATACTAGTAGTATCACTGTATCTACATCACGAAGGAAGGGACATCCCAGGCAGGAAATGCGCGGAAATGGTAGAATGGGCAAACAGGAACGACGTCCCTGTGATAATAGGGATGGACGCGAACGCCAGAAACAGGCATTGGGGAAGCACGGACACCAACCGAAGAGGAGTGATCCTCATGGACTACATAGTAAACGCGGGGCTGCACATAGCCAACTACGGAAACAGACCGACGTACGTCACAAAGAACAGGAAAGAGGTTCTGGACATAACCATATGTTCAGAATCGATAATAGACAAATTTTACAAATGGAAAGTACTGGACGAGATTAACGGCTCGGACCACAACTCGATAGAGTACAGACTAAGATGGGACTGCCAAACGGAAACAGAGGAAAGAAGGAGTGTGAACAACACAGATTGGGACAAATTCAAGGCATTAAACAGGGAATCGGTAAAAACACTGGTAGGAAAATACGGAAACGCAGCGGAGATAGACGCGTATGCGGAAAGCATAGCGACAACGATAAGAACAAACTGGGAAGACGCGACGGAGGCAACTCCGACGACAGGAAGAAGGAAAGTAAGATGGTGGAACAAGAAACTAGAAAAGAAGAAGGAAACGGTAAAAATCTGCAAGCAAAGATGGAGGAGGGCCAAACCAAGGAACAAGGCCAAGAAATGGGCAGCCTACAAAAAGGAATGCAAAAACTTTAGATACGAGATAATGAAAAGTAGAAGGGAATGCTGGAAGAAATTCACCAAGTCGATCGAGAAAACCTCGATAGCGGCCAGAATCACGCAGACTCTGCTGAAATGCGGAGGCGCCAATATGGGAGCAATAAGAAAGGGAAACACCCTACTACACAGGAACGACGAAATAATGGAGCAACTGCTGGAGACCCACTTCCCCGGGTTCACCAGAGACACGGGAGGGGCCGAAGCCGCCGAGGAAGAGGGGAACAACGGAACCACCAACAACAACAACAACAACGAGGTACAACCGAACTGGAGGCTGGCGAATCAAATCGCCAACCCCAGCAGGGTTAAATGGGCCCTGTCGGTCTTCAGCCCGGACAAGGCTCCCGGGCTGGACAAACTGAGCCCGCGAATCATAAGCAGATCGCAAAACCAATATGGACAGGCCATAACTAACCTGATAAAGGCAAGCATCGCTACGGGGCACATCCCGGAAGCGTGGACGGTAACAAAGGTAGTATTCCTACCAAAACCTGGAAAAACGGATCTGACGGTACCAAAGGCATACCGACCGATATGCCTGACATCGTTTCTGCTGAAAACAGCAGAAAAACTGATAGACAGGCATCTCAAATGCACCACGCTGAAGGAAAGGGAACTGTTCGAAGGGCAACACGCCTATAGAACAGGACACTCAACGGAAGTCGCCCTACACAGGGTGTTGAACGAAGCCGAAAAGGCACGGGTAAACAAGGAATACGCCATGGCATGCTTCATGGACATCGAGGGGGCATTCAACATGACCCCGATCGATGCCATGGAACAAGCGATGGAAGACTTCAACGTGGAACCAAACATCAGGGCATGGATAATGAACATGCTGGAGAACCGGAGAATCAAGGCGTACAGAGGGGACGCAGAGGTAGAAGGCAAGGTAAAAAGGGGCACCCCACAGGGGGGAATACTCTCCCCGCTGCTGTGGTGCATGGCGCTGGACTCGCTCCTACGCGCACTAGAGGAAACAGGAGCCACGATAGTAGCCTACGCCGACGACGTGGCTATCGTGAGCAGAGACAAGGACAGACGGAAATGCGTGGAAACGATACAAACGGCACTGAATATAACGGAAGTCTGGTGCGAAACGGTAGGACTGTCGGTTAACCCCGAGAAAACAGAGGTAATGGAATTCACCAGGACGACCCTGTACCCGGTGGACAGCGGACTGTGCTACAAGGGCACGCCGTTGCAACTAAAAGAGAAGGTAAAGTATCTGGGAATAACCATAAACAGGAAACTGATGTGGAGACCACACATCAAAGGCAAGGTAGACGCGGCAAAAGGGAATATAATGATGCTAAGCAGAGCAGTAGGCGCAACCTGGGGACTGACACCGTATATCCTGAGATGGATCTACAAGGCGATCGTGGTGCCGAGGGTAACGTACGGAGCGGCAATCTGGTGGAAAGGAACGGACCTGGCGACGGTCAAGGGCTGGCTGGACAGAATGCAAGGAATGGCGAACAGGAGAATTCTGGGATGCGTGGGAAACACACCGAACAAGACCATGGAAATTCTAGCGGACACACAACCGCTAGACATAAGGATAAAGGAAATAGCGCTGAAAACAGCCTACAGACTGATATGCTGGAAAAAATGGGAGGACCTGGGCTACGGCCACTCGAACATCATCGAGTACATAGGAAAACGGGACAACAGGGAACTCATCACCCTGAGCCAGCTACCTAAGGACACGGACGAGAGAAGATACCTGGACAGCAAGCTGTACAAAACGGAGATAAGGGAAAGGGACGACTGGAAGAAAGGAATACCGAGGGACCTGAAGGAAACGGCACTCTGGTACACAGATGGATCGAGGAAGAACGAGCTGACAGGCGCAGCTTGGACGAACAACAGGGACAGACACTTTTATGTCAAACTCGGAGAACACCCCACGGTGTATCAGGCGGAACTGCTGGCCATAAAGTTATGCGCCCTAGAAATCATAAACAAAGGGGAAGACAAAAGAGAAATCACGATCTGCACAGACAGCCAAGCGGCCATCAAAAGCCTGCAACAGCTGGAATGCAGATCCAGACTGCTATGGGAGGCACACGACACGCTAAATCAGCTGGTCAAAAAGGGAAAAACGGTAAGGATAACCTGGATACCAGGTCACTCGGGACTGGAGGGAAACGAGAAAGCGGACGAACTGGCCAACAAAGGATCAGACTCGCCTCCGGAGGAACCACAACAGTGGGCTGGCCTGCCAGACGCCAATTACAACCTCCTGGTAAGAAGGTGGGCGGAGGAAAGATCGGCGGAAAAATGGAGGACATCCACAGGGCTGGAACACAGCAAAAGGTTCCTGGGGGTGGACGAATGGCCGGCCAAAAGGGTCAGGGGCATCATCGACCTAAACAGGAAGGATCTGAGAAGAATGGTAGAGACGGTCACGGGTATATGCCCGCTGAACAAACACCTCGCGAAACTGGGAAGAGCAGACACGAGCGTATGCTCGCTATGCAACGATAAGGAAGAAACCCCCGAGCACATAGTCACGGAATGCGAGGCAATAACGAGGAAAAGAAGGGCAATTCTGGAAGACAGTACTATCGAGGGCGACGTACTAAAAACGGTAGAATGGAAGAAACTGAAACGGTTCATGGAGGAAATAGATCCATGGAAAGAATAGCGAAAAAGAAAAAAAAGGGAAAAAGAGTAAAGAATGCGGAAAAAAAGAATGCAGAATACAGAAGAGAAAAAAAAAAAAAGGAAAAAGGAAACAGGAAGCAAGCAAGGCAGGTTATGTTACGGCGATAAACTGAGACTACTTATGTAATCGATGATGGACCCCCACGCCAAAACCTGCCTGCTTGCGACCGGATCACGGAAAGAATAAAAAAGAAAAAAAAAAGAGAGAGAAAGAAAAAAAAAAAAAAAAAAGAGTAAAACATAGGAAAATGATAGAGATCAAAACGACAGCACAGAAGAAACTGCACATAAAGAAGCCAAAGGAAAAAAAAGGGGAGAAGGCGGAAGCAAAATCAAACATTCAAGAAACAATGGTAAAGGTCGAAAAGACCCAGATTAAACAAAGGAAATGCAATGGAAAAAAAAGAGAGCAGGATAAGAGAATAACAAGAGACAGCAAGAAGACCGGAACAACAACACAAAGACGCAAAAGGAAAAAAAGGGGAGGAGGAACCACTAGAAATAAATTACCAAACACCCACACTCAAAGAAGACAAAAAGGAGAGGAAAAAGAGAAGAAAACAAATCAGGAAAGACACCTCAAAAACTGAAAGAAGGAAACACACAAAAGAGACCAAAAACACGGAAGCCGAGTAACCAAGAAGAAGAAGACAGCCCAAGAAACCCGGATCCAAAAAAGAAAAGAGGAAAAAAAGAGAGGTCAAATAAAATCACAAAGAAACAGAAGCAAAGACACGGAAGCACGGAAAAACGCACAAAATGGGAAACAACGAAGGAAACGATGAGGAAAAAATAGGGAAACCAACAACACGAGAAGGAACAACCCACAAGAAAGGCGATCCTAAAAGGCACACGCGAAGGACAACAGATCCGAAAAGACACACGGTCGGACTCCAACCCCGACGGACTAACCGAACAGAGAGAACAAAAACAGCACGGGAGAACGTGGACATAGAATCCACAAAGGGAAACACAAACACAGACAATCCGGGACACACTCCCAATAGAGCAAGGACACAAGAAGACTCAGCACATAGACAACAAAATCGAAGGGACCAAACGAACCAGGAATAAGCAGACAAGGGAACCAATCAGAGGAAAACCAATAGCGGAACCACCAATAGCGGAACTCCTCCACGGAGACCAGACTCGAAAGAGCGTCAAAGGAACAACACCACCACCAAACAAAAAGGCACACAAAAAAAGGGGAAACAACAGGGGGAAGCCCCCACGAGGCAAACAATCAAGTGCAGTACAAAAACAACAAAATCGAACGGACCAAACGAAAATGGAACAAACAGACCAGGAATCAACCAGAGGAAAACCAATAGCGGAACTCCTTCACGGAGACCAGACTCGAAAGAGCGCCAAAGGAACAACACCATCAGAAATCACACAAAAGGGAAGCAACGACCACAAGATCAAACAGGGGAAAGACCCCCACGAGGCAGCAACAATGGAAAACCCGGGAAGCAATCCCAAAGGAAGGTACAACACCAGGAATTCCAACGCAATCACAACAAAATTCGAACGGACCAAACGCACAAGGAATAAGCAAATAAAGAAATCAATTAGAGGAAAGCCAATAGCGGAACCACCAATAGCGGAACCACCAATAGCGGAATCTCACACGCAAACAGAGGAAGTCGAACACGGGTGACAAACCTGAATGGGCGACGACCGGATCCAATCCGGCCGAAACCTGGGGACGATGGTCACGTCCAAACTCTTCCAGCCATGGATCCTAGTGCGTTTCTCGAGCCCTCCACAACCCCAACTCGCGGTAGGCTCGGCAAGGAATGACCGAATGGAAGCGATATCCCGGCTGCGCCGGGATTTCGCCGAAGTCGGATCGGACCCCAAGTAGATGTATGCCAACCGGTGTGAAAGGTTTCCGATGGCGACAACCGGATGGACACGATGTTCGGGTCGATGACCAGAACTTCGTCGAAGTCGGATTGAACCCGGAGGACTCCGGACGCATACGGTAGCATATAAAGCCATCCCAACGTTTCTATTGACACGCGGACCCTTGCTTTGTTGCCCCATATATATACGTAGAGTCGTAGCTCAGGACCTATCCTAACCTAGGGGTGGGAGTGGGTAAGTTCCGGAGAGCCGGGACAGCTTAGGGACGGGACGTCAAACTCGAGAACGCACGACATGGATCCATGGTGTAGTTGGGGGGGCCAAACACGGGCAGGCCAGGCAAACCTGCATGATCTGAAGGTGAGAAGGTCCGACGTACGCTCCGAGCCGTAAAACGCTCAAAAATCCATTTATGCTTAGGTAGAATGGCCTTCTCATCAATGATGATCGCACCCTGATTAGTAGATTGACGCTCTGAAAGTTGCCCGGGCTATAAAAAGCAGAGCGGCTTTCGAACGCAGTGGCTATTCGCAACCCCTCTGGGGCCGAGGACCGGTTACCGCCATATGAAATCGGCTGTGCTGCTGATGTGCGAACCGGCGAGGGCAACCGACTGCCCTCGCCCCGGTCAGACTCTTTACTACTACTACTACTACTACTAGGATAGGGTTAGGATGGGGACTAAGGTCATGTGGCGTCTACAGTGGTGACTCTGATCCACTGTCGATTTCGGTCTCTCGGTGTGAGAGAGTCACATGGCTAAAATCCTCTCACTCCACCTCCTCGTGGTGGTCCCTGGGCACCCTCTACGGAGGGTGGCGAACGGAGTGAGGGGTGACGGGGGGGGGGGGGTCGCGTGTTTTGGGGCTTTATTTTTTATTATTTTGGGGTGTATGTTTTTCTGTTCTTAGTCTAACCTATTCTATCATTTAGTTAATTAGTTATTTTTCTGTTACTTACCTTTTGAGTTCCTTACCTTTTTGTTCCTCTTCAGTTCCTAAAAAAAAAAAAAAAAAAAAAACCTTCTTACCTTCAGTTATTTTGCCTCAGTTCATTACTCTTTAGTTATAGTTCACTTATCTTATTTTATTTTACTTTGCTTTTTGTTTTTACTTACCTTAGTTTACCTTATTTATTATACTTACCTTCTCTTGTGTTGTCCTCTTCTTGGTTTTTAGTTTCATTTGGCGGTGTCCGGTCTTTTTCTTTATCCTCCCTGGGTTGTCCTGCGGGTTGTCCTGCGGGGTGACCCAGTGGAGCCGGGATGGGGCGCGAAAAGCGGGTGGGTTTTTAGTTTCCTTTTTCTCTTTTCTTTTCTTAATTATTCGTTAAGTTTACTTACCCTTAGTTAGTTATTTTTCCTCTTCTTTTCACCTTCTTCTCCTTCTTTGGGCTCTTCTCTCTTGGGGTGGGTACGCGTGATTTCTTTCTCCCGCCAGGTAGGGATTACGGCATTGGACCAGGGCAAGTCAGGTGCTTCTTCGGGTTTCGGCCAGCCGCAAATGGTGTGATTCTCCTCTCTGGACAACGGACAAGATAAGAAGTTTACGGTGCAGGGGCTTCGGATCCCCAGTACCGGCACGGAGGGGGTGGGCGAGCAGGCCCCCTCCGGGTCGTCATCCAACGACTGCGGGTTGGCGGTGGCGGACCACTTGGCCCCGACAACGGTAATAGCTACAAGTGAAGAGCTAGACCCAACACATCTGGCTTTACTACAAAGCACGATAGGTGAGAATCCAGAGAATACAGAGATAGACGCTGGGTTTAAGGAAGAGTGGATTATACAACAGGGAAATAAGGATGTGGATAAGGAAAAGGAAAAAGACAAGGAAAGTGACGAGGATAAAAGGACGGTAGTAGGAAGCATGGAAATAGAGGAGATAGAAGAACAAGGTAAGGAGAAAGAATCCATGCAAATAAAAAATATAGACAATAACAACATGCAAACAAATATAAATAACAATGTTTGCGCGTGGCAGTAAGGAGGCGGATAGCTAGAACTATCCTGACAAGGATATGCAGTGAGAGGTTAATTAACGAAGCACGTTCACGGGTCACACAAAACTGTTTATTGTACGAAACTTGCGTTAATCTTTTCGGATAAGAGCGTCCCGCGATAGGCACGAGAGCGTTAATTCGTTGAATCCGAAAGTTAAAACGCTGATGAACAGAACGCGTTAGCTATTGCACGTGCGAATTATGGACAGTAACGTGTAAAAGTCGCGAGTCAAAAATACGTTTGTATCGTTCGAGGTGTCGATCAAGAGTGGTAAAGGACGTTACGACCGGATCGATCCGTATTCGTAACGGGTACGCGCGGCGCTATCGATCGATGCGACCAATCGATTGTTTTGATCGGACCGCGTTTGTATTTGGACGCTCGACGACCGAAACGTGGAACGGTTAATTCCGGAACATACCGCCCGCCTCGGATGGGTGCATCCGATGACAATAACGGGAGGAACGACGCAAGAGTATGAGCCGAGACGCACGCATGACAATTGGTCATCAAAATCGTCGCGAAATTCTTAAACTTAAACGCAATTTACATTAACTTAAATAGAGATTGTGTATTGACTTAAGTATATACAAGTATGACCGCCCGCCGTGCAAGAACGGTTGGTCGTATCGAACTATGTTTCTTCCACGTTCGTTGCGTCTTGGGTATCGCTGTTGTTTATATCGACGGGAAGGAAACATAGTTTGACGATGGGTCGTTTGTACTCGGAGCTGGCAGTCCGAATTGTTACCACGCGAGTAATATTGTCTGAACCGGTATGGCATTTGACTATCCGCGCGAGTTCCCATTGACACGGGGGTGCAAGTGGGTTTCGAAGAAGGACGATACGACCCACCTTCGCGAGGTGACTCGCAGTGCGCCATTTCGCGCGTTGCTGCAACGAGTGCAGATAATCATTCGACCATGACTTCCAAATGCTTTCCGACAGCTTTTTTAGGAGCTGCCACCGAGTCAAACGCGAATCGTGTACATCAAGTAGAGTGGCCGTTGGAATAGTTGTGATTGCGGAGCCGATCAGGAAGTGACCCGGTGTCAGCGCGTTATAATCGTCCAGGTTATCCGAACACGGAGCTATTGGACGAGAGTTCATGCAAGCCTCGATTTGACATAGCACGGTAGTGAGCTCTTCAAAAGTGAGAGTATGAGAACCGATAACACGTTTCAAGTGGTGTTTCATACTTCGAATTCCGGCTTCCCACAACCCGCCGAAATGTGGAGCTGAGGGAGGAATGAAGTGCCACGCGACTTGGTCGCTTGCAAGTTTGTTCAGCATATTCGGATCGCGCGTGGCAGCTCGAAACGCCGCGGTCACTTCCTTCTCGGCGCCCTGGAACGTGGTTCCGTTGTCGCTGTACATCGCGACCGGTAAGCCGCGACGCGAACTGAAACGCTTGTAACATGCGAGAAACGCCTGAGTTGTGTACGACCCGACTAATTCGATATGAACCGCGCGGGTGGTCATACATATGAATAAGGCGATGTACCCTTTGGTAGATTTGTATCCGCGACCGGGGGTCGTTCGAACCGGGATCGGGCCCGCGTAATCCACGCCGCAATGTAAGAACGCTCTTCCGGAAGGAGTAACGCGCGCTGTTGGAAGCTCTCCCATCAGTTCGGACGGAATTTTGGCGTTTTGTCTCGTGCAGGCTATGCACTTATAAAGAACTTGGCGCACAATAGGACGCGCGCGTAAAAGCCAGAATTCTTGTCGCATTTTTGCTAGGGTCAATTGAGGACCTGCATGTAATAGATTGAGATGCAGGTGACTGATAAGCAGTGACACGAGAGGATGCGAGGCAAGGATAATTGGGTGTTTGGTTTGTTCGGATACTGCCGCGTTCCGAAGACGCCCGCCCACGCGAATCAGTCCTTCCGAATCGAGGTACGGGTTTAAGGACTTCAATGGACTTTGTCGCGGGAGAGGGAGCTTCTCGTGCAAACGCTGAACTTCACCTGGGAATACCGTTCGTTGTATAGTTTTGAGCCAATACGTTCGCGCTCGCCGAATTTCTGTTGTAAGTAACGCGGTAGGAGTTAGGCTGTTTTCCGATTGACCAGTTATGACTGATGAGGATGATCTCGTACGGTTATTCGTTGAACGCAATTTTGCACTGAAGCGTAAAACATAAGCGGTTACGCGAAGAAGCTTGGTCCAGCTTGAGAATCGCGTGGCTAGATCCCACGCTTCTGGGGAGGGAACGACATGAAGAGTGGTAATAACCCGTTCCTCCAATGAAGTTTTTACTTCGTGCAACGAGACATTGCAGGGCCACAAATTCGATGGCGATTTTAGCCATTTTGGACCGTGCCACCACAATGAGTGGTCAATGAATTGGGGAACTCTGATCCCGCGAGAGGCGCAATCGGCAGGATTGTCTTCCGATTGAACGTGGTGCCAATGACATGTTGGCACTAGCTCTTGAATGGTCGCGACTCTGTTCGCGACAAAAGTTTTCCAACGCGAAGGTGGTTGGCTTATCCATGCGAGGGTCACGGTGGAATCGGTCCAGCCATGCATCTCGCATACTGAATCTCCGAATGAAGCTCGTACGAAAAACATGAGACGAGCAAGAAGCAATGCAGCGCACAGCTCAAGACGCGGAATCGTGACAGATTTAAGCGGAGCAACTTTAGATTTCGCAGCGAGAAGAGTGACGAGGATGTCGCCGCTGATAGTTGTCACTCGAGAATAAACAACTGCGGCGTAGGCATTTTGCGAGGCGTCTGCAAAGCCATGCAGTTCTGTTTTCTGCACGTGAAGCCCGTGGCCTGTCCATCGAGGTAAAACTACCGATCGAAGAAGGGGGAGTTGGGTGCAGTATGTTGTCCATGTTTCGCGGAGTTCATTCGGAATTGTATCGTCCCAATCACCCTTGTGCAACCAAAGACGTTGCATTAGAATTTTCGCCACGACAACAACGGGAGCGGCCCATCCTAGCGGATCGTAGAATCGGGCAATCGTTGAAAGAATTTCCCGTTTGGTAGCGAGAATGGCATTTTTTATCCCAATATCGAAACGAAGTGAATCTGTTTCGGGATTCCAATTTATGCCGAGGACTTTTAAGTTGTCGTCAGGTAGCAGCGGTTTACTCGCTGCGAGGCCATGATCTGAAGGATCAATATCAGCAATTAATTCCGGGCAGTTGCTGGCCCATTTGCGCAATTTAAATCTCCCGGCTTTCAACAGGGACGTCACGTGGTCACGAGTTTGACGCGCTAACTGAGGAGCGTCTGCGCCGAAGACGCAGTCGTCCACGTAGAGTTGGTCACGAAGGACTGACTGCGCGAGAGGATATTTCGATCCTTCGTCCTTTGCGAGTTGTTGGAGAACCCGAAGAGCGAGATAAGGAGCGGGACCGGTACCATACGTAACGGTCATGAGCCGAAAGTGTCGCAAGGGTTCCGAGGGACAAGACCGCCACAGAATTCGTTGATAGTCAACGTCCTTGGGATCGACGAGGATTTGCCGGTACATCTTAGCGATGTCGGCGATGAAGACGTAGCGAAAACGACGCCATCGAAGAATTACAGCGGCTAAGTCTGTTTGCAATTTTGGACCGATCAATAAGTGATCATTTAGGGATTTCCCGTTCCCCGTGCGCGAGGATGCGTTAAAGACTACGCGAAGCCGTGTGGTAGCGCTGTGTTCTCGAACGACGGCGTGATGCGGGATGTACACGGATTGCAGAGACTGATCCATGGATGTATCGGTAACTTCGACCATATGACCGAGGGTCTCGTACTCCCGTAAGAATTGCGAATATTCTTCCGACTGCTGCGCATTTCGTTCTAATCGTTTTTCCTGTCGTAGGTACATTGTTTTCGCCGCGGAAAGGGAAGGTCCAATATCGATTGGTGGTCCTTCAATAAAGGGCAAACGAACTATGTATTGTCCGTTTGGAGCTCGAGTGTGCGTACGTTGAAAATGTTCCTCGCACTTTTGTTCCGCGGGAGAGAGCCGCGTGACGAACGGTAACTCTTCGACTTCCCAAAATCGTCGAAGTTCAACGTCGAGATTCGACGAGACGTTGCAATGGAAGCTCGCGACGGCAGTAGGAGAATTGGATTTGGATGACGAAATAGGACCGGAAAGGATCCAACCTAACGTGGTATTTTGGGCCGTAGGCTCATTCACTGTACCCTTTCGCAACCCATCTAACAACAATAACCCGTATTGATCCGCCCCGATAATTACTTCTATTGGGTCTGAATCAAAGGGTTTGTCATCCGCCAATTGCAGACCGCGAAGATGAGAGAGCATCACAGCGGTACTCACGCGAGGCGGTACATAATTTGACAACGAGCCTAAAACGTAAGCTGTCATGGAGTATGCGGACTCCGTTTTGCACGACGCGAGAGTAAACGTTGTTGATGAGCGACAAGCGACCGCGTTGTGCCCGATTCCCGTGATACTAACAGACACGCGAGACCGCGGGAGTCGGAGACGTTGTGTTAAATTCTCGGAAATTAGAGAAATAACCGAGCCTTGATCGATTAGAGCGCGAATCTTCTCCGATCGTCCTGACGGTGAGCGTAATTCGACCCAGGCAGTAGCGAGCAACACTTGCTGTGTAGCAGTAACACGCGGGACTGAACAAGATGCGAACTGTGACGTACCGACGCTGACGTCATGATCGGTTGGTGACACCGCGTCGTGCGATGACGCGGTACTTATCGATAACACAGTCGAATCATTGAAATGTAGCAACGTATGATGCCGTTTCTTGCAAATAGAGCAGTTATATGTACTTGGACATTGTCTCGTCGGATGACGCGTACTTAAGCAATTAATACACCGGTTTGTCTCCTTTGCGTATTCGAAACGTTGTGCGGCAGATTTGTTTTTGAAAGACGCGCATTGTCCGAGGGTATGGTTAGCGTTGCATAAGGCACACGGGCCTTTCGCGGCAGCGGTACTGTGCAATGACGTCGCTCGAGAACGATTTTGTTTCGGAGTGGCCGAGTCCGTAATCCTAGGTGCCAATCCCGACGTGGACGGTTTAATCGTCTGCAACGCGCGAATTCGTGATTGCAAAAACACATCTAGTTCGGAATACGTCGGACAGTCTGTACGATTACCGAGTTCCAGCTCCCAAGCCTTTCGCGACACATTGTCTAATTTTTTCGTAACAAGGAAGACCAGCACGTCATCCCAATGTTCTACGGGACGTTTAAGATTATTGAGCGCTTTTTGTGCCTTATTGGCTTTGTCGCGAAGGCTTCGCAGCTGATCAGCTGACTCATACCGAACGTATGGCAGATCGTACAGCGTTTCTAAATGTGTTGACACTAGCAGACGCTTGTTGTCGTAATTCGCGACCAAAATATCCCATGCTACGGTATAGCCCGCATCGGTTATCGCGATGTTTTCGACGAGGTCGCTAGCCGCGCCCGTCAAACACGCTAACAGATACTGAAATCGCGACACGTCTGACAAACCTTGGCGCGCGATGACCATAGCGCTAAACCGATCTCGGAAGGTTTCCCACTCTTCGAAGGCTCCAGAGAATTGCGGGAGGTTGAGGGTTGGTAGCCGATTGGTGACATCATGAGATTGCGAGATAGATCCGGCGGAATGAGACGGCGATTCGGAGGAGCTGGCAGATGCTAGTCGGGAGAGAGTTTCCGCCATATAGTCCGAAGTCTCCAGGAATATCTCGTGCACAGCCATAAAGCGATCCTGCGTGAAGTAGCCCGAACTGGCTCGCTCAGCATCTGTCGCGGCCGCGGTGATTTGCTTGTGGATTTTTTGGCACTCAGCAAAAGAGTCGTTCAATCGGGTGATTCGATTTTGAACGGTGGCTACCGTTAATTTTGCTTTGCCGATTTTTTTAAAGTTCTCGAGCGTGCGCTCGACAATACGAGTAGCGTCCATTTGTTGAAGCATCAACGTCTTGAGGTCACCCATTGTTCGCGACTCACGACCGATGTGTGTTTTGTCCTTCAACTTTAAATTCTAACGGATCGTCCAACCGTCGTCAAAGACCGAAACTGTTCTTTTTCACTTAACTCACTGCAATCCGGCTCGAAGGACCAATGTTTGCGCGTGGCAGTAAGGAGGCGGATAGCTAGAACTATCCTGACAAGGATATGCAGTGAGAGGTTAATTAACGAAGCACGTTCACGGGTCACACAAAACTGTTTATTGTACGAAACTTGCGTTAATCTTTTCGGATAAGAGCGTCCCGCGATAGGCACGAGAGCGTTAATTCGTTGAATCCGAAAGTTAAAACGCTGATGAACAGAACGCGTTAGCTATTGCACGTGCGAATTATGGACAGTAACGTGTAAAAGTCGCGAGTCAAAAATACGTTTGTATCGTTCGAGGTGTCGATCAAGAGTGGTAAAGGACGTTACGACCGGATCGATCCGTATTCGTAACGGGTACGCGCGGCGCTATCGATCGATGCGACCAATCGATTGTTTTGATCGGACCGCGTTTGTATTTGGACGCTCGACGACCGAAACGTGGAACGGTTAATTCCGGAACAAACAATAATAATAATATACAAAGTAACAATCCAAAAGAAGAATTTCAACAACCTATAGAAAATAACAATAAAAATATAATAAAAGAATTTAAACAAAAAGCAAAGAAAGATATAATACTTAATAAAATTAGATCCGCACACGAAGACATGAGAACAATATATGAAGATTATGAGGATCTACTTGAATATATAAAATCGCATAAAAATTTCAGAGCAAGTCACAGGAGCAATAGTAAAGATATCCAAGAACGTATGACAAATATACTAACCACTCTAAAAGAAATTAAAGAAGAAAGAAAGAAAGAGATAAACGAGGCCTGCGCACAAGAAATAATAAATCAAATGAGGAAAACAAAAGAAGATAACAAAAAAGAAGAGAACAAAAAAGAAGAGAAAAAAGATAACAAAAAAGGAAAAAAGCGAACATTAGAAATAGCTGAATCCTCAAGTATGTTATCGGAGTCAGAAATATCAAATGCAAGTAGATGGGAATCTATCTCAAATACAAGCAGAAGAGGGTCAATATCATCAACGTCATATATACAGAGACCAAAAACATACGCTAACATAACCGCAACACAGATAGATAAACCTCCATCACCAACAATAATTCCAGAAGTAAAAAGACTAAAAATGGATACAGGAAAACAAGATAGTAATAACAATAAAAACAATAAAAACAATAACAATAAAATCAATAACAATAATAAAAATAACAACAATAGAAACAATAACAAAAAAGCGGATAACATAACTACAACTAACAACGAATACTCGTCGTCCGATGAAACATCATCATCAGACGACGAGATAGATAAAATACTAAATAAATTAGGAAATAAAATAAAACAATTGGTAAAAGGAGATAAAATAGATAAAAGGCATGCAAAAAGTAAAAAACATGCAACAAATAAAAACTATGAAAAAGAAAGTGAAACTATATCAGTACAAAATAACAGAGAAATAAAAACAAAAGAAAATACAAGTTGGGAAACAATAACGAAAAGAAAAGGTAGATTAAGTAAATATAAAAATAAAAACGATACAGACATGAGCGAATACGAAAAAAGTAGACCAGACAAGATAACAAGGCCGAAATGGTCAATACCGCGTCCTGACGCGCTTATAGTCAAAGTTAAAAGTACAGACGAGTTTAGAAATATGTATTCAATGATTAGCAATAAAATACAAAATCCAGAATCGATAAAAAGAGTAAGAAAGACGAGAACAGGCCAATTGTTATTCGAGCTCGAAAATAAAGAGGACGTAGAAAAAGTTAAAAAACAAATTAGGGAAGCTATCCCGGAGGACCAGGTCATCCAGGTCCTACAAAAGACTTTCGACCTGGAGGTCCGGGATATCGACCCTATGGTCGGAAAAGAAAATATTATAATAGCATTAGAAAAAGAATTTGGTATAAATAAAGAGGAAATGTTTGTGAAGGTTCTTCGGAATACCAAGGTTGGCACGCAGCTAGCTGTAGTCGACTTACCGTTGAAATACCTGAAACAAATAATGGATAAAACTAAAATTAGGATGGGTTTCACATATGTAAAATTAACCCCTGCCCCAAAGATCATAAAATGCTATAAGTGCCACGCCATGGGGCATTTCAGCACAAATTGCACAGAAAAAATAACAGACGATAACCCGAGATGTAGAAAATGTAACAAAAACGGACACTCTATGAAAGACTGCGTGAACAGTTTAAGATGTATCACATGTGAAAAGTTAAAACTTCCGGCAAATCACCTGATATGCTCCATGGCGTGTCCTCAGTTTAGGCAGCGAGTGAGGCAGCTAAAAGACCAATTTAATTCTTATAATAATACGAATATTACAGCTAAATTGTAATAATTGTCAGCTCGCTCAGGATATAATGCAGCAAACCTGTGTTGAAAATAAGATAGACATAGTTTGTCTGCAGGAGCCTCATAAAATTGATAAAAGGTGGATAAGTTCAGGCGACGGTAAGTCGGCAATATATATTAAAAACCCTAACATTATAGTCGCAAATATAAATAAGATCATTACAACAAGATTTGTAGGAATAAAACTCGATGGCTTAACCTTAATAAACGTGTATTTATCTCCAAATTCAGCTAAAAAAGAATATCAAACCTACCTTGATGAAATTAAGATCCATAGAAGAGATTGGAAAGGCCCAATCATCCTGATGGGCGATCCTAACGCGAGATCGTGGGCGTTCGGGGACTCTAAAGAGAACTTCAGAGGCAGAGCCTTTAATTCATTATTAAATGATATCCGAATGGAGCCGATTATTACCAAAGGCGGCAATACATTTAAAAAAGGTACGCGTCGCTCAAAAATAGATATTATATGTGCTACGAAGGACATGCATAAATTAATAAATAGTAGAGTACAAAATAAATACAACGCCTCGGATCACACGAATTGTATACATATAATTAAAAATACCAGTAAAAACAATAAATTAGATAAAACAATTTATAAAAATATTACCTGGTCATGGAATTTAAAATCTCTTGAACCTGAAAAATTTCTAAAAACATTTAATAAATTAAATAAAGACTTAAACTGGAATAACAAAAATAATAAATTAGTTGATACTTACCTAAATAATATAACAAAAACGTGTAACAAAGAGCTTAAAAAGAAAAATAATAAATACGTACCGAAGGAGAATCCTTGGTGGAGTCCGGAGGTGGCGTCAGTCCGCGATGAGGTCCAGGCAGCACGGCGTATCCTACAAAGAAAAAGAAAAAAGAAATTAGAATCAAAAACAGAAGAAGAAAACTATAAAAACTTAAGAAAAAAACTTCAAAATTTAATAAAAGAAAATAAGAAAACTCAATGGAAAAATTTCATTAACATCCTAGAAACTGATATATGGGGTCGACCCTACACATTAATAAAAAATAAGATTTGTTAAAACGTCTTTATTGAATAGAGCGCAACATGCTCTATTTTATATAACAGTTAAATTATATACTACCCATATAAAGCGCGGTTAGCTACGCACGCGGTACGCAACGTTGATCGCGGAGAGTCTTCAAACAACTGACTACTCTCTACAACGCCTCAAGAAGCGGGAAAAAGACCCGCTCAGTGTGTATAGGCTAATCGCCACGAGGTAGCGCCTCCAACAAACGCACACGCGCAATGACCCATAGATTAGCGCCAAATTTCAACACTCCCCCTTAATCTTTGGGTTAATGCGCTCACAATAATTTTTGCAACCCTAGTCGCTCCACGCATTCATCATGCTTTACCTTTGATATTGCTTTAGTTAGTATGTCCGCAGTCATGTCGCTGGTAGGTACATACTTTACAATTATGTCGCCTCGCTCTTGCGCTTCTCGCGAAAAGTGATACCTAATATCTATATGCTTACTTCGCGTATGATACACACTATTCTTGCACAATTGTATGGCACTTTGGTTATCACAGTAAATTTCAGTCGCTCTTTTTAATACATTATAATGTCGGATATGTCTTAGTAAGTCTCTTACATATATTATTTCTTTAGTCGCATCTGAAAGGGCCATGTACTCGGCTTCCATTGTAGAAAGTGCAACTGATTTTTGCTTTCTACTGTTCCAGCTAATCGGCCCCCCAGATAAATATGTCACGTATCCCGTATTCGAGCGTCTATCTGTCGTATCTCCTGCCCAGTCGGAGTCTACGTATGCCTTCAAACAGTCCTTATTCTTAGTGTATTCTATTTGATAGTTAATCGTCCCTTTCAAATATCGCAGTACACGCTTTGCCATTTTCCAATAAGTTAACTTCGGAGTATTACAGAATCGACTCAATAAGCTTGCCGCAAATGCTATATCCGGCCGCGACGCGTTGGCTAGATAAATCAGACATCCCACGAGTTCCCTATATGGTACGTCCACCATTTCATCCTCGTCATTTTCGCTTACGCTTTCTATCGTGGCAATATTTATATTCGTTTCTAAAGGGGTGCCTATCGGCTTACAATCACTCATTCCGAATCTTTGCAACGTATTTTCGATATACCTTCTCTGCGTTATCGTTATATTTCCGAGATCGCCTTGTCTCTCCACACGCATACCTAGGATTTCCTTAACGTTACCGAGATCTTTCATTTTGAACTCGCGCCCCTGCTTATGTTTTATCTCTAGTATGTTTGATAAGTTTGCGGACGCGATTAATAAATCATCGACATAAACAACGATTATAGTGTCGTGAGTTTCTCGAGAGTCTATATACACGCATGGATTCACTACAGTATTTTTAAATCCCGACTTGACTAAATATTCGTCTAATCGTCGGTACCATTCACGACCGGCTTGTTTAAGCCCGTACAATGGTCTGTTTAACTTGCAAACCTTTTCTTCTTGGCCTGGTTTCACGAACATCTCAGGTTGCTCCATATATATGTCGTCGTGTAGGTCTCCTTGGACATAAGCCGTCACCACATCCAGTTGGTGAACGTGCATTCCCCTGGCGACGCTCGACGCAAGTAGGGTGCGTATCGTCTCCAGTCTCGCTACTGGTGCGAATACCTCGTCGAAGTCAACCCCCTCTCTTTGTTGATCGCCTCTAGCAACCAATCTAGCCTTATATTTCTCAATGGAGCCGTCCTGGTGTCTCTTAACCTTAAAAACCCATTTACACTTTAATATTTTTGTGCTTTTTGGTCTACTTACCAAGGTCCAAGTATTATTTTCCATTAGGCTATTATATTCCGTGCGTGTAGCCTCTAGTCAGTCTTCTCGTTCCTGCGTACTCATAGCTTCAATTATTGTCCTTGGCTCTTCAGGTGCACCCTCTTGTCCCGGGCACGTGTGAAACAGTTTTCTTGGTCTCCCCCTTTTTCCAGTTCTTTCTATTTTGGGACGCCCAGGGCCTCTGTTCGCTGTTGGCCTCGATGGTGTTTGTGTTGTTGCTGGATGCATCTCTTCTTCTTCCCAATCTTCTTGGCCATCTTCTTGTGCATCTGGTTTCTCATTTTCTTTTTGTTTGGCTATTTGTTCGTCGTCGCTCTCGTTTGTGGCTGCATGGATCGGGGGCATCTCAAAAAACGTATCCTCGTTCTCGGTTTGTTCGATCTCTCGATCTTCCAAGAAACGTACGTCTCTGAGTTTCTCTACATTTTTGGTCCCTCTCTCCCATAGCCTATATGCTTTGGCTTCTTCTGAGTAGCCGACTAATACGAACTCTTTTCCCTTGGGTGCGAACTTGTTGTATCTGTGTCTTTTGTTTAGTGCAACGACACGACTACCGAATATTCTCATGAAGCCGATGTACGGCCTCTTTCCCGTCCATTCTTCGTATGGTGTGCACTTATCCAAAGCCTTCGTTGGGCACCTGTTTCTAATATACGCTGCTGCGTTAACGGCTTCTGCCCATAGGGTGAAGGGTACTTTGGCCTGTAGGAGCATGCATCTTGCCATTTCTACTAATGTTCTATTTGCTCTCTCGGCCACTCCATTTTGTTGCGGTGTGTATGCGACTGTCAGTTCCCTTGTTATTCCTTCGCTTTTTAGGTAATCTGTGAATTCTCTTGACAAGTACTCTTTGGCATTGTCGGTGCGAAGCTTCGTTATTAATTGTCCTGTAAGTCTCTCCGCTTTAGATTTATATTCCTTAAATGCCTGGAATACCTCGGACTTCTTCTTTAGCATGACGACTTCAGTGTATCTCGTTTTGTCGTCAATGAAAGAAACGAAATATCTCGCTCCCCCTAGCGAGGCTACATGCATCGGACCGCATATGTCACTATGTACGAGGCCTAGTACTCTCTTTTCCCTTCTCGTTGATGACTTGAACGGCAGTTGGTGAATTTTGCATTTGTCGCATATTTCACACTTCTCAGTTTGACCATCCATGCTTTCGTTTATTCCTTCTACCATATTTTTCATCCTCTTAAGGTCGTTAAAATTCAGATGTCCTAGCCTGTTGTGCCATTTTGTTAGGTTATTATTATGAATCTTTGACATACCTGCATACTCTGGAGAATTCTCGTTAACCACATACAACCCATTTATCATGGTAGCCTTCATCGCTACAGATCCATCCTTTCTTGTTACGACAGCATATTCTTTATGAAATTTTACCTGGTAACCATGTTTCGTGATGCTTGACACCGATAATAGGTTACTTGTGAATTGTGGTACCAGCATTGCATCTTGCAATCTGATGTCGTTTAGATTGTTACCTTCGGCTTGCACCTTTATATTTACGTCTCCCTTTCCCTCTGACCTGACGCAGTCCTCTGCAGCTGTGTAAACCGTGGTTGTTTCTTTCCTATTCAACCCATTGAATCTGCTGCTGTCGTTACACATATGTGTTGTTGCGCCACTGTCTAGGCACCATGCGCCTGACTTTGGGAGACCCGTGTTCAAGGCAACTGCTGTCATTGCATCGTCTCTTCTTTCCATGCTCTTTCCTTTTGGATTGGATCTGCAATTTTTGGCCAGGTGGCCTACTTTTCCGCAGTTATAGCATTTAACTATCTTTTTACCTTGTGAAGGCTTCGTGTGGTCCTTCGGTGGTATATTCTTGTACCCTCCTTTCCTCTTTGTTAGTAGGGCTTCTTCTTCTTTTTCTGCTTCTTGATCCCGCGTACTCTCCAGTTTTCTAGCTTCCTCCTCGATCAACCTTGTCTTCAATTCTTCCAGAGTTGGCATCCCGTCTCTGGATTGTATCGCTATGCTGATGGTTTCATACTCGCTTGGTAGTGAATTTAGAAGCCAAATAGACAACAGATTTTCTGGTAATCTCATATCACACTCCTCCAATTGTTCTGCTATTCTTACAAACTCATTTATATATTGAGACATACTCTGGTCTGTAGACTTCTTTAGGCGATATAATTGATTGAAAAGTACGCACTGCCTCATGGGCCTTCTTGATTCATAAATACCTTTGAGCATTTCCCATGCTTCCCTCGAAGTGTTTGCCCTTTTAATATAATTGTACTGATCCGATTGTATGCTTAGGGTGATTACGTCCTGAGCCTTCTCGTCATTCTTGTTCCATTCACCATAGTTTTGTTCGGGCTTGGGTATGGTTCCATTTACGTAATCCCACAAATCATTGAATCTAAGTACACTTTTCATTTGTATCTTCCAGGTTTCATAGTTTTTGCTGTTCAGCTTTTCGATCCGGTCTATCTTTCCTAGATTCATTTTACGACTTTTCTGAACACGTGGCGCGCGACTCTAACCTCACTTCTCACTGTTTTATATATTTTAAAGGCGTAATTAGCGTTTCTGGGCCCATAACCTGTTAAAACGTCTTTATTGAATAGAGCGCAACATGCTCTATTTTATATAACAGTTAAATTATATACTACCCATATAAAGCGCGGTTAGCTACGCACGCGGTACGCAACGTTGATCGCGGAGAGTCTTCAAACAACTGACTACTCTCTACAACGCCTCAAGAAGCGGGAAAAAGACCCGCTCAGTGTGTATAGGCTAATCGCCACGAGGTAGCGCCTCCAACAAACGCACACGCGCAATGACCCATAGATTAGCGCCAAATTTCAACAAGATTAAAAACAAACTATCAATACCAGCAATAGATTATAAAAACTCGAAAAAAATACTTCATACATTGTTCCCTAGGGAAAAGAAAATTATAACCAATGACGACTTTTCCAATATAGAAAATACGATGCAAGTAACAGAAGAAGAACTTCTTGAAATTGGAGATAATTTAAACGCTAAAAAAGCCGCCGGGTTAGATAAACTCCCACCGACTTTAATAAAATTACTAATAAAATACGATTATAAAAATTTTACGGCTATCATGCAAACTTGTTTAACTAATAATTATATCCCGAGAAAATGGAAACGCGTACGAGCAATTTTAATCAGTAAAAATAACGACGACTTAATAGTTCCATCTAATTTCAGACCTATATGTATAGGCGACTGTGTTAATAAAGTTTTCGAAAAAATTCTAGAAAAAAGAATCCTAGAACATCTTGGAGTTCCGGCATATAACACGAACCAGTTTGGCTTCAACAAAGGAAAAAATACACTCCATGCATTAATAAAATTAAATAACTATATAACAGAAAATAATAGCAAAAGAAAATTCGGCATACTTATAAGTCTAGACATTAAGAATGCATTCAACACATTGAGTTGGTCTTGCATCTTTGAGGCACTACACAAAAAACGTTTCCCCGAACATCTTCAAAAATTGATTCAGATTTATTTTCAAAACAGATACATTCAGTACAGAGCTGATGGTAGGTGGATGGAGGTCCGAGTCGAGAAGGGGGTTCCACAAGGGTCGGTGATATCGCCGATCCTGTGGAACCTCGTTTACGACGAACTCCTGGAGTTGCCTTATGATCCGGAAATAAATATTATAGCCTTTGCTGATGACGTGGCAATCTATATGTCTAGTCACAATATCTTAGAAATTAAAACAAAATTAGAAAATACAGTCAATGATGTAATAGCATCCTGGCTATTGAACAAGGGCCTCGAACTAGCGCCACAGAAAAGTAATATTATTTCGTACAACAAGAAAACTTTACCGGAAAATTTTGATATAAATATTTTAGGTATAAACAAAAAATGCGAAAAGAATTTAAAATACTTAGGAATTATATTAAATAAATATAACAATTTTAGTGCACACCTAGATAAAGTAACTAAACAGAGTAATCTATATATTAGCGAACTTTCACGCTTAATGATTAATACAGGAGGACCAACCATAGCGGGTAGGCACCTGTATTACAACATTCTGGAATCGATTATAACTTACGGATGCCCCATGTGGGCAGATAACGCTCTAAAATTAAAGAAAAATAAAGAAAAAATCAGAAAAGCACAAAGACTCGGGCTTAACCGAGTCGCTTGTGCGTATAGAACCGTTTCTCGTGAGGCCCTTTGCGCAATAACAGGGATACTTCCCTTAGAAATAAAAATAATAGAACTAAAAAGTATATTCAACTTAAAAGAAAAATATAAAATAAAAATAGAAGACAATGATGAAATAAAAGAACAAAAAACGGAAATCATAAAAACAGAAACAGAAAAAATAAAAGAGATTTCTTGGATCATGTGGCAACGAAGGTGGAAAGAAACAAAACACTCAAAATGGACCCAAAAAATAATACCAAATGTAAAAGTATGGAAGGAGAATAAAAGGGGAGATTTGAATTTTCGCCTAACTCAATGGCTAACGGGCCATGGAGTATTTGCACTATATAAAAAACGAATAAATAAAAGTAATAACTCACTGTGTTGGTATGATTGCAATGTCGATGACGGGCCAGAACATACACTTTTCGAGTGTGAAAGGTGGTTTGTCGAAAGAAACAGACTAGAAGATGACCTGAAAGAAAAAATAAATGTAAATAACTTTGTACAAATAATGAATAAGTCAGAAAATAACTGGAAAATAGTAGATAAATATATTAATAAAATAATAAAAGAAAAAGAAGTGCTGGAAAGAAAATTAGAGAAAGAAGAGAGAGAAAACAGAAATAACTAGAGGTATAAAGAAAAACTAAAATACATGCAAATAACACAAAAAACATGCAAAAACACATGCAAACATATTAAGAAAGAAATAACAAAAAGATAGACAAAAAATATGTAAAAGAAAAAACAAAATTAGATGGAAATATATTTATTTATAGATAGAGCTAAGCACACAAGTATGTAAATAATAAATTAAGTATAAGTATAAAATTATTGTAAATATGTAAATATGTAAATATGAAAGAATAAATTAAATAAAGGGATTTTTAAGAAAAGAACAGGAGTGGGTAGGGCGCGGAAATGGCCACCTCGGGTGTAATGCTGCACGTAGGTCCCCGGGGGGGTTAGTCCACGAAAAAAGAGGGGTAGAGGGGCAACCCATTGGTTGTCCCGGGAGGTGGATGTTTTGAACTTTACCACCTTCCTTAAAAAAAAAAAAAAAAGGATAGGGTTAGGATAGGGTTAGGATAGGGTTAATTGGACACATCTCTATTGGACACAAATAGAATTGCGCACAGTACTTTTTGACACAAATGTACCGAAACCAAATGAAATGAATGGTTTTTGGAGTGTATCATAAATTTTTGGTTACTATAACCGATGTTTGTTTGTTTATAAAATATGTTTATTTACACAAATATATACACTTAGAAAACATAGGAAAATAATTATAGTCTAGGCCGCGAGTGTCGAGAGCGGTGATTTTAGGGTTGGAAGTCCGAGTAACCGGTAAAACGTGACGGTAGGTAACGCGACTTACGCTCTGTCCAATTGGTCCGCAAGGGAGCACCTTGAAGCAGAGTATTTCCGTTAGTTGGTCGTCCGGTTAGCTGTCCTCACAGGGGAGCGGCTTATCAGAGCGAAAAACTCAGGAAAAGAAGTACTGACTTTACGGGTCAGTGCCTTTTTATCTACGTTTGAGGGTGGACCGCCAAGGGTAGGGGTAGGTCCCGGTAGGGTGAAGGTAGTGGGGATGCGACAGAGGCGCTACTCTGGTGGGCGCACGGGGTAACGTAGGGCTTCGTGCTATATTACGTTTTTACTCGAAATATATTTTCGATCATTTCTATTAAAATGTAAAGACGATAGAAGTGTACATTAATTAAATGTAAATATAATACGTGCAACGGAATGCGTAGATTATTTAAGAGGGATATTAATGGAAAATGATAATTAGACAAGAACATCTTTCAAATAGAACAATATGAACAAGGATGGAACAATCTCGGTAAAACCCGGATAAATAACAAAGGAAACTGTAATTAAGATGGAGACATCAAAATGGTACTAGGAGTTCTAAATAGGTTCATTAAGTAGAAGATGACTGCATGCCTGGGATGAAATTATAAATACAGATGAATATAACAAAACAGTAAGTCTGCAAAGCTGATGGATACAAGGAGGAATGGTCCCCCAGAGTCTAATCATGGTAAAGGTTTGGCACAATTTGATAAGGACAGGAGGAGGGGTGCATATGGGTAGTCAAGCTCCAAATTAGGAGAAGTACATAAAAAAAGGAAATAAGAACAAAGGGAGTCTAAACAGATAAGGAAAAGCCCAAAACGTTTGACAGAGTAATCGAGCCATATGTTGTGTAGCCTCAAGAAATAAGGAAATGCAATAACCAGGCATGCCTAAGAAGATGGGAGTCCCCTATACTTTAGTCCGAAAGGGAAGCAGGTGAATTAAGGTAGTAAACAAAGGGAAACAAAGTAAGGTAATAAAACACATTCAACATTGACAAACACTAGTGGAAAGTGGTATGGAAGGGAAAAAGTGGAAATATATACTAGAAGAAATATTAAAGTTAAACATTAGGAAGAAGTAAGGTCCAAGTAGAGTGAATACATATTAAAGCATAAAGTAGGGGTATAGGGTTGAAGTAATAAGTAACATCAGTAAGGAATGAGGATAGGGGATTAATATCAATGAAAGGAGGTAAGACCAGCAGTAAGGTAAGCACAAGTTAAGGAATAGGTAGTAAGGAGTATATAATTTAAGCCAGTAGGAAATAAGGGTGGCAATAAGGATGAGTAAGGACAGGCAAAAGAATAATCAATAAGGTATAGAACTTGGAAACAAACAATACAGTTAGTAAATAAGGAATAGTCAGGAGGGAATATGAATAGACAACCCAAAAATAAGGTGACAATAAGGGATGGAAAGAGGAATCAAACACAGGGGAGACAAACCTGAATGGGGGATGGTTGAATACAAAAATTTAAGTTGTATTTTAACCATAACCTGGGGACGGTGGTCACGTCCAAAACATCAGCCATAGAACCAAGTGTGGCTTGAGCCCTCCAACACCACAATACGCGGCAGGCTCGGCAAGGAATGACCGAATGGAAGTGATATTCTGGTACATACTGGAATTTCGCGGAAGTCGGATCGGACCCCAAGTTGATGTATACATATTAGATAGGGTGGAAGGTCCCGGAGGGTGTAGACCATATGAAAGCGATATTCGGGTCAATACCGGAATTTCGCCGAAGTTGGATCAAACTTAATGGGGCTGGACACATTAGTATACAACTTCTTCCCAACGTTCACGAAGGCGCGGTCCCTTGACTTTGAGACACTTGTAGAGTCATAGAGTAGCCTATCCTAATCCTGGGGAGGGAATGGGTGAATCCTGGGCAGCCGGGATAGAATAGGATAAGGGATGTAATACTCAAAGGTGCACAAAAATGGTTATATGGTGAAGAGGGTGGGGCCAAATGGGCAGGTATGGCAAGCCTGCATGATCTGAAGGTGAGCAAGGCCCGACGTACGCTCCGAGCTGTAAAACGCTCAAAAACTCAAATATGTTAGGTAGAATGGCCTCTCATTAATGATGATCGCTCCCTGATTAGTAGATCGTCGCCCTGCAAGTTGCCCGGGCTATAAAAAGCAGGGTGGCGGTTGAAAGCAGGGGTATTTGCAACCCTACGGGGCCGAGGACCGGTCGCCACATGATACCGACTATGCTGTTGGTGTGCGTTTCGGAGAAGGGCTGGTGCCGTTAGGCACCAGCCCTCTCCTCAATGGAATAGGAGATGGTGCCGATCACCTACTCCCCGGTCATAATTTACTACTACTACTACTACTAGGATAGGGTTAGGATAGGGTTAGGATAGGGTTAGGATAGGGTTAGGATAGGGTTAGGATAGGATAGGGTTAGAAGGGGCGCAGTGGCTCAGTGGGTAGAGCGCGCGCCTACGGACCCCGTGGTCGCGGGTTCGATCCCCGACGCGGCACCTCTGGAAATACTCCATGTGCTCTATAAACTGTGGTGCCCCCAGGTGGTTCGGAACCCACCTTTATAAAAACTGTAGGTCCCGTTGCGATGCGACGTAAAAAAAAAAAAAAAAAAAAAAAAAAACGGAACAACAAACCTCTAAGGCAAAGGTCAGATGGACGGAGCTATTTGCTGAACATCGACCGGACCCGGGGATGATGGTCACATCCAAACAATCAGTCATTATTCCGAGAATGTGTCAAGCCCACCCAATGAGGCGGGAGCACGATGGAACTGATATCTATGCTCCGAAGGAGAAAGATTTCGGCGAAGTTGGAGCGACCGACCTCCGTCACCCCATCGCGTTTAGTAGGACGGCAAGTGATGACCGAATGGAGGTGATGTTCCCGCGCGAGCGGGAATTTCGCCGAAGTCGGATCGGATCCCAAGTTTGCAATATATGTACAGACATATACTAGAATCACCCCCACGAAACTCTCGCGATCGCGTCCATTGTTCTTTGCAAAGCCCGTAGAGTCACAGCTTAGCCTATCCTAACCTTGGGGAGGGAGTGGGTAAGTCGCTGGATAGCAGCGACAGAGTAGGGACGGGATTCGAACTTGACACATTCAACCAAGGAATATGGCGAAGGTGGGGGGAGCCAAAACACGGGCAGGCGAGGCACCCTGCAGGTCCGAAGGTGAGAGGGTCCGACGTTCACTCCGAGCCTTAAAACCGCTCAAAAATCCGAAAACTAGGTAGCATGGCCCTTCTCATCGATGACGACCGGACCCATCATAGTAAGTCGCAGACTCCGAAAATGGCCCGGGCCGAATAAAACGGAGGAACGGCGGAACGATGGGAAAACTGCAACCCCTAGTGGGTCGAGCTGCCGGCAGCGCCGATTATGATACTGGTGTATACCGGTGTGCCTTAAGGAAGTGAGGGGCGGACGATCCGCTACTCCTCCCCGGCAATGTAATTACTACTACTACTACTACTACTAGGATAGGGTTAGGATAGGGTTAGGATCGGCTCCAACGTGTACACCCTGCGGGAGACGATAAGGACTTCGACACAGATAGTGGACTCTGTGTCCACTGTGTCGAAGGGCCTTAAGGGGACCCTCGCCCGCGATTTGCGGGCCGCGTGTCTCGAGATCCGGGCAGCCGGGTTCGAGCTCGCGTCCCGCGCGGTCGAGTCCGGGGCCGACATCACCGAGGTCGAGGAGGCCCGCTCCTTCGCGAGGGATCTGGAGGTAAAACTCCGGAGAGTTCGCGAGGAGCGGGACCAGCTCCTCGACAAATACGAGGGACCGCCCATCCAGAAGATGGCGCGGATGGGGATTAAACCCCCCAACCCCTCCGGGCCGGAACCGGGACCTCAGTCCCGGTATACGCCGGAGGAGTTGGGGAGAGTCGGCCCGGGACCGGCACTGCCCCTGCCCGCTGGAAGGGAGGGCGCGGGGAGGTCGACGCTGGCCGTCGATAGGGGGATGACGTCGCGCGAGGGGGGGGCCTGTCGATCGAGGCCGTGGAGCGGCTGATCGACGACAGGCTCCGCGCATTTGAGGACCGCCTTTTGAAGGCGCTCCTCCCCCACGGGGACAGGGAGGTTCCAGCCGGCGCCGCGAGGGCCATTATGGGCCCACCGCCCGCTGGACGGGCTGCCCCCAAGGCCAAAAAGGCCAAGGGGAAGGGGAGGGGGAAGGGAGGACCATCGAGGTCCCCCTCAAGCAGCTCCGCTGCGTCGAGTCGGGCGGGGGGGAAAACCCCCCTTCCGGCTCGACCGCGGCGGGGCCAAGGGAAGAGCGAGGGGAGCTGGACCGAGGTGGTCCGGAAGGGGGGCAAGCGGGCAGCTAAGGCCGCAGCGCAGCCACCCCCGAAGGTCGGCCTCGGGATAGCTCCCACTCGGAAGGAGGACCCCCCTAAGGGGTCGGGAGTACCCCCTCCCAAGGGGAAGAAGCCCGCGGCGCCCAAGCTACCGCGGCAGCCGAAGACGGCGGCCGTGGTGCTTACTGTCCCCGTGGGCGTCAAGGCCTCGTATGCCGAGGCCATGAAGAAGGTGACGACCGACATCCGTCTCGAGGATGTCGGCATCACGGAGGGGCTGACCTTCGGTCGTGCCCAAACCGGTGCCCTCATCATGAGGGTTCGCGGGGCGGGTGGCCGGGAGAAGGCGGTCCTCCTCGCGGGACGTATGCGCGAGTCCCTTAAGGACTCGGGGGTGACGGTGACCACCCCCACTCGCACAGCCGAGATCCGGCTCCGGGGCCTTGGCGCGGGCGCCACCCCGGAGGCCGTGCGAGAGGCACTCGTGGGGGCAGCTGGCTGCCTCCCCGAGGAAGTGCGGGTGGGGAGGGTCAACAGACCCTCCAATGGGGGGGGAAGTGGGCCCGGCACGTGCTGGGCCCGGTTGCCGCTGGCGGCAGCGCGGAGGGTGGCCGGCGTCGGCCGAGTCCGCGTGGGGTGGGCCTCGGCGCGGGTTGAAGTGCTAGAGCAACGGCCGTTGCAGTGCTTCCGATGCCTGCGCCGAGGCCACACGTGGGCGCAGTGCGCCCACACGGGAGAGGCGAGCCGGCTCGGCCGGTGTTATAGATGCGGTGACGACGGGCATCTGGCGGCGGCCTGTAGGGCCCCCCCCAGGTGCCCGTTATGCGGGGATTTGGGCCTGCCGGCCAACCATCGGTCCGGCACTAGGGCCTGCCCCTCCTTCGTGTCCAGCAGGACGGGAAGGGGGGGAGGTAAGGGGTTTCCGCCCCCGAAGAGCTCGGTCACTAGGACCGAGCCACCGCCGGCCGAGCCGACTCGCCCTCCCGAGGGGGGTATGGAGGTGGACGTGGAGGACGCTCCTACCACGTCCACAGGGCGCGGGCGCCCTAAGGGGGAGAAACCCCCTCCGATGACCCGGATCCCGGGCCATCGAAGGGGGTCTGAACGCGAAGACAGCCGGGGTCTTCGTGTTCACGGGTGGGGGTTCGACCTGGGGGTGCACGTGCACCCCCCCGAAGGTCGAACTTTTTCGCGCGCGGCGACCTCCTCTCCGGGAGTGGTGGGACGGGTGGACTAGCCACCCAGTCTTGCACCGGCCCGGAAAGGGGGGCGCCGGGGGACGCTAGGGGTGTACGGGGTCGCTCCCGAACATTCCCATCGGGCGTCCCAGGGAAGGGGGAGGGTGTGGCATTCGCCGCTGCACTCTCTCGAAGGGGCCGATAAGTCGGGGGGCTTCTCCCCCCGACGGGGTGTCTAATGGAAAGACTGCGGGATGGCCAGTTGTATGCTCGCGCGATCCTGGTCACACGCATTAGAGTCTAGGGGCGAACGTGGGGTTTTAGGCGATATGAGTTCGTCATTCTGCTCCCTTGCTGGCGGCGGCAAGAGGAGCGGGATCCATGATGGATTTCCCCATAGTTTAAAAAAAAAAAGGATAGGGTTAGGATGGGTCCCAGGTCATGTGGCGCTGACAATGCTGACTCTGGACCATTGTCGGTTTCGTCTTCACTATTTGTGGAGGTCACATGGCTAAATCCCTCTCACTCCAACCTCCTCGTGGTGGCCCCGGGCACCCACTGCGGTGGGTGGCGAATGGAGTGAGGGGTCCGGGGGGGATCGGACCACTTACGTGCTCCCACCCCCCCCGAAGAGTCGACGGGGTTGCTCCCTGATGAGGGATGGCTGAACCGGCGATGGGCCGGTTGCGCGGGCAGATTGAGGCCACGCGCGGTTGGCCGGACGCCGCAGGCGGAGCGGGCGGTCCCCAGCGTGGCGCGGTCCAATTGGGACGCTTGGACCGCACAAGCGGTCCCATGGGCCAAGGCCCCGGGATGTGCCCCTCCCGAAGTAAGGAGGGGTACCTGCGCGCGCCTGAGGGCGCGCGGATCCCGTGCAGCCGGTCGGGAACCGGGCCGCCCAGCGACCGGGGGGCCCTACGGTCGACTGCCCCGACGGGGGCCGGGAAGTGGCGACCCTTAGAGGTCGCCGCTTTGGGGAAAGTGGACTCGACACGTGTCGAGCCCATTACGCGGGGGTGGGTCGCTCGCGGCTAAGGGGAGGGGGCGTCTCTGCGTGAGACGCCATTGGAAAGTGGCGACAGAGGTCGCCGGGGGATGGGGGGGACACGGCGGTCGTGTTCCCCCTTGACGGGGGGAGGGGAGAGAGGCGGTGGCAGCCGCCCGCGCGGAGGGCGTAACGTGCGCGACGGCTAAGACCACTGTACTCTCTCCCAAAAACGGGGAGTGGGGAGGGCGCCGCGGCAGCGCGCTAGACGCGCCTAAGTCCCCGACGCCCCCCCTAACGGGAAGGAGCGGCCATCCGCGCATGGCCGCTAAGTCGGGCTCAAGGTCACCCTTCTGGTGACCTGCCCGCGGGAAGTGACCGCCCCTTCTGGACGGTCACGAACGGGATGTACCCCTCCTCCCACGATTCACGTGAATCGCCGGAGGGGGGATGGATACAAGGCGCCGGGGCCTTGACATCCACGGGAAGGGGGCCGGCCCCGGGAGCGTGCGCAATGCGTTCCGCCGAGGGGTTCGGCCTTATCGGGAATTACGAGGCCTCCTCGTCCGTCGCTTGGTCCGGCTAGTTGGCGGACGCCAAGGCCGGAGGGCGACGGACGACGAGGCCTCTGTAGACGTCGGGGGCCTGAGCCACTCTCGGGTCTCCCATCGGGCGTCTCGGGAGGGGGGGAACACACGACTTCCGTCGTCGTGTTTCCCAATAGAGGGATTAAACGGGGGGTGGCTTCTCCACCCCCCCGGGATGTCTATTAAAGACTGCGGGTTGGCCAGTTGTATGCTCGCGCGATCCTGGCCACCCGCAATATAGTCTAGGGACGGACGTGGGGTTTTAGGCGATTTGAGTTCGTCATTCTGCTCCCTTGCCGGTGGCGGCATGAGGAGCGGGATCCATGAGGATTTCCCCGTTGTTAAAAAAAAAAAAAAGGATAGGGTTAGGATAGGGTTAGAGGCGAACGCAAAATGGCGGACGACCAATAGAGCCTCGCCCGAGCGAAATACAAGTCCGAGAGGGTGGACACGCGCATTATAGACTTTAATCAACATCGGAACAACCGATAGCAATAATAATATCATTGCACGCACGCACAATCCACCCACGAAAGACAAAGTATAGAGCATCAGGCCGCGATCGCGATCAGGGTAGAAAACAACGTAGTAACGGGTAGCAAGCACGCAGGCGGGACACAAGTTGAAAACCACAACTAAAGTGAACCGGCACGCGTGCTAAGCTACAAATAAAATACTAAGATAGCAATTACAAGCGAGTCCGCGTAGCAGTACCACCCTTAAGGTGAATGCAAATTTTCCTTTCAATTGAAAATTTCAAACTCGCCGACAGTACGCGTGTAAAATCAACGACGCGTTGAACTCCCTGCGCGTGAACAGTCTCGCGTAGTCCGCTCGCTCGCTTCGCGAGCTCGCGGCTAAAGTAATAGTTATAAATAATTATAGACAATGAAGAGCAACGTTGCACGAAATTGTTTATAAATAATTAGAACTCACAAATTCGCGTGTCATGCTACAAATCGAAATCCAGTATAGCGATCTCAAGTAAATTCGCGTTGCAATAACCACCCTTAAGGTGAATAAAAATTTTCTTTTCAATTGAAAATTTCAAACTCGCTGCTAGCAACAGCAGTACATAGGTAAAATCAATCGCGCAGTGAACTCTCCACGCGTGAACAGTCTAGCGTAGTCCGCTCGCTCGCTTCGCGAGCTCGCGGTTAAAGAAATAGTTATAAATAATGTAGAGCAACGTTGCATGAAATTGTTTATAAATAATTAGAACTCGTAAATTCGCGTGTCATGCTACAAATCGAAATCCAGCATAGCGACCTCAAGTAAATTCGCGTTGCAGTAATCACCCTTAAGGTGAATGAAAAATTTTCTTTTCAACTGAGAATTTCAAATTCGCGGTGAGCAACAACAGTACGTGTGTAAAGTAAATCGCGCGTCGAACTCCCTATGCGTGAACAGTCCTGCGTAGTCCGCTCGCTCGCTTTGCGAGCTCGCGGTTAAAGAAATAGTTATAAATAATGTAGAGCAACGTTGCACGAAATTGTTTATAAACAACTAGAACTCATAAATTCGCGCGTCATGCTACAAACCGAATACAAGTATAGAGATTGCTAGTAAATTCGCGTTGCAGAAATCACCCTTAAGGTGAATGAAAAATTTTCTCTTCAATTGAAAATTTCAAATCGCTGTTAGCAACAACTGTACGTGTGTAAAATCAATCGCGCGTTGAACTCCCTACGCGTGAACAGTCCTGCGTAGTCCGCTCGCTCGCTTCGCGAGCTCGCGGTTAAAGAAATAGTTATAAATAATGTAGAGCAACGTTGCACGAAATTTTTTATAAACAATTAGAACTCATAAATTCACGCGTCATGCTACAAATCGAATACAGGTATAGAGATTGCTAGTAAATTCGCGTTGCAGAAATCACCCTTAAGGTGAATGAAAATTTTCTCTTCAATCGAAAATTTCAAATCCGCTGTTAGCAACAACAGTACGTGTGTAAAGTAAATCGCGCGTTGAACTCCCTACGCGTGAACAGTCTTGCGTAGTCCGCTCGCTCGCTTTGCGAGCTCGCGGTTAAAGAAATAGTTATAAATAATGTAGAGCAACGTTGCACGAAATTTTTTTTTTTTTTATAAACAATTAGAACTCATAAATTCACGCGTCATGCTACAAATCGAATACAAGTATAGAGATTGCTAGTAAATTCGCGTTGCAGAAATCACCCTTAAGGTGAATGAAAAATTTTCTCTTCAATTGAAAATTTCAAATCGCTGTTAGCAACAACTGTACGTGTGTAAAATCAATCGCGCATTGAACTCTCCACGCGTGAACTGTCCTGCGTTAAAGAAATATTTATAAATAATGCAGAGCAACGTTGAACGAAATTGTTTATAAATAATTAGAACTCGTAAATTCGCGTATCATGCTGCAAATCGAATACAAGCATAGAGATTGCTAGCAAATTCGCGTCGCAGAAACCACCCTTAAGGTGAATGAAAAATTTTCTTTTCAACTGAGAATTTCAAATTCGCGGTGAGCAACAACAGTACGTGTGTAAAGTAAATCGCGCGTCGAACTCTCCACGCGTGAACAGTCTTGCGTAGTCCGCTCGCTCGCTTCGCAAGCTCGCGGTTAAAGAAATAGTTATAAATAATGTAGAGCAACGTTGCACGAAATTGTTTATAAATAATTAGAACTCGTAAATTCGCGTGTCTTGCTACAAATCGAAATCCAGTATAGCGATCTCAAGTAAATTCGCGTTGCAATAACCACCCTTAAGGTGAAAAAAAAATTTTCTTTTCAATTGAAAATTTCAAACTCGCTGCTAGCAACAGCAGTACTGTGGGAAAGTGACTGCAGCAAGTTACGCAAACACTATTTATTTACGGATATTATACAAAAGACGATACGACACTGATTTACATGTATTTGATCGCGAGGACGACTACTTTACAACGACTATCGACGGAACAATTACGACCTAGCAATTAACACGACTGCGCTACGATTCGACTCGACTTTTTCGACTAATCATCCGCGCCGCTCGCTCGCTCTGTTTTATACCGTCTGCCTTCTTTGTCTGTTCGCCCGGGCCAACGGCCGTTTGCCCTAGTCGCGTATCGTCTTCGCGTTTTTCTCCGCGATCGGCAAAACATTACCGTTGTTGTGATCGCCCGTACAGCTGACTCGCGTGACACCCCGCGAAGGTGCTATACAGGGCAATGCCCGCTGCGAACAACATCTATCCCACACTCGGCCATCCTGCATTGATACCCGCCCCGGGTATCGTCTTTACGCGCTGAAACATGCCCTCCCATACATCCCTTTATTTATCGCTCGCATCGCATTCGCTCATGTCGCTATCTCCGCTGCTGACTTCTTGATAGTCCTGGGTCCATGACTTCATGTGGTCCGCCGCGGTGGACGTCTTTTGCGGCCCTTCGTGGTTCCCGACTTTCTCGACCATATATCGGTTGTGCCGCAGCGCTTTTACGACACGGTACGGCCCCAGGAATTTTGCTGCCAGTTTTAACCCCGGGCCCCGTTGCGTCCTTTTGATGGCTACTAGGCTGTCCTCCCGGTAGTCCGTTGCTTCCTTCCGTTTTTTGTTAAAATTCTTTTTATTTTCCGCCTGGATTTTTGCGATTGCCTCTTTCGCCCTGGCTCTCGTCTCGTTTCGGTTTTCCTCGAAATTGGCCGCCCACTCTTCCTCCAGTATTTCTCGTACTTGTGGATCGTCCTTCGCCCGCATCCGTGTTCCGAAGAATAGTTGGAATGGACTCGTGTTGATGCTACGGTGCGGCGTCGCGTTAAAATATTTTTGCGCCGCCTCTAAATTTCGATACCATTCTCCTGGATTTGGCGACGCCAATTTCGTAAGTAGTGGAATGAGTGTTCGATTCACTCTCTCGACTTGCCCATTTCCCCTTGGCAGTCCGGTCGTGATAAACGAGTGTTGCACCCCCTCTCTAACGCAATATTCTCGAAATTCGTCGGACGTAAACGCGGCCCCCCTATCTGAAACGATGCGCCGTGGATTTCCGAACGTAACTGCCTGCTTCTCGAGTCGCTGTATCACCTCGCGAGCGCCCGTTGATTTCGTCGCGTAGAACCAAACGAATTTGGTGAAAGCGTCGACTACCACCAAGATATGTTGATAACTTTTCTTTGTCGACTGGAGAGGCCCCAGGTGATCGATATGGTACGTGTCTAGCGGTACTTCGCCCTTATAAATCGGTGTTAGCAACCCTTCCTGCTTGCCTAATTTTCGCTCCGCTAATATGCATTCGATGCAATTCGCAATGACTTTCTCAGTCTTCGCTTTGATACCCGGAAACCAATAGTCCCTTTTAACTAACTTTTCCGTTTTTGTCGTCGCGAAATGCCCCTTCCCGTGCGCCTGCTGTATTATCTGGGTTTGTAACCCTTTCGGCACGACTAGTCTAACGTCCCCTTCGACGACTTTGAACAGCACACCGCCCCGGACTATGTAGCCGTCCATCTTCCCTTCCTCAGCCTGTTCGTATACCCGGCGCGTTTCGTTGTCTTTCTGCTGCGCCCGCTTAATCTTAAACGCGATTCCGTCATCCTCTCTAATTATTAAACATATTGGCAGGGGGTTTCTGCTTAGCGCGTCTACATGTACCATTGATCTGCCCGGCCGGTGTTCCATCGTGTAATTGAAATCTTCTAATAACAGCGCCCACCTTGCTATACGCACGCATAAATCTCGCTTTCTCATTGTCAACGCGAAGGATTTACAATCTGTCACGATCTTAAATTCGATGCCTACTAGATATGTCCTAAATTTTTTTAGGCCCTTTACGACTGCAAGCACTTCCAACTCGTAACTCGAGTACTTTTCCTCTGCCGGTGTTGTCTTCCCGCTCGCGAAGTACACCGGGTGCATCTCGCCATCGTCGTCGCATTGTTGCATTAATATCGCACCGAAACCGTACATTGACGCGTCTGTATGTAATTCCGTCCGTGCTTCCGCTTTATACAATTTCAATACCGGCGCTTCGCATAATTTCGACTTCAATTCTTCGAACGCCGCTGTCTCCTTGGTCCCGAAATCAAATTTGACGCCGTCCCGTAGTAAATTACTTAGGGGCCTCGCCATGAGCGCGTACCCCTTTATAAATTTCCGGAAATACCCGGTTAGCCCCAGGAAACTTTGCACCTGTTTCATTGTTGTTGGTTTCGGGAATTTGGCGACAGCGTGCGTTTTCCGCTCGGAGGGTCGAATATCGCCATTTTCGACTATGTGCCCCAAAAATTCTACCCTGCTTTGCAATATCGCGCATTTCTTCCAATTTATCTCCAGACCGGCTTCTTTTGCCGTTTGCAGTACTCGCGTTAACTTTTGTATCCCGGTCTCGAGATCGTTCGACGGTATGATTAAATCGTCTACGTACGTTAGTACAACTTTCTCGTTAATTAGGTTTCTGAACACGGAGTCGATAAATCTCGCGAAGGCGGCCGGCGAATTACATAGGCCAAACGGTACTCGTAAAAATTCGTATTGACCGTCCGGTACAATGAACGATGTGAATTTGCGACTGTCTTCGCTCACCGGTACGTGAAAAAACCCGTTCTTTAGATCGAGCGTGGTGAACGTTCGTGCCCCTTGTAACGCATCGAGTTGCTCTTCTACTATCGGTAGCGGATATCTATCTTTTACGATTTTCTCGTTGATTTTTCGGTAGTCTACGCACATTCGTTTCGACCCGTCTTTCTTGTTTACCAACACAATCGGACTCGCGTATTCCGACAGTGATGGTTGCACAATGCCTTTCTGCGCCCATTCTTCGATTTGCTTGTTTACTATTGCCTTTTCCGTCGGTGCCAGTCGTCGCGCTCTTTGGTAAACCGGCTGTTCGTCCTTTACTATAATTCGCATCTTTACATTCGATTCTCGCGTCTTTTCGGGCACGTAGCTCGCGACCATATGTTCGACTGTCCCTTTTAACGCGGCGTCGCTTATATGTGATAAATCTACTTCGTCGACGTTCTCGATGCATTCTATACGGCATATATCTGGGATGTTTCTATCGGCGACTCGGTCTTCCTCGTTTCCCTCTATTCGCACGACTCCTTTATTTATCGCGACATTTACTTTGTTTAGAAAATCTGCCCCTATAAGTAAGTCGTACTTTAGTAACGCGTTCGATACAACGTGCGCCGTGATCGGATACGAGCCCCCGTCGATTGCGATGTCCCCTCTAAAACTACCCCGCGTCTTTATGTTTCCGGACCCGATTCCCCGGAAAGTTATCCCGCCGCTCTGCAGTCCCGGTGCACCGATTCTACCGTAGCATTCGTCTCTCATGAGCGTCAGGTCGCTCCCTGTATCGATGAGGGCTGTTACCCCGAAATTGTTTATTCTCACCGACTTGCAGGTCTTCTGTCCTGAGCTCTGTGCTACCAGGTTCGCGTTCCCGGCTGCTCCCGTACTACCCTGCTGCGTGCATCTCGGCGCGATGTGTCCATGTTCTCCACATCGGTAACATCGTAGGCCGCGATCCTTGACTGGACAGCTTCTGCTCAAATGCCCCATTTCGCCACAGTTGTAGCAGTTTCCTGCATCCCTTCTCGGTGCTCTCCAGTCCCCTTGTCGCTGCTCCTCCTTTCTCATCGGCGGGCTTGGACTCCAGTGGTCTCTTTCTGTTCTCGGTGACGGTCCCGTTCTCCATCGGTCTCCTCGGAAATTGTTACCCTGGTACGGTTGCGGCAAGACGAGCTTCTCGTATGCTCGCAGCATTGCCTCGGGATTGATGAAGCAATACATGGTCGCCTGGTTCCTTAGTGTTTGGTCCGGAATACCCTCCACTAAGTGGTCGATGAGTTCGTATGGGTCGTCGATCGGTACTCTATTCGCCCTAATCATCTTGTCGTGGTAGTAATCCACGAATGACTCGCCCGTTCTCCACGTCCGCTCCTGAAGCTGTCTTAACGCCGCACTTTTACTCGGCCGGAAAAAGAACATTTTCCTATATTGGACCAGCAATACGTCGAATGGCATCTCCACGAACTCGGGTCGCGACTGTAACCATTCTTGCGCCTTTCCTCGGAGCCTCATTCCCATTAATATTTTTGCTTCGTCATCCGACAGGCCGTATGTATTCTTCAATACTTCCAATTGCCGCGACCAAATCGGAAAATCCTCGGACTTCCCGTCAAAATACCCCAGCAGTTCTGCGACAGATTTTAAGCTCACATGTACCCTTCTAGTTTGCGTCAGTGCTTGCCCTTCCGCTGTAGCGCTTCTTCGTCCCATTTCCTGCGCCTGTACGCGCTCGCCCTTCAGGTTTTCCAGTTCCTGGGCTAGTCTACCTACTTCCTGTAGCAGGTGTGCCAATCCTCCAGCCAGATTGTTTATCTCCTCATTGTACCTTGCATCTCCCTCTGTCTCTTCTTCCTGTGTACCTATATGCCCCTTCATCCACTGTCCCGACGGATCATATTCATTTAGACGCGCTATTAATTCTACTTTCGTACCCGCCGTTGATAGCTCGCGACTCTCCAGTAACTCTTTCAGTCTCAGAATCGTGAAATCCGTTGGTTTATTCGCCATGACTGCTGTGCCCCTTTTCCCGATTTTATTTTACTGAAACCCGGTTTCGGTTTGGACGAGCCCCCAAATTATGTGGGAAAGTGACTGCAGCAAGTTACGCAAACACTATTTATTTACGGATATTATACAAAAGACGATACGACACTGATTTACATGTATTTGATCGCGAGGACGACTACTTTACAACGACTATCGACGGAACAATTACGACCTAGCAATTAACACGACTGCGCTACGATTCGACTCGACTTTTTCGACTAATCATCCGCGCCGCTCGCTCGCTCTGTTTTATACCGTCTGCCTTCTTTGTCTGTTCGCCCGGGCCAACGGCCGTTTGCCCTAGTCGCGTATCGTCTTCGCGTTTTTCTCCGCGATCGGCAAAACATTACCGTTGTTGTGATCGCCCGTACAGCTGACTCGCGTGACACCCCGCGAAGGTGCTATACAGGGCAATGCCCGCTGCGAACAACATCTATCCCACAGTACATAGGTAAAATCAATCGCGCATTAAACTCTCCACGCGTGAACAGTCTTGCGTAGTCCGCTCGCTCGCTTCGCGAGCTCGCGGTTAAAGAAATAGTTATAAATAATGTAGAGCAACGTTGCACGAAATTGTTTATAAATAATTAGAACTCGTAAATTCGCGTGTCATGCTACAAATCGAAATCCAGCATAGCGACCTCAAGTAAATTCGCGTTGCAGTAATCACCCTTAAGGTGAATGAAAATTTTCTTTTCAGTTGAAAATTTCAAATTCGCTGTTAGCAACAACAGCACGTATGTAAAATCAATCGCGCGTTGAACTCCCTACGCGTGAACAGTCTAGCGTAGTCCGCTCGCTCGCTTCGCGAGCTCGCGGTTAAAGAAATAGTTATAAATAATGTAGAGCAACGGTGCACGAAATTGTTTATAAATAATTAGAACTTGTAAATTCGCGTGTCATGCTACAAATCGAAATCCAGCATAGCGACCTCAAGTAAATTCGCGTTGCAGTAATCACCCTTAAGGTGAATGAAAATTTTCTTTTCAGTTGAAAATTTCAAATTCGCTGTTAGCAACAACAGCACGTATGTAAAATCAATCGCGCGTTGAACTCCCTACGCGTGAACAGTCTAGCGTAGTCCGCTCGCTCGCTTCGCAAGCTGGCGGTTAAAGAAATAGTTATAAATAATGTAGAGCAACGTTGCACGAAACTGTTTATAAATAATTAGAACTCGTAAATTCGCGTGTCATGCTACAAATCGAAATCCAGTATAGCGATCTCAAGTAAATTCGCGTTGTAATAACCACCCTTAAGGTGAATAAAAATTTTCTTTTCAATTGAAAATTTCAAACTCGCTGCTAGCAACAGCAGTACATAGGTAAAATCAATCGCGCATTAAACTCTCCACGCGTGAACAGTCTTGCGTAGTCCGCTCGCTCGCTTCGCGAGCTCGCGGTTAAAGAAATAGTTATAAATAATGTAGAGCAACGTTGCACGAAATTGTTTATAAATAATTAGAACTCGTAAATTCGCGTGTCATGCTACAAATCGAAATCCAGCATAGCGACCTCAAGTAAATTCGCGTTGCAGTAATCACCCTTAAGGTGAATGAAAATTTTCTTTTCAGTTGAAAATTTCAAATTCGCTGTTAGCAACAACAGCACGTATGTAAAATCAATCGCGCGTTGAACTCCCTACGCGTGAACAGTCTAGCGTAGTCCGCTCGCTCGCTTCGCGAGCTCGCGGTTAAAGAAATAGTTATAAATAATGTAGAGCAACGGTGCACGAAATTGTTTATAAATAATTAGAACTTGTAAATTCGCGTGTCATGCTACAAATCGAAATCCAGCATAGCGACCTCAAGTAAATTCGCGTTGCAGTAATCACCCTTAAGGTGAATGAAAATTTTCTTTTCAGTTGAAAATTTCAAATTCGCTGTTAGCAACAACAGCACGTATGTAAAATCAATCGCGCGTTGAACTCCCTACGCGTGAACAGTCTAGCGTAGTCCGCTCGCTCGCTTCGCAAGCTCGCGGTTAAAGAAATAGTTATAAATAATGTAGAGCAACGTTGCACGAAACTGTTTATAAATAATTAGAACTCGTAAATTCGCGTGTCATGCTACAAATCGAAATCCAGTATAGCGATCTCAAGTAAATTCGCGTTGTAATAACCACCCTTAAGGTGAATAAAAATTTTCTTTTCAATTGAAAATTTCAAACTCGCTGCTAGCAACAGCAGTACATAGGTAAAATCAATCGCGCATTAAACTCTCCACGCGTGAACAGTCTTGCGTAGTCCGCTCGCTCGCTTCGCGAGCTCGCGGTTAAAGAAATAGTTATAAATAATGTAGAGCAACGTTGCACGAAATTGTTTATAAATAATTAGAACTCGTAAATTCGCGTGTCATGCTACAAATCGAAATCCAGCATAGCGACCTCAAGTAAATTCGCGTTGCAGTAATCACCCTTAAGGTGAATGAAAATTTTCTTTTCAGTTGAAAATTTCAAATTCGCTGTTAGCAACAACAGCACGTATGTAAAATCAATCGCGCGTTGAACTCCCTACGCGTGAACAGTCTAGCGTAGTCCGCTCGCTCGCTTCGCGAGCTCGCGGTTAAAGAAATAGTTATAAATAATGTAGAGCAACGGTGCACGAAATTGTTTATAAATAATTAGAACTTGTAAATTCGCGTGTCATGCTACAAATCGAAATCCAGCATAGCGACCTCAAGTAAATTCGCGTTGCAGTAATCACCCTTAAGGTGAATGAAAATTTTCTTTTCAGTTGAAAATTTCAAATTCGCTGTTAGCAACAACAGCACGTATGTAAAATCAATCGCGCGTTGAACTCCCTACGCGTGAACAGTCTAGCGTAGTCCGCTCGCTCGCTTCGCAAGCTCGCGGTTAAAGAAATAGTTATAAATAATGTAGAGCAACGTTGCACGAAATTGTTTATAAATAATTAGAACTCGTAAATTCGCGTGTCATGCTACAAATCGAAATCCAGTATAGCGATCTCAAGTAAATTCGCGTTGCAATAACCACCCTTAAGGTGAAAAAAAAATTTTCTTTTCAATTGAAAATTTCAAACTCGCTGCTAGCAACAGCAGTACATAGGTAAAATCAATCGCGCATTGAACTCTCCACGCGTGAACAGTCTTGCGTAGTCCGCTCGCTCGCTTCGCGAGCTCGCGGTTAAAGAAATAGTTATAAATAATGTAGAGCAACGTTGCACGAAATTGTTTATAAATAATTAGAACTTGTAAATTCGCGTGTCATGCTACAAATCGAAATCCAGCATAGCGACCTCAAGTAAATTCGCGTTGCAGTAATCACCCTTAAGGTGAATGAAAATTTTCTTTTCAGTTGAAAATTTCAAATTCGCTGTTAGCAACAACAGCACGTATGTAAAATCAATCGCGCGTTGAACTCCCTACGCGTGAACAGTCTAGCGTAGTCCACTCGCTCGCTTCGCGAGCTCGCTGTTAAAGAAATAGTTATAAATAATGTAGAGCAACGTTGCATGAAATTGTTTATAAATAATTAGAACTCGTAAATTCGCGTGTCATGCTACAAATCGAAATCCAGCATAGCGACCTCAAGTAAATTCGCGTTGCAGTAATCACCCTTAAGGTGAATAAAAATCTTCTTTTCAGTTGAAAATTTCAAATTCGCTGTTAGCAACAACAGTACGTATGTAAAATCAATCGCGCGTTGAACTCCCTACGCGTGAACAGTCCAGCGTAGTCCGCTCGCTCGCTTCGCGAGCTCGCGGTCAAAGAAATAGTTATAAATAATGTAGAGCAACGTTGCACGAAATTGTTTATAAATAACTAGAACTTGTAAATTCGCGTGTCATGCTACAAATCGAAATCCAGCATAGCGATCTCAAGTAAATTCGCGTTGCAGTAATCACCCTTAAGGTGAATAAAAATTTTCTTCTCAATTGAAAATTTCAAACTCGCTGCTAGCAACAGCAGTACGTGTGTAAATAAATCACGCGTAGAACTCCCTGCGCGCGAACAGTCTAGCGTAGTCCGCTCGCTCGCTTCGTGAGCTCGCGGTTAAAGAAATAATTACAAATAATGTAGAGCAACGTTGCACGAAACTGTTTATAAATAATCAGAACTTGTAAATTCGCGTGTCATGCTACAAATCGAAATCCAGCATAGCGATCTCAAGTAAATTCGCGTTGCAATAACCACCCTTAAGGTGAATGAAAATTTTCTTTGCAATTGAAAAATTTCAAGTTCGCTAGTATGTTCAGACAATTGATCGCGCGATGAAATTCCTATGCGCGGACAGTCCTTCGTAGTCCGCAAGCTCGCGAAGCGAGCTCGCGGTTGCATGAACGATCAGAAACAATATCGAGCAGCGCTGCACAAATTGTTCAAACAACCAATAACAAATAATTTCGCGCCTCACGAACATGAACACGAATATGGAAATGAAATCCCGAACACAAACAACTTTGCGTTTAGAACCTAAGCACTCGAAACACCACCCAACCCCACAGAATAAAAAGGAAGAAAGAGTAATACACAAACACGATCCCCCAAAACCTCATGCACACATACACACACACATACAACTGTAACACAACCCAACAAGGCAGCGAGAAAGGCAAAGGAATAAAGGAAGTAAACAACGGGTAACCAAATACCCCCGTAAAAGAGAAAGGAAAAAAGAAAGCAAAAAAAAAAGCGGCGTAACAACGCCAAAAGGGACCCAAAATGGAAATCCCCCACCTCCAACCCACTCCAATCCAAAACACCTGCCCCAGAAGATCCCCCCCCTCCAACACACCCCCCCCAAAAAAGGGGAGCAAAGTAACATTCCAACCAACCACCTGTCATACATTTGTTACAGAAAACAATAATGGAATTCAGAGGGATACAACTCGGGGAAGAAGTCCAAATAGTGGAGAGGAAGGAGAAAGAGGCCAAGGGCAAGACGTCCAAACCGGCCAGAAGCGCGGGCGACAGCAGCAGCAGCAACAGCGGTCGACAAAAGACCCAAAAGGATCAGCCCGGGACCCCGGGAACTATAGGGAACGCAGGAACCACGGGAGCAACGGTTCCCACGGGAACCCCGGGAACTTCCGCGGAAAGGAGCCGCCGTCAACAGGAGGAGTCAGAACTACTGCTGGACCCGATGACCGTGGTCATCGTTAAGGAAGGGTATCCGGACAAGGGAACGGACATGCAGCGCGACGAGGTCACGGCCATGTGGGCAAGCGTGACCGAGTACGCGCTGTACAGGAAGAGGCCCATAAAATTTAAAAGATGGGGGATAAAAGCAGGGGGTGTCCTGATGACAGCAAGAGATGACCAAGCAATTGGCAATCTGAAAATAGCGCTCAAAGAACTTGACTTCGACTTCGCCCCGAAGAAACTAACGACCATAAGCGTAGATAAATTAAATGTGACCATAAGAGCAACCATGTACATCAGTAACAGACTGATGAAGTACGAGGTGATTATCGGGCACCTCAAAATTGATTACAAGCCCCTCACAGCCACGAGATGGCAGTTGAAAAGGAAGGAGAGAATCACTGAGAGGGGCAAAGAATTCACTTTGGAGATGCCCGAAAACGATTTCAATTTTATCAAGGAAAAAGGGGGAAAAATCTGTATCATGGGTGGGGCTATCAAACTCACCTTCACGAAAAAATCGTAACTCAATAGTAATACTATATTATAATCTCTAAGAAGGAAATATACAATAGTAGATAGTAAGCGTAACCTCATTGACGAAAATGTAAAAATCAAATAAAATACCGTTTACAAATTAAAGCATACCATATTATACCACCACAACATCCCTACACCATACTGTCAATAAATAAATAAAGAGAACCTCCATAAAAGACCGGAAGATAACAATTATTACTTAACCTTTCCCAATAGCATAACAGACAGCGGAATATAACGAAGACACGATCAACGTAGAACAGGCTTAGCTCTCTCCTGCCTTAAATAAATATAGGGAAAAAGGGGAACCACCAGCAGATAACCTTCATCTTAATTAACCTTTTCCAATCGTACAAATAGACAGCGAAACACAATAGAGACACGGTCAACGTAGAACAGGCTTAGCCCTCTCCGGCTCTAAATAAAATATAAGGAACCACCGTATACATAACTACCAGCAGACAACCTTTAATTTAACTAACCGCGTCCAACCATACAAATAGACAGCGAATCACAATAAAATACGATCAATGTAGAACAGACTTAGCTCTCTCCTGCTCTAAATAAAATACGAGGAACCACCGTATACAAAATTACCAGCAGATAACCTTTAATTTAACTAACCGCGTCCAATACAATAAAGACAGAATCAATGTAGAACAGGCTTAGCTCTCTCCTGCTTTAAATAAAATATACGAAAAAGAAAAAAGAGAAAAAGAGAGGAACCACCGTACACATAACCACCGGCAGATAACCTTCAGTCAACCCACTCCAATCGATAGCGAGACACACCAAAGACACGGTCAATCAAGAATAGGATTAGCTCTCCCCACACCGTAAGAGAACAACGCAAGCACAAGGTCTAGAACAGGTTACCAATATTAGTAATAGAGCACAACCGACTAGAACCCACACCCAAGGGAAGTCAAACAGGGCCCCCCCTGCAGGCAGAGCAACACTCAATCTCACCGAGGAATCTGCACCACCGATGGACGCACCTGAACGAGACGCAACACAGCCAGACAACAAGGAATAGGAAAGGAAAAAAGAAAAAAAAAAAAAAAAGAGAAATGGAAAAAAAAAGAGAAAAAGGGAATAAGAAATGGTACGCGAAAAACGCACCCAATACACACATCCACCCGCGACCACAAGCCCCCAACTCCCAGACAGATACGACACACCCCCATGTAGAAACCGGAAAACCCCCACTAGACAAACACACACCTAGAACTAAGTAAAATAAGAACACCCCAAATGAAATAACACGCAACATCAACAATAAAGAGAACCACAAACAAATCCCAACCAATCCTTCAACGCCACCCCATTACAGCGGAACCTCGGACAACCGACCGCAACAAAAGGTAAGTGCCAACCATAGAGACGGGCATAGAGCGGATCGCAATCGCCGAGAGCAAAATGCGAAGCAAAGGCAGCGCTACCCACAGCAGCGCGAAACAGCCTGCACCCCAAAAAATACACAGACGCGAAAATAAGAGCAATCACCAAAATAATAAGCAACCAACACGATAAACCCCTTAAAACCGGAATTGTCCACCCACCCACAGAACAATCGTCCCAATCTCAAACCCATGGGTACAAAGTCAGCACCTCCACCCCCCAAGAAATAACTGACACCCATAGAGAGAAAGAGAGAGAAAGAAAGAGGGAAATAGGAAATAAGCAATATATAATAGACTCTAGAATAAGCAAACACCACACGCCTTCCAAAAAAAAAGAACCCTGAGCTCACATGAATAAAAAGAGAGAGAGTGAGCATCCCCATCCTCAAACTCCCACCCCGGCGACGACTAACCTCATCTGTTCACAGGTTTGCTTTGCCACGTAGCCACGTAGCCACAACACTTGGCAGGGCAACGGGGATAGCAGCGGACGGCAATAACAACAAAGCAGCCATAACACCGAAAGCGTATCCCCACCACACACAAGGGCACGCAAACTAATAGGAGAGAGAGAAAAAAAAAAAAAAAAAAAAACTCTCTCCACTCAAAAAAAAAAAAAAGGGGGAATAAGAAAGGAATAAGAAAGGAATAAGAAAGGAAAAAAAAAAAAAAAAAAAGAAAAAGAAAAAAAAATGAAAATAATCCAGGTGAATCTCCACCACGCGGCCGGGGCAGCAGCCCTGCTGGCCAAAAAATTCAACGAAGAAACATTCGACGTAGCTCTGATCCAAGAACCCTGGATCAGCCGTAAAGGCATCAGAGGAATGAACGGAATCGGAACCATCCACTCGAACAAAATAAACGAGGAAACAAGAACCTGCGTGGTAACAAGAAGGAACATAACGGGTACCCTGATGACCCAATTCACGGACAACTCGATCACAACCGTGTCGCTGCAAGTAGGAAAAGGGAACGAATACAAAGAAATACTAGTACTATCATTATATCTACACCACGAAGGAAGAGACATCCCGGGCAGAAAATGCGCGGAAATGGTAGAATGGGCAAACAGGAACGACGTCCCTGTGGTAATAGGGGCGGACGCGAACGCCAGAAACAGGCACTGGGGAAGCACGGACACCAACCCAAGAGGAGTAATCCTCATGGACTATATAGTAAACGCGGGGCTGTTCATAGCCAACTATGGAAACAGACCGACATACGTCACGAAAAACAGGAAAGAGGTTCTGGACATAACCATATGCTCAGAATCGATAATAGACAAATTCTACAAATGGAAGGTACTGGACGAGATTAACGGCTCGGACCACAACTCGATAGAGTACAGAATAAGATGGGACTGCCAAACGGAAACGGAAGAAAGGAGGAGTGTGAACAACACAGACTGGGACAGATTCAAGGAACTAAACAAGGAATCGGTAAAAACATTGGAAGGAAAATACGGAAACGCGGCAGAAATAGACGCGTACGCGGAAAGCATAGCGACAACGCTAAGAATGAACTGGGAAGACGCAACGGAGGCAACTCCGACGACAGGAAGAAGGAAAGTAAGATGGTGGAACAAAAAACTAGAGAAAAAGAAAGAAACGGTAAAAATATGCAAGCAAAGATGGAGGAAGGCCAAACCAAGGAACAAGGCCAAGAAATGGGCAGCCTACAAAAAGGAATGCAAAAACTTTAGATACGAAATAATGAAAAGCAGAAGAGAATGCTGGAAGAAATTCACCAAGTCGATCGAGAAAACCTCGATAGCGGCCAGAATCACGCAGACTCTGCTGAAGTGCGGAGGCGCCAACATGGGAGCAATAAGAAAGGGAAACACCTTACTACACAGGAACGACGAGATAATGGAGCAACTGCTGGAGACCCACTTCCCCGGGTTCACCAGAGACACGGGGGCCGAAGCCGCCGAGGAGGAGGAGAACAACGGAACCAACAACAACGAGGCACAACCGAACTGGAGGCTGGCGAATCAGATCGCCAACCCCAGCAGGGTTAAATGGGCCCTATCGGTCTTCAGCCCGGACAAGGCTCCCGGGCTGGACAAACTAAGCCCGCGAATCATAAAGAGATCGCAAAATCAATATGGACAGGCCATAACTATCCTGATAAAGGCAAGCATCGCTACGGGGCACATCCCGGAAGCATGGACGGTAACAAAGGTAGTATTCCTACCCAAACCCGGAAAAACGGATCTGACGGTACCAAAGGCATACCGACCGATATGCCTGACATCGTTTCTGCTGAAAACAGCAGAAAAACTGATCGACAGGCATCTCAAATGCACCACGCTAAGGGAAAAGGAACTGTTCGAAGGGCAACACGCCTACAGAACGGGACACTCGACGGAAGTCGCCCTACACAGGGTGCTAAACGAAGCCGAAAAGGCACGCGTAAACAAGGAATGCGCCATGGCGTGCTTCATGGACATCGAGGGGGCATTCAACATGACCCCGATCGATGCCATGGATCAAGCGATGGAAGACTTCAACGTGGAACCAAATATCAGAGCATGGATAATGAACATGCTAAAGAACAGAAGAATCAAAGCGTACAGAGGGGACGCGGAAGTAGAAGGCAAGGTAAAAAGGGGCACCCCACAGGGGGGAATACTCTCCCCACTGCTGTGGTGCATGGCGCTGGACTCGCTCCTACGCGCACTGGAGGAAACCGGAGCCACGATAGTGGCCTACGCCGACGACGTGGCCATCGTGAGCAGGAACAAGGACAGACGGAAATGCGTGGAAACGATACAGACGGCGTTAAACATAACGGAGGTCTGGTGCGAAACGGTAGGACTATCGGTTAACCCCGAGAAAACAGAGGTAATGGAATTCACCAGGACCACCCTGTACCCGGTGGACAGCGGACTGTGCTACATGGGCACGCCGTTGCAACTAAAAGAGAAGGTAAAGTATCTGGGAATAACCATAAACAGGAAACTGATGTGGAGACCACACATCAAGGGCAAGGTAGACGCGGCAAAAGGGAACATAATGATGCTGAGCAGAGCGGTAGGCGCAACCTGGGGGCTAACACCGTACATCCTGAGATGGATATACAAGGCGATCGTGGTGCCGAGGGTAACATACGGAGCGGCAATATGGTGGAAGGGAACGGACCTGGCAACGGTCAAGGGCTGGCTGGACAGACTGCAAGGAATGGCGAATAGGAGAATTCTGGGATGCGTGGGAAACACGCCGAACAAGACAATGGAAGTGCTAGCGGACATACAACCGCTAGACATAAGAATAAAGGAAATAGCGCTGAAAACAGCATACAGGCTAATATGTTGGAACAAGTGGGAAGACCTGGGCTACGGCCACTCAAACATCATCGAGTATATAGGAAAACGGGACAACAGGGAACTCATAACCCTGAGCCAAATGCAAAAGGACACTGACGAGAGAAGATACCTGGACAGCAAGCTGTACAAAACGTAGATAAGAGAAAGGGACGACTGGAAGAAGGGAATACCAAGGGACCTGAAGGAAACGGCACTCTGGTACACAGACGGATCGAGGAAAAACGAGCTGACAGGCGCAGCTTGGACAAATAACAAGGACAGACACTTCTACGTCAAACTAGGAGAACACCCCACGGTTTATCAGGCAGAACTACTGGCCATAAAGCTATGCGCCCTGGAAATCATAAACAAAGGGGAAAACAAAAAAGAGATCACGATCTGCACAGACAGCCAAGCGGCCATCAAAAGCCTGCAACAGCTGGAATGCAGATGAAGACTATTATGGGAGGCACATGACACGCTAAACCAGCTGGTCAAGAAGGGAAAAACCGTAAAGATAACCTGGATACCAGGTCACTCGGGACTGGAGGGAAACGAGAAAGCGGACGAACTGGCCAACAAAGGATCAGACTCACCTCCGGAGGAACCACAACAGTGGGTTGGCCTACCAGACGCCAATTACAACCTCCTGGTAAGAAGGTGGGCGGAGGAAAGATCAGCGGAAAAATGGAGAACATCTACAGGGCTGGAACACAGCAAATGGTTCCTGGGGGTAGATGAATGGCCAGCCAAAAGGGTCAGAGGCATCATCGACCTGAACAGGAAAGAACTGAGAAGAATGGTAGAAACGATCACGGGAATATGCCCGCTGAACAAACACCTGACAAAACTAGGAAGAGCAGACACGAGCATATGCTCGCTATGCAACGATAAAGAGGAAACTCCCGAGCACATAGTCACGGAATGCGAGGCAATAACGAGGAAAAGAAGGGCAATACTAGAAGACAGTACTATCGAGGGCGACGTACTGAAAGCAACAGAATGGAAAAAACTAAAACGGTTCATGGAAGAAGTAGACCCATGGAAAGAATAGAAGGAAAAAAGAAGAGCGTAGAAAAAGGGAAAAGGGAAAACAGGTAACAAGCAAGGAAGGTTATGTTACGGCGATAAACTGAGACTACTTACGTAGTCGATGATGGACCCCCACGCCAAAACCTGCCTGCTTGCGACCGAATCACAAGGAAAAATGAAAAGGGAAAAAAGGAAAAACACAGGAAAATGACAGAGATCAAAACGACAGCATAGAAGAAACTGTACAGAAAGAAGCCAAAGGAAAGACGGAAGCAAAATCAGACAATCAAGAAACAATGGCAAAAGTCGAAAAGACCCAGATTAAACAAAGGAAATGCAATAAAGGAGAGCAGGATACAAGAATAACAACAGACAGCAAGAAGACCGGAACAACAACACAAAGACGCGAAAGAAAAAAAAAAAAAGAGGAGGAACCACTGAAAAATCAATTACCAACAACCACACGCAAGGAAGACAAAAAGAAAGGAAAAAAGAAAGAAAATCAGGAAAAACGAAAGCACACAAAAGGAACCCAAAACATGGAAGCCGAGAAACCAAGAAGAAAGCGACAGCCCAAGAAACCCAAGAAACCCAGATCCAAAAAGAGAAAAAATAAGGAAGGCAAACAACATATAAAACACATACAAAATCACAAAGAAACAGGAACAGCGACACGAAAGCACGGAAACAACAACCAGGAGAGGCGATCCTAAAAGGTACACGCCAAGGATAATAGATCCGAAAAGACACACAGTCGGACTCCACCCCGACGGACTAACAACAAACCGAACAGGGAACAAAACAGTACGGGAGAACGTGGACACAAAATCCACGAAGGGAAACACGAACACAGACAATCCGGGACACACTCCCAAAAGAACAAAAACACAAGGAGATTCAGCACAAAGACAACAAACTCGAAGGGACCAAGCGAACCAGGAACAAGCAAACAAGGGAACCAATTAGAGGAAAGCCAATAGCGGAACCACCAATAGCGGAACTCCACCACGGAGACTAGACTCGCAAGAGCGACAAAGGAACACCACCATCAGACGGAAAGACACACAAAAGGGAAGCAACGACCACACGATCAAACAGGGGGAAGACCCCCACGAGGCAGAAACAACAATCAAGTTCAGCACAAAGACAACAAAATCGACCAAACCAAACGAAAACGGAACAAACAGACCAGGAATCAACCAGAGGAAAACCAACAGCGGAACTCCTCCACGGAGAATAGACTCGCAAGAGCGACAAAGGAACACCACCATCAGACAGAAAGACACACAAAAGGGAAGCAACAACCACACGACCAAAAAGGGGGAAGACCCCCACGAGGCAGCAACAATGGAAAAACCCGGGACGCACCCCCAAAGGAAGGTACAACACCAGGAATTCCAACTCAATCACAACAACCCGAACGGACCAAACGAACAAGGAATAAGCAAATAAGGAAATCAATTAGAGGAAAGCCAATAGCGGAACCCCCAATAGCGGAACCACCAATAGCGGAATCTCACACGCAAACAGAGGAAGTCGAACACGGGTGACAAACCTGAATGGGCGACGACCGGATCCAATCCGGCCGAAACCTGGGGACGATGGTCACGTCCAAACTCTTCCAGCCATGGATCCTAGTGCGTTTCTCGAGCCCTCCACAACCCCAACTCGCGGTAGGCTCGGCAAGGAATGACCGAATGGAAGCGATATCCCGGCTGCGCCGGGATTTCGCCGAAGTCGGATCGGCCCCCAAGTAGATGTATGCCCACCGTTGGGAAAGGTTTCCGATGGCGACAACCGGATGGAAGCGATATTCAGGTCGACGACCAGAATTTCGTCGAAGTCGGATTGAACCCGGAGGACTCCGGACGCATACGGTAGCATATAAAGCCATCCCAACGTTTCTATTTGACACGCGACCCCTTGCTTTGCTGCCCCATATATATATACGTAGAGTCGTAGCTCAGGACCTATCCTAACCTAGGGGTGGGAGTGGGTAAGTTCCGGACAGCCGGGACAGCTTAGGGACGGGACGTCAAACTCGAGAACGCACGACATGGATCTATGGTGTAGTTGGGGGGGGCCAAACACGGGCAGGCCAGGCAAACCTGCATGATCTGAAGGTGAGAAGGTCCGACGTACGCTCCGAGCCGTAAAACGCTCAAAAATCCATATATGCTTAGGTAGAATGGCCTTCTCATCAATGATGATCGCACCCTGATTAGTAGATTGACGCTCTGAAAGTTGCCCGGGCTATAAAAAGCAGAGCGGCTTTCGAACGCAGTGGCTATTCGCAACCCCTCTGGGGCCGAGGACCGGTTACCGCCATATGAAATCGGCTGTGCTGCTGATGTGCGAACCGGCGAGGGCAACCGACTGCCCTCGCCCCGGTCAAACTCTTTACTACTACTACTACTACTACTAGGATAGGGTTAGGATAGGGTTAGGATAGGGTTACCCACTAGCAATGCGTACCACTAACCCTTTCGCAAGAGCAGTCCTACCCGCGAGCTCGCGAAGCGTCCTAACCAGCTAGTTTTGTTTTAAATCGCACTAGCCCTAAAGAAAATCTGAAAAAAATTGAGCATAATACTTTTCAAAATATCTCATTACTAAATTAATCCTGCAGCGGTACGGGATCGACTTTTACATGAAATCTGCATTTTTTCAATTCTTTTCGTGTTTTTCGTTGATTACAACCATAGTTTGCAACTAAAAAATCTGAAAATGATACCGAATATGATGCTTAGTATCCGAAATGTGTCAGATTTTTTTCAGAATTTTTAAATGTCGATAAATAGGGAAAATGGGTCGAAAACTGGTTTTTCGATTTTTCTCAATAACTACCCTTACAGATGAGATATGGGGTTGAAACTTAGCAGAGATGGGTCTTTCTGGGTAGACTATCGAATTTCACCACCAAACACGACTATAGCCTTTGTCACTGACTGACTAACTGACAGATCATCAAATCCTTTTAGGTACTTCCCATTGACCCACAATCATGAAATTTGGTACATAGGTCCACCATAACAAATACTCAAAGGAATAATGATCAAAGTTTGAAGTTTTACACCTTAAAAGTGTAGTATTGAAAAGAAATATTACAAAATAGGTACGTAGGATAGAATATAGCAGCATAACATACATAAGTATTCGTTTTATTAGCTTCGAAGTCGGAACAAACACTGATGAAAAACACAAACAAAGCAAAAAAAAAACCTCCCACATTAGAAAAAATAATCAACTAACAAGGAAAAAAAATAACATAAACCTTAAACGGAACAAACTTTCAAGTACGTATAAATAGGTAGGAAAACGAACATACATTTATTATTTCACTTAATGTCCATCTTAAAGATAAAAAATGTGGCTGTCCTTCCATTTACCGTTCACCTCAGAATTCGATGAAATTTTGAAAATAGGTTCTTTTTTTACTAAAATGACGATTGCCAGAAGGACTTTTGGCGAGTCGAAAAAAATTTGTTATCATTTCAATGTCGCGCTCTACCTTACCAACTTACTGACTTACCGACCTTCTACTTTATGTTCGTGCTATGCGCATGCGTCAATTAGAATGAGTTGTGGTTAGGTCCGGAGTAAGGCAATGCTCTGAGACAATTGAATTGATCGATGATGGACCCCGCCTGCCAAAGCTGCTTGTTATCAGAATAATTAGAGCTTTAGTGTTTCACTTGTCATTTAAACAAAGATAAAACATAAACTAGAAATAGAGAATAATTGTAATAAAAAAAAAATATTTTTTTTATTCGGGAATCTACCAGGAATGCCGAAAAATTTGAGCAACAAACAACAAAGTAACTAAAAAAAGAGAGAGAGAAGAAAAAAGGAATTGGAAATAGGGAGCATTGCACATATAAGAAAAAAAAATTGTAGAAAAGAGAAGAAGAAAGGAAGTTAATGTAAAATCTAACAAGGGATGGTTGCAAAATGGAACAAACAGAGGAAAGAAGGTAGTAAATCCTTTTCTTTAATAATAAATAAGAACAACACATTATAAGAATTCAGAGGATCTTATTTTAGTATAATAATAATCATTAACAGGAAGATTAAAAAAGAGAAAAGTAGAAAATCGTCTGTGGGGATCAAATAACGAGGTACCATATTATGGAAAACTAAATAGTGAACAATAGACAAAATCACGGTTGAGAATAATTGAACTTTGTAAAATATATAATGAGGAACGACATTTAAAAAAAAAAATCAAGCGAGACAATCAATGTATACTACAAAATAAGGAACCATTATTTGTAAACAAATAAATGGGTAACATATATTATAGACATAAAAAAAAACACACAACACACAATAAGACCAGTAATGAGGACTCATATTTAAGACACAATAATTAACAAAGATCAATCAACTAAGCAATGGAGTAATAGTACCACATCACAAAGGGATTGTAATCAAAGAAAAAAAAACATCGAGTAAAGGACATCTATCATGAGATTACCTATTAGAGAACTATTTCTAGAGGACTAATATTATAAACAAAATAACAAAAATACAACTGGTGGTGACATAACCCATATAAACTACAGAGAAACGACAAAACACACTTCAAATAACATCACGGGAGACACACCTGAATAGGTAACGCCAGGGTACAGACACGGACTGTACTTCTGCCGGAACCTGGGGACGTTGGTCACGTCCAATGTCATCAGCCATAGAACCTAGTGCGACTGGAGTCCCCCCCCAAACCCCAAAAACGTGGCAGGCTCGGCAAGGAAAGACCGTATGAAAATGATATTTCAGCTTTGGCAGAAATTTCGTTGAAGTCGGATCGGACCCCAAGTAGATGTATACGCAGTAGGGTGGGAGGTCTCTGAGGATGAAGACCGCATGGACACGATATTCTGGTCGCCACTGGAATTTCGTTGAAGTTGGATCAGATCCCAAGGGGGCTGAACACATATAGTATACAACTTCACCCCAACGACCAAATAGGCGCGGTCCCTTGCCTTGTAAACCATTAGAAGCTTAGAGTAGCCTATCCTAATCCTGGGGAGGGAGTGGGAAAGTCTCGGGCAGCCGAGGCAGACTAGGAAATGGGATGTAACACTCTCAGGTGCACGACATGGTTCTATGGTGAAGAGGGGGGGCCGAAAAGGCAGGTGTGGCAAGCCTGCAGGATCTGAAGGTGAGCAAGGTCCAACATTACGCTCCGAGCCGTAAAAAGCTCAAAAACCCCAAACGTTAGGTAGAATGGCCTTCTCATCAATGATGATCCGCTCCCTGATGAGTAGATCGTCGGCTCTGTAAGTTGCCCGGGCTATAAAAAACAGAGTGGCGGTCGAAAGCAGTGGCATTTGCAACCCTTCGGGGCCGAGGGCCGGTCGCCATATGATACTGACTATGCTGTCGGTGTGCGATCGGGGAGAGGGGAGGTGCCTAGCGGCACCACCCCCTCTCCCCTCATTTGGGGGAGATGCCGATCATCTCTCCCCCGGCTAAGTTTTCTACTACTACTACTACTAGGATAGGGTTAGGATAGGGTTAGGATAGGGTTAGGATAGGGTTAGGATAGGGTTAGGATAGGGTTAGGATGGGGTCTGAAGGCCGGAGAGGATTCGGAGTGGGTGTGGGAATGACCTCGAGGACCTCGTGTGCCTCTTGGGATTCCCCCACATCCATGATGAAACTTCGATGGAACTGATGTTCTCCTGAAGAGGTACTTACCTGTTTACTCACCTTCGGTGGGTTCTCGGGAGAGAGGCCTTGAACGGAGAATTTCGGTGAAGTTGAGGGTCCTCTTTGGTCAAAATCCTCCTACTCCACCTCCTCGTGGTGGCCCCGGGACTCTGTGGAAGCTTCGGCTGAAACAGAGTGCGAACGGAGTAGGCAGGTGAGTGGGCGGGCTGTGGGATCTCCTAGTGGCAGCTAGAATACGAACCCAGTCCGCTCCAGGGACTGGACTTTGGTAACGATCGGGAATGTGGGCGGTTCCAGCTGGAGAGCTTTATACTCTAGAGATTCTGGATTCGCCTAAAGATAAAAACGTTTACGGTGCAGAGGAGGGAGACCTCAGTACCGGCACGGGGGAGGTTAGCTCGACGGCACCCCCCGGGTCGTCATCATGCAACGTCGAGGCTGCGGGATTGGACCCTTTGGTCCCGCAGCAGGAGACTGCTACAAAGGTAGATCCCCCTCTCGAGGGGGATGATCCCGCGCCGGGTCGTTCGTCTGCCAGCGGCGGCCGGGCGGGGGATTACATATCGGGGGAAGAGGAAGATCTATCGGATGAGGATCAATCCGATGAAAATGACGATGACTCAGATGATTCAGATTGGTGTACAACAGATTCGGAGGGATCTTTGGACAGTTTGTCTGTCAGTGAATCCGAATTAATAGAAATTCAGAAGTTCTCTCCTCGGGGGAAGTCTGGGGATGAACGGAAATCTAAACCGAGTCCTAGGGTTCACTCCGAGGACAAGGAGGACGATAATGAAAAGGAAAAAACACGTATATTGAAGGATATCGAGAAAATTGAAGCCAAAATAAGTGGCAAATATAAAATGGAAGTACAAAACATAATCACGGGAGATCTATCGATCCTCCGTGATGATGATAAACGGATTTTGGTGGAAAGATTGGACATTAATTGTTCAAATCTAAGACTTTTACGAGATCTGAGTTCCATTATGCAGTCATTAAAAGGAAAGGAAGAAATGTCGGACAAACTGAAGAAGTGTCAGGACGATATAGAGGAATGCATGGTGGAACAAGAGATCATGACACCGATAATAGCTCCATGGATAGCCAAATGGAAACAGGAGGAAGACAAGAGAGTACAGGAGGAGAGACAATTAGAAGAGATTAAAAAGAGAATCCTTAGGAAGGAAAGATCAAGGAAAAAAGGGAAAGAAGAGATTCCTAAGGATCAGGAAATACCGAAAGAGGAATTATCTTCTGTAACGACGAAAGAGGTAATTAGTTCAAACGTTGCCGGAGAGGAAATTCCTAGCGCAGCAGCGCTGGCTGAAATACTTGGAATGAGTATACCTGAAAAAAGTAAAGTCGACTTACCTGAAGTAGTGATGTTGGACTTACCTGGAAAAGATGACGATGCTGTGACGGTTAGCGAACAGATTCCGTTGACTTTCTCACAGGAATCTCTTCAAAAATCGTCTCTGGCAGGAAACGTCCTAGATAACCTTTTCATATCTTAGTTGATCCCTTTTAACGAAGACCGACTTCTGGCTCGACTTAATGGAAATCGACAAAAAACTAGAGTCTGGTCCTAAGCGACGATTAGGTTATGAACACACCACCCCCTTCAATTTTAGGGTATATAAACCCGTACATTTTTACTCTCAGGGGGTAGTACTTCTGTAGTCACGAATCGTGTCGCGTCGTGCTGTATTTTCGTAAGTCGATTTCCAGTAAGATCGGGCTAAAGTTCCCCTTCGGACCAACCTTTGAACCGTATAGATTCCGTAGTCCGGTAACAAATCTATTAAGGCATTTAGTAAAATCACTTCGAAACCCCCGCATCTTGCCAGTGCGTCAACATCGAGCAACATAGGTAATATTCTTTTATTCTCGCACACACTATCTCGCGACACATACACATATATTTCAATGTAAACTATAACGATTTGAATATATCTGAATTTTACCTAATCACTTCTAAATTCTTTCAACCCTTAATTATTGTTATACCAATCCTAATTTAGTAGTTGAACGTTCCCACATGATACAATCTTACCGCTCGGATTGTATCAATTAAATTATACTTGTTACGAGGCTCACTAACAACCCCATCACCTATCAAACTCTTAGACGACATTCCAATCGCCTAATCGGGATATTTTCCAACCTAGTACCTACCTGATTTCATATTGGGATCATCCACATTACCTATACGTCCACACACAAATTAAACGGCAACCTGACAATCGTATCAAGGATCGTCCGTTTTCTCCCTTGAATCCAACCTACTAGCGGCTCCCTGACAATCGCATCAAGGTGCGTCCGCTAAACTCTATAACCTCCTTAATAATCTTTCAAGTCAGAGTTCCCCATTCACACGTAGGTTCATCCCTGAAACTTCACTCATACTAGCGGCAACCTGACAATCGTATCAAGGATCGTCCGCTTTAACTAACAGTTTTTAACCATACTCCCAGGGTAATAACCCTTCGCCGGCCACTCGTGCTGCTCGCGGCCCTGGCTCGTAACAGAACTGGTGACAGCGGTGGGATCTGTTCAATTATTTTAGGATTACTTTAATTTTGGGTTTACTATATTAAATTGCTCGTAGCTGAGTACTGATGATATACTAGTTTTCCTAGTTTACGTCTTGATATTACTGGCTATATACTAGTTTTCCCTAGTCACGCTTTTATATCAAAATTAATTAAAGTTTTAATATACTAGTTTTCCTAGTTAAAAGACTTCAATATACTAGTTTCCTCTAGTTACATTTTTAAATATAATATACTAGTTTTCTCTAGTTACATTTTTAAATAAAAATGCAGAATTCAGCTGCAAATACATCTTCTGTTGACATGATGAACTTGACGGTTTCACTTGCAACTTCTATGTCGCTGTTGACGCAAAAGACATGCTTACAGAATATTACTTCGACAATTCCTACCTTTAACGGGGAAGACCCCCCTTTGATTCGTTTCGCGCAAACTTTAGAGGACGGGTTAACTTTGATTCCGGAGGGTACGGAGGCCGAGTATCTGGCAATTGTTCTTACGAAACTCGTCGGACCGGCACGTAGAAGTACATTAGAACACAAGTTTACAACCGTAAAATCATTGGTTCAACATTTGAAAAAACGGTTCGCTCCCGGTAAGAGCTTGTCATATTATCAAGTGGAAATCGCGAAGTTGCATATTCGCGAAGGAGAAAGCCTACGACAATATATCGATAGGACAAGCCATTTGGTTTACTGTACGCGCGGAGCCATGAGGGAAAAATACGAGGTCCATGCCGAAGAATTCATTAAATTGATGGAAAACGATGTCAAGGAAAATTTCATCGACGGTTTACCGGATCGGGTTTCCTTCAAGGTGTCGGCTCTCTCTAAAGATATCAAAAATCTGGAAGAAGCTTACGACATCGTGCTACAGATAGACAAAAAATTAAGGAATCGGCGACAGTCGCCACGAAATGAATCACCATCAAGGTGGTCCCGCCGAGACTCTTACGACCAGGACTCTCAATATCACGATCGACAAGTGTCGTATCCTCTATCTCCGAGTAGATATGACCGAAACAGAGATCGACACGCGAGGCCATCTGGTTATTCGGAGGAAAAAGGAGGACGAGCTTCTGCCTGGACCTTGCGTCACAGGAGCCCTTCAAATTCCCCTTCCAATCGTTCCGACACTTCAAGTGTAAGAGACGATGAAAAACGGTACGCCATATTAAAAAATACGGACAAAGAACGTTTTTCAAAATCGTATTGTTGGCATTGCGGAACATCAGGACATGATGGAAAATTCTGTAAGAATCGTCCACATAACCCGAAATTCCGACGAGATTCGCGAGATTCATCGGTCGAATCAAACAAATCTTTAAACTTCGATCGCGCTCACCGTACCGGCGACACGATGAGCGAAACCAAAGAAGTTCGCCCAAGAACTGTCCGCTTCGAGGAAAAACCCTTCTCAAGGAAGCACCAGCCCAGCGAATCAACATTAAAATCCCGGAACTGGAAGCAGGAAAGGGAGAATTTTTAATTGATGGCGGAGCCTCAGTCAATCTAGTAGTTCTCAACGCTTTGGGTACAGGAGCAGAAATTATCTCACGTGAAGAAATCGAGATAACGGGACTCACGAGTATTCCAATTCGTACCTTAGGAACTACGATTTTACACATTCACGAAGCTCCTGCGTTTTTCTACGTAGTGAAGCAACTTACAATTGAAGCAGATGGACTTATAGGAAGCCCATTTTTGAAACAGGAACAAGCAGAAATTTCTTATTACCATAGGACAGTGGTATTAAGAAGTAAACCTACCAGGCCTATTCGATTCTCCAACTACCAGCAGGAATCGGAAACACCCACCAAACATCGTATAGATGCCCGAACGTCTCAGCAGATTGCAATTACAATAGCTAATCCGAAAGTTAAGGAAGGATATTTACCACGCATAAAAACTCATGATAAACTGTACATAGGAGAAGCTGCAGTCATAAATGACAGAGGAAAATGTCATGTTATGGCAACTAACACAAGTGAAGAAGCACTGGAAATAGAAATTGAACCACAAATTTTGGAACCTTATGATATTTTAAGTACTTCGGACGAAGATACTTATTCAGAAATACGACACCATCCCAATTTCAACACTAAAGAAGATAGGATACAGGGAATCTTCAAAACGCTAAATCTAAGCCACCTGAATAAAGAAGAACGATGCAGCATTACAGCATTGATAAAAGAATTTCCCGACCGATTTTATCTTCCTGGAGACAAATTAGGGAAGGCTTCCGACTTCAAGCACTCTCTACATACAACCGATGAAATTCCGATTAACACGAGACAATATCGCTATCCTCCTGTACATCAAGATGAAATTAAAAAGCAGATTAATGGCTTATTATCCGAAGGTATTATAACCCCATCTAAATCTCCGTACAATTCGCCTTTGTGGATTGTACCCAAAAAGCCAGATGCGCAAGGAAACAAGCGTTGGCGCATGGTAATAGATTTCCGTGCGTTAAATGTAAAAACCATTTCCGATAAATATCCGCTTCCTCAGATCACAGAAATATTGGATCGTCTCGGTGGAGCTAAATACTTCTCCGTCTTCGATCTTGCCAGCGGATTTCACCAAATAGAAATGGATCCAAAAGATAGGCAAAAAACAGCTTTTACCACCCCTAATGGGCATTATGAATTTTCACGAATGCCGTTTGGTTTGAAAAATGCACCACCTACTTTTCAACGCCTGATGGACCAGGTATTAACTGGACTCCAGGGAACAGATGTTTTCGTTTATTTGGACGACATCGTGGTTTACGCTTCATCACTACAGGAACATAACATTAAAGTCAAGAAATTGCTGAATCGTCTGCGAGAACATGGCTTGACGCTTCAGACCAATAAATGCGAATTCTTACGGAAAGAAGTTACATATCTTGGACATATTATTTCAAGAAAAGGAGTAAAACCGGACCCTAGGAAACTAAAAGCTGTTCAGAATTTTCCAACGCCTACCTCACAGAAGAATATCCAACAATTTTTGGGTCTAGTGGGATATTACCGTCGTTTCATACAAGATTTTACCATAAAAGCAAAATCATTAATTGATCTTTTAGGAAAGGGCAAGAAATTCAAATGGGCTGAAGAACAAGAAAACAGTTTTAAAATGTTACGTGAAGAACTCTGTCGAGAACCAATCTTGCAGTACCCAGATTTCAACAAGCCATTCATCATCACAACAGACGCTTCTGAATATGCCATTGGAGCCGTGCTTAGTCAAGGCGAAATCGGCAATGATCTACCGATTGCTTACGCATCGCGTAGTCTCAATAAGGCCGAAAGAAATTATTCTGCCACTGAGAAGGAATGTTTAGCAATGGTATACGCCGTTATTTATTTTCGACCGTATGTTTATGGAACAAAATTCACACTGGTTACCGACCATCGCCCGTTGGTTTGGCTACATTCTGTAAAAGATCCAACGTCAAGACTCATGAAGTGGAAACTTCGTCTTTTGGAGTATGACTATCAAGTTCTCCATAAATCTGGAAAAACTAATAAAAATGCGGATGCACTGTCGCGTAATCCGACTACCGTCTGCCTTCCACTTATACCAAGGGAGCTTCAGGACCCCGACTTCAAGATGCAGATACCGAAAACAGACGCCGGCGGTGATTCAATCGGACACCGCATCAGACAATTACACAGAGACCGAGAGAAACGGCCGAAATATCGGGACTCAAGCAGTTCAGACGAAATAGGAGAGCCCACCCTGGGTAAGGTGCAGCATTCACCGATTATATACAGAAATAGATCTCTCCCAAGTCTGTCTCGAGAGGTGACCATGCCAGACGAAAATCAGGACACCACCCATGGTTTTTTACCCGCTGCAAACTCCACAGAAATTTTCTCTACAGATAAGAATATGAGTACGTCCGGTGACTTAATTTCGTTTGAGGAACCGACGGAAGACACTGTCATAGAGAATCCGAACAATGCACAGGAAGACCCGTTCGATATATCACAAGAACCACTTCCCGAAACAAGTGGAATTTTACAACCCACTGTAATACGAACTCCGAACGATACCAAACACGTGGCAAGGACACGACAACCTTTTTACCGCACAGCCGACCCTTACCCATTTTTCGACGCCACCACCGATGGTTCGTCTACCGAAACTGACCTGGAGGCGCCGCCGGAACCGAAACAAAGAATTAGCATTTCTTCAAACACCCTCACTGCAAAAGAGGATCATTATGTACATTTTGTATCGGTTGATTGCAATTTAACAACCCCCGTGGGAAAACTTTTATCAGACACTGGATTAATAAATAAGCAGGAACTTTTAGCTGCACGACCAGAGAAGGGACAGGTCATAATTTCAAGCAATGGGTTATTTAAAACATTTAGCGTAGTAATATCTGACAATTTCCACGATAAACCAAAAAGAGTAGAAATAGTTAATGGATTGAAAACCCTTCAATCTATCCTAGAACGAAACAAGATCAAATCTTTTCGAACATCCGCCACCGGAGATCATCATAAATTATCACCCAACGAGTTTTTCAAAACATTAGAGGAAGTCTTCATAGACTCACCTTATCAAATTACAATATGTAATTGTATCATCACTACACCTTCCATTGAAGACAGGCAAGAAATCATTTATGAAGCACATGATAGCTTAATAGGAGGACATAAGGGAGTTACAAAAACTTATAATCGTATCCGTTCAAAATTCCATTGGCCACACATGCGCAATGAAATTCAAGAGCACATCCGAAAATGCAAAAGTTGTCAAGAACAGAAATTAGTAAGAATAAAGACTCGTCAGCCTATGCTGATCACCGACACACCGTTAGACGCATTTGACAAAATTTCCTTGGATACAGTTGGACCATTACCAATCACACCTGGCGGAAATCGACACATCCTCACCATACAGGATAATCTAACTAAATATTGCATTGCGGTAGCGATACCAAATATCCGAGCCGCCACCATCGCAGATGCCTTTGCACGGCATTTTATCGCAATTTACGGAACACCACGCGCAATACTCACGGATAAGGGAACCAGCTTTATTGGAAATCTTATGACAAACCTGTCAGAAATATTCAAAATCAAACAAATCACCACCTCAGGATACCGACCTCAAACTAATAGATCGCTGGAACGAAGTCATATTGTCCTCACTGAATATCTGAAGCATTACATGGAAAATTACGAAGACTGGGATTTATTAATCCCTTTTGCAATGTTCTCTTACAATACGTCAGTTCATGAAGCTACCAACTTTACACCGTATGAACTGGTTTTTGGCAAACAGGCTCGAGAACCAAATTCATTTCCAACTGGTACAAATTTGAAGAAATATGGAGATTATTTATCAGAACTAATAACAAATATAGTCAGAATCCGTAATATAGCAGTAGACGGAAGCCCTCCATAACAATCCTTTTTATCTACTACGGCTGCCGCTGACAACACTACCAACCCCAGAAGGAAAATGATTCAACAAACATTCGGGCCAGCCGCCACACGATGTCACCCAGGGTTGGGCCCAACTGGGTTACGCAGTCCCGACCTAATCGACACACCTAGTCTATAAGTATACACACAACACACTACACCGATACAATTTTTCTTTCTCCTTTTTCTGTGACTCGTTTGTTTGCTCCAAAAAATTTTTTTTCTATTTTTATTTTTCCTTCAAATCTGTGGTACCTAGGACGTTTCCTTCCTGATGAGAAAGCATCACGCGAACCGCGATGTTTCCTCTTGGTGGGGAGATGTGACGGTTAGCGAACAGATTCCGTTGACTTTCTCACAGGAATCTCTTCAAAAATCGTCTCTGGCAGGAAACGTCCTAGATAACCTTTTCATATCTTAGTTGATCCCTTTTAACGAAGACCGACTTCTGGCTCGACTTAATGGAAATCGACAAAAAACTAGAGTCTGGTCCTAAGCGACGATTAGGTTATGAACACACCACCCCCTTCAATTTTAGGGTATATAAACCCGTACATTTTTACTCTCAGGGGGTAGTACTTCTGTAGTCACGAATCGTGTCGCGTCGTGCTGTATTTTCGTAAGTCGATTTCCAGTAAGATCGGGCTAAAGTTCCCCTTCGGACCAACCTTTGAACCGTATAGATTCCGTAGTCCGGTAACAAATCTATTAAGGCATTTAGTAAAATCACTTCGAAACCCCCGCATCTTGCCAGTGCGTCAACATCGAGCAACATAGGTAATATTCTTTTATTCTCGCACACACTATCTCGCGACACATACACATATATTTCAATGTAAACTATAACGATTTGAATATATCTGAATTTTACCTAATCACTTCTAAATTCTTTCAACCCTTAATTATTGTTATACCAATCCTAATTTAGTAGTTGAACGTTCCCACATGATACAATCTTACCGCTCGGATTGTATCAATTAAATTATACTTGTTACGAGGCTCACTAACAACCCCATCACCTATCAAACTCTTAGACGACATTCCAATCGCCTAATCGGGATATTTTCCAACCTAGTACCTACCTGATTTCATATTGGGATCATCCACATTACCTATACGTCCACACACAAATTAAACGGCAACCTGACAATCGTATCAAGGATCGTCCGTTTTCTCCCTTGAATCCAACCTACTAGCGGCTCCCTGACAATCGCATCAAGGTGCGTCCGCTAAACTCTATAACCTTCTTAATAATCTTTCAAGTCAGAGTTCCCCATTCACACGTAGGTTCATCCCTGAAACTTCACTCATACTAGCGGCAACCTGACAATCGTATCAAGGATCGTCCGCTTTAACTAACAGTTTTTAACCATACTCCCAGGGTAATAACCCTTCGCCGGCCACTCGTGCTGCTCGCGGCCCTGGCTCGTAACAATGCCGCTGGGGGTCCTGGTCCTGTGGCGGATCCGTCGGATGGTCCTGGTGTGGGTCCTGGTCCAGAGATGTCAGCACCTGAAAAAGAAAAGAAAACAATTAATGAGGGAGGTATGGAATGGGAGGATGATGAGGGTAACGGGAGGGTCGGGGGTCCAGATAATATTTCAGCCCCTGATCCATCTGTGATCCCGGAATTAACTCGGTCTCCTGTCAAAGAGAAAGAAGAAATAATTAACAAACCACTTGGAAGGAATATGGATTGGACGTATGATCCGACCGTACCAGTTTCTAAGTGGTCAGGCGACGTGGATCAGAACTTACCTGGTCCTAGCAGCAGTGGAAAAACTTTGGGGGTTACACTCTTTGGAGTGGATTTAACAAAAACAACCCCACAGGAGGAAGATCTAGTTGGGTTTAAACCAAAAAAGGATAAACCTTATAAGACACGAGTATTTACGGCGGGGGGCGCGAGGGACAAACCGTCTATAAGATCGGTGACGGATTTGAATGTTCCCGCGCTTCCTGTTGATAAACCTACGGAATCCAAGATACAGGAGAAAGTAGTTAAATACTCTAAAAGAGTCAGTCAAGAACTAATCAAGACTCAAAATAAAGTTAAGGATCTGGCATCTTATATCCCTACCTGCAAAAATATCAGGATGGGGTATAAAGAAATTATTAAGAATCTCCCTAAGGAGATTGAATATATAATAAAAATAAAAAATCAACTCCTTAGTTCCTATGAACTAATTAACAAGGTTCAGTCGGTAAAGGAGATTACAACTAAGAAGAACCTACCTCCAAGGAGAGACTGTTCGGTTCAGACATCTGGAATTGACGGTTTTGATAGGAAAGAGGTTCAGGGGAAAGGAACATCGAACGTGAAGGAGCCAAAAGTCTCCTACGCGGATGTCGTCACGAAGAAGAGAAGAGTGGAAACCCCAACAATAACGAGGGAAAGAAAGGATCCTCTGTCAGTGGGTGAGGAAGATGATCCTATTTTGGGCATCTTGACGGAGCTCGCTGAACAGAGGAGAAAGATGATTTTCCACATCGCGGGTTTAAGGGAGTTGGATGGATCCTTAACAGAACAAGAAAGAAGAATCGTTGAGTTGGAATCGGATCCTAGGATATCGCAGGAGGAGCAGATTATGCTACAGAAGGCAAAGCTGACCCTCCTGACGATGAAGAGGGATTCGAAGGAACTGAAGATAAATCCGGACAACGCCAGAAGTTTAATTGACGACATCCGTGAGGGGTCCCGGAAAGCGAGACCCGTCAAGGAGGTAGTCAAAAAGAAGAGAATACCAAGCCCGAAAGTCGTCCGGCCGAGGTGGGCAACACCACGACCGGATGCTCTTCTGATAAAGTTAAAGGAAGAATCGGGTAAAGCGAAGGAGGAGATCTATAAAAAGATTGGAGAGCTGGACACAGACGCGACGGATCAAATAAGGAAAATCCGTAAAACAAGACAAGGAGAAATCCTTTTAGAATTGGAGGCAAATGCGGATACGAACGAGGTAAAGCGTTCGATATACGATGTGATTAATAAGGATGATTCGATCAAGACGCTCCAAAAGACGTTCGATGTAGAAATCAAAGAGATAGACCCATTTGTGGAACAAAAAGAAGTTCTACAAGCACTCGAAGTCCATTTGGGATGTAGTTTCGAAGAGATGAAAATTAAAGTATTTAGGGAAACACGTCAGGGTACTAAGTTAGCGGTTATAGAATTGCCTATTAAGTACCTAGACGTAACCATGAACAAAAACAGGATGAAGATTGGGTTCACTAGAGTAAATATAACCCCAGCGCCAAGAATTGGCAAGTGCTTTAAATGCCATCGAGGGGGTCACTTTAGTGCCAATTGCACGGAGACGTTATTAAACAACACTAGGTGTAGGAAATGCGGGATAGATGGACATGACATTACAGTCTGTCAACAGCGTTATTCCGTTTGCCTAGATTGCAAGGAGAGGGATAAACCGGCTGGGCATCTTATCGGATCCATGGCTTGTCCAGTTTTTAGGGAGAATTTCAGGATGAAACAGCAACAGTTTTTGAGGTATCATGCTGATAAGAAGAAACGGGAATCACAAGTGAAGGATAAAGTTAAAGACAAAGAGATAACCAAGGGTGATGAAGATCCAAGTGTGGAAATGGAGGTGGAGAGAAGTGTGACGCCTGGGGACACACCCATTACCACACCGGGTGCTACCCCAAGTAGTGATAGAAAGTTGGCAACTTTTCCACTTGATAGGAGAAAAAGACCTTTGGAGTTGTAGATTTGTATATATTAATAATAAGTAGATAATTGTAAATATGTGAATTTGTAAATAGTTAAGAATCATGCAAGTAGAACTCTCAACGGCTAAGATGTGAAGAGAACTGGGAGATGTCGAGGGAAAATGGGATGGGCGTAATGCTGCACTTGGGTCCCCATCACGTTGTATATCCTCGACACATCGCAGGCGAGAGGAAGGGTACAACACGTTATCGTTGTACCCTGGCAGGTGGAGGTTTTCAAATTTACCACCTGCCTTAACAAAAAAAAAAAAAGGATAGGGTTAGGATAGGGTTAGGATAGGGTTAGGATAGGGTTAGGATATATTGCTCGGTGACTTTAACGCCCGTTCTTTAGAATTCGGCGATATAAAACAAAATAGACGAGGTGCGATATTAAACTATTATGTCTCGGAGATGGATTTAACATGCGTCGAATTGGAGGGTGGTACGTATACGTTCCATAGGGGAACACGAAGGTCAAAAGTTGACATTATTTGCGCTAGTCCAACTATACATAAAAATATTAAAAGTAAAATAGATCATACAGAGAACTACTCCGACCATAAGACTTGTATACATTATGTTAACTTGGAAAAAGACCCTAAATATATAAAAGCAATGAAACATGCAATAGAATGGCGATGGAATCTCAAAACACTAGATATAAATAAATTCCTAACTACTTTCAATGAATTAAATGCTACACTAGATTGGAACTACGTTAATAAAAATACTATAAATAACTATATACAAAATATAAATAAAGCATGCAAAAAAACAATAAAAAAGAAATATGATAACTATATACATCAAGAGAACAGATGGTGGAATAGTGAGATTGCGGCATTACGAAACGAGGTCACTATAGCAAGACAGCGATATCAACGGATCTCGAATAAAAATGTACAACTTAAACTAGAAAGGAAAGAAATATATAAAAATTTAAAAAAGAAGTTACAATACAAAGTAAACGACAGCAAACAAAAACAATGGAAAGTTTTCCTAGACATGCTTGCAGCAGATCCGTGGGGCAGACCCTATATAATAATAAAAAATAAAATCAAAAATAGAGGTTCCTTACCAATAATAGAGTCAACTAAAGCCGTAGAAATCCTAAGAGAGCTGTTTCCGCCTGAAAAAGAAAAAATAATATATAATTATGAATACGAAGAAGAAGAAAATTGTATTTACATTAAAAAAGAAGATTTAAAAATAATCGTTGAAAATTTAAAAAGTAATTAAGCTGCCGGCTTAGACAGGATTCCGCCAGGTTTAGTCAAGATGATTGCCCTTAATGATTTTGAGAGATTCCATAAAATTTACGTCGGATGTCTGGACTCACTATATATGCCTACTGAATGGAAAAAGTCTAGAACAGTATTACTAAGAAAAAACGCAGAAACGGATGTTTCACCCGGAAATCTGCGACCTATCTGTATCTCAAATTGTCTAAATAAAGTATACGAAAAAGTTTTAGAAAAAGAGCTGATGAAGCATCTAGGGGATGCTCCCTTCCACCGGAACCAATTTGGTTTCAGGAAAGGGAGATCGACCCTGGATGCTCTAGAGATTATTGATGAATTTATTCTAACAACTAAAAGACTAAAGAAGTTTGGCCTTGTAGTGAGTCTAGATATCCGGAACGCGTTTAATACTATCGGTTGGAACAAAATTTTTGCGGTCTTAGAAAAACGGAAAATACCAAAAAGGCTCCAATATATGGTTCAGCTATACTTTAAAGATAGATTTATAGAATACAAGGCGGCGGATAAATGGGTGTCGCTTCGAACTGAAAAAGGTGTACCGCAAGGTTCAGTTATAGCACCAATGTTGTGGAACCTTGTATATGACGGTCTGTTGGAAATTAAATATAAATCGAAAATTGAAACTATTGCTTACGCGGACGATATTTTGATTTACGCGACAAGAAGATCCATAGATAAATTAAAATACGATATGGAAGAGGCTATAAACGGTGAGATAGCACCCTGGCTTAAGCAAAATGGCTTAGAACTAGCTGCACAAAAATCAAAATTTATATTTGCAAATAAAAAAACAATTCCTACCGATTTTAAATTAAATATCGACGGTGTATATTTGGTTGCTAGTGATAACATGAAATATTTAGGTATATATTTGAATAAATTTGGAAACTACTTTGTACAAATCGATAAAACTACGGAAAGATCATATAAAGTTATAGGAGAATTATCTCGTTTAATGTCAAACACAGGCGGTGCATCATATGCAGGTAGAAAATTATACTACAATATTGTAGTTTCTATAATAAGTTACGGTAGCCATATTTGGGCTGAAAAAGCTCTATCATTTAAAAGAAATTTAATAAGAATAGCGCGTGTACAAAGACTAAGTTTAAATAGAATAGCCAGGGCGTATCGAACTGCGTCAAGATATTCATTATGCGTTTTAACCGGGTATTTACCACTCGAAATTATACTAAAAGAAAAACCATTATTGTATAAAATTAAAAAGAAATATCAAATTAAAAAAGAAGACGGAGAAGCTACTAGAGATGCAAAAAAAGAAAACCTAAAAAATGAAACACAAATAATAAGAGATGAATCATGGAATGAATGGATTATTGTATGGAATCGTTATCAATATTCTAGCTGGACTCGAGCGATTATTCCAAACCCCCGGGTTTGGAGTGAAAGGAATTTTGGTACATTAAATTACAGGCTCACCCAAATTTTAACCGGGCACGGGGTGTTTGGGGTTTATCGGTGTAGAATCGGCAAAGCGAACAGCGACGTGTGCTGGTGGTGTCCAGGAACTAAAGATGACGCCGAGCATACCCTGCTAAAGTGCGATAGGTGGTACATGGAAAGAAATCAGTTATACATAGATATACAAGAACAACTAACAGTACAGAACTTTCAGGAAACTATAATTAAAAACGAGACAAACTGGAACAAAATAAATAAATTTATAAATGTTATTATGAAAAAGAAAGAAGAATATGAAAGAGAAATTGAAAGAAATAACTAACTACTACAAAGAAGGAAAGAATATTAAATAATACTTACGCAGAAGAAAATAATAATTAATTGCCAAGAACAGGTGTGGCCGAGGCACGTATGGGCAGCCTTGCGAATGCGAAGAGCAGGTCCTTGGTAAGCTGAAATGCGTGAAGTGAAGGAAACTAGGAAAAAGGGGGGGACACTTACAACATCTAGTGCCCCCGGACCTGGGAGTTCTCTATCTCCCAGATCCCAAAAAAAAAAAAAAAAAAAAAAAAAAAAAAAAAAGGATAGGGTTAGGATAGGGTTAGATAGAAGGTCGAAACTTCAAATCACTTGCGCGTAATACACAATCGGGAAGTTAATTACAAATCATAGTACGAATAACGGAAAGACAATAACGCGGAAAGTAAGGCAGTGATAGCCACGCGTATAAAGTAAATTCACGCGGTGTGCACCGAAAGAGCAAGGAGAGAAGCCCGAGACGCGGTGAGAGGGACAGAACAACGGGCACGAGGCGATAGAAGAATAAGACAGTAAAGCGAGTGCAGACAAGGTAGGAAATATGCACAAATAAGCGAAATAAAGCGAAATAACGAAGCAGGGCGACTTGAAGCGGGCGCAAACAGGAACACGAGGAAGTAGGATCGCTGGCAAACGAGGCCCCGGGAGAACGAATCTAGATAGTCGAATCGCGAATAGCACGGGTCGTGAAGCGAATAAATCTCTTCTCAGAGTAGGCAAAATACCGGAAATCGGGAAAAGCGTAGACGAGGGAAAGGAATAACACGGAATCGCGTCATAGAATCTCAAGTGGGCAGGCCGGGAAGCCATAACAGCACGTTTCAAATTCACGCGCGCAACGAACAAGTTACGAAACGTGCGAAGGGGCGAACGCAAAATGGCGGACGTCCAAGAGGGCCCCGCTCGGGCGGAAATACGAATCCGCACGGATGGGTACAAGCGTATGTCTGGCCATAATCAATCGTAGAAGATAGCGGCAAAAAACCGCGACATTGCTTAAGAATAACCAGCCTCTCTGGAATAATGCAAAGGGCAAATGGCACGGCGCAGATACCATCCGTGGACAGGAGAAGTACGAAGCACCGATCGCGAACGGGAAACAGACGGACAACGGAGAATAGAAGAGCGAAAGAAAGCGAAAGATCCGTCAGAACGCGCGAAGATCGGATAGGCCGCGAACGTGTTAGCGCAACAGAACGGTTAGCGAGAAATCCATAGGAATTGAATTAAAGACAAAGCGGTCGAAACAGTCGACGAATCGAGAAACAACGCGTAGAACCGCGAATTACAGAATCAATCTACCGTAGGTGGCTCGCTCGCTGCGCGAGCTCGCGATTACAGAATAACTCGACAATTGGAATCGTTGGACGTCCGATGATTTACAAATGTAATTAGAAATAATTATCAATAATTATAAAGAATTAACAGCTTCTTAATGATCTGACATTGGAAGAATAGAATTGAATACTGATTTAAACGCAAATAAAGTAATACTAGAATTGACTGAATAAATCGAAATTAAATAGAGATAGTTTCGAATAGTCGAACGCGTGTTAAACTCTGCTGTAGACAGTCTACCGTAGGTGGCTCGCTCGCAGCGCGAGCTCGCGATTACAGAATAGCTTAACAATTGAATTATTGGATGTCCAACAATTTACAAAATGTAATTAGAAATAGTTATCAATAATTATAAAGAATTAACAGTACCTTGACGATTTGACATTGTATGAATAGAACTGAATATTGAATTAGATGCTAATAAGTAATATTAGAATTAATTGAACAAATTGAAATTAAATAGAGATATTTTCAAATAGTCGAGCGCGTGTTAAACTCTGCTGTAGACAGTCTACCGTAGGTGGCTCGCTCGCTGCGCGAGCTCGCGATTACAGAATAGCTTAACAATTGAATTATTGGATGTCCAACAATTTACAAAATGTAATTAGAAATAGTTATCAATAACTATAAAGAATTAACAGTACCTTGACGATTTGACATTGTATGAATAGAACTGAATATTGAATTAGATGCTAATAAGTAATATTAGAATTAATTGAACAAATTGAAATTAAATAGAGATATTTTCAAATAGTCGAGCGCGTGTTAGACTCTGCTGTAGACAGTCTACCGTAGGTGGCTCGCTCGCTGCGCGAGCTCGCGATTACAGAATAGCTTAACAATTGAATTATTGGATGTCCAACAATTTCCAAAATGTAATTAGAAATATTTATCAATAATTATAAAGAATTAACAGTTTCTTAATGATCTGACATTGAAAGAATAGAATTGAATACTGATTTAAATGCAAATAAAGTAATACTAGAATTAATTGAACAAATTGAAATTAAATAGAGATATCATCAAATAGTCGAGCGCGTGTTAAACTCTGCTGTAAACAGTCTACCGTAGGTGGCTCGCTCAATGCGCGAGCTCGCGATTACAGAATAGCTTAACAATTGAATTATTGGATGTCCAACAATTTACAAAATGTAATTAGAAATAGTTATCAATAACTATAAAGAATTAACAGTACCTTGACGATTTGACATTGTATGAATAGAACTGAATATTGAATTAGATGCTAATAAGTAATATTAGAATTAATTGAACAAATTGAAATTAAATAGAGATATTTTCAAATAGTCGAGCGCGTGTTAAACTCTGCTGTAGACAGTCTACCGTAGGTGGCTCGCTCGCTGCGCGAGCTCGCGATTACAGAATAGCTTAACAGTAGGTAATATACGCGGGTTCTAAATACTAGTTATCATTGTGGGCAGATTCCTACCTTACCGGCATTTTACCTTATAGCGCGAGCATATTTTTGCGGGGTGAGGGGGATTAGCTTAGAACACAACCATATTTTGCGGAGGGCGGGGTGAGGGGGATTACCTTATAACGCGACCGTGTTTTGCGGGGGGGAGAGGGGATTTTTAGTTTTCCTGGTATTGGCAGTTCCAGGTATTGCGTATGTTTATAATAATACATCCTGTCGACGGCGCGATATCGGCAGCTTATCATGTTTATAATAATACATCCTGCCGACGGCGGGATTTCTCACATCATTTTTTTTAAATAAACATCCTTTGACCCAGATCTCTGTTCTCACTGACCGGGGGGAGGGGGGATTTTTAGTTTTCCTGGTATTGCATCGAAGACCAATTTCCTGGTATTGCGTCCAGTCCCCTGGTATGTTTATAATTTCGATGGCGGGCGTCGTGATATCAGATCACATCATTTTTAAATAAGCATCCTTTGGCTCTCTCCTTATCGTTTCTCTCCTCGCCTCGTTCGTAACAGCAACACGGCGGAGTCGCGATATCTGACGACATCTGTTTTGTCTTTTCATTATCGTTTCTTTGGTGGGAGGGGAGGAGGGTGGAAGGTATCAATGAATAAATAGGGCACGGTGGACCGCGAACGCGGTCATACGGGTCGTGAACGTTTACCGCGTTAAAGTTATTCGAATTCACCGTGTGTTAACAACCGTGCGATATCAAGATGATTGAAACGTGCAAAAACATGTTGAAGTGTTTGACGCGCATGTCGGTGCTGGTGAAAACCATGGACGAGTATCGCGAATGGCATCGGTCGTACATCGAGTCTCTGCAGTGTTGCGTCAATTACCTATCCCGTGCAAAGGATCAATTGTCGGTGGGCGAGAAGTTTAGTTTAACATCGACTATGTGCCGTATGAAGACTTTAAACGTTTCGTTGAATCATCGTGTTTCCTCGTCGCGCGTAGGTAGAGGTTTATACGATCGCAGGAGTGCGAGAGCGTCGACGCTTCGTTGGGAAGATATCGAGTCGGCGTTTAAAACTCGCATATCGAGCGGTATCGTTATCAACGTCGAACACATCGACCCGAAACAATTTCTGCAACACGCGAAACGAATAGTTACGGGACGCGTTACGGAATTTTTAAACGCGCATTCGTCGCTGAAAGTTAACGTAACGTTGGAGGCGGAATTCATGCAGCGCGCCAACGAGGTTTCCGTGAAAAGTTTCGGCACGCGAAACGTTGCGTTGTTCCGTACGAGCAATCTACGACAGTGGTACCAGAAAGACGTTGTGCCGACGATTTTGACATCGATGGAGGAATTTCAAGAGCGAGACAGCGGGTGGGCGCTGTCGAAGATACTTCATTTGATCGTGAACTTTAGCAAATATCAACCGTTGCAAGCCGGATGCAGCGTTGCAATCGACGTGCCTCGAGCGATACAGTTGAAAAGAGCGGTCGTGAACGTGAAGAGCAACGACGACGCATGCTTTTTTTGGGCGATCGTGGCGGGGCTCTATCCGGTCGAGAGAAATCCATCACATTTGTCATCGTATCCAGACTATAAAGAGGTGCTTCCGAAAACCGAAGGTTTTCAACTGCCTATGTCGTTCAAAGACATCCCGAAATTTGAACGAGAAAACGACGTTTCCGTGAACGTGTTCGAATGGAAGCGCAAGAAATGCGTAACGCTTCATTTGACCGAGAAGAAACGGGAGGGAAGACACGCCAACCTGCTGTTTCTACAGAATGCCGCAGAGACGCATACCCATTTCGCGTGCATACGAAATTTGTCAAGATTGGTTTCGTCGCAGCTTAGCAAGCAGAAAAATCAGAAGTATATTTGCGATCGGTAAGTTGCACCTTTCATTATTTTTTTAAATTGTTTGAAGGAAAAGACATGATTTTTTCCCTTCCGACAGGTGCTTGCAATATTTTCCCACGCCGGAGAGATTAGACGTTCATACGGTCGACTGCGAACGGATGAACGATTGCGCTTTGATGCTTCCAATATCGGAAGAAGACAAGTGGTTGCGGTTCAAAAATTATACAAACAAGGAGCAGGCGCCGTTCGTAATCTATGCCGACTTGGAGTGCCTGCTGCTGCCCGAGGGACGGGAAGGGCAAGACCGCGCGGCACGCGTGCAGTATCAACGTCACCACGCGTTTAGCATAGGATACTACATGCATTGCCGATACGACGAATCGTTGTGCGAGTATCAGGTTTATCGCGAGAAAGAGGGATCCGCCGCGTGGTTCGCGAACAGGTTGTACGAACTCAGTCGTAAATTACAGCCGATATTCGACAAAACGGTACCGATGAATCCGCTAACCGAATCGGAAAAGTTAAATTTTCGTACGGCCACGCATTGCCACGTCTGCGAGAAACCGTTCGACACTTCCGACGCGACGAGGGTCCACGACCATTGTCATCTCACGGGCGCGTATCGCGGTCCGGCTCATAACGGATGCAATTTAAGCTATCAATCTTCGTACGTGATACCGGTGGTTTTTCATAATCTATCAGGCTACGACGCGCATTTCATCATCAAGGAATTAGCAAACTCGTTCGAGGGGAGGATAGACGTGTTGCCATTGACGAAAGAGAAGTATATCTCTTTCACGAAAAACGTAAATATCGAGACACAGCCGGGTAAAGAGTTAAAGCATGCAAAGTTTTTGAAATTCCGTTTCATCGATTCGTTCAAGTTCTTGAACTCGAGTCTGGACAAACTGTCGTCATACTTGGACGAAAGTAAATTACGCATCGTACGAGGTGAATTTGCGCATCTTTCCCGCGACGATTTTAAACTGTTGACCAGAAAAGGCGTCTTTCCGTACGACTATCTAACGTCGTACGACAAATTAAACGACACGTGTTTGCCGCCGCGCGAGGCATTTTACAATCGGTTGTACGGCAGCGAGATATCCGACGTCGATTACATTCACGCGAATACGGTTTGGTCGCGTTTCGCTATACAAACGCTTGGACAGTACAGCGATTTGTACTTAAAATTGGATGTTCTGTTGTTGGCGGATGTTTTTGAAAATTTTCGCGACGACTGTCTCGAGAATTACAAGCTCGATCCGGCGCATTATTACACGCTCCCCGGTTTCGCGTGGGACGTGATGTTGAAAATGACAAAGATCGAATTGGAGTTGTTGACAGACGTTGACATGCTTTTGTTCGTGGAGCGGGGAATACGCGGCGGATTGAGCCAGTGTTCTCACAGATATGCGCACGCCAACAACAAATATATGTCCACGCACGACTCGACCAAACCGTCCACCTATTTAATGTATTTCGACGTGAATAATCTGTACGGTTGGGCAATGTCGCAACCTCTGCCGCACAGAGACTTTCGATGGGTGGACGCGGATAATTTCGACGTTGAATCCGTTCCGGCCGATAGTCCAGTAGGATACATTTTGGAGGTGGATTTAGAGTATCCGCGCGAAATTCACGATGCTCACGCGGATCTTCCGTTTTGTCCAAGTCACGACACGGCGACCGACTCGAGTTCGCAGAAAAAGTTGATGGCAACGCTTCGCGATAAGGAGCGATACGTTGTACATTACCGATACCTCCAACAAAGTTTGAAGCATAATTTGAAATTGCGGAAAATACATAGAATATTAGAGTTTCGGCAGTCGCGATGGCTGTACAGCTATATCGATTTGAACACAAAATTACGCGCCAACGCCACCAATGATTTTTCCAAGAATTTATTCAAATTAATGAACAATGCCGTGTTTGGAAAAACTATGGAGAACGTACGAAATCATACGATCGTGAAATTACTTTCTCGATGGAGCGGTAGACACGGCGTCGAACGATTGATAGCTAGACCGAATTTTCACAGCTGTGCGGTGTTTTCCGAGGACTTTGTCGCGGTTCAGCTGAAAAAGAAGCTCGTTAAATTTTTCAAACCAATCTACGTGGGCATGTCCATATTAGATATTTCGAAATTTCATTTGTACAACTTCCATTACGAGTACATGCAGCCAAAATTCCAGCAAAATTGTAAGATATTGTACACTGACACGGACAGCCTGATATACCAGATCGCTTGCGATGACGCGTACGAGGCGCTGTTGAAACGCGATATCCATCGATACGATACCAGTAACTATGCCGCGAACAACGTTTACGGCGTCCCGATCGCGAACAATAAACAGCTCGGGTTAATGAAGGATGAGAACGGCGGTAAAATTATGACTGAGTTCGTGGGGCTTCGTTCGAAAATGTACGCGATTCGCGTGCACGGTGACCGGGATACTAAAAAGATCAAAGGTATCAGGACAAACGTTACCGCTCGGGATATAAGTTTCGAAGACTATGTCGAATGTCTTCGTAATCACACGGAAAAGAGCGTTACCGGTAATCGCATAGTGTCCGTACGGCATCAGGTATACTCGATGTCTGAAAAGAAATTAGCGTTGAGTCCGCATGACGACAAGCGGCATATTTGCGATAATTTGATGGATACTCTTCCTTGGGGGCATTACAACATCGATTAAGAAGTCATTTTTTATCCCTCGTAAAAGAAAAGGAAGTGGTAGGGAGATTATTGCAAGTCTGGAACTGTCGGGGAGGGGATGCGTCCATTTTGATGATCTTATCTGTAAATAGAAGTGGTAGGGAGACATGCTATAAAACGACGTATTCCGAGCGTCAAGCTTCAGATCAACCGCTAAAATCGTCGCAAGATGCAGTACAACCGCTATCCGTCCGAGCGTTCAAACGTCGAGGAGCCGTGCAAAAAGAGAAGGCTAAATAATATGTAAGTAGAGAGAGAGAGATGAAAAAATTGTGAAGAAAAGAAATTTAGAAAAACGTCTAATTTTTGTAATCTGTTGCAGGGTTTCCCAACAGCAATCCACATCATCGATGATGCAATCGCCGAGGAGTTTGCGCAGCGCAAGGGTCTTGAGCCGAAGATATTCCATAGCCGGGAATTACTTTAAATATCTCGAGATTGGTGTGCGCGTTGGCGATGACATTTGCGTGGAATTGGCTATAGGAGATAACCGCGGTAACGAGATCACATTTTTCCTGGATGCATGGACAGAGCTGTTACGCACGAAGGAGTATATTTCCGATTTACTGTCATCGTCTACGCAGAAACAGTGCCGAAAAATGGGCGATGGTTTAACGTTACAAATAGTTAATCGTAACGATATGACTCTAGTTAAATTGTCGAATCAGTTCGTGGCTCTGTACATCACGGAAAAAACTATGTATAACTTGTATAATCTAGAATTCTGCGTGTACAACATGTATTCGTGGCTGATCGACAATGTTCCCGCGGTGACTACTAAATTCATGAATTTCGTCGGTACGGTAAAGGATAGCGACGCGAAGAATATCGTGAAAGCGATCGTCGAGAGCGAATCTTTCGATCAAAGTTCGTTGATCGATTGCGAACTGGCGGCTTCGTGCGCCGACATCATCGCGGCGTTCGCGCAAAATAGATAGGTTAAAAAATTAATGTGTGTGTGTGTGTGTAAAAATTATTTGGGAATGTATTTTGTAACGGTACATTATTTTAAAATAAAATTATTTGAGAATATCTCTTTTTGTATGTTTATAATGTAAATACATTATTTTTAAAAATAAAATTATTTGAGAATATCTCTTTTGTCCGTTTATTATATCCTTCGGCAAAACTAAACTCCCCACCCTGACTCAGTAACATGTGGATTCTTCAGACTCGGTTTTAATAATCAATCCGGGTTTGATTAATCTCGTCTCATTCAAGAACAGCATCACACTTATCTTCTTCTTCTCGTCCAAGTCCTGCTATGCAGCTTGGTCTGGTTACGGTTTAAGAATTACGCAAACAAAGACCAGGCACCGTTCGTAATCTATGCCGACTTGGAGTGTCTGCTGCTGCTGCTGCCTGAGGGACGGGAAGGACAAGGCCGTGCGGCACGCGTACAGTATCAATATCACCCAGGCGTAATTCTTAAACCGTAACCAGACCAAGCTACATAGTAGGTCTTGGACGAGAAGAAGATAAGTGTGATGCTGTTCTTGAATGAGACGAGATTCTTCAGACTCGGTTTGATTATTCGAACGGGGTCCAAGTATCCGCATGTTACTGAGTCAGGGTGGGGAGTTTAGTTCTGCTGAAGTAGGTGGTTGAGGCTGTATATATACAAATCGTTGACGGATCGTGTACTAGCGAGAAAGGATAGGGACAACGTCGCTATAAGCCCATCTTGTGGCGAGGGTGGAAAGTTAGCCGACACACATTACTAGACTGTAAGAAGTTTATTTAAATTTTATTGCAAATTACATTTTTCACAATTCCTATAGAATAAAAGAATACAATTAAAAGTAGAGAAAAAATTAATTAACATAACTCTTACATATAAAGATAGTAGAAAAATACGATTAAAGTATATTCGTTTCAGGTATCCATGAATTATGCGACGCGTCCATCCCCAACCATTTTACGTACACGTTATTTCCTTTCCTGCGTAATATTTTTTCAACTAAGTATATGTCAGGATATTTTGTCGCGCGTATCTCGTGTTCGTAAAATCCTCCGGCGATAGGTTTGTCCTTCGCGTCGGCCAAGAGGTATGTGACAGGATTCGTTCGTTTCACCGCGATAATCTTGAATATTTCGGTTGACCAGTTCGGCGTGTATCCTTTGTCAAATAGGGTTTTGAACTTGCTAACGCGCACGCGATCATTGAGCTTAAATTTGGCGCGGCCAGCGATCTTCACTTTGCGGTACACGGTGGACAGAAGGTGGCCGGCATTTTTACGGTTCACGTCAACGGGTCGCATACGAATGGTACGATGTTTTCGATTATTGTAGTTCTCGGTCAACGTGGGGAGCTCATCGATCCAATGATATTTTCCGCTCAACGAGAAAAATTTCCACATGCTGTTCTTCAGCGTGCGATTGAAACGTTCCACTACGGACGCTTTCATAGGGCTAAACGTGGAATAGAGGTTGATGTTGCGACTCTTCAGATAGTCTTGAAACGTTTCATTGTAGAATTCTTTTCCCATGTCGGTCTGCAAGTTGTTCGGGGCTCTACCGTCCTTCTCCAACGCCGACGCGAAAGCATTGCACACGTCGCGCGCATTTTTACTCTTCAAAGGAACCGCCCATGCGTATTTGCTAAATACATCGATTATCGTGAGAATATATCGATACCCACGATTTTTTCGCGCGTATTTTTGAACGTCGACTATATCGGCTTGCCAAAGATCGTCGAAACCTCGCACGACCACGCGTCTACGCGGGTAAAAACGTCTCGCCTGAGCGTGCAGCTCTTCCACAACGTTCTTTTTACTCATCGTCGAGTAATTGTCGTAATCTTATCCGATTATTCGCTTTTTAATCGCGTCTCCAATAATTGATGACTGATTCGACCGTTGAAAGCGACGTCTCTTGCTGTCTCTACTCGACGCGACGTATCTGCGCGTATACTTTCTCGAGTTTCCCATATATACTTTTCGTGGCGACACACAGTACAGGTACAGGTACAGGTACAGCTACAGCTACAGCTACAGCTACAGCTACAGCTACAGCTACAGCTACAGCTACAGCTACAGCTACAGCTACAGCTACAGGTACAGCTGTTGTACGGTACGGCTGTTGTATGGTATGCGGTATGGCTGTTGTACATCTATCCATGGATCTCTCTCTCAATATCGGTCGACGCGTTTCTTTTACACGATTAAATTCTTATTATTTCATATACCTCCTCCTCCTTCAACGCCTCGTCGATGCGTGAATCGGTCGATTTCGTATTTTCGTTTGCATCGTATCGAACATCTTGTATCGTAGCCAGTATTTCGGACTTTATCGTTTCTTTAGCGGTTTCCAGTTCTTTGATCAGTTTTTTCACGATCTCGGATTCGAGCTTCGCGTTAAGCGTGTCCACGTATAGTTTCGTTGCAGCGTGATCGTTTGCCTGGGGATTCGCCACGCGTACGATCCTCATACCTTTCGCATCGTACAATGTGGCATCGTCGCTCAAACATATGGCGTTATCGCGCACATAACTTTTAAAAACGCCGGGATAGAAAATCGGAGAAACATTCGATTCGTGTTTGTTCGCTTCTCGGAGCACCATACCAAATTTGTTGATAGACATTTTTTCGCTCGAGTTAGTCTTCTTCTTCTTCTTCTTCTTCTTCTTCAGTTATCAACAACTCGTATCGTTTGCACAATCGTTTTACCTGCTCTTCGATGCACAGTATTCGTTGAAATATCTCATCCAGTTTTGTCCTTAGACTTTGAAATTTCAAGTTCCAGCTTTCGTCGTCGTCGTCGTCTCCTCCCGAGGATATCGTTTGATTCGTTTCGCAACAATTAAGACGAATACGCATTTTCATGAACCGTAACAATTTCATCGATCGACATTTCATTCGTCACTGACTCGACGAACGCGCGCGCGCTTTAATTTATAATTATACCGGCTTCGCGAAGTTCCTCGATTATCGACATTATTTCATTGTCATGGTTGGAATGGCCGGCGTACTTCGAAGCGGTTAACAATTTCAGACGATCAACGAGTTCGTTCGGATCGTCCCAATGCACGTAATCGATCGGATGGTCGGTCACGCGCATAAAAGTTGGAAGATTAATCCCTCGTCCACCTCGCGACGAAAACAACGGCCCTATAATTTTCTTATACTTGTAACCTCTGTTTCCCTTTAGCTGATTCCCGCGTCGATGCGCATTCGTAAGAGTGAGAATTTTTTTGTACGCGTTCTTATCGTCCTCGGTGTACAGCCGCTCATCAGGCAGTTTATTGAATATCAATTCGTAAAGACCGCGAGTCCCCGCGTACCGTACCCCGTCAACGATGACGTCATCGTTGCTGCCCACGTCGAACGTGGAATTTCCCAGCATCAGCTTATCGTCTTGGGGATATACTCCGTACACGTTGTCAAATTTTATCGATGGTCCGGTGAAAAAATTTTTTAAATACTCGCGCGCCAACGGTCCTAAATTCTCGGATAGATGTTGATTTTCCTCTCGATGAGTTTCAGGATTTTCAAAAATATCGCGCATCGAAATTTCCAAAGATGCCGGGCTCGATGACTCGAAGATATCCTGTCGCGGTACCGCCGTCGCAGGCTCGTTGATCTCAACCATCCTTTTCTTCGTAGAGGATGGTGGTGTTCCTCCAATATCCGGGTATCTTCTTTTTCTTCGCGGGGTGGGGGACGACGGTGGCGTTTCCTCGATATCCGCGTTGTCGTTCGGGTCAACAGTAGCCGTATTTTGAACTATCTGTTTCAACGGTTCGACGATCGGCCGTAAATTCACTTGCAAATTCTCCTCGGTCGCCATTTTCCCAACTTTCAACGCCAAATACTTTTTCCGTATGGTATCGCTGGTCTTCGCTATTTCGTTCGCGATCGAAGCTCGCAGCTTCTCCTTCTTTTCCTTTTGGGACGACATCTGTGATTGGAAGCGCAAGAGAGAGATTTGCAACCGCGATACAGCACCGACAACCCTCACCGAACAACTGTACCCGTTACAGTACGACAAACTCATTAAATCCACGTCTGTAACGACCGTGATTCGCAGGGCTGTCTTTATCGATTACGAGAAATCCATACTTCTTTCGCCAACAATTCGCGCATAACGCGCTAAACGTCTCGAACGACATATCGGTATTTACATGATCCTGATGAATGTGACGCAAGTTCATGGTATCCTGTTTGAACAGAATCAACATATTGGCATTGTCGCGAATTAAATGTTTAGGTATTCTCGCGTACGACTGACCCAGGTAGAAGCAATCGACGTGCGAATGTCTACCCATCGCGAAATACTCTCTCATGATATCCTGCTCGTCGCACGCCACGTCGTCGAAGATGAATATCGAATCGGGTCGTGCATCTGCGGGGGGAATTACGTCGGCGTTGTCCGCGAACGCGAAGTAGCCTACATCCTCCCCCACGGATGAGAACAGTTTGTTCAAGTATTGATATTTTGGCTGGTTCAACGATTTCGAGTACACGTAAACGTTTGCGAATCGTAGTCCGTTCACGCTTTCCAACATGCTAATCATAACGTTCGTTTTACCGCATCCTGACGGGCCGCTTATGACGCATCGTACGGTGCGTGGTAACAGTGATCCATGTTTTCGCATCGTCTCGTCGCAATCGTCGAACGCGCGACACATTGGAACGCGAATATCCAAAGATTGTCTTACGAAACGCATGATCTGATTGATTCGATGAGCAGGGTGGGTGGACAGTATTTATACGAGAGCTCGAACGCTGTCGATATCAGTCATCCCCCACCCCTCCGAGAGAGAAAATAGAATCCGCGTTTTCTTCAAAAAGAGAGAGAGAGCGGAAAAAATAGCTTATGCGCGCGAATCATCGTTCGCGACGACGTCTCGGTCCGCATACGGGTAAGGGGATTTTAAACAGAGCTATAAACGCGTTACCGTTCGAATTGCATATACCTGGTTATCAATTCTGCGGCCCCGGTACGAAACTGTCCAAGCGATTAGCTCGTGGGAATCGGGGAATCAATCCGTTGGACGCGGCCTGTCGCGAGCACGATATAGCGTATTCGCGGTGCAAGGACCTTGGAAATCGTCACGCGGCCGATCGCGTTTTGGCGGATCGAGCGCTGCATCGACTAACGTCCGGAGACGCGGCGTTGGGAGAGAAGGTGTCCGCGGCTGCAGTGTTGGCAGCCATGAAAGCTAAAACGAAATTGGGCATGGGTTTGATAAAGAAAAAAGGTGAAAAGAGAAAAAAGAAAACGGGAAAACGAATTCTCCCGATCGCCAAACGCGGTGGATTTTTGCCGTTGTTGTTGCCTGCTTTGTCGGCCATAGGAGCATTGACGGGTGGTGCCGCGGGAGTAGTCAAAGTTATAAACGATGCAAAAGCTGCGAAGAAACAATTGCAAGAAGCGGAGCGACACAATCAAGTCATGGAGGGTCGCGGGTTACGTCTCGCACCGTATAAGCATGGGAAAGGTTTGAAAGGGGGGAAGAAGCAAAAAAAAAAACAACGAAGAAAGACAACACGACGACAGATGTCGAATTGACGGGCATCTGTAAAGGATTACCATACTTTCGCGGAGTTTTTATGCGTGACGATTTGCCGCCGCGCGCGTGGGTAAACGAGCGAGGTATAGTCAATCTAGATGATAGTCGTGGGCCGGGGACGCACTGGGTCGCCTATATAAAACACGGCTCGCGTGTCAAATATTTTGACAGTTTTGGAAATCTTCGACCGCCGATCGAGTTGATTCGCTATTTCGGTGCGAACGCGACCATCTTGTATAACCACGAACGTTTTCAAAACTACGACGAAAGCGTGTGTGGACAATTGTGTGCGAAGTTTCTCCGAGAAACCACGTTATAAATTCTCTCTCTGTCTGTACGATGCATTCGAAAAATTCATTTACGTTCACGTTGTCGGGAAGAAGCAGCGTACTGTCGTCCAAGCACTTTCCACCCATAGATCTGAGCAATGGCGAATACGAGCTGGGGTTGCTCGATTTGCAAACTTATTACACGATACCGAACATCAGCGCAAACATCGGAAACAATCGATTCTATTTCGGCGAAAAAGACGAGGAGATCGTCATACCCGACGGTTCGTACGAATTGGAGGCGATAAACGCGTACCTGAGACGCGAAATATGCGCGCGATATCCTCCAAAAAATGTTGACGAGTCGTCCATCACCTCCGATATCGAATATCCTCTGATCTTACGAGCGAACACCAACACCATGAAAAGTGAAATTATAAGCAAGTATCGAATAAACTTTGCAAAGCCTTGCAACGTGGGATCGATCCTCGGATTTTCCATGAATCGCGTTTTACCGCCGAACGCGTGGCATACGTCGAACGCACCTGTGAACATCATCAGCGTGAATATCGTACGAGTGGAATGCAACGTAACCACCGGATCGTACGACAACGGTAAACTCGTTCACACGATACACGAATTCGCGCCTCAGGTACCACCAGGGTATAAATTGTCGGAAACGCCCGCGCAAGTCATTTACCTTCCGATCGTTGCACGAGCAATTGACGATTTAACGATCCGCATAGTTGATCAATCCGGACGTTTGATCGATTTTCGAGGTGAAGAAATCACGGTGCGACTGCATGCGCGTCGAAGCAATGCTAATTCATAACAATACGGCATTCTATACGTTGAACAATAACAACAACAACAACACCAGCAGCAAAAGCAACAGCAACAGCACCACATTGATTCGCAAGAAAGTAACCGCTGAGAAAAACGTAAAGTCATCGATTCGTAAGAAATTAACCGCTGAAAACGTCAAGTATCTACGATCTTTGGGATTTATTGTTAAAAAGTGAAAGGAAAACAAATCATGTCCGACGATATTTTGAACATCTCCGAAGCGCCGATCTTCGACAATCGCATAACGAAGATTGAACTGCACACGTACAATCCGTATGCCAACACGACGTTCGAAAACAGCGATGACATAAGGATACCCATTCAACAACAAGACCTGTACACGCTCCCGTGTAAAAGCTTCCTATACGTTGAGGGAAAACTTAGTTTACCGGGACAACTTCAATTAGCCGCTGGAGCAGTAGGAGAATCACGCATCGATACGGCAACTCTCGAGAGCAATGCCGTTGCGTTTATGTTCGAGGAAATACGCTACGAATTGAACGGAGTGGAAATCGATCGGTCCAGAAATCCTGGTGCGACGACGACTCTCAAGAATTACGCGAGTCTGTCCAGAACGAGAAGCGATGCATTGTCCAACGCCGGCTGGCTGTATAGCGATGATCGGCGGAGACTGACTGCAACGAACACGGCTGCGATACATTTCAACTTTTGCGTGCCTATGAGCGTTTTATTAGGCTTCTGCGAAGACTACAAACGCGTTGTGATAAATGCTCGACACGAATTAATTTTGATTCGCTCGCGTACCGACGTGAACGCGTTGTACAGTCCTTCCGAGAACGCGAAACCTATTCTGGATCTGTACAAAATTCAATGGCGAATGCCACACGTTGCATTGGACGAAATACACAAGCTGTCCATGTTACATATTTTAGACAACGATAAACCGATCGGCATGAGTTTTCGATCGTGGGATCTGTACGAATATCCTCTACTACAGACGACTACCAAGCATACATGGGCGATAAAAACGTCTCAGCAAATGGAAAAACCGCGATACGTGATATTCGCTTTGCAAACCAATCGAAAGAATGACTTGACGAAAACGGCTACGCGATTCGATCATTGCGCATTGACGAATATTCGACTTTACTTGAACTCGGAAACCTATCCGTACGATGATTTAAATATCGATTTCGAGAAAGGTAAATACGCGTTGCTCTACGACATGTATGCAAAATTCCAAGAATCATACTATGGAAACGGCGAAGCACTACTCAACGTCACGGATTTCCTGCGATACGGACCGCTCATCGTTCTCGATTGTTCTCGACAAAACGAAGCGCTAAAAAATGCTACGGTCGACGTGCGAATCGAATTCGAATGTCGAACCGACGTCCCGCCATCGACAACAGCCTACTGCTTGATGATACACGACCGCATCGTGGAGTACAGTCCATTGACGAATATTGTTCGAAAAATTACTTAAGCTGCTTATACCGATAAAAATACATTGTTCGAAAAAAAAAAAATACTTAAACCGCTTATACCGATAAAAATATATATATATACTTTATCATTTCTCTACTTTAATCGCATTCTTATTCTATAGGAATTGTAAGAAAGGAATTGTAAGGAAGGAATTTACAAAATAAAATAAAATACAAAAGAAATATTTTCAAATAATTTTTATTTTTAAAATACCATCTGGAAGTTAGGAAATTATAGGAAGTTATAGGAATTGTGCAAAAGGAATTTATAATAAAATAGAAAAGAAATATTCTAAAATAATTTTATTTTTTAAAGTACCTGCTGGAAATAATTTTTACACACATACATACATATATATACACACAGTTAAAACAATTACAGTAATAATATTATCCCCCCCCCTCTCGCAATAAAATGAGGGTGGGGGTATAAGTATAAATTGTTCGCCGCAAACGTTAACAATCGCAGTCGCTGTATCAATCGCGATCTTATCATCCGACCGGTCACGCATTCCCCCTTTTCTTTAACGGTAAGTATAAAAAAAATTTAAAGAAAGACGATGCAAAAATCTAGTGAAAACTTTATTTATTTAGATGGATCGAATTACTCACATCATTGACGCGGACGGATTCATTGTGGGAAAAAAATTTATATGCAAAGAATTAGCCATAATCGATCGCGACGGCTCGTTCGAACTTTCCGAATTTCGCTTGGGAAAAAACTTTCGTTGTTTATCCGACGCTGACAAAAAGTCTGCCTGGTATGTCAGCAATTTCGTGCACGGGATTCCATTTAAAGATTTCGGCTATGAAAAGTATCAACAGCGCGACGTATTCGAAGTTATACGAAATTTTGTGCGCGATTACGCGAATCCCGTCGTAGCCTACAAAGGTGGATGTTTCGAGAGAGACATCCTTCGAAAAATGCGAATAAATTCGATAAATTTGGAAGATTTTAACTGTCCGAAATACGACGTGCTAGTTCAAGATACCGTGTACGAAATTGCCGACGACGAACCGTGTCGACTTCATTGTTGGCAGCCGACGAGAAACGACAAAACTAAACCGTATCATTGTTGTCTACGCGAAGTACAAACATTTTTAGCATGGCTTAACGATTATAAAAACAGGGGCCAGTTATAAAAACGCGTCTTTGAATTTTTTCCCGTCAAAATCATAAACGCGACACCTCCTTTTACGTTTTTTTATTTTCACACACAGAATATTAAAATGATCACGAAATCCGAGGGAACCGTCGCAACAGCCGATCACGCAACACCACCCGATTACCGTCTCGAACGCGACAGATTTCAAAGTTTTCGCGATTGGCGTTACTCACACGTCGTTCAGCCGGAGAAACTCGCCGCTGCTGGATTCTTCTATCTGGATGACGAGGACTGCGTCGAATGCTTCGAGTGCCGTGTACGTCTATGTCGATGGGTAAATGATGATGACCCCATGGAGGAACATCGCTCCTGGTCAAGATCCTGCGGATACGTCCGCGGGCTGGACTGCGGTAACGTGCCGATCGGAGTCGATCCGGATACGATTCCGCCAAACCCTCGCGGTGTGGATACCTGTGGAATCGCGAAAGAATCGTCGCCCGAACGTGATAATGAAATTTGAAAAAAACTAAAACGTAAAATAATGAATATAAGATTTTTATTTAAAAAAATGATTAATTATAAAAAATTAAAAATCTATCGATTATATATATATATATATATATATAGTTTTTAAAAATCTATCGATTATATATAGTCTTCATTGTTGGGCCTGTAAACAAACAAAAAATGTTATTAAGTATTATTATTATTTTTAAATTAATGAATATATAAAATTATCAATTTATACTCACGGTATCAACGAACAGCGTCTTAATCGCTGCCGCGTACTCCTCATCCCACTCTTCAACGGCGATGTGGTATCGCCGCATGGCGTACCGCCACCCGCGTATGAACGCCGCCCTCTCCTCGTCCGAGTTGAATGTCTGTTGAAAAATAAAATATTTGTAAAAATATTTATCAATAACAATAAATAATATAATACATTGCATGTAATACTTCTTTTGTACTTACCAATTTCTCCATCGCCTCCGCCAACGGCATGTTCTCGTCCACCACGAACTCTTTCGGTACTGTTGCGTTTACGAACATTTTCGAAATTGAATGCAGCGTCGACAGCACCCTGTCCTTATATGCATGTATCCCCTCCTCGGAAAAATGGGGGTGAAATCTCTCCCTCAAGACGCTCCTCGAAATCTCCGTTCACGAATGTATACGTATTAATCGACGCTAATCGTGGGATCCATGTAGCGTCAACGTATTTTAAACAAATCCTCGACCGATGTCGAGGCGATACTTAAGATTGGAAGGATTTATGGCATGACCTGGTCGCCCTGAATAGGGACGCTTGAACCGTCCCCGGACGATGAGCACTTTGGATCGTGCCAATCGTGAGAACTGGTCGAAAATCCGATGTGTCTCGAGACTTGAACAACTCGACACCGGAAAAGTTCTCAAAAATGAGAGTAAACAGAACCGTCCCCGGACGATTGCGGGTGGGCACTTTGGACCGCGCTACCCGTAAGAAACCGATGTGTCTCAAGACTTGGACAACTCTCGATACCAGAAAAAAATATAATTACGCTTCGCAACCAACGATGCGATGTTCACCCGTTTCAATTATGTCCAATATCGCGGATGGCGAATCGATCGCAGGCCATTGCGCGACAACTTGGCTAAATCTTTTCGTGTAAGCGAAACATACGCGACTCGTTGCGTCGTTTCGCATTAAACGTTCCACCATCGATTTCTGCTCGATGGAAAAATGATCGCTCAAGTATGAATTTATAACGTGAGGCCAAGCTATATTTATCAACGTTGGAGCGGCCATTGAATTCGAATAACTTTAACGCGGTAAACGTTCACGACCCGTATGACCGCGTTCGCGGTCCACCGTGCCCTATTTATTCATTGATACCTTCCACCCTCCTCCCCTCCCACCAAAGAAACGATAATGAAAAGACAAAACAGATGTCGTCAGATATCGCGACTCCGCCGTGTTGCTGTTACGAACGAGGCGAGGAGAGAAACGATAAGGAGAGAGCCAAAGGATGCTTATTTAAAAATGATGTGATCTGATATCACGACGCCCGCCATCGAAATTATAAACATACCAGGGGACTGGACGCAATACCAGGAAATTGGTCTTCGATGCAATACCAGGAAAACTAAAAATCCCCCCTCCCCCCGGTCAGTGAGAACAGAGATCTGGGTCAAAGGATGTTTATTTAAAAAAAATGATGTGAGAATGATATCCCGCCGTCGGCAGGATGTATTATTATAAACATGATAAGCTGCCGATATCGCGCCGTCGACAGGATGTATTATTATAAACATACGCAATACCTGGAACTGCCAATACCAGGAAAACTAAAAATCCCCCCCCCCCTTCCCCCCGCAAAACACGGTCGCGTTATAAGGTAATCCCCCTCACCCCGCCCCCCGCAAAAATATGGTTGTGTTCTAAGCTAATCCCCCTCACCCCGCAAAAATATGCTCGCGCTATAAGGTAAAATGCCGGTAAGGTAGGAATCTGCCCACAATGATAACTAGTATTTAGAACCCGCGTATATTACCTACTCTTAACAATTGAATTATTGGATGTCCAACAATTTACAAAATGTAATTAGAAATAGTTATCAATAATTATAAATAACTAACAGTTTCTTAACGATTTGACATTGAATAAATAGAATTGAATAATGAATTAGATGCTAACAAGTAATATCAGAATTAATTGAACAAATTGAAATTAAATAGAGATATTTTCAAATAGTCGAGCGCGTGTTAAACTCTGCTGTAGACAGTCTACCGTAGGTGGCTCGCTCGCTGCGCGAGCTCGCGATTACAGAATAGCTTAACAATTGAATTATTGGATGTCCAACAATTTACAAAATGCAATTTGAAATAGTGTTCAACAATTATAAAGAATTAACAGCATCTTAACGATTTGACATTGTACGAATAGAATTGAATATTAAATTAGATGCTAATAAGTAATATCGGAATTAATTGAATAAATTGAAATTAAATAGAGATAGTTTCGAATAGTCGAACGCGTGTTAAACTCTGCTGTAGACAGTCTACCGTAGGTGGCTCGCTCGCTGCGCGAGCTCGCGATTACAGAATAGCTTAACAATTGAGATTGCTGGATGTCCAACAATTCACAAATGTAATTAGAAATAGTTATCAATAATTATAAATAACTAACAGTTTCTTAACGATTTGACATTGTATGAATAGAACTGAATATTGAATTAGATGCTAATAAGTAATATTAGAATTAATTGAACAAATTGAAATTAAATAGAGATATTTTCAAATAGTCGAGCGCGTGCTAAACTCTGCTGTAGACAGTCTACCGTAGGTGGCTCGCTCGCTGCGCGAGCTCGCGATTACAGAATAGCTTAACAATTGAATTATTGGATGTCCAACAATTTACAAAATGTAATTAGAAATAGTTATCAATAATTATAAAGAATTAACAGTACCTTGACGATTTGACATTGTATGAATAGAACTGAATATTGAATTAGATGCTAATAAGTAATATTAGAATTAATTGAACAAATTGAAATTAAATAGAGATATTTTCAAATAGTCGAGCGCGTGTTAAACTCTGCTGTAGACAGTCTACCGTAGGTGGCTCGCTCGCTGCGCGAGCTCGCGATTACAGAATAGCTTAACAATTGAATTATTGGATGTCCAACAATTTACAAAATGTAATTAGAAATAATTATCAATAATTATAAAGAATTAACAGTTTCTTAATGATCTGACATTGAAAGAATAGAATTGAATACTGATTTAAATGCAAATAAAGTAATACTAGAATTAATTGAACAAATTGAAATTAAATAGAGATATTTTCAAATAGTCGAGCGCGTGTTAAACTCTGCTGTAGACAGTCTACCGTAGGTGGCTCGCTCGCTGCGCGAGCTCGCGATTACAGAATAGCTTAACAATTGAATTATTGGATGTCCAACAATTTACAAAATGTAATTAGAAATAGTTATCAATAACTATAAAGAATTAACAGTACCTTGACGATTTGACATTGTATGAATAGAATTGAATATTAAATTAGATGCTAATAAGTAATATCGGAATTAATTGAATAAATTGAAATTAAATAGAGATATTTTCAAACAGTCGAGCGCGTGTTAAACTCTGCTGTAGACAGTCTACCGTAGGTGGCTCGCTCGCAGCGCGAGCTCGCGATTACAGAATAGCTTAACAATTGAATTATTGGATGTCCAACAATTTACAAAATGTAATTAGAAATAGTTATCAATAATTATAAAGAATTAACAGTACCTTGACGATTTGACATTGTATGAATAGAACTGAATATTGAATTAGATGCTAATAAGTAATATTAGAATTAATTGAACAAATTGAAATTAAATAGAGATATTTTCAAATAGTCGAGCGCGTGTTAAACTCTGCTGTAGACAGTCTACCGTAGGTGGCTCGCTCGCTGCGCGAGCTCGCGATTACAGAATAGCTTAACAATTGAATTATTGGATGTCCAACAATTTACAAAATGTAATTAGAAATAGTTATCAATAATTATAAAGAATTAACAGTACCTTGACGATTTGACATTGTACGAATAGAACTGAATATTGAATTAGATGCTAATAAGTAATATTAGAATTAATTGAACAAATTGAAATTAAATAGAGATATTTTCAAATAGTCGAGCGCGTGTTAAACTCTGCTGTAGACAGTCTACCGTAGGTGGCTCGCTCGCTGCGCGAGCTCGCGATTACAGAATAGCTTAACAATTGAATTATTGGATGTCCAACAATATACAAAATGTAATTAGAAATAATTATCAATAATTATAAAGAATTAACAGTTTCTTAATGATCTGACATTGAAAGAATAGAATTGAATACTGATTTAAATGCAAATAAAGTAATACTAGAATTAATTGAACAAATTGAAATTAAATAGAGATATTTTCAAATAGTCGAGCGCGTGTTAAACTCTGCTGTAGACAGTCTACCGTAGGTGGCTCGCTCGCTGCGCGAGCTCGCGATTACAGAATAGCTTAACAATTGAATTATTGGATGTCCAACAATTTACAAAATGTAATTAGAAATAGTTATCAATAACTATAAAGAATTAACAGTACCTTGACGATTTGACATTGTATGAATAGAACTGAATATTGAATTAGATGCTAATAAGTAATATTAGAATTAATTGAACAAATTGAAATTAAATTGAGATATTTTCAAATAGTCGAGCGCGTGTTAAACTCTGCTGTAGACAGTCTACCGTAGGTGGCTCGCTCGCTGCGCGAGCTCGCGATTACAGAATAGCTTAACAATTGAATTATTGGATGTCCAACAATTTACAAAATGTAATTAGAAATAGTTATCAATAATTATAAAGAATTAACAGTACCTTGACGATTTGACATTGTATGAATAGAACTGAATATTGAATTAGATGCTAATAAGTAATATTAGAATTAATTGAACAAATTGAAATTAAATAGAGATATTTTCAAATAGTCGAGCGCGTGTTAAACTCTGCTGTAGACAGTCCACCGTAGGTGGCTCGCTCGCTGCGCGAGCTCGCGATTACAGAATAGCTTAACAATTGAATTATTGGATGTCCAACAATTTACAAAATGTAATTAGAAATAATTATCAATAATTATAAAGAATTAACAGTTTCTTAATGATCTGACATTGAAAGAATAGAATTGAATAAAGTAATACTAGAATTGACTGAATAAATTGAAATTAAATAGAGATATTTTCAAATAGTCGAGCGCGTGTTAAACTCTGCTGTAGACAGTCTACCGTAGGTGGCTCGCTCGCTGCGCGAGCTCGCGATTACAGAATAGCTTAACAATTGAATTATTGGATGTCCAACAATTTACAAAATGTAATTAGAAATAACTATCAATAATTATAAAGAATTAACAGTTTCTTAATGATCTGACATTGAAAGAATAGAATTGAATACTGATTTAAATGCAAATAAAGTAATACTAGAATTAATTGAACAAATTGAAATTAAATAGAGATATTTTCAAATAGTCGAGCGCGTGTTAAACTCTGCTGTAGACAGTCTACCGTAGGTGGCTCGCTCGCTGCGCGAGCTCGCGATTACAGAATAGCTTAACAATTGAATTATTGGATGTCCAACAATTTACAAAATGTAATTAGAAATAGTTATCAATAATTATAAAGAATTAACAGTTTCTTAATGATCTGACATTGAAAGAATAGAATTGAATACTGATTTAAATGCAAATAAAGTAATACTAGAATTAATTGAACAAATTGAAATTAAATAGAGATATTTTCAAATAGTCGAGCGCGTGTTAAACTCTGCTGTAGACAGTCTACCGTAGGTGGCTCGCTCGCTGCGCGAGCTCGCGATTACAGAATAGCTTAACAATTGAATTATTGGATGTCCAACAATTTACAAAATGTAATTAGAAATAGTTATCAATAATTATAAAGAATTAACAGTACCTTGACGATTTGACATTGTATGAATAGAACTGAATATTGAATTAGATGCTAATAAGTAATATTAGAATTAATTGAACAAATTGAAATTAAATAGAGATATTTTCAAATAGTCGAGCGCGTGTTAAACTCTGCTGTAGACAGTCTACCGTAGGTGGCTCGCTCGCTGCGCGAGCTCGCGATTACAGAATAGCTTAACAATTGAATTATTGGATGTCCAACAATTTACAAAATGTAATTAGAAATAATTATCAATAATTATAAAGAATTAACAGTTTCTTAATGATCTGACATTGAAAGAATAGAATTGAATACTGATTTAAATGCAAATAAAGTAATACTAGAATTAATTGAACAAATTGAAATTAAATAGAGATATTTTCAAATAGTCGAGCGCGTGTTAAACTCTGCTGTAGACAGTCTACCGTAGGTGGCTCGCTCGCTGCGCGAGCTCGCGATTACAGAATAGCTTAACAATTGAATTATTGGATGTCCAACAATTTACAAAATGTAATTAGAAATAGTTATCAATAACTATAAAGAATTAACAGTACCTTGACGATTTGACATTGTATGAATAGAATTGAATATTAAATTAGATGCTAATAAGTAATATCGGAATTAATTGAATAAATTGAAATTAAATAGAGATATTTTCAAACAGTCGAGCGCGTGTTAAACTCTGCTGTAGACAGTCTACCGTAGGTGGCTCGCTCGCAGCGCGAGCTCGCGATTACAGAATAGCTTAACAATTGAATTATTGGATGTCCAACAATTTACAAAATGTAATTAGAAATAGTTATCAATAATTATAAAGAATTAACAGTACCTTGACGATTTGACATTGTATGAATAGAACTGAATATTGAATTAGATGCTAATAAGTAATATTAGAATTAATTGAACAAATTGAAATTAAATAGAGATATTTTCAAATAGTCGAGCGCGTGTTAAACTCTGCTGTAGACAGTCTACCGTAGGTGGCTCGCTCGCTGCGCGAGCTCGCGATTACAGAATAGCTTAACAATTGAATTATTGGATGTCCAACAATTTACAAAATGTAATTAGAAATAGTTATCAATAATTATAAAGAATTAACAGTACCTTGACGATTTGACATTGTACGAATAGAACTGAATATTGAATTAGATGCTAATAAGTAATATTAGAATTAATTGAACAAATTGAAATTAAATAGAGATATTTTCAAATAGTCGAGCGCGTGTTAAACTCTGCTGTAGACAGTCTACCGTAGGTGGCTCGCTCGCTGCGCGAGCTCGCGATTACAGAATAGCTTAACAATTGAATTATTGGATGTCCAACAATTTACAAAATGTAATTAGAAATAATTATCAATAATTATAAAGAATTAACAGTTTCTTAATGATCTGACATTGAAAGAATAGAATTGAATACTGATTTAAATGCAAATAAAGTAATACTAGAATTAATTGAACAAATTGAAATTAAATAGAGATATTTTCAAATAGTCGAGCGCGTGTTAAACTCTGCTGTAGACAGTCTACCGTAGGTGGCTCGCTCGCTGCGCGAGCTCGCGATTACAGAATAGCTTAACAATTGAATTATTGGATGTCCAACAATTTACAAAATGTAATTAGAAATAGTTATCAATAACTATAAAGAATTAACAGTACCTTGACGATTTGACATTGTATGAATAGAACTGAATATTGAATTAGATGCTAATAAGTAATATTAGAATTAATTGAACAAATTGAAATTAAATAGAGATATTTTCAAATAGTCGAGCGCGTGCTAAACTCTGCTGTAGACAGTCTACCGTAGGTGGCTCGCTCGCTGCGCGAGCTCGCGATTACAGAATAGCTTAACAATTGAATTATTGGATGTCCAACAATTTACAAAATGTAATTAGAAATAGTTATCAATAATTATAAAGAATTAACAGTACCTTGACGATTTGACATTGTATGAATAGAACTGAATATTGAATTAGATGCTAATAAGTAATATTAGAATTAATTGAACAAATTGAAATTAAATAGAGATATTTTCAAATAGTCGAGCGCGTGTTAAACTCTGCTGTAGACAGTCTACCGTAGGTGGCTCGCTCGCTGCGCGAGCTCGCGATTACAGAATAGCTTAACAATTGAATTATTGGATGTCCAACAATTTACAAAATGTAATTAGAAATAATTATCAATAATTATAAAGAATTAACAGTTTCTTAATGATCTGACATTGAAAGAATAGAATTGAATACTGATTTAAATGCAAATAAAGTAATACTAGAATTAATTGAACAAATTGAAATTAAATAGAGATATTTTCAAATAGTCGAGCGCGTGTTAAACTCTGCTGTAGACAGTCTACCGTAGGTGGCTCGCTCGCTGCGCGAGCTCGCGATTACAGAATAGCTTAACAATTGAATTATTGGATGTCCAACAATTTACAAAATGTAATTAGAAATAGTTATCAATAACTATAAAGAATTAACAGTACCTTGACGATTTGACATTGTATGAATAGAATTGAATATTAAATTAGATGCTAATAAGTAATATCGGAATTAATTGAATAAATTGAAATTAAATAGAGATATTTTCAAACAGTCGAGCGCGTGTTAAACTCTGCTGTAGACAGTCTACCGTAGGTGGCTCGCTCGCAGCGCGAGCTCGCGATTACAGAATAGCTTAACAATTGAATTATTGGATGTCCAACAATTTACAAAATGTAATTAGAAATAGTTATCAATAATTATAAAGAATTAACAGTACCTTGACGATTTGACATTGTATGAATAGAACTGAATATTGAATTAGATGCTAATAAGTAATATTAGAATTAATTGAACAAATTGAAATTAAATAGAGATATTTTCAAATAGTCGAGCGCGTGTTAAACTCTGCTGTAGACAGTCTACCGTAGGTGGCTCGCTCGCTGCGCGAGCTCGCGATTACAGAATAGCTTAACAATTGAATTATTGGATGTCCAACAATTTACAAAATGTAATTAGAAATAGTTATCAATAATTATAAAGAATTAACAGTACCTTGACGATTTGACATTGTACGAATAGAACTGAATATTGAATTAGATGCTAATAAGTAATATTAGAATTAATTGAACAAATTGAAATTAAATAGAGATATTTTCAAATAGTCGAGCGCGTGTTAAACTCTGCTGTAGACAGTCTACCGTAGGTGGCTCGCTCGCTGCGCGAGCTCGCGATTACAGAATAGCTTAACAATTGAATTATTGGATGTCCAACAATATACAAAATGTAATTAGAAATAATTATCAATAATTATAAAGAATTAACAGTTTCTTAATGATCTGACATTGAAAGAATAGAATTGAATACTGATTTAAATGCAAATAAAGTAATACTAGAATTAATTGAACAAATTGAAATTAAATAGAGATATTTTCAAATAGTCGAGCGCGTGTTAAACTCTGCTGTAGACAGTCTACCGTAGGTGGCTCGCTCGCTGCGCGAGCTCGCGATTACAGAATAGCTTAACAATTGAATTATTGGATGTCCAACAATTTACAAAATGTAATTAGAAATAGTTATCAATAACTATAAAGAATTAACAGTACCTTGACGATTTGACATTGTATGAATAGAACTGAATATTGAATTAGATGCTAATAAGTAATATTAGAATTAATTGAACAAATTGAAATTAAATTGAGATATTTTCAAATAGTCGAGCGCGTGTTAAACTCTGCTGTAGACAGTCTACCGTAGGTGGCTCGCTCGCTGCGCGAGCTCGCGATTACAGAATAGCTTAACAATTGAATTATTGGATGTCCAACAATTTACAAAATGTAATTAGAAATAGTTATCAATAATTATAAAGAATTAACAGTACCTTGACGATTTGACATTGTATGAATAGAACTGAATATTGAATTAGATGCTAATAAGTAATATTAGAATTAATTGAACAAATTGAAATTAAATAGAGATATTTTCAAATAGTCGAGCGCGTGTTAAACTCTGCTGTAGACAGTCCACCGTAGGTGGCTCGCTCGCTGCGCGAGCTCGCGATTACAGAATAGCTTAACAATTGAATTATTGGATGTCCAACAATTTACAAAATGTAATTAGAAATAATTATCAATAATTATAAAGAATTAACAGTTTCTTAATGATCTGACATTGAAAGAATAGAATTGAATAAAGTAATACTAGAATTGACTGAATAAATTGAAATTAAATAGAGATATTTTCAAATAGTCGAGCGCGTGTTAAACTCTGCTGTAGACAGTCTACCGTAGGTGGCTCGCTCGCTGCGCGAGCTCGCGATTACAGAATAGCTTAACAATTGAATTATTGGATGTCCAACAATTTACAAAATGTAATTAGAAATAACTATCAATAATTATAAAGAATTAACAGTTTCTTAATGATCTGACATTGAAAGAATAGAATTGAATACTGATTTAAATGCAAATAAAGTAATACTAGAATTAATTGAACAAATTGAAATTAAATAGAGATATTTTCAAATAGTCGAGCGCGTGTTAAACTCTGCTGTAGACAGTCTACCGTAGGTGGCTCGCTCGCTGCGCGAGCTCGCGATTACAGAATAGCTTAACAATTGAATTATTGGATGTCCAACAATTTACAAAATGTAATTAGAAATAGTTATCAATAATTATAAAGAATTAACAGTTTCTTAATGATCTGACATTGAAAGAATAGAATTGAATACTGATTTAAATGCAAATAAAGTAATACTAGAATTAATTGAACAAATTGAAATTAAATAGAGATATTTTCAAATAGTCGAGCGCGTGTTAAACTCTGCTGTAGACAGTCTACCGTAGGTGGCTCGCTCGCTGCGCGAGCTCGCGATTACAGAATAGCTTAACAATTGAATTATTGGATGTCCAACAATTTACAAAATGTAATTAGAAATAGTTATCAATAATTATAAAGAATTAACAGTACCTTGACGATTTGACATTGTATGAATAGAACTGAATATTGAATTAGATGCTAATAAGTAATATTAGAATTAATTGAACAAATTGAAATTAAATAGAGATATTTTCAAATAGTCGAGCGCGTGTTAAACTCTGCTGTAGACAGTCTACCGTAGGTGGCTCGCTCGCTGCGCGAGCTCGCGATTACAGAATAGCTTAACAATTGAATTATTGGATGTCCAACAATTTACAAAATGTAATTAGAAATAATTATCAATAATTATAAAGAATTAACAGTTTCTTAATGATCTGACATTGAAAGAATAGAATTGAATACTGATTTAAATGCAAATAAAGTAATACTAGAATTAATTGAACAAATTGAAATTAAATAGAGATATTTTCAAATAGTCGAGCGCGTGTTAAACTCTGCTGTAGACAGTCTACCGTAGGTGGCTCGCTCGCTGCGCGAGCTCGCGATTACAGAATAGCTTAACAATTGAATTATTGGATGTCCAACAATTTACAAAATGTAATTAGAAATAGTTATCAATAACTATAAAGAATTAACAGTACCTTGACGATTTGACATTGTATGAATAGAATTGAATATTAAATTAGATGCTAATAAGTAATATCGGAATTAATTGAATAAATTGAAATTAAATAGAGATATTTTCAAACAGTCGAGCGCGTGTTAAACTCTGCTGTAGACAGTCTACCGTAGGTGGCTCGCTCGCAGCGCGAGCTCGCGATTACAGAATAGCTTAACAATTGAATTATTGGATGTCCAACAATTTACAAAATGTAATTAGAAATAGTTATCAATAATTATAAAGAATTAACAGTACCTTGACGATTTGACATTGTATGAATAGAACTGAATATTGAATTAGATGCTAATAAGTAATATTAGAATTAATTGAACAAATTGAAATTAAATAGAGATATTTTCAAATAGTCGAGCGCGTGTTAAACTCTGCTGTAGACAGTCTACCGTAGGTGGCTCGCTCGCTGCGCGAGCTCGCGATTACAGAATAGCTTAACAATTGAATTATTGGATGTCCAACAATTTACAAAATGTAATTAGAAATAGTTATCAATAATTATAAAGAATTAACAGTACCTTGACGATTTGACATTGTACGAATAGAACTGAATATTGAATTAGATGCTAATAAGTAATATTAGAATTAATTGAACAAATTGAAATTAAATAGAGATATTTTCAAATAGTCGAGCGCGTGTTAAACTCTGCTGTAGACAGTCTACCGTAGGTGGCTCGCTCGCTGCGCGAGCTCGCGATTACAGAATAGCTTAACAATTGAATTATTGGATGTCCAACAATTTACAAAATGTAATTAGAAATAATTATCAATAATTATAAAGAATTAACAGTTTCTTAATGATCTGACATTGAAAGAATAGAATTGAATACTGATTTAAATGCAAATAAAGTAATACTAGAATTAATTGAACAAATTGAAATTAAATAGAGATATTTTCAAATAGTCGAGCGCGTGTTAAACTCTGCTGTAGACAGTCTACCGTAGGTGGCTCGCTCGCTGCGCGAGCTCGCGATTACAGAATAGCTTAACAATTGAATTATTGGATGTCCAACAATTTACAAAATGTAATTAGAAATAGTTATCAATAATTATAAAGAATTAACAGTACCTTGACGATTTGACATTGTATGAATAGAACTGAATATTGAATTAGATGCTAATAAGTAATATTAGAATTAATTGAACAAATTGAAATTAAATAGAGATATTTTCAAATAGTCGAGCGCGTGTTAAACTCTGCTGTAGACAGTCTACCGTAGGTGGCTCGCTCGCTGCGCGAGCTCGCGATTACAGAATAGCTTAACAATTGAATTATTGGATGTCCAACAATTTACAAAATGTAATTAGAAATAATTATCAATAATTATAAAGAATTAACAGTTTCTTAATGATCTGACATTGAAAGAATAGAATTGAATACTGATTTAAATGCAAATAAAGTAATACTAGAATTAATTGAACAAATTGAAATTAAATAGAGATATTTTCAAATAGTCGAGCGCGTGTTAAACTCTGCTGTAGACAGTCTACCGTAGGTGGCTCGCTCGCTGCGCGAGCTCGCGATTACAGAATAGCTTAACAATTGAATTATTGGATGTCCAACAATTTACAAAATGTAATTAGAAATAGTTATCAATAACTATAAAGAATTAACAGTACCTTGACGATTTGACATTGTATGAATAGAATTGAATATTAAATTAGATGCTAATAAGTAATATCGGAATTAATTGAATAAATTGAAATTAAATAGAGATATTTTCAAACAGTCGAGCGCGTGTTAAACTCTGCTGTAGACAGTCTACCGTAGGTGGCTCGCTCGCAGCGCGAGCTCGCGATTACAGAATAGCTTAACAATTGAATTATTGGATGTCCAACAATTTACAAAATGTAATTAGAAATAGTTATCAATAATTATAAAGAATTAACAGTACCTTGACGATTTGACATTGTATGAATAGAACTGAATATTGAATTAGATGCTAATAAGTAATATTAGAATTAATTGAACAAATTGAAATTAAATAGAGATATTTTCAAATAGTCGAGCGCGTGTTAAACTCTGCTGTAGACAGTCTACCGTAGGTGGCTCGCTCGCTGCGCGAGCTCGCGATTACAGAATAGCTTAACAATTGAATTATTGGATGTCCAACAATTTACAAAATGTAATTAGAAATAGTTATCAATAATTATAAAGAATTAACAGTACCTTGACGATTTGACATTGTACGAATAGAACTGAATATTGAATTAGATGCTAATAAGTAATATTAGAATTAATTGAACAAATTGAAATTAAATAGAGATATTTTCAAATAGTCGAGCGCGTGTTAAACTCTGCTGTAGACAGTCTACCGTAGGTGGCTCGCTCGCTGCGCGAGCTCGCGATTACAGAATAGCTTAACAATTGAATTATTGGATGTCCAACAATTTACAAAATGTAATTAGAAATAATTATCAATAATTATAAAGAATTAACAGTTTCTTAATGATCTGACATTGAAAGAATAGAATTGAATACTGATTTAAATGCAAATAAAGTAATACTAGAATTAATTGAACAAATTGAAATTAAATAGAGATATTTTCAAATAGTCGAGCGCGTGTTAAACTCTGCTGTAGACAGTCTACCGTAGGTGGCTCGCTCGCTGCGCGAGCTCGCGATTACAGAATAGCTTAACAATTGAATTATTGGATGTCCAACAATTTACAAAATGTAATTAGAAATAGTTATCAATAACTATAAAGAATTAACAGTACCTTGACGATTTGACATTGTATGAATAGAACTGAATATTGAATTAGATGCTAATAAGTAATATTAGAATTAATTGAACAAATTGAAATTAAATTGAGATATTTTCAAATAGTCGAGCGCGTGTTAAACTCTGCTGTAGACAGTCTACCGTAGGTGGCTCGCTCGCTGCGCGAGCTCGCGATTACAGAATAGCTTAACAATTGAATTATTGGATGTCCAACAATTTACAAAATGTAATTAGAAATAGTTATCAATAATTATAAAGAATTAACAGTACCTTGACGATTTGACATTGTATGAATAGAACTGAATATTGAATTAGATGCTAATAAGTAATATTAGAATTAATTGAACAAATTGAAATTAAATAGAGATATTTTCAAATAGTCGAGCGCGTGTTAAACTCTGCTGTAGACAGTCTACCGTAGGTGGCTCGCTCGCTGCGCGAGCTCGCGATTACAGAATAGCTTAACAATTGAGATTGCTGGATGTCCAACAATTCACAAATGTAATTAGAAATAGTTATCAATAATTATAAATAACTAACAGTTTCTTAACGATTTGACATTGTATGAATAGAACTGAATATTGAGTTAGATGCTAATAAGTAATATTAGAATTAATTGAACAAATTGAAATTAAATAGAGATATTTTCAAATAGTCGAGCGCGTGCTAAACTCTGCTGTAGACAGTCTACCGTAGGTGGCTCGCTCGCTGCGCGAGCTCGCGATTACAGAATAGCTTAACAATTGAATTATTGGATGTCCAACAATTTACAAAATGTAATTAGAAATAGTTATCAATAATTATAAAGAATTAACAGTACCTTGACGATTTGACATTGTACGAATAGAACTGAATATTGAATTAGATGCTAATAAGTAATATTAGAATTAATTGAACAAATTGAAATTAAATAGAGATATTTTCAAATAGTCGAGCGCGTGTTAAACTCTGCTGTAGACAGTCTACCGTAGGTGGCTCGCTCGCTGCGCGAGCTCGCGATTACAGAATAGCTTAACAATTGAATTATTGGATGTCCAACAATTTACAAAATGCAATTTGAAATAGTGTTCAACAATTATAAAGAATTAACAGCATCTTAACGATTTGACATTGTACGAATAGAATTGAATATTAAATTAGATGCTAATAAGTAATATCGGAATTAATTGAATAAATTGAAATTAAATAGAGATATTTTCAAACAGTCGAGCGCGTGTTAAACTCTGCTGTAGACAGTCTACCGTAGGTGGCTCGCTCGCAGCGCGAGCTCGCGATTACAGAATAGCTTAACAATTGAATTATTGGATGTCCAACAATTTACAAAATGTAATTAGAAATAGTTATCAATAATTATAAAGAATTAACAGTACCTTGACGATTTGACATTGTATGAATAGAACTGAATATTGAATTAGATGCTAATAAGTAATATTAGAATTAATTGAACAAATTGAAATTAAATAGAGATATTTTCAAATAGTCGAGCGCGTGTTAAACTCTGCTGTAGACAGTCTACCGTAGGTGGCTCGCTCGCTGCGCGAGCTCGCGATTACAGAATAGCTTAACAATTGAATTATTGGATGTCCAACAATTTACAAAATGTAATTAGAAATAATTATCAATAATTATAAAGAATTAACAGTTTCTTAATGATCTGACATTGAAAGAATAGAATTGAATAAAGTAATACTAGAATTGACTGAATAAATTGAAATTAAATAGAGATATTTTCAAATAGTCGAGCGCGTGTTAAACTCTGCTGTAGACAGTCTACCGTAGGTGGCTCGCTCGCTGCGCGAGCTCGCGATTACAGAATAGCTTAACAATTGAATTATTGGATGTCCAACAATTTACAAAATGTAATTAGAAATAACTATCAATAATTATAAAGAATTAACAGTTTCTTAATGATCTGACATTGAAAGAATAGAATTGAATACTGATTTAAATGCAAATAAAGTAATACTAGAATTAATTGAACAAATTGAAATTAAATAGAGATATTTTCAAATAGTCGAGCGCGTGTTAAACTCTGCTGTAGACAGTCTACCGTAGGTGGCTCGCTCGCTGCGCGAGCTCGCGATTACAGAATAGCTTAACAATTGAATTATTGGATGTCCAACAATTTACAAAATGTAATTAGAAATAGTTATCAATAATTATAAAGAATTAACAGTTTCTTAATGATCTGACATTGAAAGAATAGAATTGAATACTGATTTAAATGCAAATAAAGTAATACTAGAATTAATTGAACAAATTGAAATTAAATAGAGATATTTTCAAATAGTCGAGCGCGTGTTAAACTCTGCTGTAGACAGTCTACCGTAGGTGGCTCGCTCGCTGCGCGAGCTCGCGATTACAGAATAGCTTAACAATTGAATTATTGGATGTCCAACAATTTACAAAATGCAATTTGAAATAGTGTTCAACAATTATAAAGAACTAACAGCATCTTAACGATTTGACATTGTACGAATAGAATTGAATATTAAATTAGATGCTAATAAGTAATATCGGAATTAATTGAATAAATTGAAATTAAATAGAGATAGTTTCGAATAGTCGAACGCGTGTTAAACTCTGCTGTAGACAGTCTACCGTAGGTGGCTCGCTCGCTGCGCGAGCTCGCGATTACAGAATAGCTTAACAATTGAGATTGCTGGATGTCCAACAATTCACAAATGTAATTAGAAATAGTTATCAATAATTATAAAGAATTAACAGTACCTTGACGATTTGACATTGTATGAATAGAACTGAATATTGAATTAGATGCTAATAAGTAATATTAGAATTAATTGAACAAATTGAAATTAAATAGAGATATTTTCAAATAGTCGAGCGCGTGTTAAACTCTGCTGTAGACAGTCTACCGTAGGTGGCTCGCTCGCTGCGCGAGCTCGCGATTACAGAATAGCTTAACAATTGAATTATTGGATGTCCAACAATTTACAAAATGTAATTAGAAATAATTATCAATAATTATAAAGAATTAACAGTTTCTTAATGATCTGACATTGAAAGAATAGAATTGAATAAAGTAATACTAGAATTGACTGAATAAATTGAAATTAAATAGAGATATTTTCAAATAGTCGAGCGCGTGTTAAACTCTGCTGTAGACAGTCTACCGTAGGTGGCTCGCTCGCTGCGCGAGCTCGCGATTACAGAATAGCTTAACAATTGAATTATTGGATGTCCAACAATTTACAAAATGTAATTAGAAATAACTATCAATAATTATAAAGAATTAACAGTTTCTTAATGATCTGACATTGAAAGAATAGAATTGAATACTGATTTAAATGCAAATAAAGTAATACTAGAATTAATTGAACAAATTGAAATTAAATAGAGATATTTTCAAATAGTCGAGCGCGTGTTAAACTCTGCTGTAGACAGTCTACCGTAGGTGGCTCGCTCGCTGCGCGAGCTCGCGATTACAGAATAGCTTAACAATTGAATTATTGGATGTCCAACAATTTACAAAATGTAATTAGAAATAGTTATCAATAATTATAAAGAATTAACAGTTTCTTAATGATCTGACATTGAAAGAATAGAATTGAATACTGATTTAAATGCAAATAAAGTAATACTAGAATTAATTGAACAAATTGAAATTAAATAGAGATATTTTCAAATAGTCGAGCGCGTGTTAAACTCTGCTGTAGACAGTCTACCGTAGGTGGCTCGCTCGCTGCGCGAGCTCGCGATTACAGAATAGCTTAACAATTGAATTATTGGATGTCCAACAATTTACAAAATGCAATTTGAAATAGTGTTCAACAATTATAAAGAACTAACAGCATCTTAACGATTTGACATTGTACGAATAGAATTGAATATTAAATTAGATGCTAATAAGTAATATCGGAATTAATTGAATAAATTGAAATTAAATAGAGATAGTTTCGAATAGTCGAACGCGTGTTAAACTCTGCTGTAGACAGTCTACCGTAGGTGGCTCGCTCGCTGCGCGAGCTCGCGATTACAGAATAGCTTAACAATTGAGATTGCTGGATGTCCAACAATTCACAAATGTAATTAGAAATAGTTATCAATAATTATAAATAACTAACAGTACCTTGACGATTTGACATTGTATGAATAGAACTGAATATTGAATTAGATGCTAATAAGTAATATTAGAATTAATTGAACAAATTGAAATTAAATAGAGATATTTTCAAATAGTCGAGCGCGTGTTAAACTCTGCTGTAGACAGTCTACCGTAGGTGGCTCGCTCGCTGCGCGAGCTCGCGATTACAGAATAGCTTAACAATTGAATTATTGGATGTCCAACAATTTACAAAATGTAATTAGAAATAATTATCAATAATTATAAAGAATTAACAGTTTCTTAATGATCTGACATTGAAAGAATAGAATTGAATACTGATTTAAATGCAAATAAAGTAATACTAGAATTAATTGAACAAATTGAAATTAAATAGAGATATCTTCAAATAGTCGAGCGCGTGTTAAACTCTGCTGTAGACAGTCTACCGTAGGTGGCTCGCTCGCTGCGCGAGCTCGCGATTACAGAATAGCTTAACAATTGAATTATTGGATGTCCAACAATTTACAAAATGCAATTTGAAATAGTGTTCAACAATTATAAAGAATTAACAGCATCTTAACGATTTGACATTGTACGAATAGAATTGAATATTAAATTAGATGCTAATAAGTAATATCGGAATTAATTGAATAAATTGAAATTAAATAGAGATATTTTCAAACAGTCGAGCGCGTGTTGAACTCTGCTGTAGACAGTCTACCGTAGGTGGCTCGCTCGCTGCGCGAGCTCGCGATTACAGAATAGCTTAACAATTGAATTATTGGATGTCCAACAATTTACAAAATGTAATTAGAAATAGTTATCAATAATTATAAAGAATGAACAGTACCTTGACGATTTGACATTGTATGAATAGAACTGAATATTGAATTAGATGCTAATAAGTAATATTAGAATTAATTGAACAAATTGAAATTAAATAGAGATATTTTCAAATAGTCGAGCGCGTGTTAAACTCTGCTGTAGACAGTCTACCGTAGGTGGCTCGCTCGCTGCGCGAGCTCGCGATTACAGAATAGCTTAACAATTGAATTATTGGATGTCCAACAATTTACAAAATGTAATTAGAAATAATTATCAATAATTATAAAGAATTAACAGTTTCTTAATGATCTGACATTGAAAGAATAGAATTGAATACTGATTTAAATGCAAATAAAGTAATACTAGAATTAATTGAACAAATTGAAATTAAATAGAGATATTTTCAAATAGTCGAGCGCGTGTTAAACTCTGCTGTAGACAGTCTACCGTAGGTGGCTCGCTCGCTGCGCGAGCTCGCGATTACAGAATAGCTTAACAATTGAATTATTGGATGTCCAACAATTTACAAAATGTAATTAGAAATAGTTATCAATAATTATAAAGAATTAACAGTACCTTGACGATTTGACATTGTATGAATAGAACTGAATATTGAATTAGATGCTAATAAGTAATATTAGAATTAATTGAACAAATTGAAATTAAATAGAGATATTTTCAAATAGTCGAGCGCGTGTTAAACTCTGCTGTAGACAGTCTACCGTAGGTGGCTCGCTCGCTGCGCGAGCTCGCGATTACAGAATAGCTTAACAATTGAATTATTGGATGTCCAACAATTTACAAAATGTAATTAGAAATAATTATCAATAATTATAAAGAATTAACAGTTTCTTAATGATCTGACATTGAAAGAATAGAATTGAATACTGATTTAAATGCAAATAAAGTAATACTAGAATTAATTGAATAAATTGAAATTAAATAGAGATATTTTCAAATAGTCGAGCGCGTGTTAAACTCTGCTGTAGACAGTCTACCGTAGGTGGCTCGCTCAATGCGCGAGCTCGCGATTACAGAATAGCTTAACAATTGAATTATTGGATGTCCAACAATTTACAAAATGTAATTAGAAATAGTTATCAATAACTATAAAGAATTAACAGTACCTTGACGATTTGACATTGTATGAATAGAACTGAATATTGAATTAGATGCTAATAAGTAATATTAGAATTAATTGAACAAATTGAAATTAAATAGAGATATTTTCAAATAGTCGAGCGCGTGTTAAACTCTGCTGTAGACAGTCTACCGTAGGTGGCTCGCTCGCTGCGCGAGCTCGCGATTACAGAATAGCTTAACAATTGAATTATTGGATGTCCAACAATTTACAAAATGTAATTAGAAATAGTTATCAATAATTATAAAGAATTAACAGTACCTTGACGATTTGACATTGTATGAATAGAACTGAATATTGAATTAGATGCTAATAAGTAATATCAGAATTAATTGAACAAATTGAAATTAAATAGAGATATTTTCAAATAGTCGAGCGCGTGTTAAACTCTGCTGTAGACAGTCTACCGTAGGTGGCTCGCTCGCTGCGCGAGCTCGCGATTACAGAATAGCTTAACAATTGAATTATTGGATGTCCAACAATTTACAAAATGTAATTAGAAATAATTATCAATAATTATAAAGAATTAACAGTTTCTTAATGATCTGACATTGAAAGAATAGAATTGAATAAAGTAATACTAGAATTGACTGAATAAATTGAAATTAAATAGAGATATTTTCAAATAGTCGAGCGCGTGTTAAACTCTGCTGTAGACAGTCTACCGTAGGTGGCTCGCTCGCTGCGCGAGCTCGCGATTACAGAATAGCTTAACAATTGAATTATTGGATGTCCAACAATTTACAAAATGTAATTAGAAATAACTATCAATAATTATAAAGAATTAACAGTTTCTTAATGATCTGACATTGAAAGAATAGAATTGAATACTGATTTAAATGCAAATAAAGTAATACTAGAATTAATTGAACAAATTGAAATTAAATAGAGATATTTTCAAATAGTCGAGCGCGTGTTAAACTCTGCTGTAGACAGTCTACCGTAGGTGGCTCGCTCGCTGCGCGAGCTCGCGATTACAGAATAGCTTAACAATTGAATTATTGGATGTCCAACAATTTACAAAATGTAATTAGAAATAGTTATCAATAATTATAAAGAATTAACAGTTTCTTAATGATCTGACATTGAAAGAATAGAATTGAATACTGATTTAAATGCAAATAAAGTAATACTAGAATTAATTGAACAAATTGAAATTAAATAGAGATATTTTCAAATAGTCGAGCGCGTGTTAAACTCTGCTGTAGACAGTCTACCGTAGGTGGCTCGCTCGCTGCGCGAGCTCGCGATTACAGAATAGCTTAACAATTGAATTATTGGATGTCCAACAATTTACAAAATGCAATTTGAAATAGTGTTCAACAATTATAAAGAACTAACAGCATCTTAACGATTTGACATTGTACGAATAGAATTGAATATTAAATTAGATGCTAATAAGTAATATCGGAATTAATTGAATAAATTGAAATTAAATAGAGATAGTTTCGAATAGTCGAACGCGTGTTAAACTCTGCTGTAGACAGTCTACCGTAGGTGGCTCGCTCGCTGCGCGAGCTCGCGATTACAGAATAGCTTAACAATTGAGATTGCTGGATGTCCAACAATTCACAAATGTAATTAGAAATAGTTATCAATAATTATAAATAACTAACAGTACCTTGACGATTTGACATTGTATGAATAGAACTGAATATTGAATTAGATGCTAATAAGTAATATTAGAATTAATTGAACAAATTGAAATTAAATAGAGATATTTTCAAATAGTCGAGCGCGTGTTAAACTCTGCTGTAGACAGTCTACCGTAGGTGGCTCGCTCGCTGCGCGAGCTCGCGATTACAGAATAGCTTAACAATTGAATTATTGGATGTCCAACAATTTACAAAATGTAATTAGAAATAATTATCAATAATTATAAAGAATTAACAGTTTCTTAATGATCTGACATTGAAAGAATAGAATTGAATACTGATTTAAATGCAAATAAAGTAATACTAGAATTAATTGAACAAATTGAAATTAAATAGAGATATCTTCAAATAGTCGAGCGCGTGTTAAACTCTGCTGTAGACAGTCTACCGTAGGTGGCTCGCTCGCTGCGCGAGCTCGCGATTACAGAATAGCTTAACAATTGAATTATTGGATGTCCAACAATTTACAAAATGCAATTTGAAATAGTGTTCAACAATTATAAAGAATTAACAGCATCTTTACGATTTGACATTGTACGAATAGAATTGAATATTAAATTAGATGCTAATAAGTAATATCGGAATTAATTGAATAAATTGAAATTAAATAGAGATATTTTCAAACAGTCGAGCGCGTGTTGAACTCTGCTGTAGACAGTCTACCGTAGGTGGCTCGCTCGCTGCGCGAGCTCGCGATTACAGAATAGCTTAACAATTGAATTATTGGATGTCCAACAATTTACAAAATGTAATTAGAAATAGTTATCAATAATTATAAAGAATGAACAGTACCTTGACGATTTGACATTGTATGAATAGAACTGAATATTGAATTAGATGCTAATAAGTAATATTAGAATTAATTGAACAAATTGAAATTAAATAGAGATATTTTCAAATAGTCGAGCGCGTGTTAAACTCTGCTGTAGACAGTCTACCGTAGGTGGCTCGCTCGCTGCGCGAGCTCGCGATTACAGAATAGCTTAACAATTGAATTATTGGATGTCCAACAATTTACAAAATGTAATTAGAAATAATTATCAATAATTATAAAGAATTAACAGTTTCTTAATGATCTGACATTGAAAGAATAGAATTGAATACTGATTTAAATGCAAATAAAGTAATACTAGAATTAATTGAACAAATTGAAATTAAATAGAGATATTTTCAAATAGTCGAGCGCGTGTTAAACTCTGCTGTAGACAGTCTACCGTAGGTGGCTCGCTCGCTGCGCGAGCTCGCGATTACAGAATAGCTTAACAATTGAATTATTGGATGTCCAACAATTTACAAAATGTAATTAGAAATAGTTATCAATAATTATAAAGAATTAACAGTACCTTGACGATTTGACATTGTATGAATAGAACTGAATATTGAATTAGATGCTAATAAGTAATATTAGAATTAATTGAACAAATTGAAATTAAATAGAGATATTTTCAAATAGTCGAGCGCGTGTTAAACTCTGCTGTAGACAGTCTACCGTAGGTGGCTCGCTCGCTGCGCGAGCTCGCGATTACAGAATAGCTTAACAATTGAATTATTGGATGTCCAACAATTTACAAAATGTAATTAGAAATAATTATCAATAATTATAAAGAATTAACAGTTTCTTAATGATCTGACATTGAAAGAATAGAATTGAATACTGATTTAAATGCAAATAAAGTAATACTAGAATTAATTGAATAAATTGAAATTAAATAGAGATATTTTCAAATAGTCGAGCGCGTGTTAAACTCTGCTGTAGACAGTCTACCGTAGGTGGCTCGCTCAATGCGCGAGCTCGCGATTACAGAATAGCTTAACAATTGAATTATTGGATGTCCAACAATTTACAAAATGTAATTAGAAATAGTTATCAATAACTATAAAGAATTAACAGTACCTTGACGATTTGACATTGTATGAATAGAACTGAATATTGAATTAGATGCTAATAAGTAATATTAGAATTAATTGAACAAATTGAAATTAAATAGAGATATTTTCAAATAGTCGAGCGCGTGTTAAACTCTGCTGTAGACAGTCTACCGTAGGTGGCTCGCTCGCTGCGCGAGCTCGCGATTACAGAATAGCTTAACAATTGAATTATTGGATGTCCAACAATTTACAAAATGTAATTAGAAATAGTTATCAATAATTATAAATAACTAACAGTTTCTTAACGATTTGACATTGAATAAATAGAATTGAATAATGAATTAGATGCTAACAAGTAATATCAGAATTAATTGAACAAATTGAAATTAAATAGAGATATTTTCAAATAGTCGAGCGCGTGTTAAACTCTGCTGTAGACAGTCTACCGTGGGTGGCTCGCTCGCTGCGCGAGCTCGCGATTACAGAATAGCTTAACAATTGAATTATTGGATGTCCAACAATTTACAAAATGCAATTTGAAATAGTGTTCAACAATTATAAAGAATTAACAGCATCTTAACGATTTGACATTGTACGAATAGAATTGAATATTAAATTAGATGCTAATAAGTAATATCGGAATTAATTGAATAAATTGAAATTAAATAGAGATAGTTTCGAATAGTCGAACGCGTGTTAAACTCTGCTGTAGACAGTCTACCGTAGGTGGCTCGCTCGCTGCGCGAGCTCGCGATTACAGAATAGCTTAACAATTGAGATTGCTGGATGTCCAACAATTCACAAATGTAATTAGAAATAGTTATCAATAATTATAAATAACTAACAGTTTCTTAACGATTTGACATTGTATGAATAGAACTGAATATTGAATTAGATGCTAATAAGTAATATTAGAATTAATTGAACAAATTGAAATTAAATAGAGATATTTTCAAATAGTCGAGCGCGTGCTAAACTCTGCTGTAGACAGTCTACCGTAGGTGGCTCGCTCGCTGCGCGAGCTCGCGATTACAGAATAGCTTAACAATTGAATTATTGGATGTCCAACAATTTACAAAATGTAATTAGAAATAGTTATCAATAATTATAAAGAATTAACAGTACCTTGACGATTTGACATTGTACGAATAGAACTGAATATTGAATTAGATGCTAATAAGTAATATTAGAATTAATTGAACAAATTGAAATTAAATAGAGATATTTTCAAATAGTCGAGCGCGTGTTAAACTCTGCTGTAGACAGTCTACCGTAGGTGGCTCGCTCGCTGCGCGAGCTCGCGATTACAGAATAGCTTAACAATTGAATTATTGGATGTCCAACAATTTACAAAATGTAATTAGAAATAATTATCAATAATTATAAAGAATTAACAGTTTCTTAATGATCTGACATTGAAAGAATAGAATTGAATACTGATTTAAATGCAAATAAAGTAATACTAGAATTAATTGAACAAATTGAAATTAAATAGAGATATTTTCAAATAGTCGAGCGCGTGTTAAACTCTGCTGTAGACAGTCTACCGTAGGTGGCTCGCTCGCTGCGCGAGCTCGCGATTACAGAATAGCTTAACAATTGAATTATTGGATGTCCAACAATTTACAAAATGTAATTAGAAATAGTTATCAATAACTATAAAGAATTAACAGTACCTTGACGATTTGACATTGTATGAATAGAACTGAATATTGAATTAGATGCTAATAAGTAATATTAGAATTAATTGAACAAATTGAAATTAAATTGAGATATTTTCAAATAGTCGAGCGCGTGTTAAACTCTGCTGTAGACAGTCTACCGTAGGTGGCTCGCTCGCTGCGCGAGCTCGCGATTACAGAATAGCTTAACAATTGAATTATTGGATGTCCAACAATTTACAAAATGTAATTAGAAATAGTTATCAATAATTATAAATAACTAACAGTTTCTTAACGATTTGACATTGAATAAATAGAATTGAATAATGAATTAGATGCTAACAAGTAATATCAGAATTAATTGAACAAATTGAAATTAAATAGAGATATTTTCAAATAGTCGAGCGCGTGTTAAACTCTGCTGTAGACAGTCTACCGTGGGTGGCTCGCTCGCTGCGCGAGCTCGCGATTACAGAATAGCTTAACAATTGAATTATTGGATGTCCAACAATTTACAAAATGCAATTTGAAATAGTGTTCAACAATTATAAAGAATTAACAGCATCTTAACGATTTGACATTGTACGAATAGAATTGAATATTAAATTAGATGCTAATAAGTAATATCGGAATTAATTGAATAAATTGAAATTAAATAGAGATAGTTTCGAATAGTCGAACGCGTGTTAAACTCTGCTGTAGACAGTCTACCGTAGGTGGCTCGCTCGCTGCGCGAGCTCGCGATTACAGAATAGCTTAACAATTGAGATTGCTGGATGTCCAACAATTCACAAATGTAATTAGAAATAGTTATCAATAATTATAAATAACTAACAGTTTCTTAACGATTTGACATTGTATGAATAGAACTGAATATTGAATTAGATGCTAATAAGTAATATTAGAATTAATTGAACAAATTGAAATTAAATAGAGATATTTTCAAATAGTCGAGCGCGTGCTAAACTCTGCTGTAGACAGTCTACCGTAGGTGGCTCGCTCGCTGCGCGAGCTCGCGATTACAGAATAGCTTAACAATTGAATTATTGGATGTCCAACAATTTACAAAATGTAATTAGAAATAGTTATCAATAACTATAAAGAATTAACAGTACCTTGACGATTTGACATTGTATGAATAGAACTGAATATTGAATTAGATGCTAATAAGTAATATTAGAATTAATTGAACAAATTGAAATTAAATTGAGATATTTTCAAATAGTCGAGCGCGTGTTAAACTCTGCTGTAGACAGTCTACCGTAGGTGGCTCGCTCGCTGCGCGAGCTCGCGATTACAGAATAGCTTAACAATTGAATTATTGGATGTCCAACAATTTACAAAATGTAATTAGAAATAGTTATCAATAATTATAAAGAATTAACAGTTTCTTAATGATCTGACATTGAAAGAATAGAATTGAATACTGATTTAAATGCAAATAAAGTAATACTAGAATTAATTGAACAAATTGAAATTAAATAGAGATATTTTCAAATAGTCGAGCGCGTGTTAAACTCTGCTGTAGACAGTCTACCGTAGGTGGCTCGCTCGCTGCGCGAGCTCGCGATTACAGAATAGCTTAACAATTGAATTATTGGATGTCCAACAATTTACAAAATGTAATTAGAAATAGTTATCAATAATTATAAATAACTAACAGTTTCTTAACGATTTGACATTGAATAAGTAGAATTGAATAATGAATTAGATGCTAACAAGTAATATCAGAATTAATTGAACAAATTGAAATTAAATAGAGATATTTTCAAATAGTCGAGCGCGTGTTAAACTCTGCTGTAGACAGTCTACCGTGGGTGGCTCGCTCGCTGCGCGAGCTCGCGATTACAGAATAGCTTAACAATTGAATTATTGGATGTCCAACAATTTACAAAATGCAATTTGAAATAGTGTTCAACAATTATAAAGAATTAACAGCATCTTAACGATTTGACATTGTACGAATAGAATTGAATATTAAATTAGATGCTAATAAGTAATATCGGAATTAATTGAATAAATTGAAATTAAATAGAGATAGTTTCGAATAGTCGAACGCGTGTTAAACTCTGCTGTAGACAGTCTACCGTAGGTGGCTCGCTCGCTGCGCGAGCTCGCGATTACAGAATAGCTTAACAATTGAGATTGCTGGATGTCCAACAATTCACAAATGTAATTAGAAATAGTTATCAATAATTATAAATAACTAACAGTTTCTTAACGATTTGACATTGTATGAATAGAACTGAATATTGAATTAGATGCTAATAAGTAATATTAGAATTAATTGAACAAATTGAAATTAAATAGAGATATTTTCAAATAGTCGAGCGCGTGCTAAACTCTGCTGTAGACAGTCTACCGTAGGTGGCTCGCTCGCTGCGCGAGCTCGCGATTACAGAATAGCTTAACAATTGAATTATTGGATGTCCAACAATTTACAAAATGTAATTAGAAATAGTTATCAATAATTATAAAGAATTAACAGTACCTTGACGATTTGACATTGTACGAATAGAACTGAATATTGAATTAGATGCTAATAAGTAATATTAGAATTAATTGAACAAATTGAAATTAAATAGAGATATTTTCAAATAGTCGAGCGCGTGTTAAACTCTGCTGTAGACAGTCTACCGTAGGTGGCTCGCTCGCTGCGCGAGCTCGCGATTACAGAATAGCTTAACAATTGAATTATTGGATGTCCAACAATTTACAAAATGTAATTAGAAATAATTATCAATAATTATAAAGAATTAACAGTTTCTTAATGATCTGACATTGAAAGAATAGAATTGAATACTGATTTAAATGCAAATAAAGTAATACTAGAATTAATTGAACAAATTGAAATTAAATAGAGATATTTTCAAATAGTCGAGCGCGTGTTAAACTCTGCTGTAGACAGTCTACCGTAGGTGGCTCGCTCGCTGCGCGAGCTCGCGATTACAGAATAGCTTAACAATTGAATTATTGGATGTCCAACAATTTACAAAATGTAATTAGAAATAGTTATCAATAACTATAAAGAATTAACAGTACCTTGACGATTTGACATTGTATGAATAGAACTGAATATTGAATTAGATGCTAATAAGTAATATTAGAATTAATTGAACAAATTGAAATTAAATTGAGATATTTTCAAATAGTCGAGCGCGTGTTAAACTCTGCTGTAGACAGTCTACCTTAGGTGGCTCGCTCGCTGCGCGAGCTCGCGATTACAGAATAGCTTAACAATTGAATTATTGGATGTCCAACAATTTACAAAATGTAATTAGAAATAGTTATCAATAATTATAAAGAATTAACAGTACCTTGACGATTTGACATTGTATGAATAGAACTGAATATTGAATTAGATGCTAATAAGTAATATTAGAATTAATTGAACAAATTGAAATTAAATAGAGATATTTTCAAATAGTCGAGCGCGTGTTAAACTCTGCTGTAGACAGTCCACCGTAGGTGGCTCGCTCGCTGCGCGAGCTCGCGATTACAGAATAGCTTAACAATTGAATTATTGGATGTCCAACAATTTACAAAATGTAATTAGAAATAATTATCAATAATTATAAAGAATTAACAGTTTCTTAATGATCTGACATTGAAAGAATAGAATTGAATAAAGTAATACTAGAATTGACTGAATAAATTGAAATTAAATAGAGATATTTTCAAATAGTCGAGCGCGTGTTAAACTCTGCTGTAGACAGTCTACCGTAGGTGGCTCGCTCGCTGCGCGAGCTCGCGATTACAGAATAGCTTAACAATTGAATTATTGGATGTCCAACAATTTACAAAATGTAATTAGAAATAACTATCAATAATTATAAAGAATTAACAGTTTCTTAATGATCTGACATTGAAAGAATAGAATTGAATACTGATTTAAATGCAAATAAAGTAATACTAGAATTAATTGAACAAATTGAAATTAAATAGAGATATTTTCAAATAGTCGAGCGCGTGTTAAACTCTGCTGTAGACAGTCTACCGTAGGTGGCTCGCTCGCTGCGCGAGCTCGCGATTACAGAATAGCTTAACAATTGAATTATTGGATGTCCAACAATTTACAAAATGTAATTAGAAATAGTTATCAATAATTATAAAGAATTAACAGTTTCTTAATGATCTGACATTGAAAGAATAGAATTGAATACTGATTTAAATGCAAATAAAGTAATACTAGAATTAATTGAACAAATTGAAATTAAATAGAGATATTTTCAAATAGTCGAGCGCGTGTTAAACTCTGCTGTAGACAGTCTACCGTAGGTGGCTCGCTCAATGCGCGAGCTCGCGATTACAGAATAGCTTAACAATTGAATTATTGGATGTCCAACAATTTACAAAATGTAATTAGAAATAGTTATCAATAACTATAAAGAATTAACAGTACCTTGACGATTTGACATTGTATGAATAGAACTGAATATTGAATTAGATGCTAATAAGTAATATTAGAATTAATTGAACAAATTGAAATTAAATAGAGATATTTTCAAATAGTCGAGCGCGTGTTAAACTCTGCTGTAAACAGTCTACCGTAGGTGGCTCGCTCGCTGCGCGAGCTCGCGATTACAGAATAGCTTAACAATTGAATTATTGGATGTCCAACAATTTACAAAATGCAATTTGAAATAGTGTTCAACAATTATAAAGAATTAACAGCATCTTAACGATTTGACATTGTACGAATAGAATCGAATATTAAATTAGATGCTAATAAGTAATATCGGAATTAATTGAATAAATTGAAATTAAATAGAGATAGTTTCGAATAGTCGAACGCGTGTTAAACTCTGCTGTAGACAGTCTACCGTAGGTGGCTCGCTCGCTGCGCGAGCTCGCGATTACAGAATAGCTTAACAATTGAGATTGCTGGATGTCCAACAATTCACAAATGTAATTAGAAATAGTTATCAATAATTATAAATAACTAACAGTTTCTTAACGATTTGACATTGTATGAATAGAACTGAATATTGAGTTAGATGCTAATAAGTAATATTAGAATTAATTGAACAAATTGAAATTAAATAGAGATATTTTCAAATAGTCGAGCGCGTGCTAAACTCTGCTGTAGACAGTCTACCGTAGGTGGCTCGCTCGCTGCGCGAGCTCGCGATTACAGAATAGCTTAACAATTGAATTATTGGATGTCCAACAATTTACAAAATGTAATTAGAAATAGTTATCAATAATTATAAAGAATTAACAGTACCTTGACGATTTGACATTGTACGAATAGAACTGAATATTGAATTAGATGCTAATAAGTAATATTAGAATTAATTGAACAAATTGAAATTAAATAGAGATATTTTCAAATAGTCGAGCGCGTGCTAAACTCTGCTGTAGACAGTCTACCGTAGGTGGCTCGCTCGCTGCGCGAGCTCGCGATTACAGAATAGCTTAACAATTGAATTATTGGATGTCCAACAATTTACAAAATGTAATTAGAAATAGTTATCAATAATTATAAAGAATTAACAGTACCTTGACGATTTGACATTGTACGAATAGAACTGAATATTGAATTAGATGCTAATAAGTAATATTAGAATTAATTGAACAAATTGAAATTAAATAGAGATATTTTCAAATAGTCGAGCGCGTGTTAAACTCTGCTGTAGACAGTCTACCGTAGGTGGCTCGCTCGCTGCGCGAGCTCGCGATTACAGAATAGCTTAACAATTGAATTATTGGATGTCCAACAATTTACAAAATGTAATTAGAAATAATTATCAATAATTATAAAGAATTAACAGTTTCTTAATGATCTGACATTGAAAGAATAGAATTGAATACTGATTTAAATGCAAATAAAGTAATACTAGAATTAATTGAACAAATTGAAATTAAATAGAGATATTTTCAAATAGTCGAGCGCGTGTTAAACTCTGCTGTAGACAGTCTACCGTAGGTGGCTCGCTCGCTGCGCGAGCTCGCGATTACAGAATAGCTTAACAATTGAATTATTGGATGTCCAACAATTTACAAAATGTAATTAGAAATAGTTATCAATAACTATAAAGAATTAACAGTACCTTGACGATTTGACATTGTATGAATAGAACTGAATATTGAATTAGATGCTAATAAGTAATATTAGAATTAATTGAACAAATTGAAATTAAATTGAGATATTTTCAAATAGTCGAGCGCGTGTTAAACTCTGCTGTAGACAGTCTACCGTAGGTGGCTCGCTCGCTGCGCGAGCTCGCGATTACAGAATAGCTTAACAATTGAATTATTGGATGTCCAACAATTTACAAAATGTAATTAGAAATAGTTATCAATAATTATAAATAACTAACAGTTTCTTAACGATTTGACATTGAATAAATAGAATTGAATAATGAATTAGATGCTAACAAGTAATATCAGAATTAATTGAACAAATTGAAATTAAATAGAGATATTTTCAAATAGTCGAGCGCGTGTTAAACTCTGCTGTAGACAGTCTACCGTGGGTGGCTCGCTCGCTGCGCGAGCTCGCGATTACAGAATAGCTTAACAATTGAATTATTGGATGTCCAACAATTTACAAAATGCAATTTGAAATAGTGTTCAACAATTATAAAGAATTAACAGCATCTTAACGATTTGACATTGTACGAATAGAATTGAATATTAAATTAGATGCTAATAAGTAATATCGGAATTAATTGAATAAATTGAAATTAAATAGAGATAGTTTCGAATAGTCGAACGCGTGTTAAACTCTGCTGTAGACAGTCTACCGTAGGTGGCTCGCTCGCTGCGCGAGCTCGCGATTACAGAATAGCTTAACAATTGAGATTGCTGGATGTCCAACAATTCACAAATGTAATTAGAAATAGTTATCAATAATTATAAATAACTAACAGTTTCTTAACGATTTGACATTGTATGAATAGAACTGAATATTGAATTAGATGCTAATAAGTAATATTAGAATTAATTGAACAAATTGAAATTAAATAGAGATATTTTCAAATAGTCGAGCGCGTGCTAAACTCTGCTGTAGACAGTCTACCGTAGGTGGCTCGCTCGCTGCGCGAGCTCGCGATTACAGAATAGCTTAACAATTGAATTATTGGATGTCCAACAATTTACAAAATGTAATTAGAAATAGTTATCAATAACTATAAAGAATTAACAGTACCTTGACGATTTGACATTGTATGAATAGAACTGAATATTGAATTAGATGCTAATAAGTAATATTAGAATTAATTGAACAAATTGAAATTAAATTGAGATATTTTCAAATAGTCGAGCGCGTGTTAAACTCTGCTGTAGACAGTCTACCGTAGGTGGCTCGCTCGCTGCGCGAGCTCGCGATTACAGAATAGCTTAACAATTGAATTATTGGATGTCCAACAATTTACAAAATGTAATTAGAAATAGTTATCAATAATTATAAAGAATTAACAGTTTCTTAATGATCTGACATTGAAAGAATAGAATTGAATACTGATTTAAATGCAAATAAAGTAATACTAGAATTAATTGAACAAATTGAAATTAAATAGAGATATTTTCAAATAGTCGAGCGCGTGTTAAACTCTGCTGTAGACAGTCTACCGTAGGTGGCTCGCTCGCTGCGCGAGCTCGCGATTACAGAATAGCTTAACAATTGAATTATTGGATGTCCAACAATTTACAAAATGTAATTAGAAATAGTTATCAATAATTATAAATAACTAACAGTTTCTTAACGATTTGACATTGAATAAATAGAATTGAATAATGAATTAGATGCTAACAAGTAATATCAGAATTAATTGAACAAATTGAAATTAAATAGAGATATTTTCAAATAGTCGAGCGCGTGTTAAACTCTGCTGTAGACAGTCTACCGTGGGTGGCTCGCTCGCTGCGCGAGCTCGCGATTACAGAATAGCTTAACAATTGAATTATTGGATGTCCAACAATTTACAAAATGCAATTTGAAATAGTGTTCAACAATTATAAAGAATTAACAGCATCTTAACGATTTGACATTGTACGAATAGAATTGAATATTAAATTAGATGCTAATAAGTAATATCGGAATTAATTGAATAAATTGAAATTAAATAGAGATAGTTTCGAATAGTCGAACGCGTGTTAAACTCTGCTGTAGACAGTCTACCGTAGGTGGCTCGCTCGCTGCGCGAGCTCGCGATTACAGAATAGCTTAACAATTGAGATTGCTGGATGTCCAACAATTCACAAATGTAATTAGAAATAGTTATCAATAATTATAAATAACTAACAGTTTCTTAACGATTTGACATTGTATGAATAGAACTGAATATTGAATTAGATGCTAATAAGTAATATTAGAATTAATTGAACAAATTGAAATTAAATAGAGATATTTTCAAATAGTCGAGCGCGTGCTAAACTCTGCTGTAGACAGTCTACCGTAGGTGGCTCGCTCGCTGCGCGAGCTCGCGATTACAGAATAGCTTAACAATTGAATTATTGGATGTCCAACAATTTACAAAATGTAATTAGAAATAGTTATCAATAATTATAAAGAATTAACAGTACCTTGACGATTTGACATTGTACGAATAGAACTGAATATTGAATTAGATGCTAATAAGTAATATTAGAATTAATTGAACAAATTGAAATTAAATAGAGATATTTTCAAATAGTCGAGCGCGTGTTAAACTCTGCTGTAGACAGTCTACCGTAGGTGGCTCGCTCGCTGCGCGAGCTCGCGATTACAGAATAGCTTAACAATTGAATTATTGGATGTCCAACAATTTACAAAATGTAATTAGAAATAATTATCAATAATTATAAAGAATTAACAGTTTCTTAATGATCTGACATTGAAAGAATAGAATTGAATACTGATTTAAATGCAAATAAAGTAATACTAGAATTAATTGAACAAATTGAAATTAAATAGAGATATTTTCAAATAGTCGAGCGCGTGTTAAACTCTGCTGTAGACAGTCTACCGTAGGTGGCTCGCTCGCTGCGCGAGCTCGCGATTACAGAATAGCTTAACAATTGAATTATTGGATGTCCAACAATTTACAAAATGTAATTAGAAATAGTTATCAATAACTATAAAGAATTAACAGTACCTTGACGATTTGACATTGTATGAATAGAACTGAATATTGAATTAGATGCTAATAAGTAATATTAGAATTAATTGAACAAATTGAAATTAAATTGAGATATTTTCAAATAGTCGAGCGCGTGTTAAACTCTGCTGTAGACAGTCTACCTTAGGTGGCTCGCTCGCTGCGCGAGCTCGCGATTACAGAATAGCTTAACAATTGAATTATTGGATGTCCAACAATTTACAAAATGTAATTAGAAATAGTTATCAATAATTATAAAGAATTAACAGTACCTTGACGATTTGACATTGTATGAATAGAACTGAATATTGAATTAGATGCTAATAAGTAATATTAGAATTAATTGAACAAATTGAAATTAAATAGAGATATTTTCAAATAGTCGAGCGCGTGTTAAACTCTGCTGTAGACAGTCTACCTTAGGTGGCTCGCTCGCTGCGCGAGCTCGCGATTACAGAATAGCTTAACAATTGAATTATTGGATGTCCAACAATTTACAAAATGTAATTAGAAATAGTTATCAATAATTATAAAGACTTAACAGTACCTTGACGATTTGACATTGTATGAATAGAACTGAATATTGAATTAGATGCTAATAAGTAATATTAGAATTAATTGAACAAATTGAAATTAAATAGAGATATTTTCAAATAGTCGAGCGCGTGTTAAACTCTGCTGTAGACAGTCCACCGTAGGTGGCTCGCTCGCTGCGCGAGCTCGCGATTACAGAATAGCTTAACAATTGAATTATTGGATGTCCAACAATTTACAAAATGTAATTAGAAATAATTATCAATAATTATAAAGAATTAACAGTTTCTTAATGATCTGACATTGAAAGAATAGAATTGAATAAAGTAATACTAGAATTGACTGAATAAATTGAAATTAAATAGAGATATTTTCAAATAGTCGAGCGCGTGTTAAACTCTGCTGTAGACAGTCTACCGTAGGTGGCTCGCTCGCTGCGCGAGCTCGCGATTACAGAATAGCTTAACAATTGAATTATTGGATGTCCAACAATTTACAAAATGTAATTAGAAATAGTTATCAATAACTATAAAGAATTAACAGTACCTTGACGATTTGACATTGTATGAATAGAACTGAATATTGAATTAGATGCTAATAAGTAATATTAGAATTAATTGAACAAATTGAAATTAAATTGAGATATTTTCAAATAGTCGAGCGCGTGTTAAACTCTGCTGTAGACAGTCTACCTTAGGTGGCTCGCTCGCTGCGCGAGCTCGCGATTACAGAATAGCTTAACAATTGAATTATTGGATGTCCAACAATTTACAAAATGTAATTAGAAATAGTTATCAATAATTATAAAGAATTAACAGTACCTTGACGATTTGACATTGTATGAATAGAACTGAATATTGAATTAGATGCTAATAAGTAATATTAGAATTAATTGAACAAATTGAAATTAAATAGAGATATTTTCAAATAGTCGAGCGCGTGTTAAACTCTGCTGTAGACAGTCCACCGTAGGTGGCTCGCTCGCTGCGCGAGCTCGCGATTACAGAATAGCTTAACAATTGAATTATTGGATGTCCAACAATTTACAAAATGTAATTAGAAATAATTATCAATAATTATAAAGAATTAACAGTTTCTTAATGATCTGACATTGAAAGAATAGAATTGAATAAAGTAATACTAGAATTGACTGAATAAATTGAAATTAAATAGAGATATTTTCAAATAGTCGAGCGCGTGTTAAACTCTGCTGTAGACAGTCTACCGTAGGTGGCTCGCTCGCTGCGCGAGCTCGCGATTACAGAATAGCTTAACAATTGAATTATTGGATGTCCAACAATTTACAAAATGTAATTAGAAATAACTATCAATAATTATAAAGAATTAACAGTTTCTTAATGATCTGACATTGAAAGAATAGAATTGAATACTGATTTAAATGCAAATAAAGTAATACTAGAATTAATTGAACAAATTGAAATTAAATAGAGATATTTTCAAATAGTCGAGCGCGTGTTAAACTCTGCTGTAGACAGTCTACCGTAGGTGGCTCGCTCGCTGCGCGAGCTCGCGATTACAGAATAGCTTAACAATTGAATTATTGGATGTCCAACAATTTACAAAATGTAATTAGAAATAGTTATCAATAATTATAAAGAATTAACAGTTTCTTAATGATCTGACATTGAAAGAATAGAATTGAATACTGATTTAAATGCAAATAAAGTAATACTAGAATTAATTGAACAAATTGAAATTAAATAGAGATATTTTCAAATAGTCGAGCGCGTGTTAAACTCTGCTGTAGACAGTCTACCGTAGGTGGCTCGCTCAATGCGCGAGCTCGCGATTACAGAATAGCTTAACAATTGAATTATTGGATGTCCAACAATTTACAAAATGTAATTAGAAATAGTTATCAATAACTATAAAGAATTAACAGTACCTTGACGATTTGACATTGTATGAATAGAACTGAATATTGAATTAGATGCTAATAAGTAATATTAGAATTAATTGAACAAATTGAAATTAAATAGAGATATTTTCAAATAGTCGAGCGCGTGTTAAACTCTGCTGTAAACAGTCTACCGTAGGTGGCTCGCTCGCTGCGCGAGCTCGCGATTACAGAATAGCTTAACAATTGAATTATTGGATGTCCAACAATTTACAAAATGCAATTTGAAATAGTGTTCAACAATTATAAAGAATTAACAGCATCTTAACGATTTGACATTGTACGAATAGAATTGAATATTAAATTAGATGCTAATAAGTAATATCGGAATTAATTGAATAAATTGAAATTAAATAGAGATAGTTTCGAATAGTCGAACGCGTGTTAAACTCTGCTGTAGACAGTCTACCGTAGGTGGCTCGCTCGCTGCGCGAGCTCGCGATTACAGAATAGCTTAACAATTGAGATTGCTGGATGTCCAACAATTCACAAATGTAATTAGAAATAGTTATCAATAATTATAAATAACTAACAGTTTCTTAACGATTTGACATTGTATGAATAGAACTGAATATTGAGTTAGATGCTAATAAGTAATATTAGAATTAATTGAACAAATTGAAATTAAATAGAGATATTTTCAAATAGTCGAGCGCGTGCTAAACTCTGCTGTAGACAGTCTACCGTAGGTGGCTCGCTCGCTGCGCGAGCTCGCGATTACAGAATAGCTTAACAATTGAATTATTGGATGTCCAACAATTTACAAAATGTAATTAGAAATAGTTATCAATAATTATAAAGAATTAACAGTACCTTGACGATTTGACATTGTACGAATAGAACTGAATATTGAATTAGATGCTAATAAGTAATATTAGAATTAATTGAACAAATTGAAATTAAATAGAGATATTTTCAAATAGTCGAGCGCGTGTTAAACTCTGCTGTAGACAGTCTACCGTAGGTGGCTCGCTCGCTGCGCGAGCTCGCGATTACAGAATAGCTTAACAATTGAATTATTGGATGTCCAACAATTTACAAAATGCAATTTGAAATAGTGTTCAACAATTATAAAGAATTAACAGCATCTTAACGATTTGACATTGTACGAATAGAATTGAATATTAAATTAGATGCTAATAAGTAATATCGGAATTAATTGAATAAATTGAAATTAAATAGAGATATTTTCAAACAGTCGAGCGCGTGTTAAACTCTGCTGTAGACAGTCTACCGTAGGTGGCTCGCTCGCAGCGCGAGCTCGCGATTACAGAATAGCTTAACAATTGAATTATTGGATGTCCAACAATTTACAAAATGTAATTAGAAATAGTTATCAATAATTATAAAGAATTAACAGTACCTTGACGATTTGACATTGTATGAATAGAACTGAATATTGAATTAGATGCTAATAAGTAATATTAGAATTAATTGAACAAATTGAAATTAAATAGAGATATTTTCAAATAGTCGAGCGCGTGTTAAACTCTGCTGTAGACAGTCTACCGTAGGTGGCTCGCTCGCTGCGCGAGCTCGCGATTACAGAATAGCTTAACAATTGAATTATTGGATGTCCAACAATTTACAAAATGTAATTAGAAATAACTATCAATAATTATAAAGAATTAACAGTTTCTTAATGATCTGACATTGAAAGAATAGAATTGAATACTGATTTAAATGCAAATAAAGTAATACTAGAATTAATTGAACAAATTGAAATTAAATAGAGATATTTTCAAATAGTCGAGCGCGTGTTAAACTCTGCTGTAGACAGTCTACCGTAGGTGGCTCGCTCGCTGCGCGAGCTCGCGATTACAGAATAGCTTAACAATTGAATTATTGGATGTCCAACAATTTACAAAATGTAATTAGAAATAACTATCAATAATTATAAAGAATTAACAGTTTCTTAATGATCTGACATTGAAAGAATAGAATTGAATACTGATTTAAATGCAAATAAAGTAATACTAGAATTAATTGAACAAATTGAAATTAAATAGAGATATTTTCAAATAGTCGAGCGCGTGTTAAACTCTGCTGTAGACAGTCTACCGTAGGTGGCTCGCTCGCTGCGCGAGCTCGCGATTACAGAATAGCTTAACAATTGAATTATTGGATGTCCAACAATTTACAAAATGTAATTAGAAATAGTTATCAATAATTATAAATAACTAACAGTTTCTTAACGATTTGACATTGAATAAATAGAATTGAATAATGAATTAGATGCTAACAAGTAATATCAGAATTAATTGAACAAATTGAAATTAAATAGAGATATTTTCAAATAGTCGAGCGCGTGTTAAACTCTGCTGTAGACAGTCTACCGTGGGTGGCTCGCTCGCTGCGCGAGCTCGCGATTACAGAATAGCTTAACAATTGAATTATTGGATGTCCAACAATTTACAAAATGCAATTTGAAATAGTGTTCAACAATTATAAAGAATTAACAGCATCTTAACGATTTGACATTGTACGAATAGAATTGAATATTAAATTAGATGCTAATAAGTAATATCGGAATTAATTGAATAAATTGAAATTAAATAGAGATAGTTTCGAATAGTCGAACGCGTGTTAAACTCTGCTGTAGACAGTCTACCGTAGGTGGCTCGCTCGCTGCGCGAGCTCGCGATTACAGAATAGCTTAACAATTGAGATTGCTGGATGTCCAACAATTCACAAATGTAATTAGAAATAGTTATCAATAATTATAAATAACTAACAGTTTCTTAACGATTTGACATTGTATGAATAGAACTGAATATTGAATTAGATGCTAATAAGTAATATTAGAATTAATTGAACAAATTGAAATTAAATAGAGATATTTTCAAATAGTCGAGCGCGTGCTAAACTCTGCTGTAGACAGTCTACCGTAGGTGGCTCGCTCGCTGCGCGAGCTCGCGATTACAGAATAGCTTAACAATCGAATTATTGGATGTCCAACAATTTACAAAATGTAATTAGAAATAGTTATCAATAATTATAAAGAATTAACAGTACCTTGACGATTTGACATTGTACGAATAGAACTGAATATTGAATTAGATGCTAATAAGTAATATTAGAATTAATTGAACAAATTGAAATTAAATAGAGATATTTTCAAATAGTCGAGCGCGTGTTAAACTCTGCTGTAGACAGTCTACCGTAGGTGGCTCGCTCGCTGCGCGAGCTCGCGATTACAGAATAGCTTAACAATTGAATTATTGGATGTCCAACAATTTACAAAATGTAATTAGAAATAATTATCAATAATTATAAAGAATTAACAGTTTCTTAATGATCTGACATTGAAAGAATAGAATTGAATACTGATTTAAATGCAAATAAAGTAATACTAGAATTAATTGAACAAATTGAAATTAAATAGAGATATTTTCAAATAGTCGAGCGCGTGTTAAACTCTGCTGTAGACAGTCTACCGTAGGTGGCTCGCTCGCTGCGCGAGCTCGCGATTACAGAATAGCTTAACAATTGAATTATTGGATGTCCAACAATTTACAAAATGTAATTAGAAATAGTTATCAATAACTATAAAGAATTAACAGTACCTTGACGATTTGACATTGTATGAATAGAACTGAATATTGAATTAGATGCTAATAAGTAATATTAGAATTAATTGAACAAATTGAAATTAAATTGAGATATTTTCAAATAGTCGAGCGCGTGTTAAACTCTGCTGTAGACAGTCTACCTTAGGTGGCTCGCTCGCTGCGCGAGCTCGCGATTACAGAATAGCTTAACAATTGAATTATTGGATGTCCAACAATTTACAAAATGTAATTAGAAATAGTTATCAATAATTATAAAGAATTAACAGTACCTTGACGATTTGACATTGTATGAATAGAACTGAATATTGAATTAGATGCTAATAAGTAATATTAGAATTAATTGAACAAATTGAAATTAAATAGAGATATTTTCAAATAGTCGAGCGCGTGTTAAACTCTGCTGTAGACAGTCCACCGTAGGTGGCTCGCTCGCTGCGCGAGCTCGCGATTACAGAATAGCTTAACAATTGAATTATTGGATGTCCAACAATTTACAAAATGTAATTAGAAATAATTATCAATAATTATAAAGAATTAACAGTTTCTTAATGATCTGACATTGAAAGAATAGAATTGAATAAAGTAATACTAGAATTGACTGAATAAATTGAAATTAAATAGAGATATTTTCAAATAGTCGAGCGCGTGTTAAACTCTGCTGTAGACAGTCTACCGTAGGTGGCTCGCTCGCTGCGCGAGCTCGCGATTACAGAATAGCTTAACAATTGAATTATTGGATGTCCAACAATTTACAAAATGTAATTAGAAATAGTTATCAATAACTATAAAGAATTAACAGTACCTTGACGATTTGACATTGTATGAATAGAACTGAATATTGAATTAGATGCTAATAAGTAATATTAGAATTAATTGAACAAATTGAAATTAAATTGAGATATTTTCAAATAGTCGAGCGCGTGTTAAACTCTGCTGTAGACAGTCTACCTTAGGTGGCTCGCTCGCTGCGCGAGCTCGCGATTACAGAATAGCTTAACAATTGAATTATTGGATGTCCAACAATTTACAAAATGTAATTAGAAATAGTTATCAATAATTATAAAGAATTAACAGTACCTTGACGATTTGACATTGTATGAATAGAACTGAATATTGAATTAGATGCTAATAAGTAATATTAGAATTAATTGAACAAATTGAAATTAAATAGAGATATTTTCAAATAGTCGAGCGCGTGTTAAACTCTGCTGTAGACAGTCCACCGTAGGTGGCTCGCTCGCTGCGCGAGCTCGCGATTACAGAATAGCTTAACAATTGAATTATTGGATGTCCAACAATTTACAAAATGTAATTAGAAATAATTATCAATAATTATAAAGAATTAACAGTTTCTTAATGATCTGACATTGAAAGAATAGAATTGAATAAAGTAATACTAGAATTGACTGAATAAATTGAAATTAAATAGAGATATTTTCAAATAGTCGAGCGCGTGTTAAACTCTGCTGTAGACAGTCTACCGTAGGTGGCTCGCTCGCTGCGCGAGCTCGCGATTACAGAATAGCTTAACAATTGAATTATTGGATGTCCAACAATTTACAAAATGTAATTAGAAATAACTATCAATAATTATAAAGAATTAACAGTTTCTTAATGATCTGACATTGAAAGAATAGAATTGAATACTGATTTAAATGCAAATAAAGTAATACTAGAATTAATTGAACAAATTGAAATTAAATAGAGATATTTTCAAATAGTCGAGCGCGTGTTAAACTCTGCTGTAGACAGTCTACCGTAGGTGGCTCGCTCGCTGCGCGAGCTCGCGATTACAGAATAGCTTAACAATTGAATTATTGGATGTCCAACAATTTACAAAATGTAATTAGAAATAGTTATCAATAATTATAAAGAATTAACAGTTTCTTAATGATCTGACATTGAAAGAATAGAATTGAATACTGATTTAAATGCAAATAAAGTAATACTAGAATTAATTGAACAAATTGAAATTAAATAGAGATATTTTCAAATAGTCGAGCGCGTGTTAAACTCTGCTGTAGACAGTCTACCGTAGGTGGCTCGCTCAATGCGCGAGCTCGCGATTACAGAATAGCTTAACAATTGAATTATTGGATGTCCAACAATTTACAAAATGTAATTAGAAATAGTTATCAATAACTATAAAGAATTAACAGTACCTTGACGATTTGACATTGTATGAATAGAACTGAATATTGAATTAGATGCTAATAAGTAATATTAGAATTAATTGAACAAATTGAAATTAAATAGAGATATTTTCAAATAGTCGAGCGCGTGTTAAACTATGCTGTAAACAGTCTACCGTAGGTGGCTCGCTCGCTGCGCGAGCTCGCGATTACAGAATAGCTTAACAATTGAATTATTGGATGTCCAACAATTTACAAAATGCAATTTGAAATAGTGTTCAACAATTATAAAGAATTAACAGCATCTTAACGATTTGACATTGTACGAATAGAATTGAATATTAAATTAGATGCTAATAAGTAATATCGGAATTAATTGAATAAATTGAAATTAAATAGAGATAGTTTCGAATAGTCGAACGCGTGTTAAACTCTGCTGTAGACAGTCTACCGTAGGTGGCTCGCTCGCTGCGCGAGCTCGCGATTACAGAATAGCTTAACAATTGAGATTGCTGGATGTCCAACAATTCACAAATGTAATTAGAAATAGTTATCAATAATTATAAATAACTAACAGTTTCTTAACGATTTGACATTGTATGAATAGAACTGAATATTGAGTTAGATGCTAATAAGTAATATTAGAATTAATTGAACAAATTGAAATTAAATAGAGATATTTTCAAATAGTCGAGCGCGTGCTAAACTCTGCTGTAGACAGTCTACCGTAGGTGGCTCGCTCGCTGCGCGAGCTCGCGATTACAGAATAGCTTAACAATTGAATTATTGGATGTCCAACAATTTACAAAATGTAATTAGAAATAGTTATCAATAATTATAAAGAATTAACAGTACCTTGACGATTTGACATTGTACGAATAGAACTGAATATTGAATTAGATGCTAATAAGTAATATTAGAATTAATTGAACAAATTGAAATTAAATAGAGATATTTTCAAATAGTCGAGCGCGTGTTAAACTCTGCTGTAGACAGTCTACCGTAGGTGGCTCGCTCGCTGCGCGAGCTCGCGATTACAGAATAGCTTAACAATTGAATTATTGGATGTCCAACAATTTACAAAATGCAATTTGAAATAGTGTTCAACAATTATAAAGAATTAACAGCATCTTAACGATTTGACATTGTACGAATAGAATTGAATATTAAATTAGATGCTAATAAGTAATATCGGAATTAATTGAATAAATTGAAATTAAATAGAGATATTTTCAAACAGTCGAGCGCGTGTTAAACTCTGCTGTAGACAGTCTACCGTAGGTGGCTCGCTCGCAGCGCGAGCTCGCGATTACAGAATAGCTTAACAATTGAATTATTGGATGTCCAACAATTTACAAAATGTAATTAGAAATAGTTATCAATAATTATAAAGAATTAACAGTACCTTGACGATTTGACATTGTATGAATAGAACTGAATATTGAATTAGATGCTAATAAGTAATATTAGAATTAATTGAACAAATTGAAATTAAATAGAGATATTTTCAAATAGTCGAGCGCGTGTTAAACTCTGCTGTAGACAGTCTACCGTAGGTGGCTCGCTCGCTGCGCGAGCTCGCGATTACAGAATAGCTTAACAATTGAATTATTGGATGTCCAACAATTTACAAAATGTAATTAGAAATAACTATCAATAATTATAAAGAATTAACAGTTTCTTAATGATCTGACATTGAAAGAATAGAATTGAATACTGATTTAAATGCAAATAAAGTAATACTAGAATTAATTGAACAAATTGAAATTAAATAGAGATATTTTCAAATAGTCGAGCGCGTGTTAAACTCTGCTGTAGACAGTCTACCGTAGGTGGCTCGCTCGCTGCGCGAGCTCGCGATTACAGAATAGCTTAACAATTGAATTATTGGATGTCCAACAATTTACAAAATGTAATTAGAAATAACTATCAATAATTATAAAGAATTAACAGTTTCTTAATGATCTGACATTGAAAGAATAGAATTGAATACTGATTTAAATGCAAATAAAGTAATACTAGAATTAATTGAACAAATTGAAATTAAATAGAGATATTTTCAAATAGTCGAGCGCGTGTTAAACTCTGCTGTAGACAGTCTACCGTAGGTGGCTCGCTCGCTGCGCGAGCTCGCGATTACAGAATAGCTTAACAATTGAATTATTGGATGTCCAACAATTTACAAAATGTAATTAGAAATAATTATCAATAATTATAAAGAATTAACAGTTTCTTAATGATCTGACATTGAAAGAATAGAATTGAATACTGATTTAAATGCAAATAAAGTAATACTAGAATTAATTGAACAAATTGAAATTAAATAGAGATATTTTCAAATAGTCGAGCGCGTGTTAAACTCTGCTGTAGACAGTCTACCGTAGGTGGCTCGCTCGCTGCGCGAGCTCGCGATTACAGAATAGCTTAACAATTGAATTATTGGATGTCCAACAATTTACAAAATGTAATTAGAAATAGTTATCAATAACTATAAAGAATTAACAGTACCTTGACGATTTGACATTGTATGAATAGAACTGAATATTGAATTGTAACAGACCTGTACAGCGGGCTCTGTACAGATCTGTTACGAACGCGAAGACTCGCGCACCACCGAAACACGCCGAACGACCCCGACCGAACCCGAACACATACCGCGCGATTTCACGCCTCGCAACCAGGCACAACACGGTATTACGCGCCTTCCCGCGTTTTCGCGCCTCGAAGCAGGCACGATTCGGCGAATTACGCGCGCACCGCGACCCGCGTACCCCGCAGTCACCACCGAATTTGCCTATAAGAGGCAGCACGGCAGAAGACTCGCTCTCTTTCCGAGCCCAGCAGGCGAGCCGCCCAAACGGATCGGAACATCGGTAAGCGCCTTACCCCGACGAGCCGTCGCCACTTCGAGCCGAAGTCCCGTTCCCGCGAGCCGCCGGGACACCGTTGCAACGCGCCGTTTGCACCCGCGTCCGTTCCACGAGCCGTCGAACCGACCCACGGGACCGCTTCGAGCCGAAGCCCCGTCACCGTTCCCGCGAGCCGCCGGGACACCCGTTGCAACGCGCCGTTTGCACCCGCGTCCGTTCCACGAGCCGTCGAACCGACCCACGGGACCGCTTCGAGCCGGAGCCCCCGTCACCGTTCCCGCGAGCCGCCGGGACACCCGTTGCAACGCGCCGGTTGCCCCCGCGTCCGTTCCACGAGCCGTCGAACCGACCCACGGGACCGCTTCGAGCCGAAGCCCCGTCACCGTTCCCGCGAGCCGCCGGGACACCCGTTGCAACGCGCCGGTTGCACCCGCGTCCGTTCCACGAGCCGTCGAACCGACCCACGGGACCGCTTCGCGCCGAAGTTCCCCGTCGCCGTTCCCACGAGCCGTCGGAACCCCGTCCGCAGCGCGCCGTTGTGTCGTCGCCCGTTCCGCGCGCCGCCGGACGAACCCCGCCGTTACCGCCCCCGACAAATCCGACCGCTGGCCGCCGGTTCCGACCCCCGCGTACCTGGACGAAGTAGGGCCCGTCACCGATACTCAGATCCGCGAACCGCGTACGCGCATCCGTGGGATACCGTGGTCGACGTCTTCGCGATCCGCGGCATGGTGAGACGAAAACCATAACACCGTCTCGCAGTGTTTTATTTTTCCCGACCCGTCGTTTCCCGATCGCCCTCGCCGCGAACCCTGGCTCGGCGAGCCATTCAGCAACGAGGGAGAGCTCCGGTTGTGACGAGAATTCCGGACTCGTTACAGAATTAGATGCTAATAAGTAATATTAGAATTAATTGAACAAATTGAAATTAAATAGAGATATTTTCAAATAGTCGAGCGCGTGTTAAACTCTGCTGTAAACAGTCTACCGTAGGTGGCTCGCTCGCTGCGCGAGCTCGCGATTACAGAATAGCTTAACAATTGAATTATTGGATGTCCAACAATTTACAAAATGCAATTTGAAATAGTGTTCAACAATTATAAAGAATTAACAGCATCTTAACGATTTGACATTGTACGAATAGAATTGAATATTAAATTAGATGCTAATAAGTAATATCGGAATTAATTGAATAAATTGAAATTAAATAGAGATATTTTCAAACAGTCGAGCGCGTGTTAAACTCTGCTGTAGACAGTCTACCGTAGGTGGCTCGCTCGCAGCGCGAGCTCGCGATTACAGAATAGCTTAACAATTGAATTATTGGATGTCCAACAATTTACAAAATGTAATTAGAAATAGTTATCAATAATTATAAAGAATTAACAGTACCTTGACGATTTGACATTGTATGAATAGAACTGAATATTGAATTAGATGCTAATAAGTAATATTAGAATTAATTGAACAAATTGAAATTAAATAGAGATATTTTCAAATAGTCGAGCGCGTGTTAAACTCTGCTGTAGACAGTCTACCGTAGGTGGCTCGCTCGCTGCGCGAGCTCGCGATTACAGAATAGCTTAACAATTGAATTATTGGATGTCCAACAATTTACAAAATGTAATTAGAAATAATTATCAATAATTATAAAGAATTAACAGTTTCTTAATGATCTGACATTGAAAGAATAAAATTGAATACTGATTTAAATGCAAATAAAGTAATACTAGAATTAATTGAACAAATTGAAATTAAATAGAGATATTTTCAAATAGTCGAGCGCGTGTTAAACTCTGCTGTAGACAGTCTACCGTAGGTGGCTCGCTCGCTGCGCGAGCTCGCGATTACAGAATAGCTTAACAATTGAATTATTGGATGTCCAACAATTTACAAAATGTAATTAGAAATAGTTATCAATAACTATAAAGAATTAACAGTACCTTGACGATTTGACATTGTATGAATAGAACTGAATATTGAATTAGATGCTAATAAGTAATATTAGAATTAATTGAACAAATTGAAATTAAATAGAGATATTTTCAAATAGTCGAGCGCGTGTTAAACTCTGCTGTAGACAGTCTACCGTAGGTGGCTCGCTCGCTGCGCGAGCTCGCGATTACAGAATAGCTTAACAATTGAATTATTGGTTGTCCAACAATTTACAAAATGTAATTAGAAATAATTATCAATAATTATAAAGAATTAACAGTTTCTTAATGATCTGACATTGAAAGAATAGAATTGAATACTGATTTAAATGCAAATAAAGTAATACTAGAATTAATTGAACAAATTGAAATTAAATAGAGATATTTTCAAATAGTCGAGCGCGTGTTAAACTCTGCTGTAGACAGTCTACCGTAGGTGGCTCGCTCAATGCGCGAGCTCGCGATTACAGAATAGCTTAACAATTGAATTATTGGATGTCCAACAATTTACAAAATGTAATTAGAAATAGTTATCAATAACTATAAAGAATTAACAGTACCTTGACGATTTGACATTGTATGAATAGAACTGAATATTGAATTAGATGCTAATAAGTAATATTAGAATTAATTGAACAAATTGAAATTAAATAGAGATATTTTCAAATAGTCGAGCGCGTGCTAAACTCTGCTGTAGACAGTCTACCGTAGGTGGCTCGCTCGCTGCGCGAGCTCGCGATTACAGAATAGCTTAACAATTGAATTATTGGATGTCCAACAATTTACAAAATGTAATTAGAAATAGTTATCAATAATTATAAAGAATTAACAGTACCTTGACGATTTGACATTGTACGAATAGAACTGAATATTGAATTAGATGCTAATAAGTAATATTAGAATTAATTGAACAAATTGAAATTAAATAGAGATATTTTCAAATAGTCGAGCGCGTGTTAAACTCTGCTGTAGACAGTCTACCGTAGGTGGCTCGCTCGCTGCGCGAGCTCGCGATTACAGAATAGCTTAACAATTGAATTATTGGATGTCCAACAATTTACAAAATGTAATTAGAAATAATTATCAATAATTATAAAGAATTAACAGTTTCTTAATGATCTGACATTGAAAGAATAGAATTGAATACTGATTTAAATGCAAATAAAGTAATACTAGAATTAATTGAACAAATTGAAATTAAATAGAGATATCTTCAAATAGTCGAGCGCGTGTTAAACTCTGCTGTAAACAGTCTACCGTAGGTGGCTCGCTCGCTGCGTGAGCTCGCGATTACAGAATAGCTTAACAATTGAATTATTGGATGTCCAACAATTTACAAAATGCAATTTGAAATAGTGTTCAACAATTATAAAGAATTAACAGCATCTTAACGATTTGACATTGTACGAATAGAATTGAATATTAAATTAGATGCTAATAAGTAATATCGGAATTAATTGAATAAATTGAAATTAAATAGAGATATTTTCAAACAGTCGAGCGCGTGTTAAACTCTGCTGTAGACAGTCTACCGTAGGTGGCTCGCTCGCTGCGCGAGCTCGCGATTACAGAATAGCTTAACAATTGAATTATTGGATGTCCAACAATTTACAAAATGTAATTAGAAATAGTGTTCAACAATTATAAAGAATTAACAGCATCTTAACGATTTGACATTGTACGAATAGAATTGAATATTAAATTAGATGCTAATAAGTAATATCGGAATTAATTGAATAAATTGAAATTAAATAGAGATATTTTCAAACAGTCGAGCGCGTGTTAAACTCTGCTGTAGACAGTCTACCGTAGGTGGCTCGCTCGCAGCGCGAGCTCGCGATTACAGAATAGCTTAACAATTGAATTATTGGATGTCCAACAATTTACAAAATGTAATTAGAAATAGTTATCAATAATTATAAAGAATTAACAGTACCTTGACGATTTGACATTGTATGAATAGAACTGAATATTGAATTAGATGCTAATAAGTAATATTAGAATTAATTGAACAAATTGAAATTAAATAGAGATATTTTCAAATAGTCGAGCGCGTGTTAAACTCTGCTGTAGACAGTCTACCGTAGGTGGCTCGCTCGCTGCGCGAGCTCGCGATTACAGAATAGCTTAACAATTGAATTATTGGATGTCCAACAATTTACAAAATGTAATTAGAAATAATTATCAATAATTATAAAGAATTAACAGTTTCTTAATGATCTGACATTGAAAGAATAAAATTGAATACTGATTTAAATGCAAATAAAGTAATACTAGAATTAATTGAACAAATTGAAATTAAATAGAGATATTTTCAAATAGTCGAGCGCGTGTTAAACTCTGCTGTAGACAGTCTACCGTAGGTGGCTCGCTCGCTGCGCGAGCTCGCGATTACAGAATAGCTTAACAATTGAATTATTGGATGTCCAACAATTTACAAAATGTAATTAGAAATAGTTATCAATAATTATAAAGAATTAACAGTACCTTGACGATTTGACATTGTACGAATAGAACTGAATATTGAATTAGATGCTAATAAGTAATATTAGAATTAATTGAACAAATTGAAATTAAATAGAGATATTTTCAAATAGTCGAGCGCGTGTTAAACTCTGCTGTAGACAGTCTACCGTAGGTGGCTCGCTCGCTGCGCGAGCTCGCGATTACAGAATAGCTTAACAATTGAATTATTGGATGTCCAACAATTTACAAAATGTAATTAGAAATAATTATCAATAATTATAAAGAATTAACAGTTTCTTAATGATCTGACATTGAAAGAATAGAATTGAATACTGATTTAAATGCAAATAAAGTAATACTAGAATTAATTGAACAAATTGAAATTAAATAGAGATATTTTCAAATAGTCGAGCGCGTGTTAAACTCTGCTGTAGACAGTCTACCGTAGGTGGCTCGCTCGCTGCGCGAGCTCGCGATTACAGAATAGCTTAACAATTGAATTATTGGATGTCCAACAATTTACAAAATGTAATTAGAAATAATTATCAATAATTATAAAGAATTAACAGTTTCTTAATGATCTGACATTGAAAGAATAGAATTGAATACTGATTTAAATGCAAATAAAGTAATACTAGAATTAATTGAACAAATTGAAATTAAATAGAGATATCTTCAAATAGTCGAGCGCGTGTTAAACTCTGCTGTAAACAGTCTACCGTAGGTGGCTCGCTCGCTGCGTGAGCTCGCGATTACAGAATAGCTTAACAATTGAATTATTGGATGTCCAACAATTTACAAAATGCAATTTGAAATAGTGTTCAACAATTATAAAGAATTAACAGCATCTTAACGATTTGACATTGTACGAATAGAATTGAATATTAAATTAGATGCTAATAAGTAATATCGGAATTAATTGAATAAATTGAAATTAAATAGAGATATTTTCAAACAGTCGAGCGCGTGTTAAACTCTGCTGTAGACAGTCTACCGTAGGTGGCTCGCTCGCCGCGCGAGCTCGCGATTACAGAATAGCTTAACAATTGAATTATTGGATGTCCAACAATTTACAAAATGTAATTAGAAATAGTTATCAATAATTATAAAGAATTAACAGTACCTTGACGATTTGACATTGTATGAATAGAACTGAATATTGAATTAGATGCTAATAAGTAATATTAGAATTAATTGAACAAATTGAAATTAAATAGAGATATTTTCAAATAGTCGAGCGCGTGTTAAACTCTGCTGTAGACAGTCTACCGTAGGTGGCTCGCTCGCTGCGCGAGCTCGCGATTACAGAATAGCTTAACAATTGAATTATTGGATGTCCAACAATTTACAAAATGCAATTTGAAATAGTGTTCAACAATTATAAAGAATTAACAGCATCTTAACGATTTGACATTGTACGAATAGAATTGAATATTAAATTAGATGCTAATAAGTAATATCGGAATTAATTGAATAAATTGAAATTAAATAGAGATATTTTCAAACAGTCGAGCGCGTGTTAAACTCTGCTGTAGACAGTCTACCGTAGGTGGCTCGCTCGCTGCGCGAGCTCGCGATTACAGAATAGCTTAACAATTGAATTATTGGATGTCCAACAATTTACAAAATGTAATTAGAAATAGTTATCAATAATTATAAAGAATTAACAGTACCTTGACGATTTGACATTGTATGAATAGAACTGAATATTGAATTAGATGCTAATAAGTAATATTAGAATTAATTGAACAAATTGAAATTAAATAGAGATATTTTCAAATAGTCGAGCGCGTGTTAAACTCTGCTGTAAACAGTCTACCGTAGGTGGCTCGCTCGCTGCGCGAGCTCGCGATTACAGAATAGCTTAACAATTGAATTATTGGATGTCCAACAATTTACAAAATGCAATTTGAAATAGTGTTCAACAATTATAAAGAATTAACAGCATCTTAACGATTTGACATTGTACGAATAGAATTGAATATTAAATTAGATGCTAATAAGTAATATCGGAATTAATTGAATAAATTGAAATTAAATAGAGATATTTTCAAACAGTCGAGCGCGTGTTAAACTCTGCTGTAGACAGTCTACCGTAGGTGGCTCGCTCGCAGCGCGAGCTCGCGATTACAGAATAGCTTAACAATTGAATTATTGGATGTCCAACAATTTACAAAATGTAATTAGAAATAGTTATCAATAATTATAAAGAATTAACAGTACCTTGACGATTTGACATTGTATGAATAGAACTGAATATTGAATTAGATGCTAATAAGTAATATTAGAATTAATTGAACAAATTGAAATTAAATAGAGATATTTTCAAATAGTCGAGCGCGTGTTAAACTCTGCTGTAGACAGTCTACCGTAGGTGGCTCGCTCGCTGCGCGAGCTCGCGATTACAGAATAGCTTAACAATTGAATTATTGGATGTCCAACAATTTACAAAATGTAATTAGAAATAATTATCAATAATTATAAAGAATTAACAGTTTCTTAATGATCTGACATTGAAAGAATAAAATTGAATACTGATTTAAATGCAAATAAAGTAATACTAGAATTAATTGAACAAATTGAAATTAAATAGAGATATTTTCAAATAGTCGAGCGCGTGTTAAACTCTGCTGTAGACAGTCTACCGTAGGTGGCTCGCTCGCTGCGCGAGCTCGCGATTACAGAATAGCTTAACAATTGAATTATTGGATGTCCAACAATTTACAAAATGTAATTAGAAATAGTTATCAATAATTATAAAGAATTAACAGTACCTTGACGATTTGACATTGTACGAATAGAACTGAATATTGAATTAGATGCTAATAAGTAATATTAGAATTAATTGAACAAATTGAAATTAAATAGAGATATTTTCAAATAGTCGAGCGCGTGTTAAACTCTGCTGTAGACAGTCTACCGTAGGTGGCTCGCTCGCTGCGCGAGCTCGCGATTACAGAATAGCTTAACAATTGAATTATTGGATGTCCAACAATTTACAAAATGTAATTAGAAATAATTATCAATAATTATAAAGAATTAACAGTTTCTTAATGATCTGACATTGAAAGAATAGAATTGAATACTGATTTAAATGCAAATAAAGTAATACTAGAATTAATTGAACAAATTGAAATTAAATAGAGATATTTTCAAATAGTCGAGCGCGTGTTAAACTCTGCTGTAGACAGTCTACCGTAGGTGGCTCGCTCGCTGCGCGAGCTCGCGATTACAGAATAGCTTAACAATTGAATTATTGGATGTCCAACAATTTACAAAATGTAATTAGAAATAATTATCAATAATTATAAAGAATTAACAGTTTCTTAATGATCTGACATTGAAAGAATAGAATTGAATACTGATTTAAATGCAAATAAAGTAATACTAGAATTAATTGAACAAATTGAAATTAAATAGAGATATCTTCAAATAGTCGAGCGCGTGTTAAACTCTGCTGTAAACAGTCTACCGTAGGTGGCTCGCTCGCTGCGTGAGCTCGCGATTACAGAATAGCTTAACAATTGAATTATTGGATGTCCAACAATTTACAAAATGCAATTTGAAATAGTGTTCAACAATTATAAAGAATTAACAGCATCTTAACGATTTGACATTGTACGAATAGAATTGAATATTAAATTAGATGCTAATAAGTAATATCGGAATTAATTGAATAAATTGAAATTAAATAGAGATATTTTCAAACAGTCGAGCGCGTGTTAAACTCTGCTGTAGACAGTCTACCGTAGGTGGCTCGCTCGCTGCGCGAGCTCGCGATTACAGAATAGCTTAACAATTGAATTATTGGATGTCCAACAATTTACAAAATGTAATTAGAAATAGTTATCAATAATTATAAAGAATTAACAGTACCTTGACGATTTGACATTGTATGAATAGAACTGAATATTGAATTAGATGCTAATAAGTAATATTAGAATTAATTGAACAAATTGAAATTAAATAGAGATATTTTCAAATAGTCGAGCGCGTGTTAAACTCTGCTGTAGACAGTCTACCGTAGGTGGCTCGCTCGCTGCGCGAGCTCGCGATTACAGAATAGCTTAACAATTGAATTATTGGATGTCCAACAATTTACAAAATGCAATTTGAAATAGTGTTCAACAATTATAAAGAATTAACAGCATCTTAACGATTTGACATTGTACGAATAGAATTGAATATTAAATTAGATGCTAATAAGTAATATCGGAATTAATTGAATAAATTGAAATTAAATAGAGATATTTTCAAACAGTCGAGCGCGTGTTAAACTCTGCTGTAGACAGTCTACCGTAGGTGGCTCGCTCGCAGCGCGAGCTCGCGATTACAGAATAGCTTAACAATTGAATTATTGGATGTCCAACAATTTACAAAATGTAATTAGAAATAGTTATCAATAATTATAAAGAATTAACAGTACCTTGACGATTTGACATTGTATGAATAGAACTGAATATTGAATTAGATGCTAATAAGTAATATTAGAATTAATTGAACAAATTGAAATTAAATAGAGATATTTTCAAATAGTCGAGCGCGTGTTAAACTCTGCTGTAGACAGTCTACCGTAGGTGGCTCGCTCGCTGCGCGAGCTCGCGATTACAGAATAGCTTAACAATTGAATTATTGGATGTCCAACAATTTACAAAATGTAATTAGAAATAATTATCAATAATTATAAAGAATTAACAGTTTCTTAATGATCTGACATTGAAAGAATAAAATTGAATACTGATTTAAATGCAAATAAAGTAATACTAGAATTAATTGAACAAATTGAAATTAAATAGAGATATTTTCAAATAGTCGAGCGCGTGTTAAACTCTGCTGTAGACAGTCTACCGTAGGTGGCTCGCTCGCTGCGCGAGCTCGCGATTACAGAATAGCTTAACAATTGAATTATTGGATGTCCAACAATTTACAAAATGCAATTTGAAATAGTGTTCAACAATTATAAAGAATTAACAGCATCTTAACGATTTGACATTGTACGAATAGAATTGAATATTAAATTAGATGCTAATAAGTAATATCGGAATTAATTGAATAAATTGAAATTAAATAGAGATATTTTCAAACAGTCGAGCGCGTGTTAAACTCTGCTGTAGACAGTCTACCGTAGGTGGCTCGCTCGCAGCGCGAGCTCGCGATTACAGAATAGCTTAACAATTGAATTATTGGATGTCCAACAATTTACAAAATGTAATTAGAAATAGTTATCAATAATTATAAAGAATTAACAGTACCTTGACGATTTGACATTGTATGAATAGAACTGAATATTGAATTAGATGCTAATAAGTAATATTAGAATTAATTGAACAAATTGAAATTAAATAGAGATATTTTCAAATAGTCGAGCGCGTGTTAAACTCTGCTGTAGACAGTCTACCGTAGGTGGCTCGCTCGCTGCGCGAGCTCGCGATTACAGAATAGCTTAACAATTGAATTATTGGATGTCCAACAATTTACAAAATGTAATTAGAAATAATTATCAATAATTATAAAGAATTAACAGTTTCTTAATGATCTGACATTGAAAGAATAAAATTGAATACTGATTTAAATGCAAATAAAGTAATACTAGAATTAATTGAACAAATTGAAATTAAATAGAGATATTTTCAAATAGTCGAGCGCGTGTTAAACTCTGCTGTAGACAGTCTACCGTAGGTGGCTCGCTCGCTGCGCGAGCTCGCGATTACAGAATAGCTTAACAATTGAATTATTGGATGTCCAACAATTTACAAAATGTAATTAGAAATAGTTATCAATAACTATAAAGAATTAACAGTACCTTGACGATTTGACATTGTATGAATAGAACTGAATATTGAATTAGATGCTAATAAGTAATATTAGAATTAATTGAACAAATTGAAATTAAATAGAGATATTTTCAAATAGTCGAGCGCGTGTTAAACTCTGCTGTAGACAGTCTACCGTAGGTGGCTCGCTCGCTGCGCGAGCTCGCGATTACAGAATAGCTTAACAATTGAATTATTGGTTGTCCAACAATTTACAAAATGTAATTAGAAATAATTATCAATAATTATAAAGAATTAACAGTTTCTTAATGATCTGACATTGAAAGAATAGAATTGAATACTGATTTAAATGCAAATAAAGTAATACTAGAATTAATTGAACAAATTGAAATTAAATAGAGATATTTTCAAATAGTCGAGCGCGTGTTAAACTCTGCTGTAGACAGTCTACCGTAGGTGGCTCGCTCAATGCGCGAGCTCGCGATTACAGAATAGCTTAACAATTGAATTATTGGATGTCCAACAATTTACAAAATGTAATTAGAAATAGTTATCAATAACTATAAAGAATTAACAGTACCTTGACGATTTGACATTGTATGAATAGAACTGAATATTGAATTAGATGCTAATAAGTAATATTAGAATTAATTGAACAAATTGAAATTAAATAGAGATATTTTCAAATAGTCGAGCGCGTGCTAAACTCTGCTGTAGACAGTCTACCGTAGGTGGCTCGCTCGCTGCGCGAGCTCGCGATTACAGAATAGCTTAACAATTGAATTATTGGATGTCCAACAATTTACAAAATGTAATTAGAAATAGTTATCAATAATTATAAAGAATTAACAGTACCTTGACGATTTGACATTGTACGAATAGAACTGAATATTGAATTAGATGCTAATAAGTAATATTAGAATTAATTGAACAAATTGAAATTAAATAGAGATATTTTCAAATAGTCGAGCGCGTGTTAAACTCTGCTGTAGACAGTCTACCGTAGGTGGCTCGCTCGCTGCGCGAGCTCGCGATTACAGAATAGCTTAACAATTGAATTATTGGATGTCCAACAATTTACAAAATGTAATTAGAAATAATTATCAATAATTATAAAGAATTAACAGTTTCTTAATGATCTGACATTGAAAGAATAGAATTGAATACTGATTTAAATGCAAATAAAGTAATACTAGAATTAATTGAACAAATTGAAATTAAATAGAGATATTTTCAAATAGTCGAGCGCGTGTTAAACTCTGCTGTAGACAGTCTACCGTAGGTGGCTCGCTCGCTGCGCGAGCTCGCGATTACAGAATAGCTTAACAATTGAATTATTGGATGTCCAACAATTTACAAAATGTAATTAGAAATAATTATCAATAATTATAAAGAATTAACAGTTTCTTAATGATCTGACATTGAAAGAATAGAATTGAATACTGATTTAAATGCAAATAAAGTAATACTAGAATTAATTGAACAAATTGAAATTAAATAGAGATATCTTCAAATAGTCGAGCGCGTGTTAAACTCTGCTGTAAACAGTCTACCGTAGGTGGCTCGCTCGCTGCGTGAGCTCGCGATTACAGAATAGCTTAACAATTGAATTATTGGATGTCCAACAATTTACAAAATGCAATTTGAAATAGTGTTCAACAATTATAAAGAATTAACAGCATCTTAACGATTTGACATTGTACGAATAGAATTGAATATTAAATTAGATGCTAATAAGTAATATCGGAATTAATTGAATAAATTGAAATTAAATAGAGATATTTTCAAACAGTCGAGCGCGTGTTAAACTCTGCTGTAGACAGTCTACCGTAGGTGGCTCGCTCGCTGCGCGAGCTCGCGATTACAGAATAGCTTAACAATTGAATTATTGGATGTCCAACAATTTACAAAATGTAATTAGAAATAATTATCAATAATTATAAAGAATTAACAGTTTCTTAATGATCTGACATTGAAAGAATAAAATTGAATACTGATTTAAATGCAAATAAAGTAATACTAGAATTAATTGAACAAATTGAAATTAAATAGAGATATTTTCAAATAGTCGAGCGCGTGTTAAACTCTGCTGTAGACAGTCTACCGTAGGTGGCTCGCTCGCTGCGCGAGCTCGCGATTACAGAATAGCTTAACAATTGAATTATTGGATGTCCAACAATTTACAAAATGTAATTAGAAATAGTTATCAATAACTATAAAGAATTAACAGTACCTTGACGATTTGACATTGTATGAATAGAACTGAATATTGAATTAGATGCTAATAAGTAATATTAGAATTAATTGAACAAATTGAAATTAAATAGAGATATTTTCAAATAGTCGAGCGCGTGTTAAACTCTGCTGTAGACAGTCTACCGTAGGTGGCTCGCTCGCTGCGCGAGCTCGCGATTACAGAATAGCTTAACAATTGAATTATTGGTTGTCCAACAATTTACAAAATGTAATTAGAAATAATTATCAATAATTATAAAGAATTAACAGTTTCTTAATGATCTGACATTGAAAGAATAGAATTGAATACTGATTTAAATGCAAATAAAGTAATACTAGAATTAATTGAACAAATTGAAATTAAATAGAGATATTTTCAAATAGTCGAGCGCGTGTTAAACTCTGCTGTAGACAGTCTACCGTAGGTGGCTCGCTCAATGCGCGAGCTCGCGATTACAGAATAGCTTAACAATTGAATTATTGGATGTCCAACAATTTACAAAATGTAATTAGAAATAGTTATCAATAACTATAAAGAATTAACAGTACCTTGACGATTTGACATTGTATGAATAGAACTGAATATTGAATTAGATGCTAATAAGTAATATTAGAATTAATTGAACAAATTGAAATTAAATAGAGATATTTTCAAATAGTCGAGCGCGTGTTAAACTCTGCTGTAGACAGTCTACCGTAGGTGGCTCGCTCGCTGCGCGAGCTCGCGATTACAGAATAGCTTAACAATTGAATTATTGGATGTCCAACAATTTACAAAATGTAATTAGAAATAGTTATCAATAACTATAAAGAATTAACAGTACCTTGACGATTTGACATTGTATGAATAGAACTGAATATTGAATTAGATGCTAATAAGTAATATTAGAATTAATTGAACAAATTGAAATTAAATAGAGATATTTTCAAATAGTCGAGCGCGTGTTAAACTCTGCTGTAGACAGTCTACCGTAGGTGGCTCGCTCGCTGCGCGAGCTCGCGATTACAGAATAGCTTAACAATTGAATTATTGGTTGTCCAACAATTTACAAAATGTAATTAGAAATAATTATCAATAATTATAAAGAATTAACAGTTTCTTAATGATCTGACATTGAAAGAATAGAATTGAATACTGATTTAAATGCAAATAAAGTAATACTAGAATTAATTGAACAAATTGAAATTAAATAGAGATATTTTCAAATAGTCGAGCGCGTGTTAAACTCTGCTGTAGACAGTCTACCGTAGGTGGCTCGCTCAATGCGCGAGCTCGCGATTACAGAATAGCTTAACAATTGAATTATTGGATGTCCAACAATTTACAAAATGTAATTAGAAATAGTTATCAATAACTATAAAGAATTAACAGTACCTTGACGATTTGACATTGTATGAATAGAACTGAATATTGAATTAGATGCTAATAAGTAATATTAGAATTAATTGAACAAATTGAAATTAAATAGAGATATTTTCAAATAGTCGAGCGCGTGCTAAACTCTGCTGTAGACAGTCTACCGTAGGTGGCTCGCTCGCTGCGCGAGCTCGCGATTACAGAATAGCTTAACAATTGAATTATTGGATGTCCAACAATTTACAAAATGTAATTAGAAATAGTTATCAATAATTATAAAGAATTAACAGTACCTTGACGATTTGACATTGTACGAATAGAACTGAATATTGAATTAGATGCTAATAAGTAATATTAGAATTAATTGAACAAATTGAAATTAAATAGAGATATTTTCAAATAGTCGAGCGCGTGTTAAACTCTGCTGTAGACAGTCTACCGTAGGTGGCTCGCTCGCTGCGCGAGCTCGCGATTACAGAATAGCTTAACAATTGAATTATTGGATGTCCAACAATTTACAAAATGTAATTAGAAATAATTATCAATAATTATAAAGAATTAACAGTTTCTTAATGATCTGACATTGAAAGAATAGAATTGAATACTGATTTAAATGCAAATAAAGTAATACTAGAATTAATTGAACAAATTGAAATTAAATAGAGATATTTTCAAATAGTCGAGCGCGTGTTAAACTCTGCTGTAGACAGTCTACCGTAGGTGGCTCGCTCGCTGCGCGAGCTCGCGATTACAGAATAGCTTAACAATTGAATTATTGGATGTCCAACAATTTACAAAATGTAATTAGAAATAATTATCAATAATTATAAAGAATTAACAGTTTCTTAATGATCTGACATTGAAAGAATAGAATTGAATACTGATTTAAATGCAAATAAAGTAATACTAGAATTAATTGAACAAATTGAAATTAAATAGAGATATCTTCAAATAGTCGAGCGCGTGTTAAACTCTGCTGTAAACAGTCTACCGTAGGTGGCTCGCTCGCTGCGTGAGCTCGCGATTACAGAATAGCTTAACAATTGAATTATTGGATGTCCAACAATTTACAAAATGCAATTTGAAATAGTGTTCAACAATTATAAAGAATTAACAGCATCTTAACGATTTGACATTGTACGAATAGAATTGAATATTAAATTAGATGCTAATAAGTAATATCGGAATTAATTGAATAAATTGAAATTAAATAGAGATATTTTCAAACAGTCGAGCGCGTGTTAAACTCTGCTGTAGACAGTCTACCGTAGGTGGCTCGCTCGCTGCGCGAGCTCGCGATTACAGAATAGCTTAACAATTGAATTATTGGATGTCCAACAATTTACAAAATGTAATTAGAAATAGTTATCAATAATTATAAAGAATTAACAGTACCTTGACGATTTGACATTGTATGAATAGAACTGAATATTGAATTAGATGCTAATAAGTAATATTAGAATTAATTGAACAAATTGAAATTAAATAGAGATATTTTCAAATAGTCGAGCGCGTGTTAAACTCTGCTGTAAACAGTCTACCGTAGGTGGCTCGCTCGCTGCGCGAGCTCGCGATTACAGAATAGCTTAACAATTGAATTATTGGATGTCCAACAATTTACAAAATGCAATTTGAAATAGTGTTCAACAATTATAAAGAATTAACAGCATCTTAACGATTTGACATTGTACGAATAGAATTGAATATTAAATTAGATGCTAATAAGTAATATCGAAATTAATTGAATAAATTGAAATTAAATAGAGATATTTTCAAACAGTCGAGCGCGTGTTAAACTCTGCTGTAGACAGTCTACCGTTGGTGGCTCGCTCGCTGCGCGAGCTCGCGATTACAGAATAGCTTAACAATTGAATTATTGGATGTCCAACAATTTACAAAATGTAATTAGAAATAGTTATCAATAATTATAAAGAATTAACAGTACCTTGACGATTTGACATTGTATGAATAGAACTGAATATTGAATTAGATGCTAATAAGTAATATTAGAATTAATTGAACAAATTGAAATTAAATAGAGATATTTTCAAATAGTCGAGCGCGTGTTAAACTCTGCTGTAGACAGTCTACCGTAGGTGGCTCGCTCGCTGCGCGAGCTCGCGATTACAGAATAGCTTAACAATTGAATTATTGGATGTCCAACAATTTACAAAATGTAATTAGAAATAATTATCAATAATTATAAAGAATTAACAGTTTCTTAATGATCTGACATTGAAAGAATAAAATTGAATACTGATTTAAATGCAAATAAAGTAATACTAGAATTAATTGAACAAATTGAAATTAAATAGAGATATTTTCAAATAGTCGAGCGCGTGTTAAACTCTGCTGTAGACAGTCTACCGTAGGTGGCTCGCTCGCTGCGCGAGCTCGCGATTACAGAATAGCTTAACAATTGAATTATTGGATGTCCAACAATTTACAAAATGTAATTAGAAATAATTATCAATAATTATAAAGAATTAACAGTTTCTTAATGATCTGACATTGAAAGAATAGAATTGAATACTGATTTAAATGCAAATAAAGTAATACTAGAATTAATTGAACAAATTGAAATTAAATAGAGATATCTTCAAATAGTCGAGCGCGTGTTAAACTCTGCTGTAAACAGTCTACCGTAGGTGGCTCGCTCGCTGCGTGAGCTCGCGATTACAGAATAGCTTAACAATTGAATTATTGGATGTCCAACAATTTACAAAATGCAATTTGAAATAGTGTTCAACAATTATAAAGAATTAACAGCATCTTAACGATTTGACATTGTACGAATAGAATTGAATATTAAATTAGATGCTAATAAGTAATATCGGAATTAATTGAATAAATTGAAATTAAATAGAGATATTTTCAAACAGTCGAGCGCGTGTTAAACTCTGCTGTAGACAGTCTACCGTAGGTGGCTCGCTCGCTGCGCGAGCTCGCGATTACAGAATAGCTTAACAATTGAATTATTGGATGTCCAACAATTTACAAAATGTAATTAGAAATAGTTATCAATAATTATAAAGAATTAACAGTACCTTGACGATTTGACATTGTATGAATAGAACTGAATATTGAATTAGATGCTAATAAGTAATATTAGAATTAATTGAACAAATTGAAATTAAATAGAGATATTTTCAAATAGTCGAGCGCGTGTTAAACTCTGCTGTAGACAGTCTACCGTAGGTGGCTCGCTCGCTGCGCGAGCTCGCGATTACAGAATAGCTTAACAATTGAATTATTGGATGTCCAACAATTTACAAAATGCAATTTGAAATAGTGTTCAACAATTATAAAGAATTAACAGCATCTTAACGATTTGACATTGTACGAATAGAATTGAATATTAAATTAGATGCTAATAAGTAATATCGGAATTAATTGCATAAATTGAAATTAAATAGAGATATTTTCAAACAGTCGAGCGCGTGTTAAACTCTGCTGTAGACAGTCTACCGTAGGTGGCTCGCTCGCTGCGCGAGCTCGCGATTACAGAATAGCTTAACAATTGAATTATTGGATGTCCAACAATTTACAAAATGTAATTAGAAATAGTTATCAATAATTATAAAGAATTAACAGTACCTTGACGATTTGACATTGTATGAATAGAACTGAATATTGAATTAGATGCTAATAAGTAATATTAGAATTAATTGAACAAATTGAAATTAAATAGAGATATTTTCAAATAGTCGAGCGCGTGTTAAACTCTGCTGTAGACAGTCTACCGTAGGTGGCTCGCTCGCTGCGCGAGCTCGCGATTACAGAATAGCTTAACAATTGAATTATTGGATGTCCAACAATTTACAAAATGCAATTTGAAATAGTGTTCAACAATTATAAAGAATTAACAGCATCTTAACGATTTGACATTGTACGAATAGAATTGAATATTAAATTAGATGCTAATAAGTAATATCGGAATTAATTGAATAAATTGAAATTAAATAGAGATATTTTCAAACAGTCGAGCGCGTGTTAAACTCTGCTGTAGACAGTCTACCGTAGGTGGCTCGCTCGCAGCGCGAGCTCGCGATTACAGAATAGCTTAACAATTGAATTATTGGATGTCCAACAATTTACAAAATGTAATTAGAAATAGTTATCAATAATTATAAAGAATTAACAGTACCTTGACGATTTGACATTGTATGAATAGAACTGAATATTGAATTAGATGCTAATAAGTAATATTAGAATTAATTGAACAAATTGAAATTAAATAGAGATATTTTCAAATAGTCGAGCGCGTGTTAAACTCTGCTGTAGACAGTCTACCGTAGGTGGCTCGCTCGCTGCGCGAGCTCGCGATTACAGAATAGCTTAACAATTGAATTATTGGATGTCCAACAATTTACAAAATGTAATTAGAAATAATTATCAATAATTATAAAGAATTAACAGTTTCTTAATGATCTGACATTGAAAGAATAAAATTGAATACTGATTTAAATGCAAATAAAGTAATACTAGAATTAATTGAACAAATTGAAATTAAATAGAGATATTTTCAAATAGTCGAGCGCGTGTTAAACTCTGCTGTAGACAGTCTACCGTAGGTGGCTCGCTCGCTGCGCGAGCTCGCGATTACAGAATAGCTTAACAATTGAATTATTGGATGTCCAACAATTTACAAAATGTAATTAGAAATAGTTATCAATAATTATAAAGAATTAACAGTACCTTGACGATTTGACATTGTACGAATAGAACTGAATATTGAATTAGATGCTAATAAGTAATATTAGAATTAATTGAACAAATTGAAATTAAATAGAGATATTTTCAAATAGTCGAGCGCGTGTTAAACTCTGCTGTAGACAGTCTACCGTAGGTGGCTCGCTCGCTGCGCGAGCTCGCGATTACAGAATAGCTTAACAATTGAATTATTGGATGTCCAACAATTTACAAAATGTAATTAGAAATAATTATCAATAATTATAAAGAATTAACAGTTTCTTAATGATCTGACATTGAAAGAATAGAATTGAATACTGATTTAAATGCAAATAAAGTAATACTAGAATTAATTGAACAAATTGAAATTAAATAGAGATATTTTCAAATAGTCGAGCGCGTGTTAAACTCTGCTGTAGACAGTCTACCGTAGGTGGCTCGCTCGCTGCGCGAGCTCGCGATTACAGAATAGCTTAACAATTGAATTATTGGATGTCCAACAATTTACAAAATGTAATTAGAAATAATTATCAATAATTATAAAGAATTAACAGTTTCTTAATGATCTGACATTGAAAGAATAGAATTGAATACTGATTTAAATGCAAATAAAGTAATACTAGAATTAATTGAACAAATTGAAATTAAATAGAGATATCTTCAAATAGTCGAGCGCGTGTTAAACTCTGCTGTAAACAGTCTACCGTAGGTGGCTCGCTCGCTGCGTGAGCTCGCGATTACAGAATAGCTTAACAATTGAATTATTGGATGTCCAACAATTTACAAAATGCAATTTGAAATAGTGTTCAACAATTATAAAGAATTAACAGCATCTTAACGATTTGACATTGTACGAATAGAATTGAATATTAAATTAGATGCTAATAAGTAATATCGGAATTAATTGAATAAATTGAAATTAAATAGAGATATTTTCAAACAGTCGAGCGCGTGTTAAACTCTGCTGTAGACAGTCTACCGTAGGTGGCTCGCTCGCTGCGCGAGCTCGCGATTACAGAATAGCTTAACAATTGAATTATTGGATGTCCAACAATTTACAAAATGTAATTAGAAATAGTTATCAATAATTATAAAGAATTAACAGTACCTTGACGATTTGACATTGTATGAATAGAACTGAATATTGAATTAGATGCTAATAAGTAATATTAGAATTAATTGAACAAATTGAAATTAAATAGAGATATTTTCAAATAGTCGAGCGCGTGTTAAACTCTGCTGTAGACAGTCTACCGTAGGTGGCTCGCTCGCTGCGCGAGCTCGCGATTACAGAATAGCTTAACAATTGAATTATTGGATGTCCAACAATTTACAAAATGCAATTTGAAATAGTGTTCAACAATTATAAAGAATTAACAGCATCTTAACGATTTGACATTGTACGAATAGAATTGAATATTAAATTAGATGCTAATAAGTAATATCGGAATTAATTGAATAAATTGAAATTAAATAGAGATATTTTCAAACAGTCGAGCGCGTGTTAAACTCTGCTGTAGACAGTCTACCGTAGGTGGCTCGCTCGCAGCGCGAGCTCGCGATTACAGAATAGCTTAACAATTGAATTATTGGATGTCCAACAATTTACAAAATGTAATTAGAAATAGTTATCAATAATTATAAAGAATTAACAGTACCTTGACGATTTGACATTGTATGAATAGAACTGAATATTGAATTAGATGCTAATAAGTAATATTAGAATTAATTGAACAAATTGAAATTAAATAGAGATATTTTCAAATAGTCGAGCGCGTGTTAAACTCTGCTGTAGACAGTCTACCGTAGGTGGCTCGCTCGCTGCGCGAGCTCGCGATTACAGAATAGCTTAACAATTGAATTATTGGATGTCCAACAATTTACAAAATGTAATTAGAAATAATTATCAATAATTATAAAGAATTAACAGTTTCTTAATGATCTGACATTGAAAGAATAAAATTGAATACTGATTTAAATGCAAATAAAGTAATACTAGAATTAATTGAACAAATTGAAATTAAATAGAGATATTTTCAAATAGTCGAGCGCGTGTTAAACTCTGCTGTAGACAGTCTACCGTAGGTGGCTCGCTCGCTGCGCGAGCTCGCGATTACAGAATAGCTTAACAATTGAATTATTGGATGTCCAACAATTTACAAAATGTAATTAGAAATAGTTATCAATAACTATAAAGAATTAACAGTACCTTGACGATTTGACATTGTATGAATAGAACTGAATATTGAATTAGATGCTAATAAGTAATATTAGAATTAATTGAACAAATTGAAATTAAATAGAGATATTTTCAAATAGTCGAGCGCGTGTTAAACTCTGCTGTAGACAGTCTACCGTAGGTGGCTCGCTCGCTGCGCGAGCTCGCGATTACAGAATAGCTTAACAATTGAATTATTGGTTGTCCAACAATTTACAAAATGTAATTAGAAATAATTATCAATAATTATAAAGAATTAACAGTTTCTTAATGATCTGACATTGAAAGAATAGAATTGAATACTGATTTAAATGCAAATAAAGTAATACTAGAATTAATTGAACAAATTGAAATTAAATAGAGATATCTTCAAATAGTCGAGCGCGTGTTAAACTCTGCTGTAGACAGTCTACCGTAGGTGGCTCGCTCGCTGCGCGAGCTCGCGATTACAGGATAGTTTAACAATTGAAATTGCTGGATGTACAACAATTCACAAATGTAATTAGAAATAGTTATCAATAATCATAGAGAATTAGCAGTATCTTAACGATTTGACATCGTATGAATAGAATTGAATACTGATTTAAATGCAAATAAGTAATACTAGAAGTGATTGAACAAATTGAAATTAAATAGAGATAGTCTCAAATAGTCGAGCGCGTGTTAAACTCAGCTGTAGACAGTCTACCGTAGGTGGCTCGCTCGCTGCGCGAGCTCGCGATTACAGAATAGCTTATAAAAAAAAAAAAAAAAAAAAAAAATTTCTTTTTGAAATTGAAACCGTCGGATGTCCAACAATTCACAAACGTAATTAGTAATAATTATCAATAGCCATAAAGAATCAACAGCATCTTGACGATTTGACATTGAATAAATAGAACTGAACACTGAATTAAATGTTAACTATTGCGAACAAACCATAATGGAATCGACAACAATCTTCGGAGATTGTTGTCGGGCTCGCTTCGCGAGCTTACGGTCGAATCAAACACAGGACTAACCAGACAACTAAACTTGAAGCGGATAATAAGGGCGGAAAGAACTATCGCGAACAAACCACAATAGAATCGACAACAATCTCCGAGGATTGTTGTCGGGCTCGCTTCGCGAGCTTACGTTCGAATTAAATATTGAACTAACGAGACAACGAAACTTGAAGCAGATAAAACGGACAGAAGGAACTATCGCGAACAAACCATAATGGAATCGACAACAATCTTCGGAGATTGTTGTCGGGCTCGCTTCGCGAGCTTACGGTCGAATCAGAGATTGGACTAACCAGACAACCAAACTCAAAGCGGATAAAAAGGGCGGAAAGAACTATCGCGAACAAACCATAATAGAATCGACAACAATCTCCGAGGATTGTTGTCGGGCTCGCTTCGCGAGCTTACGTTCGAATTAAATATTGAACTAACGAGACAACGAAACTTGAAGCAGATAAAACGGACAGAAGGAACTATCGCGAACAAACCATAATGGAATCGACAACAATCTTCGGAGATTGTTGTCGGGCTCGCTTCGCGAGCTTACGGTCGAATCAGAGATTGGACTAACCAGACAACCAAACTCAAAGCGGATAAAAAGGGCGGAAAGAACTATCGCGAACAAACCATAATAGAATCGACAACAATCTCTGAAGATTGTTGTCGGGCTCGCTTCGCGAGCTTACGGTCGAATTAAATATCGAACTAACGAAACCTGAAACAGATAGAACAGACGGAAAGAACTATCGCGAACAAACCATGATGGAATCGACAACAATCTTCGGAGATTGTTGTCGGGCTCGCTTCGCGAGCCTACGGTCGAATCAATATTGAACTAACTAGACAACGAAACTTGAAGCGGATAAAAAGAGCGGAAGAAGTATCGCGAACGAATCGGAACGAAATCGACAACAATCAACGGGGATTGTTGTCGGGCTCGCTACGCGAGCCTGCGGTCGAATCAAACATTAGATGTACAAAGGTAAGGTGGCACAATACCGAACAGCCAATATCAACAACAACAGCAACAATAATAGGTTAAGGAATGTAAAATCACCAAATGTAGAACAACAACCGAGTAAAATCAAGATACAGTCGACCGCGAACCCGTTCAAATTAGCGGAAACCCGAACGAGAGCCGGTGAATCATAGCACCAATAAATCAAATCAAATAGAACCATAGGAAGGAAATAGGTAATAGATAACTAGGAATGAACAGGCAGGAAATAAACACATGCAAACAGGAAAGCAGGAAGTAAGGTACATAATAAGGAAAGGGATAAGGAAAAGGGGATAAACAGAGAAAGGAGAAAGAAAAAAAAAAAAAAAAAAGAAAGAGGAAAGTAAAGTAAATAAAGGAACAACCTACCCACACACCCAATCCCGTCATCCTATCAAACCATAGAAAAACTAATCCCAAGCTAATACAAACACTGTATATTCACAGAGAACAATGGACCGTATCAACGGAAAGGAAATTACAATTGTAACGAAAGGGCAAAGGAAGGATAAGGACAAGGAGGGGAAGGAGACGAAACAAGGACAAGGGAACAAACCCCCAGCCGGGGGGAAAGGAAGTACGGACAACAAGGCGGCGCAGGGGGCGATACCACGCCCCAGAGCGCAGGAAAGAAGAAATGCGGAGGTGCACGATCACCAAATAGCCGGATCTAGCAGGGCTCACGACGCGAGGGAAGCGCAAGGAACTAGGGCAGCAACGACAATGGACCAGACGGACAGAATGTTACTGGACATAGAGGAAGTGGAAGTTACGGGCGAAATACCGCCCATCCAACAGGTGTCGATGCCAAGCCAACACCAACAGCAACTACACGAACGCAGGTCAGCAGCAGCGATGGCGGCGGCCACAGCGGCAGCAACGACATCGAGAGACGGAGGCAACGGGCAGCAGCAACAACAAGCAGCAGGACCAGCCAAAAAGAAAGAAAGCGTAAATGAAGGAACAACGATAGCAATAGTGAAGCGGGGATATCCGAATTAAGGGACGGAAATAGATAGGGAAGAGATTAACAGACTATGGGCACAATTCATAAGATACAGGATTAGGACAGGCAGGCCCGTAAATGTAGGCAGATGGGGTCCAAAGGCAGGGGGATTCATTTTAACTCCTAACGACTCTGAATCGCTCAATAACATTAGAGAAGTAATTGAACAACTGAACAAGACAGAAAATAAATACATCATAACGAACGCTAACAGACTAAACGGAACCGCGAGACTTACAATGTTTGTTAACAACAGAGAACTGTCATACAGGGACGTAATAGGAATTTTACAGATAGAGAACAGCGAACTGAATACGGAAAATTGGCACCTCAGAAGGGAACCCAGGATAAAAGATAGAGGGGTAGAATTTGAGATAGAGGTACCAATGAGAGACTTACGTTTTATAAGAGCTAAGGATAATAAGATCAGCATTATGGGGGGAGGCTGGAAGGTAACCTTCACGACAAGGAGAACGCAGTGAAAACGGGCCTGCCTGTCTTCCAGGCTAGAAAAAGGGCGGGGAACCAGACCGCGACAATAGAATATAAGTAGCTACTAAGGGATAAAGTATAATTAGATATAAGGAAATACTAATAAAGCTAACCAAATATTAATATAAGAACAGCGAACAAGGAACGACCGTCCGGACTGCGGTACAAATTCTCAAGTACAAATAATCGACAACGACGACAATAGGCGAACATGGCGAGCGGTGAGATCTCCGCCGGGAAGACTGGCGAAATCTGAGCCCCCGGGGCGGGGGGCGCCGTGTGGGGGGTTGGGCGGGGGGGGGGGGGGTTTCGCGCGGTTTCAGGCCGCGCGGACTTCGTCCCCGCTGGGCGGCCCCGCGGGGCGCCGCCGCGTCGGGGGAGAAGCTGGGGGAGGACCGGCGGGGATCTCACCTAAGCAGTAGGCTAAGTGGTAAACGATAAGTAAGGAATAAAGATAGGATAGAACGAGGAGCGAAATCAAAGACTTGTAAGATGGAAAGCCGCGCGCAAAGGTAGAAAATCGAGATACTCGCACGGGAATCCTCGGAAAGGACGGGAATAACTCGCGAGAAGAGTAATAAAACGGAGAGTAACTCAAAAGAAAAAGACAGGCAGGCCCGTCAACGCAGGCAGACGAGGAACCAAAGGCAGGGGAATTCATTTTTACTCCAAACGACTCTGAATCGCTCAAGGGATACAAACGAATGGCGGAACAAACAGTGAACGCGAGTAGATTAAATGAGACCGCGAGACTGACAATGTTTGTTAACAATAGGGATCTGCAATACGGGGATGTAATAGGAAATCTACAGTTAGATAACAGCGGATTGAATACGGGAAACCAGCACCTCGGAAGGGAACCCAGGATAAAAGATAGAGGGGTAGAATTTGAAACAGAGGTACCAACGAGAAACGCGCGATTCATAAGAGCCAAGATAATAAGATCAGTATTAAGGGGGGGAGGTTGGAAAGTAACAGCACAACGAGGAGAACGCAGCGAAAACGGGCCTGCCTGTCTTTTAAGCTGAGGAAAAGGGCAGGGAACCTGACCGCGACAATAAGAATATAAGTAACCATTAACGGATAATGTATAAGTAGATATAAGGAAAGTCATTGAGAACAATAAAGCTAACCAAATATTAAGATAAGAACAGCAAGTAAGGAATGACCGTCTGGATCTGTTGTACAATTTCCCAAGTACAAATAATCGGCAACGACAACAATAAGCGAATACAGCGAACGGGGAGATCTCCGCCGGGAAGACTGGCGAAATCTGAGCCCCCGGGGCGGGGGGCGCCGTGTGGGGGGTCGGGTGGGGGGGGTCCGCGAGGTCTTAGGCCGCGCGGAGTCCGCCCCCGCCGGGCGGCCCCGCGGGGCGCCGCCGCGTCGGGGGGGAAACTGGGAAAAGGCCGGCGGGGATCTCGCCTGGCAATAAGCTAAGCAACAAACGAAAAGTAGAGAATAAGGACAAGACAGAACGAAGGGCGGAACAAACAGACAATAGAGCGGAAAAGCTGCGTACAAAGAAATAAGCGAAAATGTAAACGAAGCATAAATAAATTCAATATGGAAAAACAAGACTTAACCCAATTCATCTCCCAACTAGTAGATAAGCGACATGCGGAAAGCGAATAACTAGAAGTAGAATCGACAAAGAAGATTAGACCAAGATGGGGGACAAGGGGAACAAGGGGAATAAGAGGAGACAAGATAGAGAGAAGTTACAAGCATAAGAATAAATAGGGTAGAATCAGGAGACAAACGGAGAAAAATGGAAACAGTACGGAAACACTAGAAAAGTAGAACAGAGGAAAAAAAAAAAGATATATATATATAATAGGAAACAACAATAACGAGAACAGCGGAAATAACGAGAATAGAACATCGAGAAGTCAGATTAGCTTAGCGTAACAAGTAATAGAAAAAGAGGAGCATAGGGAATCTGAGAGAACACACAATGAGGGACAATAAGAGAAACGGGAAAGGGGGAAGATAGGAAGAAAGGAAAGGTTAAGGAGAAAGGAAAAAAAAAAAAAAGTAGTGAGGAATATATACAAACACAGGGCATATCCCTGCACTGGCCATCCAAGTATAGATCATCCAAGCACGGGACGCCGACGACCAGAAACTAGGAAGCAGGTAAGAACAGGAGTAGAGAGCGAATACGAAGAGGACAGAAGAGGTAGGAAAGGGAAGAGGGAAAGTAGGAAGAAGGAAAAGAAACAAACAAAAAAGGAAAAAGGAAAAACGGGAAAGGAAAAGTAGAATTTAAGGAATACACGAGAGAAGGGGAAGGGGGAAAGAAGGAAAAAGGGAAAGGAAAATACAGGAAAGGGATGATGACAGGAACAAGAAGAGGATACTCAATAAAGGGTACGAAGGAGAAACGAGAGACTTGGAAATAAAGAAGAGAAAACAGAATAGGGAAAAAGGAAAGAAGAGGAAAAGGGAGAACGGCAGCGTAAGCAAAGACTAATTAAAGTACTACACGTTGTAGGTCACAGAGAGGACGACCAAGACCCTAACGATCAAGAAGCAAAACAACGAGTGAGAGGGACAGAACTCCACCCGCGGAAAAAGAGAAAAGGCGAGGAGAGGAGGGGAGGAAAGAGGGGAAGAAGAAGGGAGGGAGACAGAACACACATCAGAAAAAAGGAAAAAAAAAATAGATAACTAGCTGGTTATTGTTGCTCGCTCGCTTCGCGAGTTCGCGGGTGGGGTTGTTGTTGCTCGCTCGCTTCGCGAGCTCGCGGGTAGGACTGCTCTTGCAAGAGGGTTAGTGGTACGCATTGCTAGTGAGGCATACAGCTATTAATGGTATTTTTTAAATTTTGTGTGTGACTCTACACGAGCCACACAAAGAACTTCCCGATTCGTTAGTTGTAAGCGGTAACATTAGCATTAGTTGCATAATTGAAAAAAAATTTTTTTTAACCCTTTGAACTCGAGGCCGTTTTCGCTTGCGCGAACCAGCAACTCGAGACGATTTCGGCCAAATTAGGTGAACATTTTACAGATACTTCAAAAATATTTAATTTTAAAAAAATTAAAAAAAAAAAATTTCACCACTTTATTCATTTATATGTCGAAAACAACAACTGTAATTAGTTTTGGTGTGATACTTAGTAAAACAATAGCCAAGATGCATCCTTGCCACTTCACATCGGCCGGGCGCCGTATCGGCACCGCTCGAGTTGCTACTTAACATCGGCTGGACGCCGTATCGGCGCCGCTCGAGTTCAAAGGGTTAAATTAAAAAAAATTTTTTTACATAAAAATGAAATATATATAATTACGTTTGTTTATTCGGTGGAAAATTTCCATCCTCTCGTATAAATTGCATTCTTGGATGAACTTCTTTCGAAAAAAACTAAAAAAACTAAAAAATCTAAAAAACTACTTGACCAATATGGACCAAAATCTAATCAGCTCTAAGTTACGACGGGGCGCATCGATTGCATCATTCATCATTCTGATCGCATTGTTACTTTTTGAGAAAACGTTAACGAAAAATTTGATAACATAAAAACGGCCATACGCACACACACACACACACACACACACACACACACACACACACATACTAACAATTTGATAAAAATAGTCTAAAATGACTTCAATAACCATGAAACGTGAAGATCTGCTAAAAAATCGATTTTCGATTTTCGGGGTAATTACAGTAACTTCCCTATGAATCGGGAAGTTAACAAGCCAGGGAAAGGAAAAGGAATAAAAAGGGAAAAAAAGGGAGAGGGGAAAGAGAGAAGAAAGGAAAGAAGGAAGGAAAAGGAAAGAGGGAGTGAAGGTAAAAAAAAAAAACACAAGGAAAGAGGGAAAAGGGAAGATCAGAGGAAAGAAAAAAGGAAAGACAAACAACAGGGAGAAGAAGGAAGGGTCTGACTAAAAGCCAGGAGCAAAGGGTAGCGCAGGTAACCACAAGGGAAAAGGAAAGGAAAGAGAAGAAGGAAAGAGGGAAAAAAAAGGAGAAGGGAAACAAAGCAAAGAAATGAAAATAATACAAATCAACCTGCACCATGCGGCAGCAGCGGCAGCGCTACTGGCTAAAAAATTCAATCAGGGAAAGTATGACGTAGCACTCATACAAGAACCATGGCTGAACCAGAGGGGACCAAAGGGAATAAGGGGACTAGGACAGACGGGAACGATACACTCAGGTAAGGTAAACGAGAACACAAGGACATGCATAGTAACAAGAAGAAGGTTGATCGGTACACTGATGACTCAATTCACGGACGAGAACATCACGGTGATATCGATCCAGACAAGAAAACAGGAAAGCGATCGCAAGGAAATACTGCTGGTATCGTTATACCTGCAGCACGACAGTAAGGAAATCCCAGGAACGAAATGCAGGGAAATGATCGAATGGGCGAACAGGAACAATGTACCGGTAATCATGGGAGTAGACGCCAACGCGAGACACAGAAATTGGGGAAGCACGGACACAAACACAAGGGGCAAAAGACTGATGGAGTACATAATTAGCGAGGGACTGTGCATCGCGAACTACGGAAGCAGACCGACGTTCGTGACGCGAGACAGAAGGGAAGTACTGGACATAACGTTATGCTCCGAGGCAATAATCAGGAGATTCCAACAATGGTACGTGATGGAAGACGAGAGCTTGTCGGACCACAAGTACATCGAATACAAGGTAAGATGGGAAAAGCAAACGGAAAACGAGACGATCAGGAGCATACAGTACACGGACTGGAAGCTCTTTCAAAGACTGAACAAAGGAACGATAAAAGCATTAGCAGGCAGATACGGGAATCGAGAGGAGATAAACGCGTACGCGAAAGAAATAGCGGAAACACTGAGGAGGAATTGGGAGGAGGCAACGGAAGCCAAGGTGCTCAGGAAACACAGTAAAATAGAATGGTGGAATGAAAAACTAGAGAAAGGGAAACGAACGGTGAGGGAATGCAAGAGAAGATGGAGATCGGCCAGGCCGGAGGCCAAAGGAAGGAAATGGGAGATTTACAAAAGAGAGGCAGCAAAGCTGAGAAAGGAAATCATGAAAAGCAGGACGGAAAGCTGGAGGAAATTTACAAAGTCTATAGAAAGAACAGCGATAGCGGCCCGCATAACTCAGACTCTGCTGAAATGCGGAGGCTCCGATATGGGGGCCATGAGAAGAGGGAATACTCTGGTACACAGGAACGAGGACATAATGGAGCAGTTAATGATGACGCACTTTCCGGGCTTCGAGAGGAGTCCAGCGGGGGAAACGAGTACGACGGAGAATGACAACAACAATAGAAACAGGGAGGCACGGCCCAACTGGGAACTGGCCAATCAAATAGCGAATCCAAGGAGAGTAAGGTGGGCACTGGCCGCCTTCATGCCGGACAAGGCACCGGGCATGGACGGACTGAGCCCAAGGATGCTGAAAGAGGCGTTCGGGCAATATGGACAAGCTATGACGAACCTGATCAAGGCAAGCATAGCCACGGGGCATATCCCGGAGGCATGGACAGGCACGAAAGTGGTGTTCCTGCCGAAACCAGGGAAAACGGACTTTACGGAACCGAAGGCATACAGGCCGATCTGTCTGACGTCGTTCCTGCTGAAAACAGCGGAAAGACTGATAGACAGACACCTGAAATGCACGACACTACTGGAAAGGGAGATGTTCCCCGGGCAACACGCCTATAGAACGGGAAACTCCACGGAAGTGGCATTGCACAGGCTGGTGAAGGAAGCGGAAACGGCACTGAAACGAAAGGAATGCGCAATCGTATGCGTGATGGACATAGAAGGGGCATTCAACATGACCCCGATAGAAACGATAGAACAGGCACTGAAAGACTTCAGGGTAGAGGAGAATATCCAGAAATGGATAATGAGCATGCTGGAGAACAGAAGGATCAGGGCGTACAGAAGGGGACGCGGAAGTGGAAGGAAGAGTAAGAAGAGGTACACCACAGGGGGGAATCCTGTCCCCGCTGCTATGGTGCATGGCACTGGATTCGCTCCTGTGGGAACTAAAGGAAACAGGGGCAGAAATCGTGGCGTACGCCGACGACTTGGCAATCATATACAGGAACAAGAACAGAGGGAAATGCATGGAGGTGATGCAAACGGCACTGAACATCACGGAAATATGGTGCGACTCGGTAGGGCTTTCGGTGAACCCGGAGAAAATGGAGATCATGGAATTCACCAAGACCACGCTGTACCCGGAAGACAGCGGTCTAACGTATATGGGGAAACCGCTCCCCCTGAAGCAGAGAATCAAATACTTGGGAATACTGATAACAAGGAAACTACTGTGGAGACCACACGTAAAAGCAAAGACGGAAGCAGCAAAAGGGAACATCGCGATGCTCAGCAGAGCGGTAGGAGCGACGTGGGGCATGAAGCCCCACATCATGAGATGGATATACAGGGCGATAGTGATACCAAGGATCACGTACGGCGCGGCCATATGGTGGCAAGCGACGGACATGAAAACGGTGCAAGGATGGCTGGAAAGACTGCAAAGCATGGCAAACAGAAGGACTCTGGGATGCGTGGGCAACACGCCAAACAGAGCGATGGAAATACTGGCGGACACGATGCCGCTAGACATCAGGATAAAGGAAATAGCACTGAAAACGGTATACAGGCTGATAAGCTGGGGAAAATGGGAAAACCTGGGATACGGACACTCGAACCTGATCTACAAAATAGGAGACGGGGAAGAGAACAGGGAGTTAGTCACGCTAAGCGAGATGCAGAAGGACACGGACGAGAGGAGATACACGGATTACAAACTGTACAAAACGGAGATCAGAGAGAGAGAAGAGTGGGACAACAGTATACCGAGGGACCTGAGGAACACGGCGCTATGGTACACGGACGGGTCGAAGAAAAGGAACATGCTGACGGGGGCAGCATGGACGGACAACAAGGAAAGACACCACTACATAAGACTAGGGATATACCCAACGGTATACCAGGCGGAGCTCCTGGCCATACAGCTATGCGCCAAGGAGATCAAGGAGAACGGGGAGAACGGAAGAAGGATAACGATTTGCACGGACAGTCAGGCGGCGATAAAAAGCCTGGCACAGATGGAATGTAGATCAAAGATCATATGGGGAACGCACGTAGCGCTCAACGAGCTAGCGCGTACAGGAAGATCGATAACGATCACATGGATACCTGGCCACTCAGGATTAGAAGGCAACGAGAAGGCGGACAGACTGGCCAATCTAGGCTCGGACTCGGCCCCGGAAGAACCGCAGACCCTGATAGGGGTCGCGGACGCAAACTTCAACCTGGAAGTAAGGAGATGGGGCATGAGAGAGGCTGGGGAGAAATGGAGGAACACCCCAGGGCTGGCGCATAGCAAAGGCTTCCTGGGGGAGGACAAATGGTCGACAAAGCATGTGAAAGGAATATTACAACTGGAGAAAAAGGATCTAAGGAGAATGGTGGAAACGGTGACAGGAATAGCACCGCTTAACAAACACTTGGCAAAAATAGGGAAGGCAGAAACGAGCACATGCTCGCTATGCGAAGAAGAAGAGGAAACCCCGGAACACATAGTCAGGAATTGTGCAGCGCTGCTGCACAAAAGGAGAACCATACTGGAGGCGAATCTCATCGAAGGAGAAACCCTAGATGCGATACCATGGAAGAAGGTCAAACGCTTCATGGAAGTGGTGGACCCATGGAAATACTAAAGGCAACAAAAAGAGGGAATAAAGGAAAAGAGGAAAGAGGGAAAAGAAAATAAAGGAAGAACGAGAGGAAGCAGGTGAGGTGATAGGCAATGTATAGGCATTGCTCTGAGGCCACGAAAGTGGCCGATGATGGACCCCGCCTGCCGAAACACCTGGTCTGTCGATACTAGGGAGAGGAAGGAAGGACGAAGATAAAAGGATAAGGAAAGTAAAAAAGGAAAAAAAAAGAGAAGAAGAGGAAAGAAGAGAGAGGGAAGAAGGAAAAGAAACAGAGACAGAGACAAGAGGGAGTAAGAGAGAAAGGAAAAGAAGGAGGAAAGAGGAGTGAAGGAAGGAAAGAAACGAGAAAGGAGAATAGAGGGAAAGAAAAAAGGGAAAAGAAAGAGAGGCAGGAAAAAGGAAGCGAAATGGGAAAAGGAGGAAAAAAGGAAGGAGGTAAGAACGAGAAGGACAAAAAAAACAGAAGGAGAGAAGAAGGAAGAGAGAGAAAGAGAAAAAAAAAAGAGAAACATACATACCAAAGAAAAACGGAAATCAAACGGAAAGAGGAGAGAGGAAAGAGAAGAGAGGAAAAACGAGAAGAAAAAAGGAAAAAAAAAGAGAAGTGAAGGGAACGCGAAGAACAAACACGGACAAAAGGAAACAAGAGAATAGGGCGGAACAGAGGACAGAGAAACAAGACGGAAGTAGGAAATGGAACACAGGAAAGAAGGAAGCGGAGGAACGGGACAAAAGAAACAAGGAAACATACGCAAGAATAAGAGGAAATAGTATACGAAGGGACAGAGTGAAAAGGACAACCATAGGAAAACAACAACAGGGAGAACAAAGGACCAACCGACAGGAACAGGAGGGAAGGATCAATGAACAAAGAGTAAAAGACAAGGTAGCAACGAACAAGGTGATACCGAAAGGAGCAAAAAGGGCCAGAGAAGACAAACAAAGCAGGAAAAGAAAGAAAGGAGCACACACGAAAGGAACGAGAACAGGGAAGGCAACAAAGGGAGAAACAAAGGAAAGAATTGGAAGAGAAAGATAACAAAAAGGAAAAAAGAACGTTACAAAGAGAATCAAGAATGGGAAACATCTGGAAAACAAAAAAAAAAAGAGAAGAAGATGCGACACAAATGGGAACGCAGAGCAAATACAGGAAACAACGAAACAAGGCAGACACACAAGGAACAAAAAGAAAGGAAACGTACAAGAGGGAAACCAACAAAGGCCAAAAACAGGAAAATCAGGCAAAGGATCAATAGAGGGAGGAAAAGAGAAAGGGATAAGAAACGGGGAGAACCAGCAACGAGTCAAACTCGAAAGGAGGCAAAAGAGACAATGAAAAGAGACATCATAACGCAAGGACAGAAACCAAGGGAGAGAACCACAAGGACTAACGAGAAGGCTACAACAAAAAAGGAGACAGACCGACAGAGATGGAACAACAAGGGAAACAAGAGCAGGACAAGAAGAGAAAGAAAACAAGGTGAAGGGAAACAACTTAGAAGAAACTAAGACCGGGATACACCCGGAAGATGGGTAAAAGAGACAATGAAAAGAGACACCATAACGCAAGGACAGAAACCAAGGGAGAGAACCACAAGGACTAACGAGAAGGCTACAACAAAAAAAAAAAGGAGACAGACCGACAGAAATGGAACAACAAGGGAAACAAGAGCAGGACAAGAAGAGAAAGAAAACAAGGAGAAGGGAAACAACTTAGGAGAAACAAAGACCGGGACACACCCGGAAGATGGGAAAAAAGAGACAATGGAAAGAGACATCGCAACGCAAGGACAGGAACCAAGGAAGGGAATCACAAGGAGCAACGGAAAGGCAACAACAAAAGGAGACAGACCAACAGGAATGGAACAACAAGAGGAAAAAGAATAGGATCATGAAAGAAAGAAACAAGGAGAAGGGAAACAACGCAGGAGGAACCAACACCGGGACACACCCGGAAGATGGGCAGAAGAGACAATAAAAGAGACATCGCAACGCAGAGAACAAACGCGAGGAAGGCAAACACGAAGGGAGAGAACAACAAGGAACAACGGGAAAGGCAAAGGAATAAGGAACGATTAATAAGGAGAAGAGAGAACAGGTAGCGCAAAACTGGAAACCACACGACAAGGAACAGCGAGTCAAAGGAAGAAACGGAGGTACATGAATAAGGATCAAGAATAAAGGATAAACAGCAACAGGAAAACTATCCCAAAGTGCAAACAAATAAGGAACATCTCACAAGAAAGCGAACAAAGGTGGAATAAAAGGGAAACGGCATAAGGAACCTCCGAAAGAGCAACACTCAAAGGCGAAACAGCCCAATAAAGGAACAACAACAGACACTCACAGGGAAGCAAACAGATGAACAGGAGACAAACCTGAATGGGCGAACCCGGAAGGAAGGCAGCACAAGCTCGCACTTCCGCCGGACCCCGAGAGCGATGGTCACGCTCGAAATCCACCAGCCATAGAACCTAGTGCGGCTAGAGTCCCCCCCCCAACCCAATACGCGGCAGGCTCGGCAAGGAAAGACCGCATGGAAGCGATATTCCAGCCTCGGCAGGAATTTCGCTGAAGTCGGATCGGACCCCAAGTTGATGCGTACGCATTAGGGTGGGAAGCCTTCAAGGGCGAAGACCGTATGAACGCGATATACTGGTCTTCACCGGTATTTCGCCGAAGTCGGATCGGAGCCCGAGGGGGTCGAACACATAGTACGCAAATTCATCCCAACGATCGTAAAGGCGCGGCCCCCTTGCTCTTGAAATACCCGTAGAAGCGTAGAGTAGCCTATCCCAATCCAGGGTGGGAGTGGGTAAGTCCCGGACAGCCGGGATAGACTAGGGAAAGGGAAGTAAGACTCGCAGGCGCACGACATGGTTCTATGGTGAAGAGGGGGGGCCAACTGGGCAGGTGTGGCGAACCTGCATGATCCGAGGGTGAGCACGGCCCGACGTACGCTCCGAGCCGTAAAACGCTCAAACATCCATATATGCTAGGTAGAATGGCCGACTCACCGATGACGATCGCTTCCCTGACTAGTAGACCGACCGCTCTGAAAGTTGCCCGGGCTATAAAAAGCAGAGCGGCGGTTGAACGCAGTGGTATTTGCAACCCTACGGGGCCGAGAGCCGGTCGCCATATGAAACTGACTATGCTGTCGGTGTGCGATCGGGAGAGGGGAGGTGCCTGGCGGCACCACCCCCTCTCCCGCAAGGACAGGTAGGAGTGCCGATCACTTCTGCCCCGGCTGAATTTACTACTACTACTACTACTACTAGGATAGGGTTAGGATAGGGTTAGGATAGGGTTAGGATAGTAAGCTAAGAGGGGACTAAGGGATATGGGGCTCTCCAATGGTGACTCGGATCCATTGGAGGGTATGACTACAGTGGTGGTGGTCCATATCCTAAAATTCCTCCATGCTCCACCTCCTCGTGGTGGTCCCTGGGGCACGGTGCCGATAATTATCGGTGCCGTGTGCTAACGGAGCAGGGGGTGCAGGGGGACTTAGCCGGTCGCTCGTTACTGTGCTTCGGCACAGAAGGCTTTGTTCCCCCGACGGGTAGTGATTATTAAATATATAGTGACTCGGGCAAGTAGGTGTTAATTGGTCTCGGCGAGCCGCAAATCGTGAGAATTCCCCCACTGGACAACGATTCGAAAAACGTTTACGGCGCAAGGGCTCGGATCCCTAGTGCCGGCACGGGGGGGGTGGGCGAGCGGGCCCCCCCCCCGGGTCGTCATCCTGCGACCGCGGACTGTTGGATGTGGACCACTTGGCACCAACAGTAGTAATAGCGACAAGTGAAGAAAATAGGACCCTGACAGAAAATAAGGAACATGAGATGGATCATGAGATGGAATATACAGAAAATATAGGAATAGAAGAACAAAAAGAAAAAGGAAATATGTTAGAAGTAGAAATGATAGAAAAAATAATAGAAACATCAGGAAAGAATGAATTAGAAAAAGAAAAATGGAAAGCGAATATGGCAATACAGGATAGACTAAACATAACACAGAGGAAATTACTAACTGACAAAGCACAAATGATAAAAGAAGAATTAGAAAGAGAAAGAAAAAGAGAACAGAAATTTATAAAAGAATTTGTACATAATACTTATGAAAACGATGAGTATGATAGTAGAGAGGCCCAAAAACAGGACCCAATTAGACTACTATCCATAGAATGTGCTATAAGGATGGGCGAAGTAACCCATAATTTAAATAGTATAAATGAATACCTAGGAACTAACAAAAACTTTAAAAAAGAAGCAAAAATGTGCTTTGAAAATTTGTCAGAGGAATTCAGGAAGTTATCAGAAACAATAGATAAAATTAATAAATATAGAGACAGAGAACTTAAAGACCTAAATTTAGAAATTAAAAAAGGAAAACAAAAATATAAAAATAAATACATGCAAAATAGTAAAAATATACAAACCCAAACTAATATAAATAAAACAATAGATAAAATTAGTCAAACAGAAAATCTTCTGTATACCCTATTCGCTAGTACTACATCTAATATTGCAGAATCTGAAAAGAACAAACCAAAAATTATTAGTGATAATTGGATAAAGAATTATAACTTACCAGTAAAAAGAAAACGTGAACAGGAAACGGTTCCTACGGCTGATGGTACTCCCTCCCGGCATCCGTCGCTGCTGGACCTAAAAAAGAAAAGAAAGATTAAAAACAAGAAGAAAAAAGAAAAGATTAATAATAACAGAGATAACATATTACCTGTTACAAATTATCCTGGACCCTGGCTAGATCAAGACAGTCGGCACCTGGAAGAAATGGATAAAGAAAAGTTTAATAAAACTGAAAATGATTCACACTCCTCCGATGAGGACTCAACGGAGGAGGATGAAGATCAAACGATAAAACTGATGAAAGGAATGCAAAATTTAATAAATGAAATATTAGAAAATAAAAAGAAGAAAAAGAAAAATAAAAAAGAAAAGGAATCCCAAATAATAGGAAAGGAATTCCCGAAATATGATAGGAATAATATGCCAGGTTGTAGTAAAAGTCACGATATGATGGACAAAAATAGAGAAATTGTAAATAGAGAACAACAAGCTTGGCATACTATTTCTAAAAGGAAAGGAAAACTTACCTTGGATCCTTCTGATCAAATAGAGAGAACCCCGAAGATTATTCCTGAGGAGAAAAAGATTAAAATTATTAAACCTAAATGGACTACTCCTGTGAGCGATGCAATTATGGTTAAAATAAAAGAAAATAAAAATAATAATAACGAACAAGATAGAAATAAAAATTTTAAAGAATCATATGCCAGAATATGCAAAAACGTACCGGATACTAGTGGAATCCGCAGAGTTAGGAAAACTCGTACCGGCCATTTGCTCTTGGAATTGGAAAAATCAGAAAATTCTGGTAAACTTAAACAAATATTAGAAAATTCGTTGGATATAACCGATGAGGATGATAAAACTGAGATAAAGATACTCCAGAAAGTTTTCGATCTCGAAGTTAAAAATCTTGATCCGGTAATAGACGGAGACACTGTAATTAAAAACCTATCAGAGAACTTAAAAATAGACATGCAAGAACTAAAACTTAAAATAATCAGACTTACAAAAATGGGTATGCAGACAGCTGTTGTAGAGACCCCGATAAAATATTTAGAAAACATAATAAAAACAGAAAAGATTAAAATCGGAATGACCGTGGTAAGGCTTTCACCTGCTCCAAAAATAATTAGATGCTTCCGGTGTCACACTCTAGGACACTATAGTACCAACTGTAGAACAGCCATCAAAGATGGTAGACGATGTAGAAAGTGTAATGGCGATGGCCACACTATGACCGAATGCGTTCAAGAAATACCTACATGTAAAGAGTGTAAAGAGGTGGGTCTGAGCCATGATCATTTGTCATGTACTATGACATGCCCATTCTTTAGGACACGTATTAGAGAGTTGAAAAAAAGTTTCGATAATTACATTCATTCGGATCCTCCAAATAAATTGTAACGGCAGCAAAAGTGCTCATGATAACCTGGATCAAATAGTAGCGACTAACAAAATAGACATTATATGCGCACAGGAACCATATAAAAAACAAAATAAAACATGGCTTAGATCTCAGGATAATAAAGCGTCTATTAAAATTATAAATAAAGATATTAAAGTCCCTCTTACTAAAATAATTAAAGGTAAATTTTATATTGGTATTAAACTAGAATTTGCCACCTTAGTTAATGTTTATATCTCACCCAATTGTTGTCTATCGGATTATTACGATTGTCTTGAGGAAATTAAAATAGCTAAAAGAGGATGGAGTGATCGTGTCATTCTATTAGGAGATTTTAACGCGCGAACCTTAGAATTTGGAGACTCTGTTCAAAACAAAAGAGGTGCTATATTGAATTATTATATTTCCGAGATGAATTTAAATTACATAAAATTAAATGGTAAATTCACTTTTCACAGAAATGAGAAAAAATCTAAAATAGATATTATTAGTGCAAGTAAAAGTATATATAACAATATTAAAAGTAAAATAGATAACGAAGAGAATTTTTCTGATCATAAATCATGCATCCATACAATAGATTTTAACAAAGATAAAAAATATATAAAAGCCATGCATCATGCAAGAGAATGGTGCTGGAATATTAAAAATCTAGATATAAATATATTCATGCAAAACTTAAATAACCTAAATGACAAACTTAATTGGAATAATATTAATAAAGATACTATAAATAATTATATTAAAAACATGCAAACAACCTGTATAAAAATGTTAAAAAAGAAAATACACATGCATAGGCACCAGGAAAATAGATGGTGGAACGAAGAAATCGCAAACATAAGAAAAGAGGTAACTAAAGCTAGACAAAAATACCAAAGAACGTCAAAAGATAGCGTGCAAATAAAAAATGAAAGAAAAGAAAAATATAAAGAACTCAAAAAGAAACTTAAATATAAAATAAACAATAGCAAACAGAACCAATGGAAAGTATTCCTGGATCTGCTGAAGGCAGATCCATGGGGCAGACCGTACATAGTTATTCAGAATAAAATAAAAAGTAGAGCACCTATGCCTATTCTAGATTCTACGGAAGCAAAAAATATATTAAATCATTTATTTCCTAAAGAAACTGAAAAAACTAAATATGATAACTTTGATAATGAGGATAACTATATATATATAAATAAAGAAGAGTTTAAAATGATAATTAAAAATATTAAAACAAACAAAGCCACCGGACCGGATAAAATACCTCCCGGCCTAATTAAATTAATTGCACAAAATGACGAAAAAAGGTTCCACCAAATATATACTGGGTGCTTAGACATGCAATATATTCCTAAAGAATGGAAGAAATCAAGAACGATACTTTTAAGAAAAAACTATGATACGGATAATTCTCCTGGAAACTTTAGACCAATATGTATTGCTAGCTGTTTTAATAAGATTTTTGAAAAAATTTTAGAAAATAAACTGTTGGAACACCTGGGTGGATCTCCCTTTCATGAGAACCAATTTGGTTTCAGGAAGGGGAGATCCACGCTGGATGCTATAGAAATAATTACACAATTTATGTTAAACACTAAAAAAGATCGTGAATTCGGAATTATTATCAGTCTAGATATACGCAATGCGTTTAACACGCTATGTTGGAACAGGATTTTTGAAAATTTAAAAAAGAAAAACCTACCTATAAACATGCAAAAAATAATACAACAATATTTTAATAATAGAGAAATAATATATAAAGCCGCGGATAAATGGGTTAAAATTAAAACCAAAAAAGGTGTGCCACAAGGGTCCGTCATATCCCCTATGATATGGAACCTAGTGTATGATGGCTTGTTGGAGATCAGACATGACACTGAAATTCAAATGCTCGCCTATGCAGACGATGTGCTTATATACGCATCAAGAAAAAATTTGGAAGAACTTAAAAAAGACCTAGAAAGTGCAATAAATAATAAAATTATTCCATGGTTAGTATATAACGGTCTTGAACTAGCAGGCCAAAAAACAAAATTTATCTTTTCGAATAAAAAATGGATACCTGAGAATTTTGAATTAACTATAGCCAATAATAAAATTAAAGAAAGTAATAGCATAAAATACTTGGGAATATATATCAATAAATTTAATAATTACTTTGAGCATATAGATTATATTACGGATAAAACTTATAAAATTATAGGAGAGTTATCAAAACTCATGAATAATATAGGTGGCGCCACATATGCGGGGAGGAAACTATATTATAATATTATGGTTTCTATAGTGTTGTATGGTAGTTATGTCTGGTCTCGAATAGGCCTATCATTTAAAAGAAACATTACAAAAATTGCAAGAGCACAGAGACTAAATCTATGTAGATTAGCAAGAGCGTATAAATCCGCTTCACGATACTCGTTATGTATTATAACTGGATACATACCTTTAGAACTAATTATGGAAGAAAAAACGCAACTATATACACTGAAAGAAAAATATAAAGTAATAGAAAATGATAGTGAAGATATAATAAAATATAAAAAAGAGAAAATAGAAGGAATTACAAAAATGATTAAAGAACACACATGGAAGAGATGGATGAAAATATGGGAAGAATATAAATTTTCAAAATGGACAAAAACTATAATTAAAAATCCTAAAGAATGGCGCGAAAGAAAGTTCGGAATTTTAAATTACAGATTTACACAATTACTAACAGGCCATGGAGTCTTTTCTACCTTTCGACACAGAATTGGAAAATCTAACGATGAAAACTGTTGGTGGTGCGATGGGGTCAAAGATGACCCCGAACACACGCTATTACATTGTGACAGATGGCATAATGAAAGAAGGATTCTATACATAGAAATAGATAATGAACTTACAACAGAAAATTTTCAGAATATCATACTAAAAGATAAAAAAACATGGGAAAAAATAGACAAATTTATTAATAATATCATGCAGAAAAAAGAAGAATATGAACGAAAAATAGAAAAAAAGACGTAAAAAGAAAATAATAAAGATAATAATAAATAACAAATCTAAATTAATTAATATAACGAAGTTATATACAAAAAAGGAACGTTTTAGTTATAGTTAATAAATAAAAATCTAAGTCTATGACATTATTAATACATACCTTATAAAATTTCTGGTTTGTGAGGGGGCCCGGGTCCTCCTCCCTGGAAAAATAAATAATACATAATTAATAATAATAAATATAATTAGAATAACATAAGAAGAAATACTTATCCTAAAAGGAAAGAACAGGCGTGGTTTAAGGGGTATATGGGCTGCCCTGCGAAATGCAAATAGCGGGCCCTCGGCAGCTGAAATATATCAATAATTATAATTTCAAAGGGATACTTATTTCTAACCAAGATCCCATTTCCGGGAGTTATCTATCTCCAGGGAAAAAAAAAAAGAAAAAAAAAAAAAAAAAAAAAGGATAGGGTTAGGATAGGGTTAGGATGGGGTCTGAAGGCCGGAGAGGATTCGGAGTGGGTGTGGGAATGACCTCGAGGACCTCGTGTGCCTCCTGGGAATCCCCCGCATCCATGATGAAACTTCGATGGAACTGATGTTCTCCTGAACTGGATACTTACCTGTTTACTTACCTTCGGTGAGTTCTCGGGAGAGAGGTCCAGGGTGGAGAATTTCGGGGAAGTTGAGGGTCCTCTTTGGTCAAAATCCTCCTACTCCACCTCCTCGTGGTGGCCCCGGGACTCTGTGGAAGCTTCGGCTGAAACAGAGTGCGAACGGAGTAGGCAGGTGCGCGGGGTGCTAATCTAGGCAGAGGTTGGTTGCCTCCGGGACGGGACTATTGTTGACGACTGTGCAAGTGGGGAGATAGCTGGAGAGCTTAGTACTCTTTTTTCTGGGCTGGACAATTCAAAGAAAAACGTTTACGGTGCAGGGGGGGGATACCCCAGTACCGGCGGTGAGGAAGTGGGCGAGCGGGCTTCCTTGGCGTCGTCATCCAATGACCGCGAGCTTGGGATTGTCGTCCACCCGGCAACCCAAGAAGTAATAGCTACGGGTGAAGGCCCTGTTACGGGGGCTTCGGGGATAATCTCGGCGACTGCCTTCGTCGGATTGTTACCGGAAATTACCGTAACTAAGATTGAGAGTAAGAGCCTCATGGAGGAGTTGTCCGAGGTGGAGGGGAGTCCTTTGGGCCCTGACTCGCGATGAATCCTGTGGTTGAACTGGAAAAGTTTGAAATGGAGGATATCATCATGAAGGAAACAATAGTTTTGCCTAGTGTTGTTCCTGAGGTTGATCTTACCATAGAAGAGGAAGAGATTAGATCTGTCAACAGGGGATCCGTTACCGAGAAATCGGATGACGGCAGGTCTGTTGATCAGAGATCAGAGGATAATAGATCCATTGACAGGAGGTCGAGAGTTTCCGAACTTGAGAAGATGGTTACCACGCCGGATTCTCAGAAAAGGAAGAGACTTGACAAGAAGAGTTCGTCATCAGATGACGATCTTATCCATAGGTCAAAGGTTGGATCTACCAGGAGGAGGATATTCAGCGAGGAGGGTTTTCTTACGAGCCCTCGAAGTATGGGTTGTCCGAGTCCTGGAACAAGTAGGATTATTGATGTTGATTGGCCTGTGATAAGGAGTGAAAAGATAGAGACATGGGTTGATACCTCTGTGCAGAATGTTTGTGATGATATTGGTGTTCCCGGTCCTTCTGATGGTGGGGATCTTAGGATTCCCGTTGATGATGTTGTTGTCCCCGGTACATCTGATGGTGGGGATGTGGTAGTTCCCGGTCCCTCTGACGATGGGGTCCCTGTTTCCTCGGGTGAGGTTGGTGTCCTGAGGGGAACTGGTCCTATTGTACGTAGTATTACTACGGTTAAGCAGGGTCCGGGAGGACTTCAGATCATACAGGAAAAAGATCAATACACGTTGTTACATAAATCTATTACGCAAGACCTAAATAGAGTTTATGATACGATAGTGAAAATAGAGAAGTACATAAGTGGTAACAAAAGTGTTAGTGCAGAAATTAAGAAAATGGCTAACAAGTTACCCGATATGGTGAAGAAAGTAACCAAAAAGAAGGATCGATTTTATCATAAATTCCTGAATGAGAAAAGGAAAGAGAAGTACATACCTGAGGTTCAGATACTTGAGATGCCGATGACTCGGACACAGGATGTGGGGACGATGACGGTGCCTACTCCTGTAGTCAGCAAACATCTCAAGACGGATGCTTATGACGGCGATATTTCGGCTTCCGATCGTAACTTACCTGGAACGTCTAAAAGTCACAACTTACCTGGTGTCTCTTATGCTGTGGCGGCTGGTGCTGCTTCTGGGTCGATGTTGGCTCCGGCTTCCACGATGATACCTAAAAAAGAAAAGAAAAATAAATTAGAAAAAGAGAAGAAGAGTAAGGGTGGGCCCTCATCATCTCGGTCGAGGGGAACTATGGTGTTTGACCGACCGGGAGATGAGGTTCCACGAAGAGATATGGATGTTACACCACAAAAAGACTCATCTGATATCAGTTCCTCGGAGGAGTCCACTGATGACCGTGTTGGTGGGCTCTTGGTAGTTGCTAGGAAACTAGTGAGGGAGCTTGAATATATCAAGAAGTCTAAGGGTGTAAAACCTGAAAGAAAAGAAGTAGTTAGGCCGAGTAACCCTGTCCCTGTTCCTATGGAAACGTCGGAGGGAGAAGAGGTTCCTCGGAATAACGAAGGATGGAAGATTCAGACAAAGAAAAAGAAAGGAAGAGTGAAAAAGCAAGAATCTAAAGGGGTTAAGAAAGTAGAGGAAAAGAAGGAGAGGAAGGAAAAACTTCCTGAAAAGCCTTTACTTAGACCAAGGTGGACGGTTACCAGACCGGATGCTTTGGTTATCAAGACTAAGGGTGCGGAGGAATTCAAGGAAGTTTGTAATAAGATCAGCAGTAGTTCGGCAAATCTGGACATGATTAAGAGGGTCAGAAAGACCCGTACTGGCCAGATTTTGCTAGAGATGAATGAAACGGGAGATTCTAGGGATCTGAGTCGTGAAATTCGGAAGATTGTGGAGGATAAGACTGACATCCATGTCCTCCAGAAGACTTTTGATTTGGAGGTTAGAGATCTGGACCCTACGGTTGAACGTGCAATGATCGTAGACAGATTGGCGCAGCATTTGGAGGCTCCTGCTCAGGATCTGAAGTTGCGGGTTTGTCGGATGACAAAGGTTGGCACGCAGATCGCTGTGGTGGAGGTTCCGGTTCGATTCCTGCAGAAAGTCACTGAGGGTGGTAGGATTAGAATAGGGATGACCTATGTTCAATTGAGTCCTGCACCTAAAGTGATAAAGTGTTTCAGATGCCATAGCATTGGACACTTTAGTACAAACTGTCAGGAGAAGATTGAAGGTGATATTCGATGTCGGAAATGTAATCAGGATGGTCACGACCTTAGAGATTGTAAGGAAAGGGATTTTCATTGTCGGGATTGTGCAAGGGATGGTCTCCCTTCTAAACATTTAATTGGCTCCATGGGGTGCCCGACGTTTCGTCGTCGAATCGGGGACCTCAAGGAGCAGTTTTCAAGATTCCGCCGTGAGAATCCTTCAGATCAACTGCAATCATAGCAGATTAGCGCATGAAATGATCGATAGGACTTGTGGAATTCATAAGACGGATATTGTGTGCATCCAGGAGCCTTATCGAATACGGGATGGATGGATTAGCTCTATTGATGGACATTCGGCGGTATATATAAGAAATAATAATTGGAGAGTTCCGGATAATCAAATTATCGTGGGACATTTTTATGAGGGTATGGTTACTGATGCCTTTACCTTGGTAAATGTATATATTTCGCCGAATTGTTCCATACAGGAGTTCTACCAGTATTTGGAGGAGCTTCGAAATGCGAAGAGATCTTGGAAGAGTCCCATTGTTTTGTTGGGTGATCCCAACGCTCGTTCTGTTTTGTTTGGAGATGTTGTCTCTAATAGAAGGGGCATCATCTTTGAAAGATATATTCATGATATTGACCTTACTCCGATTAATATTAAAGGAGGATTTACCTTTTTTAAACGTACAAGAAGATCCAAAGTGGATATTATTTGTGCTTCATCCAGTATTTACGATAAAATTGATAGTCGAGTTGATAGTTCCTTCAATGGTTCTGATCATAGGAATTGTTTGCATATTATTAATTTAAAAGATAATACTCATTTTATGAATAGTTTGAGAAACAGGATCAATTGGTCCTGGAATCTCAAGACTTTTGATGCGGATATTTTTCTGTGTAATTTTAAAAGATTAAATACTAATATAGATTTTAATAATATAGATTCTAAAGTAATTTCAAAATATTTTAATAATGTTAAATTGGCATGCAAACTTACTATGAGGAAGAAAACGGACAGATGTAGATCTAAGTCCAATCCTTGGTGGACAAACGAATTAACCGATTTGAAAAATCAGGTTATCGCAGCTCGACGTAGATATCAAAAGAAGGCTTCTCGGAAAGAATATGCGGACGGGGAGCATGGTATTTATTTGGATCTTCGTAAAAAACTTCAATTTAAAATAAACGACAGCAAACACAAGATCTGGCTCGATTTTATTGATACCTTAAAAAGGGATATTTGGGGTCGTCCATTTTTGGTCATTCGAAATAAAATCAAGGGTCGGAAACCCGCTCCTTTGATTGATGCGAACAATGCCAAGAGGATTTTGTCAGTATTATTCCCTAGGGAAAACAAAAAAGCCTATTATGATACATTTAAAACAAATAATAACGATATACTTACTTTTGGTTCAGAACTTATAGATCTGGCCAAACAGTTGAATCTTAAAAAGGCGGTAGGCTTGGACAGAATCCCTCCGATGATTGTTAGATTCGTGATCATGAATGATAGCGTTGATTTTACAGCTATTATTAACGCATGTTTGACGATGAGGATGGTTCCGAAATCCTGGAAAAAATCGAGAGTTATTTTGCTGAGGAAAAATCGAGAGAAGACTTTCTTACCATCGGATTTTCGTCCAATTTGTGTGGGAGATGGTTTTAACAAGATCCTGGAGAAGATTATGGAAAACCGCATTGTGGAGCAACTGGGGAATCCATTATTCCATGAGAATCAGTTCGGTTTCTGTAAAGGGAAATCGACCATTGAGGCTCTGGATAAGTTGACGGATTATATTAAGATTAATAATCAGAAAAATCGATACGGCATCTTAGTCAGCTTGGATGTGAAGAATGCTTTTAATAGTCTGTCATGGAAGAATATCTTCCAGGCTTTTAAGAGGCGCAATCTTTCATCTGATTTGCAAGCATTACTTCAGGACTATTTACGAAATAGATTTATCTTGTATAAGTCTGCCAACGGAGATGTAGTTCTGAATATGGAGAAGGGGGTTCCCCAGGGTTCCGTTATATCTCCGATTTTGTGGAATCTTGTTTATGACGGACTCCTGGCACTTGAGTTTCGTAAAGATGTCCATGTTATCGCTTATGCAGATGACGTGGCGGTTTATACAGCGGCAAGTAATCTTGTGAAGATTAAACGTGACTTGGAGGATACTATTAATAGGGTTATAGCTCCTTGGTTAGAGGATAAAGGTCTTGAGCTTTCTCCAAAGAAGACGGAGTATATATTCTTCAATAAAAAAGTGATTCCTTCTACATTCTATTTGAATGTGTTGGATAACAATTTGAAACCCAAAAACTCTATCAAATATTTGGGAATATATATGAACCGGTATAATAATTACTTTACACATATGGAAAAGGCAACCGAGAAAGCAACGAGAGTAGCTGGTGAACTTTCCAGGTTAACCGCAAATATTGGAGGGCCATCTACATCTGGCAGAAAGTTGTACTATAATATTATTGAATCAATAATATGCTATGGATGTCCAATATGGTCGGATTCGGCTTTGTCGTTCACCAGAAATAGGACTTTAGTGGAGCGTAGCCAACGGTTAGGGCTTAATAGAGTGGCTCGGGCATACTGTACAGTTTCGCGTAATGCTTTGTGTGTCGTAACGGGTATTCTCCCGTTAGAGATAACAATTCGGGAACGTGCGAAGCTGTACAGAATTAAACAAGAGTACAAAATACTGGACGAAGACACGGATGGCATAATTGAGATGAAAAAGGACATCTTAAAAACTGAAAACGACCTACTAAGGGAACAGTCTTGGGAAGAATGGCAGCAGGCCTGGACTGTATATAAGAAATCTCTTTGGACAAAGAGATTAATTCCTTTGGTTAGGCCTTGGAGTGAGAGAACATTTGGAGAGCTAAATTTCCGACTCACTCAGATGTTGACGGGACACGGGGTGTTCGGTTTATATAGACATCGTATCCGTCGCGCCAACAATAACATCTGTTGGTTCGATTGTGGAGTTACAGATAGCCCGGAACATACTCTCTTCCATTGTGAAAGATGGGCAGAGGAAAGGCTGAGACTAGAAATAGACCTGGATATGAATTTTACCGTGGAATCTTTCCAACATCTCATGCTGCGAAGTCATGATGATTGGAAAAAGATAGATAAATTTATTAATAGCGTCATGATTTTCAAGGAAAAGTATGAGCGAGAATTGGAGAGACGTTCTTTGATGGACATCTCATTATCATCATCAGAATGACAATAAAGTTATGGGCGTGAAAATACTTTTATTAGACATAACATAACATTGATAGCCAAGAACATGTGTAAATAACATTCGGTGTAGTAATTATGAAGTAATGCGAATAGTGGGTCTTATAATTTACGTTAGCACCGGACAATATTGAGGCGAAGGGTCAAGAGACCTTTGGGCGGTGGGGTTTTAGAGGGTATGGGTAGGGGTACAAGTAGTTTCTTGTAGTCCCGTATCTCCACACAACATCATAGGAGTGCCGAGTCCCTCACTACCTTCTCCAGAAGTCACCTGGGGAGAAGGTGTGCGTAAGAGCATTTCCCCACCGCCCTTAAACAAAAAAAAAAAAAAAAAAAAGGATAGGGTTAGGATAGGGTTAGGATGGGGACCTAGGTCATGTGGCGTCTGCAGTGGTGACTCTGATCCACTGCCGATTTCGGTCTCTCGGTGTGAGAGAGTCACATGGCTAAATTCCTCTCACTCCACCTCCTCGTGGTGGTCCCTGGGCACCCTCTGCGGAGGGTGGCGAACGGAGTGAGGGGTGCAGGGGGGGTCACCTTGTCCCTCTCTTTATTCTCCCTGGGAGGCACCTATGGTAGATGCCTCCGGGAGGAGGTGGGATGGGGTGTTTCGGGATGGGGGTCCGGGAGGGTCGGGCGGCATGGTGGGGCCGTCGTGGATGGCGTGGACTTTATCTTTCTTACTGTTTCTTTCCATTTCCATTTCATCTCTTTTTCTTTTTTTTTTTCTTTTCTTTTCATTCGACTCTTTATCTTTCATTTGTTTGAGTTTCTTGCTTTTATAAGACTATTATGCTATTCTAATTCTATATTTTTACTTACCTTTCTAGTTTTACCTACTTCCTACTTACTTTGTAACTACGTTGAACTTACCTTTTTAGTTTCTACTTACCTTTTTAGTTTTCTACTTACCTTTATACTTACCGATATAGTTTTACTTACTCCTCTATATTACCTTTCTAGTTTCTACTTACCTTGTTACTTACCGTTCTACCTGCTACCTACCTTTAACTTACCTTTCTAGTTTCTACTCACCTTTATACTTAACGATACAGATTTACTTACCTTTTTAGTTTTTACTTACCTTTCTACTTACCGTTCTACTTACCTTTCTAGTTCTACTCATCTTTCTACTTACCTTTTTACTTACCTTTCTAGTTTCTACTTATCTTTCTACTTACCCTTCTAGTTTCTACTTATCTTTCTACTTACCGTTCTACTTACCGTTCTACCTACCGTTTTTACTTATCCTCCGTTCGTCCAATCCTTCCTCGGCGGCTCTTTCGGTGTCTTCCGCCCTCTTTGTGTGGCTTCCTTCCTCCCCTCTGTCGTGTGGCTTCCTTCTATGATGAACTGGGCAAGTTGGGTGAATTCCTTTGGTGTGACGAGCCGCAAATCGTTGGTTCTTCTCAGTCTGGCCCCTAAAAAGGATAAAGTTTACGGTGCAGGGGCACGGATCCCCAGTACCGGCACAGGAAGCGTGGGCGAGCGGGCGCTTCCTGGGTCGTCATCCCACGACCGCGAGCTGACGAGGGTGGACCACTTGGCCCCGTCAGAAGTAAGAGCACCAAGTGAGCAGCTAGGGCTGACAAACACGGCTATGAAATTGGACACCCACCTGGATACTAAAAAAATAGGAAAAAATATTCGTAGTAAAGAGACTGTTAAAATGGACAGATCCAGGACCACATCTGCAAGTGAGATTAGCGTCTTGGAGCTGTCTGATTCGAGAGAAGGCGGTGCTACCGGTAGTGATGGCAATGAGACGTCTCCTATTCTCGCGGTAATGGAAAAGGATGCTGGTATGGGGTATACCTCTACTCCATGCAAGGACCCTCTTGATCTGCCTGGGGCTTCTCCGTTCACTCCTAATAGAACGCTGGCTAGGAGCCCCCCTAAAGCGCCTGAAACGCAAATAAAGGCATCTGGCAAACCCTCGGTTGCTATGGTAACCGAATGGAATATACACAAGCTAATAACTGCTAAAGGTTACCAAACTAGGTCACGATCTCAGTCTGACTCCAACGTCATCGGTGAGACGGAGATGAAGGTCGAGAAAGAGACTCTCGATTTTGAGTTTGAAGAGGATAATCCACTTGAATCTCCCGAGCAATCGAGGAAGAAACGAAAGAGGACAGATAACCCTGCTGTATATGTCCTCGATAAGTCGGTTCAGGAAAACGCTGATGCCTTGGCTTCTGAACTGAAACTGCTAACGGAGATAGTTAAAGGCCGTAGTGAAATCAAATTAAACGTCAGATCGGCGATAACTAAGTCAATTGTGCATTTTAATGAGATGCAGAGGGCGCTACATAAATCTATGATTACCCCAGAAAGCAGAGATCGTTCCCTCAGTGGCAGTAGAATGTCCCGTCGATCTTCTTCGGTTGGTTCGTCGCCTTCCTCCGGTGGTGGGTCTTCGGCCTCCTCCTTTGGCTGGCGGCTGGATCCTGGCAACCTGAAAAAGAAAAATAACATTGAAAAAGGTACACAGACTGATTCAAAAAGAAATAAAAAAGATACTTACATGCAAACTATCGACCTGAAAAATAAAACATATTGTATTAGCACGCAAACTTACGAAGTGGAAAAAACAAATAGAAATGCCAGCACACAAACTGATGACCTGAAAGAGACAAAAATAAATAGTAGTACCCAAATGGATGACGATGTTATGGATATCTCTAAATGCCTACCTGGTCCTGCGGTAACAAAGGAGGCTGGCACTCAGACCGGAAACCCAGAAGAAGTTGATGATCTTGAGGTCCTGACCTGGATAAATAAAGATAAACAACTACATTTTGATGAATTTATGAAGATAAAAGACAAGAAGTGGAACGACAGTGTTTTTAAAAGAACTGTAATCAATACAGAAAATATACTTACCTGTAGAGACTCTGATCTTGTCTGCTTTCTGCCCGTTGACCTACAAGTGGAGAAAGGCCTGTGCAAAAAAATTTTGGATACCCATTATGGTGTAGAGGCAATGAAGGCTCAAAACCCGGCTATCGGTGCGGTGATGGATCTCGTCGTGGCTACCTGCTTAGCCGGTGGCAAAGATAACGCTATAACTGGCAGAGTACTTAAAGAGAGACATATTTTTCACATTTTTGATAGAAATAAAGAGGAGTGTGACACCGACCTTCAAACTGTCTTCAGCTCCATCAATGAGCTGAGAACATTGGCGGCCGACAATTGCAGAAGGTATCTAGCTGTACACTGTAATGAAAATATGAACGTTAACGACATCAGAAAAATGTTTGAAATAATATTTTACAATACTGATATCAATATTAGTATACATGGCAAGATAGCGAGAAATCCCAGGAGCGGGGTTGAAATGGTCTTTATCAAAGACGCTGCTAGGTCATATGCAGACACCCTTAAGGACCTGAAGAATAAAATAGATGTAGATAAAGAAGGTTTCTCTATTGCTGGTGTCAAGGCTGGCAGAAATGGAGAGGTTATGGTCGCTGTAAAGGGTGATACGAATAAAGCAAATAGCTTTAAGACACTGGTTACTAATAGAGTCCTGGGTGCTAAAGTAACGGTGGGTGGAAGGACTGCCCCGAAAAGAGTCCTCCACCTCAAACAAATGGACGGAGACGTTGATAATACGGATATCACTAGGGCCATCCTCTTGTATGTACCTGGAGCTAAGAACGATGACTTTGAGATTAAAGCCCTTCGTCCTTCGTTTTCGGGTAGACAGAACGCTACTGTCATTACTGATAGTAATGTAGCTGATAAGCTCCTGTCCTGTAGACCCTTTCGCGTTGGTTGGGGACCCTGCAGGGTTATTGAGCGAGTAAATGTCGTCCAATGCTGTTCGAGCAAAAACGATCAGCTGTTAGCTATCGAGGTGCGAATGTACGAATACATTCGCACGACGTACGGTGCTGATCGCATGTGTATGTCAACTGCCGAAAATGTACTTGTAACGAGGACTCGGCTGTTGTCGTCGCCCGTCTTCCTCTCTCCCTGCGCGCTTCGGGCGGACCGAGTAGTTCGGGGTGCGCGGCGAGGGGAGCGAGCCGCGACAATATACACAATAATCAGCCGGGACCTCGCTCTCTCTTCTAAGAATTCGCGCATCGATAAGTCTGATTTTATAACACGCGATCGCATTGTCTTTGTCACGCACCGACCGTTACAAACGATTGTGTATCCGAAGTTTCCGACTTTCGCTGCATCGCGAGTGACGGGGAACATCAATAAAATACTTAAACGCTCTCCCACAAAACCGATTTCTTGAATAAACCATCTTTATTCTTTCTATTTCGCCGGATCGTAAATTCAAGTTTCCGCGTAACGGGAACCAATAAAGATCCAAAACATTTGGTGCCGAAACCCGGGACCGCGCTTCGATTGTGCTGTTCCAACGTTGAGTGTGATCCACTGCAGAATTACGAAGAATTCTGTGCATCACCGAGTGTTCCGTCGTTGCTTCGTTCCTCTTGTCTCCTCGAGTGATCCGCAAGTGCATCGAGCATCTTCTAAGGCCACGTCGAGGACAATCAGGAAGCACCTAGAAGAGAGCAAACGTGAATTCTCCGAATAGAATTCGTGAGTCCGTACGCGAAAAACCCGAATTCGACCGCGTGGCGAACCGTTACGAATTCGAAAAGTCCGTGACCTTCGGTTGAAACGTTGCCGCTTGTTCGAATCGATAGAACAAGGTCGTTTACCGCGAGACGCGCAAGGTCCCTTTTTTTTCGCGTACGATCACAGCTTGTTGTCCCGCTCATTTTTAAAACTCAACCGCCAGCAAGATGTCGCAAACGTTCATCGGATGGACTCGAGCTCAGGAAGATCTCGCTAGCCGAATTCAACGGTTTATCGCGAACACGGATAAAATGGGGGCCGCGAAGCTCACAGTGATCGCGATACAGAAAAGGGTCGCGTTGTTGGAAAGTTACTGGCGTGAGTTCACCGAAAATCATCGCGCGATGTCATCGATGGCAGAGTTCGACGCCAGCGACTACAGGAACAATGACTTGTTCGATGAAGTCGAAGAATACTACATAGAGAATTCGACAAACCTGGCCGAAAGACTAGGAGATCTGAAGGCAAAAGGCGCAACAGACCCGACTGAAGCCGACAACCACGAGTGTACCGGAGGAACCAGGTTACCGACCCTTCATATAGAAAAGTTCTCAGGCGATATCCTTAAGTGGGAAGAGTTTCGTGATTCGTTTCGGGCCACGATTCATGACTCGAAACGGTTGCGAGACGTTCAACGCCTGCAATACTTGAAGGCGAACCTCACCGGTGAGGCAGCAAAGGTCATCGCGCGTACGTCTCTGACCGATGCCAATTATACCACAGCGTGGGAGGCACTCGAGCGTCGCTACGGAGGAACCCGCGTCTTGACCAAAGCTCATATCGACCGAGTTTTGGATTGCCCGGCCATAAAACGAGCGACGAAGGAGGAATTAACCCGGGTGCTCGATGAATTCAGCCAAGCTCGAGACGCTTTGGAGGCGTTGAAGAAACCGATCGCGACGTGGGACGACTGGTTTGTGACCCTTATCGTGAGGAAGCTGGATGCGACTACCCGTTTGGACTGGGAGAAAAAGTTCACGGATCAGAAGGCCACGCCGACCTTCTCACAGATTCGAGACTTCCTCGAATCTCAAATCCACGCTCTGGCATCGGCACGAGAGCCAACGATTCCGACAACGACGCCCAAACGAGAGGAACCGCGAAGATCCGAGCAGAGGACAGCCATGACGGTCCAAGTGTCGAAAAAGCCGTCGGTTAAAGGCCAAGACACTCGCAGATGTCCGCTGTGCTCGGAAGACCACCAACTAGGACGCTGCGGCCAATTTAAAACCCTTGGCGCACAGGAACGGAAGAACTTCGTTTACAAAAACAAGCTGTGCGTCTCGTGTTTCTCGGGAAAACATTTACTCGCGGAGTGCCCGTCTTCGTATCGGTGTATGGTGTGCGACGGTCATCATCATACCTCGCTTCACGAGACGTTCTCAAAAAACGCAAACATCGCGGCGCCGAGTACGAGCTCGGTAAATACGTTCCGATCGAATCGCGTTGTTTTGCTGGCCACCGCGCGCGTCCTGTTAAAATCCCCGAGCGGACGTAGTGTTTACGCGCGCGCGTTGCTCGATCCCGGGTCCGAGACGTCGTTCGTTACCGACGATGTCGTGCAGGCGTTACGTCTTCCGCGCCGCAACGTAGAAGTGCATCTAACCGGATACCAGGAAATAAACGTGGGTACAGTACGTCACGAAGTATCCGTTATACTCGCCTCCAGCCGCGATTCCAATTTCCAACTTTCGTTGAACGCGTTGGTAACACAAAAAATCACCGCCCCGACTCCAGCGGTTGAAATTAACGACGAAAAATGGACTCACCTGCAAGGACTTCCGTTGGCCGACGAGGACTTCCGCTCCCCGAATAGGGTGGAGGTGCTTCTAGGAGCAGATGCGTGTGGACACCTTCTTCTCGAGAATCGAGTCGGGCCAATGGGCACTCCTCCGATTGTCCGAACACCCTTCGGCTGGGCGCCGATGGGCGCGACTACTTTCGCCACGACTGACGGTGGTGAACATCGGGTGCGTTCCCTTCTCGTTCAGCCAGCCCGTGACCCTCGCGACGATTGGCAGAGGTTCTGGGAACTAGAGGAAGTATCGTCGAAGCCGATAAGCTCGCCTCAGGATGAGGCCTGCGAACGATACTTCCAGGACACGCACAGCCGAGACCAGGAAGGACGCTACGTTGTACGCCTTCCGTTCGTTACCACCCCGAGCGCCGATGTCGGGGTCCCCCGAAATGCTGCCGTTCGCATGCTCGTCGCATCCGAAAGACGACGAGAGAAGGACAAGATGCTACAACGGAAATATTCCGAATTTCTGGAGGAATACGAACGCCTCGGTCACATGGAGTTCGTCTCGTGGCACTCGACTGGCGGGGGGGAGAATTACCTACCGCATCACGCCGTGTGGCGGGAAAATGGAGCTACCAAAAAAATAAGAGTAGTGTTTAATGGTTCGTATGTTTCAGGAAAAGGTAGTACCATTAACAATTACCTGGCTGCAGGACCGAAGCTCCAATCTGACCTCTGGTCCGTCATAACGAAGTGGCGATTCCATCAGCATGCCTTCTCCACGGACATTGTGAAAATGTTCCGCCAGATTAAGGTGCACCCAGAGGATCGAGACTGGCAGAGGATCGTCTGGAGAACTGATCCAAGCAAGGAAGTGCGAGATTTCCGCTTGACGACAGTGACCTACGGCACGACGTCTGCTCCGTACCTCGCCACGAGAGTGCTGCTCCAGCTTGCCGACGACGAGGAGGCTCGATTTCCGCGAGGTGCAGCGATGCTCCGGTCGAATTCCTATGTCGACGATATCCTTGCCGGAGGAGATGGCATCGACGATGCAGAAAAGGCTCGACGTCAGCTCACGGACATCTTGACGGCGGGCGGATTCCCGTTGGACAAGTGGGCGTCAAATTATTTGCCGTCGAACTCGGGTTGCGTTGAATTGTTGCAGGGTCACCAGGAGACAGGAGCACTGGGCCTCAGGTGGAACACAGCGAACGATACGCTGTCGCTGGCGGCCCCGAAGCTCACGACTGCAGCACCAGACCAACGATGGACCAAACGATTGGTTTTGTCCGAGACGGCCAGGCTGTTCGATCCATTGGGTTGGTTGTCTCCAATCACCGTGGCCGCAAAAATCTTGCTGCAGGACCTCTGGCTGTCTGGATTGTCGTGGGACGAGCCACTGTCCGCGAAGTTCTCCGAGCGATGGAAGCAGCTTCGATTCGAGATGGAGAGGACAGATCGAATCACTGTTCCGAGATGGATCGGCTACAGTGCGACGAGCAGCGACAGCGTGGAAATGCATGGATTCAGCGACGCCTCGGAAAGAGCATATTCGGCCGCCGTCTTCATCAGAGTGCCAACCACCGGTGCGAGGGCCGAGACGCACTTATTGATGGCAAAAACCAAGGTCGCTCCAACAAAACCGCAGAGCATTCCCAGACTAGAGCTGTGTGGCGCTCTCCTGCTGGCCCGATTGCTGAGAGCAGTGAGAGACTCGATGCAGCCTCGCAGTGTCACGATGCATGCATGGACCGATGCATCCGTCGCCCTAGCCTGGGTGAGGTCTCATGCTTCCAGGTGGAAACCATTCGTGGCGCATAGGGTGGCCGAAATCCAACGCCTGCTGCCGGAGGTCGAATGGCGACACACGAGGACGCACGAGAATCCTGCAGATCTGGCCACGCGTGGGATTTCGACGCAGGTATTGGTCGACGACGATCTCTGGTGGACGGGTCCCTCGTGGTTGTCAAGGCCTCAGGAGAACTGGCCTGACTCGCTCGAGGTCAACGAGAGCGAAGCTCCGGAACGCAGAGTGACGGTGACGACGACAACAGTCAGGAAAACGAAGCAGCCCGAGCATCCTAGCCTGACAGCCGTTTTTGCGGCGCCCTGGGATCCGCTGCGATTTTCGTCAGCGTTGAGGTTGGTCAGGGTGACTGCGTATGTGCGACGCTTCGTTCACAACGCTCGCTCCAACGGTACACCTCGACAGGGGTTCCTGACTGCTGCCGAGATCGACGAGGCGTGGGTGAACCTCCACCGAATGAGCCAAGCGGATGATTTTGGCGACGAACTTGCGGAGCTGGAAAAGGGTAAGAGCTTAAAATCGTCTTCGACTCTTGTGTCTCTTCGGCCGATTATAGATAGCCAAGGTGTCTTGCGAGTGGGAGGACGACTGGACCACGCAGCGGTGTCATTCGACCAAAGACACCCTGTAATCATTGGCCGACAGTCTCCGCTGGCAACCTTACTGATAAGGGCGGCTCACCTGCAGACGCTCCATGGCGGAGTGACCTTGACGCGGGCGACCCTTCGACTCCACCACTGGATCCCGAGGGACAAAACTCTTGTGAAGCAGATCATAAGAGGCTGCGTCACATGCACTCGTCTCCAAGGACACACTGGCAGACAACAGATGGGTATGCTGCCTGCCCCACGAGTGCAACCAGCAAGGGCATTTTCGATCAGCGGAGTCGATTATGCTGGTCCAATTCCGATGCTCATGACGAGAGCAAGGGGCCAACGCACTACTAAAGGATATATTGTTGTCTTTGTGTGCTTGTGCACCAAGGCAGTGCATCTGGACGTGGTTTCAGATCTGTCCTCAGCTGCCTTCATCGCCGCCTTCAAACGTTTCGTAGCTCGACGAGGAAAATGCACAAAAATGTTGAGCGATAACGCCACGACCTTCAGAGGCGCCGATCAGCTTCTGAAGCGTATGTTCAACGCCGCCTCGACGTTCTACAAAGAAACGGCGGAGCTGCTGGCCTCCGACGGGACGGAATGGAGTTTCATCCCTCCGTACTCTCCGCATTTTGGTGGTCTGTGGGAAGCGGCCGTAAAATCGACGAAGAGGCATCTGCGACGCACAATCGGGGAACAACATCTGACGTTCGAGGAGCTCTCTACCTTGCTGTGTCAAGTGGAAGCTTGCTTGAACTCTCGACCCCTAGCAGCCTTGTCCGATGATCCAAACGACCTTTCCTTCCTCACACCGAACCACCTAATAAATGCTAATTCGTTGTGTGCAGTTCCAGAACCGGGCGACGAAATCACGTACGACGCTGGCAGACGGAGATGGAACCTCATATCCAGACTCCTGGAAGGCTTTTGGAAGCGCTGGCGTACCGAGTACCTGAGCCAGCTGCAGACACTGCCGAAATGGCAAAAGGTGCGAGAGAATCTTGCGGTCGGAGCCATCGTACTTTTGAAGGACGACAACGCGCCGCCTACGAAGTGGCCGCTCGGACGAGTCGTCGACGTACATCGAGGATCCGACGGACGAGTACGCGTGGCGGTCGTGAAAACGGCTACCCGCACCACCACCAGAGCCATTCAACGTCTGGTACCTCTCGTGTCGGCAAAGAAACCCGCGGACGAAGAAACGTGACTCTTCTCACGGCGGGCGGTGTACCGATGCACCATAGATCGCTGAGATCTGTTTTGACGCGCACTGTATATATTGTAAATAGCTGTATATAGTTCACTTTGTTTTGTCTTCGTTGTTTACGTTTAGCACTTGACGGGTAGAGTTACATTTATCGTATTGTTCACCACAACATTATAAAATCACCGACAGATTTAATCATGCACGTTGCACACGCGCCGCGAAGTCGCGAAAACCATTAGGTATTATTTCGTTGCCGACCCGACAACGAGGCGGGCGGTATGTTCGAGCAAAAACGATCAGCTGTTAGCTATCGAGGTGCGAATGTACGAATACATTCGCACGACGTACGGTGCTGATCGCATGTGTATGTCAACTGCCGAAAATGTACTTGTAACGAGGACTCGGCTGTTGTCGTCGCCCGTCTTCCTCTCTCCCTGCGCGCTTCGGGCGGACCGAGTAGTTCGGGGTGCGCGGCGAGGGGAGCGAGCCGCGACAATATACACAATAATCAGCCGGGACCTCGCTCTCTCTTCTAAGAATTCGCGCATCGATAAGTCTGATTTTATAACACGCGATCGCATTGTCTTTGTCACGCACCGACCGTTACAAACGATTGTGTATCCGAAGTTTCCGACTTTCGCTGCATCGCGAGTGACGGGGAACATCAATAAAATACTTAAACGCTCTCCCACAAAACCGATTTCTTGAATAAACCATCTTTATTCTTTCTATTTCGCCGGATCGTAAATTCAAGTTTCCGCGTAACGAGAACCAATAAAGATCCAAAACAAATGCTTTAGATGTCGTGAGTTTGGCCATATGGCAGCTACCTGCGAAGGCATTGATAGGTCGAAACTATGTCGAAATTGTGGTAAGGATGGCCACAAGACTCAAGACTGTGTTAATCCTGAGAGGTGCGTTACCTGCAACCTCGAAGGCCATAGAGATGGTGGCTTTAGATGCCCCATGTACAGGAAGGCACTAGAAGAAAGTAAATATCGTGATCGGAGAAAAACAGATGTGCCTCGGAAGAAGGAAGATAAACTCAGACGAGACCCCATGCGAGGTAAAAGTGAGAAAAGTGAAGGTGAGAAAAAAAAAGAAGAAGGAGATAAGATAATAGGAAAAGACAGAGATAAAGTAATGGAAAAGAGAGATGAAATTAAAAGTAAAGTGAACATCAGAAAAGAAGAGGTGGAAAGACAAGACAGCATTAGGGCTACAGGGATGAAGACTCCATCTGAAAGTTCTGTTAATGGATAATAAAAACCCAAAAGCATCAATACCCTTGGCTGATTGTTTAGATGACCCTAGATTACTACACGAAAAAAATAATAATAATATAGTTAATGTAATAAAACAAATTAAGATTAAATACTTACCTGTAACTAATAAATTCGGAATCAAAGATCACGAGAATAAATTAAACATATGTGATAAATATGATAAAATTATTACTTACCCTAGATTGGCCCCCTCACCTGCCATGCCTACGATGAGCCGATCTGTTGACCATCCGGTGTCCTTGGTGTGCTCCGTCCCGATTGGGCCCGTGGATGAGTCGGGGTCGCTTGCTGAAACAAGTAAAATATCTGGAAATAAAGCTTACAAGGATAAAAATGCCATAAGTGAAATGAAAACTAGCGCTGATGCTTACCATGATGCTATGCTTACTGTGGGTGCTCCACATATGAGCTTACCTGGGTCTGCTTCCGCGAGTGACTTACCTGGCCATTCTCCTGCGATCCTGGTGTCTCCTGGGTCTTCTAAGGCTGTTGTTCCTCCTGGATCTTCTGCTCCATCTGAAAATAAAAAGATTAGAAAAGTAAGTAAAACTGAAAGTTTGAGCTTACCTGGGTCCGCTCCTGCGAGTGACTTACCTGGCCCTTCTCCTGCGATCCTGAAATCTCCTGGGTCTTCTAAGGCCGCTGATCCTCCTGGATCTTCTGCTCCATCTGAAAATAAAAAGATTAGAAAAGTGAGTAGAGCTGAAAGTTTGAGCTTACCTGGGTTCGCTCCCGCGAGTGACTTACCTGGCCCTTCTCCTGCGATCCTGGTGTCTCCTGGGTCTTCTAAGGTCGTTGATCCTCCTGGATCTCCTGCTCCATCTGAAAATAAAAAGATTAGAAAAGTAACTAAAGCTGAAAGTTTGAGCTTACCTGGGCCCGCTCCCGTGAGTGTCTTACCTGGCCCTTCTCCTGCGATCCTGGTGTCTCCTGGGTCCTCCAAGGCCGCTGATCCTCCTGGATCTTCTGCTCCATCTGAAAGTAAAAGGATTAGAAAAGTAGGTAAAGCTGATGGTTTGAATATACTCCAGATTAACCTAAACAGATGTAGGCTGGCTCAAGAACTGCTTTCCCAGACTGCTCTGGAACAAGAGGCGGATGTTGTCATGATCTCCGAGCCATGGTCCCCTCTGGACTATTGGTTCAATGATGGTCATGACGATGCCTCCATATGGATACCTGTTGAGCGAGCTAATAGACTAAGTAGCATCAAAATTATATATAAAAGTAAAGGTATAGTGGCCATCCAAGTGGGCATGGTCACTCTTGTCAGTTGCTATATATCCCCGAACTGCACGGTGGCAAAGTATGAGGAATACATCGCCGAACTGGGTAATCTGGCCGGGTCCTCGAGTGACGGACACTACGTGCTCGTTGGAGACTTTAATGCTAAGTCCCCCGCTTGGGGATCCCGGAAGTTGGATGAGCATGGCAGGATTGTGATGGAGATGTGTAGCTCTACCAACATGGCGGCTATAAATAGCCTGGGAACACATACTTTTGAGAGAAATAAACGTAAATCAACTATTGATTTTATAATTCTTAGTAGCTACCTTCGTGATAGGTTGGTTTCCAGCCGCATACTTGACGAATACTCTGCATCTGACCACAGGTACCTTCTGCATTCGCTGAATCTGGAGGATAATATGGTGAAGGATAACTACAAAAATAATAATAATAAAAAGAGAAAACTTAACGCTGAAAACTTTAAAAAATTATACATGCAAATATGCAGGATCGCTGACCCACTTAAGATCAATTGCATTGAGGATATTGATGCCTATGTGGATTTAATAAGTAATATATATAATAGCACTTGCCAGGGCGTCCATCCTGCTCTTTCCTATAACAAAGCTGCTTGGTGGTGGAGCGCTGAGCTGAGTGCTTTTAGGAAGAGAGCAATTGCAGCGAGACGTGGAGCCCAGCGGGCCAGATCTAGGAAAAAAAATAAGAGTATTATCAACAGTAAGATTGAGGAGTATAGACTGGCAAAGAGACAGCTTAAGTATGCCATCTCGCGTGCGAAGAAAGATGCCTGGACAACAATGCTGGACGGCATTGATGCGGATATATGGGGCAAGCCCTACAAATGGGCCATCAGAAATATAGCTGGTAGACAGCCCCCAGCTTCTTTGTCGGCGATGGAAACCAGGAGCATTATTGATTCCCTATTCCAGACGATACCTGACGATGGTTCCTTACCCACAACGTACACATGGGCCGGGTTCCATGACTCTGGCGATTCCACATTTGAGTTACAAGATATCTGTAATGCAATAAAGAAAATAAAAAAGAAATCACCTGGGCTGGATGGTCTCCCTGCTGAGGCGGTCTTCCTTCTGGGTGAGATAGCTGGTTCTCACCTCACTCACCTGGTGAATTGTTGTTACGATAAAGGGTATTTCCCTAGAGCATGGAAAAAGGGACGCCTAGTCCTTATTCCTAAAAAACCAGGTCCAGATGGCCAGGTTGGGTGGCGCCCGCTCTGCATTATATCCAATCTCGCCAAACTATTGGAATATTGCCTCAAGGATAAGCTGATGTCCAAAATTAGCTTTGCAGACAACCAGTTTGGTTTCTGCCAAAGGAGAAGCACTCTCGATGCTATCGCTGGTGTTGTTGCGAGATGGGACCAAGCCAAGAGAAATGGTCATCACTGCGTTATGATTGCGTTGGATGTGAAAAACGCCTTTAATACACTGAAATGGTGCAACATAATGAAAGCACTAAAGGTCAGGAGACTTCCTAGTAAGATGTTCAAGATTATGAGAAGTTACCTTTCAGATAGGTTTATAGTCCACACTTTGGCAAATGGCAGTACCGATGAAATCGAGGTCTTTGCTGGCGTACCTCAGGGGTCAGTGCTGGGTCCCCTTTTATGGAACACCCAATACGATGGCCTACTTACCTTGTCTCTTCCAGCTGGTTCATCCCTATTTGGGTTTGCGGACGATGTGGCCCTGTTGGTCACTGCCCCCGATCTCGAGCTGCTGTCAAGACGTGCCTCGGTTTCTCTCTCCAAACTAAAACAATGGTTTGTAAGGAATGGGCTACTGTTGGCTCAAGAAAAGACGGAAATGGTGCTCCTCACCGGGCGCAAGACCCCACGTGGTCTGTCTGTAGCCTTTGGAGACTTGTCTCTCGTGTCTCATAAGCACATTAAATACTTGGGAGTCCTCATCGAAGGAAGTCAGCTTTATCTAAGGCATGTTAAGTATGCTGTTGAAAAGGCGGCTAAGGTTGCCGGCGTACTAGCCAGGATCATGCCCAACTGCGGAGGCGGCTCTTTCCACTCCAGAGCCCTGTATTATAGGGTTATTGAGTCTGTGGTCCTCTATGCGGCTCCTATATGGGGGATAGCCTGCAACAGAGAAGCTATCCAAAAAGAAATTAATGGCCTGCAAAAAATGGCTTTAGCGAAGGTCATTAGGGCCTATAGAAATACCTCCCTTGATGCGCTGTGCGTGTTGGCTGGTTTCCCCCCTATCACCTTGCTGGTTGAGGAAAGGGTTAGGATTTTCTCTAGATATAAGTGCCTAGACAAGAACAATATAGACCTGTACAAACAAAACATGACAAAAATCAAATCCGAGGAAAGAGAGACCACATTTAAAAAATGGCAATACCAATGGGATCATGCCAAGTATGGTAGAAAAACTCACGAACTGATTCCTGTAATCGAGGACTGGATTGGATGGGGCCCGCAAATACTAGACTATCATCTTGTGCAGTTGATAACGGGTCATGGATGCTTTGCTGACTTTCTATGTAAAATCGGCAAAAGCAAAAGTAACCTGTGTATCATCTGTAAGGTGGCGGTTGATAACCCGAAACACACGTTACTGGAATGTGATGGCTGGCAACAGGCTAGGACAGATTTTAATAGTAATAATGAACCCTTATCCTGGGAAAATTTGATAAGTTTTTTAAAGGACCGAGAAAAGTCTAAAAATGTTAAAAAATTCATAAATGACATCATGACAGTCAAAGAAGAGACTGAGAGAAACATACAGCGGGAAGAAAATAGGCTGAGACTGGAGGCTGTTAATAGGGCCAATAGAGGCCGCAGGACCGGCAAAAAGAAAAAGAAAAGGCCCTAGCATGCTTTTACATTTGAGCTATTCTGTGTATATACCTTCTGTTTTTATTTATTTATTTTCTTTTTATTTTTTTTTAGTTATACCTATTTATATAGTACCCTCTTACTTTTAAATATTTATTTATATACACATGTTTGTTGTTTTTACTTCTATGTTTTATATTTATATATACAGTTATTTATATATACATATTTTCTATAGTTATTTAGTTATTTAGTTTTTAGTACTTTTGTGATGATAAGGCTGTGATTTAGTTAATTCTTTGACAAATGAATAATGACTGAGTTTTTAAAGACACCCTATACCGTGCAGTAATGCTAAATGGCAATCCCGCGGATAGATAGGGTAGTGATGGACCGAGAAGCAAGGAGAAGGAGGTTAGGGTTTAACTGGATCAAGAACAACAGGTCCCTTATGTTCCCCCCTCGTTAAAAAAAAAAAAGGATAGGGTTAGGATAGGGTTAGGATAGGGTTAGGATGGGGCTCGAGGCCATGTGGCCTTCACAGTGGTGACTCTGATCCACTGTGGAGTACGTCATCACTATTTGTGGTGTGCTACATGTGCTAAAATCCTCTCACTCCACCTCCTCGTGGTGGGCCCTGGGCATCCATTACGGATGGCTAACGGAGTGAGGGGTGCAGGGGGGAGGGGGTCGCGTTTTTGGGGTTCTTCCGCTTATTTTCGGGGTTTTTTGTTATTTCTTTACTTACCTTATTTCCTACCTCCTACTTCCTATCCTAAATTTCAACTGCCATCTACTTACCTTATTTTTATTTATTTTTGGTTTCTCGGTTTACTTTATAATTTTCTTGAGTTAATTACTTACCTTAGTTATACTTTCCTTTAGTTGTTTTGAGTTATACTTACCTTAGTTACCTTATCCTAAGTGCTATATTACATTAAGTTACTTACCTTATTTAATAATTTTTACCTTATTCTACTCTTATTTTCTACTTACCTTATTTTTATCTACTCTTAACCTAATTTTATACTTACCTTTTCCTGCTGCTTTCTCCTTTTAGTTTTTCCTATATTTTGCGGTGTCCAATTTCCTTTACTTTTTCCTCCCTAGTTTGCCCCGCGGGACAAACTAGTGGAGAGGGGGACGGGGCGCGATATGCGGGTAGGGTTTTTATTTTCTGGTTTTTCCTTTTTTTTTTCTCTTCTTTACGTACCTTAACTTACTTACCTTTCCTCTTCTTCCTCCTCTTCTTGGTTCCTTAGTACCGTCTTCTTAAGGGTCTTCTTAGGGTGGGCACGCGTTCCTCTTCCTCCGTCGGATGTCATCTGGATACGGACCAGGGCAAGTTGGGTGTTTTCTGCTGGTGTGACGAGCCGCAAATCGTCGTTTTTTCTCTGGAAACTGGCACCGAAGAAAGAAAAAGTTTACGGTGCAGGGGCACGGATCCCCAGTACCGGCACAGGAAGAGTGGGCGAGCGGGCGCTTCCTGGGTCGTCATCCTACGACCGCGAGCTGACGAGGGTGGACCACTTGGCCCCGTCAGAAGTAACAGCACCAAGTGAGCAGCTAGGGCTGGACGATTTGGCTATGAAACAGGACATCCAACTGGAAACTAAAAAGACACGCAGTAAAGAGACTGCCAAGTCAGTCAGACCCAAGAACTTACCTACCAGTGAGGTTTGTGTCTTGGAGCTGTCTGACTCTCGTGAAGACAGTGTAACCGGGAGAGAAGGAATCGAGGCGTCTCCTATTCTCGATGGCATGGAAAAGGATGAGGGTATGGGGTATACCTCGACCCCATCTAGGGATCCTCTTGATGTGCCTGGGGTTTCCCCTTTCACTCCCAATAGAACATTGGCTAGGAGCCCCCCCAAGGCGGCTGAAACGCAGTTAAAGTCATCTGGCAAACCATCGATTGCTATGGTGACTGAATGGAACATGCATAAATTGGTGGTAGCTAAAACTAGCAATAAAAAATACGTACCTAGACCCCGTTCGCAGTCGGACTCTGATGTTGGTGTCACTGATGCTACGGAGATCAAGGATGAAAAAGAGATCCTTGATTTTGAATTTGAAGACGAACAGGAGCCACCCTTGGAATCTCCTGAGCAGATGAGGAAAAAACGTAAGAGAATAGATAAAGTTCCCGCTGCTTACGTGATTAATGACTCTGTTCAAGAGAACGCTAAAGCTTTGGCCGCTGAACTAAAACTTCTTATGGAAATTGTAAAAGGCCGTAAAGAAATTAAGCTAGACGTTAGGTCTTCTATAACTAAATCTATAGTCCATTTTAATGAGATGCAGAGAGCCCTGCAGAAATCTGTACGTACTTGTGAAGGTAGAGATCGATCTCTTAGTGGTGGAAGGATGACGCGTCGTTCATCCTCAGCTGGGGCGTCGATTTCTTCCTCCCGGGATTCATTGGAACCGGAAAACCTGAAAAAAAATAATAAAAACCTGGAAAAAAAAGTAATTGCTGATGGTACTTACCCTCAAACTGATGTCCGCTCCCAAGTTGACAGTTGCGTCCAGACGGATGTCCGCTCCAAAGTTGACTGCTGCGTCCAGACGGATGAAGACCTGAAAATAAGACAAAATGATGAAATTAGTATGGATATTTCTAATAAAATACTTACCTCTACAAGAGATATGGGTACTCAAACTGGGAACCCAGAAGAAGTAGATGAATCCGACGCTGAAACCTGGAAAAAAAATATAGAAAAAATTAACTATGATTATTTTAACACTATGTTAACTAAAAAGTGGAACGATAATCTATACAAGCGTACAGTATTAAATGATAAAAATATACTTACCTTAACAGACACTGATTTTGTATGTTTTACCCCCGTTGATCTACAGGTTAACAAAGGGACGTGCAAAGCTATCCTTGATAGTCATCATGGCTCAGAGGACATGAAGAACCAGGATCCGGAGATTGGGGCTGTCCTCGAAGTAGTCGTGGCTACCTGCTTCGCGGGCAGTCGTAAAAGCCCTGATACCTGCAAAATAATTAGAGAAAAGCATATCTACCATATATGCGATAGAGAGAAAGAAGATGACGTCCCTGACTCAGAAACTCTTTTCAAGTCGCTCAAAGAACTTAGAATTATGGCTGAGAAAGACTCTAGATCAAGGCTTGCAGTTCACTGTAATGACAACATGGATTCTAACATTATTAGAAAGATGTTTGAGATGGTCTTTTGTAACACATCTATTGGTGTCAGCATTCATGGTAAGTCCGTAACAGGTTCTTTCAGAAGGCCGCGAAATAATATGGAAACGGTCATTATAAACGATAATAGTAGATCTTATGCCGACACTTTAAGAGATCTAAAAAGTAAAATTGATATTGTGAAAGAAGGGTACACGATTGCGGGCGTGAAATCAGGTCGCAATGGTGAAGTAATGGTCACCGTTAAGGGAGATGCAACTAAGGCTACTAGCCTCAGTTCCATGATTAACGATAGAGTCCTAGGAGCCAAGGCTACCGTTAGTGGGAGATTTATTCCTAAAAAAATACTTCATCTCAAACAAATGGACGGAGATGTAACTGTTGAGGATATCCAAAAGGCCATTCTTACCTCTATTCCTGACTCAAAAATAGAGGACTTCGATATTAAAGCCCTTCGACCGTCCTTCGCGGGCAGAATGAACGCGACTGTGATCGCCTATAACAGCGTGGCCGAGAAACTTCTATCTTGTAAATCCTTCCGCGTTGGTTGGGGTCCCTGCAAAGTGATAGAACGTGTTAATGTGGTCCAGTGTTTTAGGTGCCGGGAGTTTGGCCATGTGGCAGCCAACTGTGAAGGTCAGGATAGGTCCAGGCTATGCAGAAATTGCGGCAAAGATGATCACAAAGCTACGGATTGCACTAATAAAGAGAGGTGTGTCATCTGTGATATTGAAGGTCACAGAGATGGTGGATTCAAGTGCCCAGCCTATAGGAAGGCCCTTGAAGAAAACATGCCCCTTGATAGAAGAAAAAGAGAAAACACTCGTAAAGTGTACACAAATACTCCGTTGAAAAAAGTTGAAAAAACGGCATCTAAAAACAAAGAGGTTAAAAAAAATAGTGAAACAGATCAAAAAGAAGAATTTAAAGAAATAACTAAACGTAGAAAAAAATCTATAGAGAGCAATAAAATAACGGAAGAAGATAAGAAGACTAATATTGAAAAATTCTCTAATGGATAAAAAAAAGTATAAGAAAATAATAACCTTGACTGAATCTTTTGATGTAAATAAAGACAATGTAAATAAATGTAAATATGTACATAGTGATTTTAAGAATAATAAAGTAGTAAACATAATTAAGAAAATTAGTATAAGATACTTACCTGATGATAAGACATCTGAAAATAATGTTATACCTGAAATAAATAAAAATAAATACTCACCAAATGAGTACTTACCTGAAGTAGTTGGTCCTGAAAGAAAAAATAATAAAAATACTTACTATTATTCTGGGTCTTCTTCTGGTCCTGGGTCATCTCCTGGTCCTGGGTCCTCCGCTGGTCCTGGGTCCTCCGCTGGTCCTGGGTCCTCTGTTGGTCCTGGGTCCTCTGTGGATTCGGGGTCCACCGCTGCACCTGAAACAAAAAAGGAAAAAAGACAAATCAAAGAACTAAGAAAAAACAAAGGTAAAAATAATATCGATAAAAGTAAAAATAGTTTAACCGTACTCCAAATAAACTTAAACAGATGTAAGATGGCGCAAGAGTTACTCACGCAAACAGCACTTGAACACAATGCTGATGTGGTCATTATCTCGGAGCCTTGGAATCCTCTCTCCAGTTGGTTCAACGACGGCCACAATAACGCTTCGATCTGGATACCTGGAGAGCGAATTAAGAAATTCAGTAGCATTAAGAAAATTTATAGCAGTAATGGCATTGTTGCCATCCAACTGGGATTAGTTATTCTAATCAGCTGCTATTATACACCAAATTGCTCTAACGAGGAATATGAGAGCTATATTTCTGACCTCACTAACTTCGTCAGAACTATTAAGTCCAGCTACTGTATAATTGGCGGAGACTTTAATGCTAAGTCTCCTGCCTGGGGCTCCAACAAGATGGACGATCATGGTAAAATGGTCCTGGAGATGTGCAACACTTGCGATCTGGCACCTATAGTCAGCAAAGGTCCTTATACCTATGAAAAAAATGGCCGCAAATCCGTGATTGACTTCATGATTTTGGGTCGAGAAATTATCGATAAACTTACCTGCAGTAGTATCCTAGAGGCATTTTCAGCATCCGACCATAAATACCTACAACATTTGTTTGACCTGGAAGATAATAGTATCAAGTTAAATAGTGCAAATAAAAATAAAATTACCAAGATTAACCCTGATAAATTCGCTAAACTATATAAGAATCTATGTCAAATCTTGGACCCGATGAGAATCGAGAGTTCCGATGACATAGATTCTTATATAGAATTAATTGAACATACGTACAAAAATACATGTTACCGTATCCATCCGTCACTAGAACGCAAGAGAGCTGCATGGTGGTGGAATCCTGATCTTGCCTCTCTGAGAAAGACCGTTATTGCAGCAAGACGCAATCTTCAGCGTGCTAGATCAAAGAAAAAGAGCACAGCAGTTATAGAGAGTAATTTAAATGAATATAGACTAGCAAAAAAGAAATTAAAATATGCCATATCCAGAGCTAAAAAGGATGCCTGGGTTTCGATGGTTGACCACGTTGACGAGGACGTATGGGGTAAGCCATATAAGTGGGCCATTAGGACCTTGGCTGGTGGTCATCCGCCGGTTACCCTATCAAATGATGAAACCAAGGAAATCGTTGAATCCTTGTTTTTGACGTCCCCTGACGACCTTTCTTCTAAACCTGTCAAGTATGCCTGGTCAGGTTTTTATGACGTAAATGACGTTGATATTGAAGAAAATGAGGTCCTTGAAGCCCTAAAAAATATTAAAAAGAAAACTCCGGGTTTGGATTGCCTGCCCACCGAGGCTATAAAGTTGCTTGGTGATATAGCTAGTAAACATATTACTCACCTTTTGAACGTGTGTTATCACATAGGATATTTTCCGGATAGATGGAAATGTGGCAGATTGGTCCTCATACCGAAGAAATCAGGCCCTGGAGGTAGGACTGGATGGCGTCCTCTCTGTATTTTATCAAATTTCGCTAAGCTGCTGGAATATACCCTGAAAAAAAGATTACTAAATAAAATCAGCTTTGCCAGTAATCAGTTCGGTTTTTGCCAGGGTAAGAGTACCATAGACGCTATAACTGGCGTGGTCTCTAAATGGAATGCTGCTAAGACAAAGAGTCATCACTGCATTATGATTGCTCTCGACGTAAAAAACGCGTTTAATTCTCTAAATTGGAGTAAGACGCTTAAGGCACTGTCACGAAGAAAACTTCCCAGCAAACTATTTAAAATAATGAATAATTATCTCTCGGAGAGAACTATTGTTTATATGCTAGATAATGGCGCTCCAGAGGTAGTTGATGTTTTCGGTGGGGTTCCACAGGGATCCGTTTTAGGACCCCTACTGTGGAACGTCCAATACGATGACCTGCTTAACTTAACCTTACCTATGGGTTCTTCCTTATTCGGGTTTGCGGATGATGTGGCTCTGATCGTCTCCGCACCTGATTTGGAACTTCTTTCCAGGCGTGCTTCTGAGTCTCTTGGTCTGTTAAATCGATGGTTTTTAAAAAGTGGTCTTTCCCTTGCTCATGAGAAAACGGAGATGGTTTTACTTACCGGTCGCAAGACTCCGCGGGGTTTATCCATCAATTTTGGAGATCTCCCTTTGTCCTCCAACAAAAGTATTAAATACCTGGGTGTAATGATTGAGGGTAATCAGTCATTTTACACCCATGTAAGATACGCGGTCGATAAGGCAGCTAAGGTAGCAGGTATACTTGCTAGGATAATGCCAAATTGTGGTGGTGGATCTTACCACTCCAGGGCGCTGTACTATAGAGTAGTCGAGTCGGTAATCTTGTATGCGGCGCCCATTTGGGGCGTCGCGGTTCAAAACGAGGCTGTTTTAAAATTGATAAACGGCCTACAAAAGTTTTCTTTAGCCAAGGTCGTCAGGGCATACAAGACCACCTCTCTCGACGCTCTATGTACTTTATCTGGTTTTCCCCCTATTTCGCTGTTGGTGGAAGAAAGGGTCCGGATTTATCTCAGGTCCAGCAGCTTGGACAGAAAAAATGAGAAGTGTTATCAAAAAAACCTAGCATTAATTAAAAAAGAAGAAAAGACCGTGACACTAACAAAATGGCAGGATCGCTGGGAGAGTGCAAAGTTTGGTAGGGATACCTTTGCGCTAATCCCAAACATTTCAGATTGGATTAGCTGGGGCCCGGCCATCTTGAATTTTCATCTAGTGCAGGTTATCACAGGTCATGGCTGTTTTGCAAACTACCTCTTTGTAAGAGGAAAATGCAAAGAGAACATTTGCTTTATTTGCAAAGCTGCAGTTGACAGTCCCCAGCACACACTTCTTGAGTGTAGTGGCTGGCAGGATGTCAGAAAAGATCTCTATACTAATAATGAGACCCTAACATGGGAAAATCTAATCCGCGATCTCAAGGACCATGATAAGCGTCCCAAAATAAAAAAGCTTATACACGACATTATGTCGGCTAAAGAAGCTGTGGAAAGAGCTATCCAGCTTGAAGAAAAAAGACTCAGATTGGAGGCTATAAATAAGGCTAAAAAAAAAAGACGGCCCAAAAGCCGCAAAAATAGTCAAATAAATAATGATGGACCTAGTTAAACCGTATATCTATGGTATTGTACTAATATAAATGGTACTGTTTATGGTACCTTAATGTATATTTTCATATATTTTATTATATATTTATTATTGTATTATTTATTATATATCTATTTATTCCGTATTTATTAATGTATACTCCCTTATAATATTTTTTCTAGTCAATCTTCTAGTCTTTTACACTAAACTCTTTTATTCATTTTTTGTACATACTTAATCATACGTATTTTTTATATTGTTATTGTATATATACCGAGACTAATTAGTATAAATAATCATACGGACTTAGTTAATAACTAAAAGTACCCTCCAGTACCGTGCAGTAATTCTATATGGAAATCCCGCGGTAAACAGGGTCTAGATGACTGGTGAAGGTTATAGGAGGTAGGGTTTAACGGAGCTACGGTCATCATGCTCCACTCTTTTTCCCCCCTCGTTAAAAAAAAAAAAAAAAAAAAAAGGATAGGGTTAGGATAGGGTTAGGATAGGGTTAGGATGGGGTCTGAAGGCCGGAGAGGATTCGGAGTGGGTGTGGGAATGACCTCGAGGACCTCGTGTGCCTCCTGGGAATCCCCCGCATCCATGATGAAACTTCGATGGAACTGATGTTCTCCTGAAGAGGTACTTACCTGTTTACTCACCTTCGGTGGGTTCTCGGGAGAGAGGCCTTGAACGGAGAATTTCGGTGAAGTTGAGGGTCCTCTTTGGTCAAAATCCTCCTACTCCACCTCCTCGTGGTGGCCCCGGGACTCTGTGGAAGCTTCGGCTGAAACAGAGTGCGAACGGAGTAGGCAGGTGCGTGGGCGGGCCTTGGGATCTCCTTGTGGCAGCAAGAAGACGAACCAGGTCCGCCCCAGGGATGGCTTCAACGGCGACGACTCGGGCAAGGGGGTGTGTTCAGCTGAAGAGCTTTGTACTTCGGAATTCTGGATACACCACACACGAAGAACGTTTACGGCGCAAGGGAGGGAGACCCTAGTGCCGGCGCGGGGGGGGGTTAGCTCGACGGCACCCCCCGTGTCGTCATCCGGCGACGTCGAGGCTGCGGGGTTGGACCCTTTGGTCCCGCAGCTAGTAGTAGCTACAAAGGAAGACCCCAGCCCTGAGGGGGGTCCCGGACCCGGTCCGTCATCTGCCAGTGGCGGTCGGGAAAGGGAATACGTGTCAGGTGAGGAAGGTGATCCTAATGTTACCCCTCCGGAGTCAGAGGAGGGTAATACTGAGGATGACGAGGAGTGGAGCACTATGGAGAGCTCTGAGGGGTCACTTGATAGCCTTTCTATCAGTGACTCTGAGCTTGCAGAGCTAAGCGAGTTGGCAAAGCTCTCTCCACGTGCAAGAGACAAGGGAAAAAATCTGAGATCGCGCAGAGATTCTGCCGAGGAGGCCAGAGAGTGGAGACGAAAGTGGACTCGGGCAATGGAGGCTAAACTAAGCGATAAGCTTAAAGCGGAAGTCCAGGACATTGCTTCGGGGAACACCTCCAAGTTATCGGCTGAACACAAACGAATCCTAGCAGAACGGATGGATTTAAACTGCGCCAATCTTAGACTACTAAAAGATTTAATATCTGACGTCAAATGTAATGGAGAAATCGACGAAGGTTCAACCAGACTTCAAGAGTACGAGAAGGAACTCGAAGAGGTCATGGTTGAACAGGACATTATGACACCGATTGTGAGACCCTGGATGGAAGAATGGAAAAAAGAGGAAAGAGAAAGACAGGACTTGGAAAGAGTAAGGAAGAGGATTTTAAAGAAAGAAGAAGAGAGAAAGAAGAGAGCGACCAAAGAAGAGGAGAAGAAGAATAAGAAGGATGAATTACCTGAAGAGAAAATGGAAATCATACCTGAAAAAGAAAAAGAGTTACCTGAAAAGGAAAAATATAACTTACCTGGTAACCTACCTGAACGAAACATCGTAACTTCAGATCTCACGGTAGAGGGAATAGCCGAAATCATCGGCACGGATATTCCTAGGAGACAAAGTATTACATCTCCATTAAACGTGGAGGGGAAATCACTAGACGAGTTATTACCTGGAGACCTAGTCGAAGTAGTCCTGGATGACGTCTCGGTGGTTAGCTCTGTGGTGGGTCCTCGGGCTGGTCCTGTTGGGGATGATGGTCCTGGGCTTCAACCTGAAAAAGAGAAAGAAAAAGGAATTAGTCAGGATTCACAAATGGAAGTAGCAGATTCGGCTGACGTACTCATTCGGAAGCTTGATTCCGACTTGATGGCGTTAGTTGAACCTGAAAAAGAAAAAGAAATACTATTAAACCTAAATAGGAACAAGGGTGACCTGATGGAATGGGTGGACGATTCCGGAAGGGGCCCTGAACAGGATGTAGCATCAAATCCTGAAATAAAGGTCATTGATAAAGAAGTCACGAGCATGGACTGGAAGACTGACCCTTCAGTGGACACCTCCAAATGGTCTGAGTCACCTACCAGGGCGGTACCAGGTACGAGTGGTCTGAAGAAAGATTTAGGTATCTCCCTTTTCGGGGTGGACCTGTCTAAGACAACTCCACAGGTTGAAGACGTTGCTCGACCTAAAAGTAAAAAAGAGAAAACTTATAAATCTAGAGTCTTCACAAATGGGGATAAACCTAAAGGACCCGTTATAAGATCGGTAACAGAATTCAAGCCTACATCATCGAAGGACAATAAAAACGAGTTAAATATCAGTAAGTACTCTAGGAAAGTTTCTAAAGAATTAGAAACTATAAAAAATAACGTAAAAGAACTAGCAGATTATATTCCTAGGGTGAAAAACGTTAGAGTGGCATATAAAGATATCATTCTAAACTTACCGGATGAAATAGAGCGCGTAATTAAAATAAAAAACCAATTATTAAATACGTACGAGCTAAATAAAAAAGTTGAAGTAGTTGGAAAATTAACCACTACTAAAAAAGAAGCTATTAAAAAGAATATAGCGATCCAAACAGTGGAAGAAGGTAACCCTCCACAAATAGTTACTGGAAGTGGAACCAAAAAGAAGGAAACCAAACAAGACACTAAGGAAGTTTCCTATGCGTCTGTCGTTGCCAAGAGGCGTAGGGTTGGGGTGTCTGAGGACATCCCTACACAGGAACCCTTGGCAATAAACGAGAAAGAGGACCCCATTCTAGACATATTAAACAGTTTAACCGAGCAACGAAAGAAAATGATCTTTCATATTGCCGGACTCAAAGAATTGGATGGGACTCTCACGGAGACCGAAAGAAGAATAGCTGATCTGGAGATGAACCCAAGGGTTTCACAAGAGGAACAGATCATCCTCCAGAAAGCGAAACTCACGCTGATGACTATGAAAAAGGACACCAAGGACTTGACCATCAGCCAGAGTAATTCTGATAAACTGCTGGCTGATGTACAGGGTAGTGTCAGAGGAGTTAAAAATATGGTTTCCCCAATGAAGAAAATCATAGATAAGAAGAAAAGAGATCCGAGCCCGAGGATAATTCAACCAAGATGGACAGTTCCTCGGCCGGATGCACTTTTAATTAAGGTAAAGGATATTTCTGATCCCAAAGCAAAGGATAACATCTACCACAAGCTGGGAGATTTAGACGATAATGCTTCTGACAAGATAAGAAGAATAAGGAAAACTCGCCAGGGCGATATTTTGTTGGAGTTGGAGGCGGATGCCAACACCAACGAAATAAAAAGATCTATCTTTGATCAATTAAGCCCTGAGGATCAGATTAAAACACTACAAAAAACCTGCGACATTGAGATAAAGGACCTGGATCCTTTTATTGAGCAAAAGGAAGTACTGAAGGCTTTAGAGGTGCATCTATCTTGTGGCCTAGAGGATATGAAGGTAAAAGTCTTCCGTGAATCTCGCATGGGAACGAAAATTATGGTTATTGAAATACCTATTAAATATCTGGAGGTGGTCATGAAGAAGAACCGCATCAAAATAGGTTTCTCTAAAGTATCTATAATGCCGGCCCCTAGGATCACGAAGTGCTTTAAATGCCATCGAGCAGGACACTTCAGTGCGAACTGTACGGAGCGGATAGAGCAAAACTTAAGGTGCCGAAAATGCGGCTTAGATGGGCATGACATTTCCACATGTCAGCAGAAGGTCTCAACCTGTGTAGACTGTGCAGCAAATAATCGCCCTGCTGCACATTTAGTCGGGTCAATGGCATGTCCTGTTTACAGAGAAAATTTCAGGAATAGGCAGGCCCAATTCCTGAAATATTACAAAAATAAGAAACAACAGGAAGCTAATAAAATAAAGAAGAGTGACTTACCTGCAGAGAATAATAAAATGGAGACGGAAGAAGAAGCTACGACGCCTGGAGTGACTCCTGGGACGACGCCATTTACGACCCCGGGATCGACTCCGAGATCGATGCCGAGATTAGCTCGGTTTCCTCTAGATAGGAGAAAAAGGCAATTAGAAATTTAAATCGCATGAAATTGTAAATAGTTCATAGTTATAAGTTAATCTGTAAATAGAGAATTTTTATGTATATAGTGATAATAGTGAAAGATCATGCAGAAAAGTGGAAGTTGTCGGAGTTTAGTGGCCCCGGTGTAATGCGGCGAGTAGGTCCCGGGTATCCACGACTATCTCCGACACCCAGCGGGCGAGATTAAGGGTGCACATTCCATCGTGCATCCTGGAGGTGGAAGTTTGAAAATTTACCACCTCCTTAAAAAAAAAAAAAGGATAGGGTTAGGATAGGGTTAGGATAGGGTTAGGATCCACCGCGGGGTTCCACAGGGGTCCATATTAGGACCACTCCTGTGGAACCTGGCTTACGACGCGGTGTTGCGGGCTTACATGCCCCCCGACACGGGTGTCATCTGCTATGCGGATGACACCCTGGTGTACGCGGGGGGCCTTGAGTGGACAAGGACCAAGCACCTCGGAGAGGTCGCCCTTGACCTCGTGGTCGGACGAATCCGCGGGATGGGCCTGACCGTGGCGGCCGCGAAGACCGAGGCAGTATGGCTTCATGCCCAGCCTCGGTTGACGCTGCCGCAAACACGGCAGGATATGCGGATTCGTGTCGCGGAGACCTACGTCAACGTGGGGCCCTATATAAAGTATCTGGGCCTGCACGTTGACGAGCGCTGGCGTTTCGAAAAACATTTCGATCTCCTGGCCCCCCGATTACTAAAGACAGCGGCCGCCTTAGGGCGACTGCTGCCCAACATCGGGGGACCAGACATGAATGTTCGCCGCCTCTACGTGGAGGTGGTGCGGTCAATAGCCCTTTACGGGGCCCCCGTGTGGCACCGCGCTCTGGAGTCCAGCCGCCATAATCGCGCCTTACTCGAAAAGGTGCGCAGGCGGCTGGCTCTACGTGTCATACGGGGTTTCCGCACCATCTCCACGGAGGCGGCGGGTCTCCTCGCCGTGATACCCCCTTTCCATTTGGTGGCTGCCGAGCGGGCGGAAACTTTTTCCGCCACTCGCCCGGCAGGTCACCCATTGGGGGTGGAATTCACGGCCGAGGAGATCGAGGGGATCGAAATGCGAAAACGCCAGGCCCGGGAAGTTTTGGCGGTCCGGTGGAAGCAAGAACTCGCTACATCGGACCGACCGATCGTCCGGGCCCTCCTGCCCATTTTTGATACATGGTGCAGGGGGCGCGTTAGGTTGACCTACCGTCTTACACAGGTGCTCTCCGGCAAGGGATGCTTCGGAGAGTACCTGTTTGTAATAGGACGGGAGCCGACCACGCAGTGTCACCACTGCGGGGAGCTGCAGGACACGGTGCAACACACGCTGGAAGAGTGCCCAGCGTGGGCGAATCAGCGCCGTGTCCTGCAGTACGCGGTGGAAGGGTGGGACCTCTCGCTGGCGGCCATGGTCGACCACTTGGCCGCAAGCGAGAGGTCGTGGCAGGCGGTGGTCTCCTTCTGTGAAGAGGTGATGTTGCAGAAGGAGACCGCCGAGCGGGCCCGGGAAGCGGACCCGGGCTCGCAGAGAAGGGAGTTGGCGCGGGGGAGACCCAGGCGCAGACGTGGTACCACTCGCACAAGGGGTGGGCGAGGGAGGAGGAGGTCTGTCGCGCCGGGGTCTCCCCCGCGCGAGGGGTCTATGCCCCCACGAGGGGGGGCGGTGGATGGGGGGAGGGTGCGGGGCTTGTCCCCGCGCCAATCACGTGCCCCACGTGGGAGGGCGGCGAGGGGGAGGGCGCGGGGGGTTTTCCCCCCTCCGCGTCAATTAACACCCCCCCATGGGGGGGTGGTTGGGGGTCCCTTGGTGGGGAGGGGGGTTTCCCCCCGAACCCTTAGTTTGCCCCCATCCCGGGGGGCGGTGCATGGAGGAGGCCGGGGGACAAGCTGACCCCGGCCTCCGGGGAGGGGGTAACCCCTCCCTGGGTGGAGCACACAGCGCAGCTAAGACGCTGGCCACCCTACATGGGGGCGCGAGGGGGGTGGGGCGGGGGGAGCCGGGGCGTCCGATACGCTTCCGACGGCTCTCCCTTACCGGGACGGGAACCTCTTGCCCTGGCCGGGGCGGGACCTTTGGGTCACCGCACCGAGCAGGGCACGAGGTTCCAAGGGCTGCATGTGGACCGAGCTGGGGCTCGGGAAGCATGACTCGAAGGCCCAGGGAGGGGAACACTGAGCGGGTCCCTCCGCTCAGGGTTCATTTTAGCTAGGTAGGGGGGGGGAGGTAACTCCCCCTCGGGGTTTCATGATAGCTGAGTTGTGTCCAGTTGTATACTCGCGTGATCCTGGCACATCTCACGTAGCTTAGGCGGGTGTGGAGTTTTAGTGGGTTGGCCTGGGGAGGGGAGCGCCGCGCTGCGCGCGACGAGCCTCACCTTAGGAGAGCCCCACATAACCTCGGTTCCTCCCCAGGGGGCCGAGGTATGCGTACTGCATTTCTCCACAAAAAAAAAAAAAAAAAAAAAAAAAAAAAAGGATAGGGTTAGGATAGGGTTAGGATGGGGTCTGAAGGCCGGAGAGGATTCGGAGTGGGTGTGGGAATGACCTCGAGGACCTCGTGTGCCTCTTGGGATTCCCCCACATCCATGATGAAACTTCGATGGAACTGATGTTCTCCTGAAGAGGTACTTACCTGTTTACTCACCTTCGGTGGGTTCTCGGGAGAGAGGCCTTGAATGGAGAATTTCGGTGAAGTTGAGGGTCCTCTTTGGTCAAAATCCTCCTACTGCACCTCCTCGTGGTGGCCCCGGGACTCTGTGGAAGCTTCGGCTGAAACAGAGTGCGAACGGAGTAGGCAGGTGCGTGGGCGGGCCTTGGGATCTCCTTGTGGCAGCAAGAATACGAACCAGGTCCGCTCCAGGGATGGCTTCAACGGCGACGACTCGGGCAAGTGGTGGATTCAGCTGAAGAGCTTCGTACTTTTGAGTCTGGATTCACCAATTGAGAAAAACGTTTACGGCGCAGAGGAGGGAGACCTCAGTGCCGGCGCGGGGGGGGGGGGTTTGCTCGACGGCACCCCCCGTGTCGTCATCCGGTGACGTCGAGGTTGCGGAGTTGGGCCCTTTGGCTTCGCAACTGGTGTCTATTACAAAGGAAGACCCCCAGCCTGAGGGGGTGGTTCCCGGACCCGGTCCGTCATCTGCCAGTGGCGGTCGGGGGGGGGGACTATGTGTCAGGAGAGGAAGGCGATCCGAATGTTACCCCTCTGGATTCGGAGGAGGGGGACACAGAGGAGGATGAGGAATGGAGCACGGTGGATAGCTCTGAGGGTTCGCTAGATAGCTTGTCTATCAGTGACTCTGAGCTAGCCGAATTGAGCGAACTGGCAAAACTCTCTCCACGAACAAAGGACAAGAGGAGTTCAAGATCAAGGAAGGAGCTCGCTGAGAAGGCTAAGGAAGAGAGACGGAAGTGGATCCAGAAAATAGAGGCAGGTCTTAGTGACAAGTTCAAAGCTGAGGCTCAGAACATAGTCTCGGGGAATACTTCCAACTTATCGGATGAGGAAAAACGAATCCTAGCAGAAAGGCTGGATTTGAACTGTTCAAATCTGAGATTATTAAAAGATCTGATCTCAGATGTGAATAGTAACGGGGAAATTGATGAGGGTTCAAACAGGTTGCAAGAGTACCGGTCTGAACTCGATGAAGTCATGGTTGAACAGGAGATTATGACTCCTATAATGAAACCATGGCTGGAAAAATGGAAAAAAGATGAGAAAGAAAGATTAAAGAAAGAAAGACAAGATTTGGCAAGAGTTAAGAAGAGAATTTTGAAAAAAGAAGAAGAAAGAAAGAAGAAAGAGTTGAGCGACTTACCTGAAAAGAAGGAAGTTGTCTTACCTGAGAAGAAAGCATCACCTGGAAAAGGGAAAGATATTATGACAGATCCCTTACCTGAAAAAGAAAAAGATGTTATATCTGGAAAAATCGAGGAAGTTCCTACTCTAACAGTGGAAGAAATCACTGAAAGTATAGGAACAGATTTTACTGGAAGAGAGAGTACATCATTGACGCAAACATCTATAAAGAACTTACCTGAAGATAACTTACCGTGTGAGCTGGTGGAAGTAGTTATGGATGATCCATCGGAGGCTGGTCCATCGGTGGGTCCTCTGGCTGGTCCTGGTGGGGGCGGCGATCCGGGAACTTCACCTGAAAAAGAAAAAGGAATTACTACACAAATGGCGATGCCAATGGACTGGAGAGCAGATTCGGCAGACGAGATCACTCAGAGGCTGGATCTTCACTTGAAATCGGTGGGGAACCCTGAAATAGAAAAAGATATTATATCAAATATCGCTATGGAATGGGTAGACGATACCGAAAAAAATCCAGGAGGAGATGAAACGAAGATACCTGAAAAGGAAATTCATGAGGTGGAAAAGAAGAGCCCTGACTGGAAGATTGACGCGTCAATGACCACTACCAAGTGGACGGAGTCATCTCTCAGAGATATACCGGGTACTAGCGGAATTAAGAGAAATCCCATCTCCTTATTTGGGGTTGATCTTAAGACAACAACCCCTCAAGAGGATGATAAGGGAGTTGGTTCCAAAGATAAGAGCTATAAGACCCGTGTATTTACTCAAGGAGGAAATGTAAATAAACCCAAAATTAGACACGTAACAGAGATAAAACCACAGAGGGTGATTGAAGTTCAATCACCGGTAATTGAGTTACAGGGGAAGGTCTTTAAATATTCTAAACGTGTTAGTAAAGTTTTATCTGATACGCAGGAAAAAGTTAAGGATCTTGCTTCCTATATCCCAACCTGTAAGAACATTAGGATGGGATATAAGGAAATTATTAAGGATCTACCAGGGGAACTGGACAAGATCATCAAAATTAAGGATCAATTAGTAAAGTCTTATGAGTTGAGTATTAATGTACATAGAGCGCAGGAGATCTCAACTCAGAGGATTAATAAACCAAAGAAGAATATCTCTATACAAACATCTCCGATTCAGACACCCTCCATTCCGGGTATTTCTGGTTTGGGAGGGATGAAAATAATGGAAGAAAAGACCGAAAAAGAGGGTGGAATGTCTTATGCTGCCATCACCTCAAAGAGGAGAAAAGTAGAGGATAGGATACAACCAAAAATCGATTTGGAACCCTTGGCGGTGGAGGAGTCGGGGGATCCTATTTTGGATGTTCTGACTAGCTTAACCCTTCAGAGGAAAAAGATGCTTCACCACTTAGCGGGTTTAAAAGATATTAATGGTTCTTTGTTAGAATCGGAAAGAAGATTGACGGAATTGGAACATGATCCGAGGACGTCACACGACGAGTTGATCCTTCTTCAAAAGGCAAGGTTAACCTTGTTAACCATGAAGAAGGATATCAGCGACGTAAATATTGGTTCTAATAATATTAAGGATATATTGGTTGATGTTCAGTCAAAGCCTAAAGTCACCAAGAAGACTGAAGTGGTACAACCAGACAAAGGACAAGTAAAACGGAATTCAGAGGTGAAAACGAAGAACACCCGGCCTAGATGGTCTATTCCTAGACCGGATGCTTTGTTGATAAAACTTAAGGATGATTCGGATAACAAAGCTAAAGAGGAAACTTATAAAAAGATTAGCGAGTTAGACTCTACTGATAAAATCCGGAAAATTAGGAAGACCAGAAATGGTGAAATCCTATTAGAACTGGAACAGGATGCGGACACAAATCAAATAAAAAGATCTATATACGATTCTTTAGACAAAGACGACTCAATTAAAACTCTCCAGAAATCGTTCGATATGGAGATTAAGGATATTGATCCTTTCGTCGAGCAAGATGACTTAATTAAGGCATTGGAAGTTCACCTGGGATGTAACGTGGAGGACCTTAAAGTCAGAGTCTTTAGAGAGACAAGATTAGGGACGAAGACTGCAGTGATTGATCTTCCAATAAAATATTTAGATTCAGTCATGAACAGAAACAGAATTAAAATTGGGTTTACAAAAGTGACTCTAATACCAGCTCCGCGCATTAATAAATGTTTCAAATGTCATCGTCTGGGACATTTCAGCGCGAACTGTACAGAAAAATTATTAAATAATATAAGATGTAGGAAATGCGGTAATGAAGGCCATGATATCTCTGTCTGTCAACAGAGATATATGGTGTGTCTAGACTGTTCAGCTGTAGATAAACCTGCCGGACACCTTATCGGATCGATGGCTTGCCCTATTTTTAGGGAAAAATATAGAATGAAGCAAACACAATTCCTAAAATATTATAAAGAGAAAAAGAAGCAAGAGGAATTAATTAAAAATAAAAAGACTCAGGAGGATTTAAATAAAATGATGGATACTACGGTAGAGGATTCCACCTCTATGATTACGGAGGAATTGGGTTCGACACCCGGAGTAACGCCCTTTTCCACACCGGGTAACACTCCGAGGAGTAAGGCGGGGTCTTTTAGACGACCGCTTGATAGAAGAAAAAGAAAATCGGAGGGGGTCTTGTAAATATTTTTATATTTATTAAATTGTGCATAATCGATCTATTACAAATTATATTTATACATAATTGTACATACACAATATTGTAAATAGTGCATTTTTATATGAGGAATTAAGTAACTACATATACTTACCAGAGTAGATTTATAGAAAGAGGGAAGATGCCGAAGAGTAGGGCCTCGAGAGTAATGCGGCAAGTAGGTCCTTGAGTTTCCCGTATATCTTCGGCACATCGCGGGCGAGAAGAGGGGTGTGACAATGTCATCGTCACATCCAGGGTGTGGAGTTTCACGTTCTCCACATCCTTAAAAAAAAAAAAAAAAGGATAGGGTTAGGATAGGGTTAGGATAGGGTTAGGATAGGGTTAGGATAGGGTTAGAAGGGGCGCAGTGGCTCAGTGGGTAGAGCGCGCGCCTACGGACCCCGTGGTCGCGGGTTCGATCCCCGACGCGGCACCACTGGAAATACTCCATGTGCTCTATAAACTGTGGTGCCCCCAGGTGGTTCGGAACCCACCTTTATAAAAACTGTAGGTCCCGTTGCGATGCGACGTAAAAAAAAAAAAAAAAAAAAAAAAACGGAACAACAAACCTCTAAGGGAAAGGTCAGATGGACGGAGCTATTTGCTGAACATCGACCGGACCCGGGGATGATGGTCACATCCAAACAATCAGTCATTATTCCGAGAATGTGTCAAGCCCACCCAATGAGGCGGGAGCACGATGGAACTGATATCTATGCTCCGAAGGAGAAAGATTTCGGCGAAGTTGGAGCGACCGACCTCCGTCACCCCATCGCGTTTAGTAGGACGGCAAGTGATGACCGAATGGAGGTGATGTTCCCGCGCGAGCGGGAATTTCGCCGAAGTCGGATCGGATCCCAAGTTTGCAATATATGTACAGACATATACTAGAATCACCCCCACGAAACTCTCGCGATCGCGTCCATTGTTCTTTGCAAAGCCCGTAGAGTCACAGCTTAGCATATCCTAACCTTGGGGAGGGAGTGGGTAAGTCGCTGGATAGCAGCGACAGAGTAGGGACGGGATTCGAACTTGACACATTCAACCAAGGAATATGGCGAAGGTGGGGGGAGCCAAAACACGGGCAGGCGAGGCACCCTGCAGGTCCGAAGGTGAGAGGGTCCGACGTTCACTCCGAGCCTTAAAACCGCTCAAAAATCCGAAAACTAGGTAGCATGGCCCTTCTCATCGATGACGACCGGGACCCATCATAGTAAGTCGCAGACTCCGAAAATGGCCCGGGCCGAATAAAACGGAGGAACGGCGGAACGATGGGAAAACTGCAACCCCTAGTGGGTCGAGCTGCCGGCAGCGCCGATTATGATACTGGTGTATACCGGTGTGCCTTAAGGAAGTGAGGGGCGGACGATCCGCTACTCCTCCCCGGCAATGTAATTACTACTACTACTACTACTACTAGGATAGGGTTAGGATAGGGTTAGGATAGGGTTAGGATCTTTTGGGAGAAGGCGATGATGGAGTCCCTGGTCCTTCTGATGTTGTTCCGAAGGGCATGGGCCCCCTCATTCGTAGTATTACGACGATTGTGCCGAGTGTGGATGGTCCTAAGATTGTTCAGGAGAAGGATCAGTTCACGCTCTTGCACAAGTCTATGACGAAAGATATTAACAATATCTATGATACCATAGTTAAGATCGAAAGGTACATTAGTCATAATAAAAATATTGGTCAAGATATTAAAAAATTGACAAATAAACTTCCTGATGCGATTAAGAAAGTGGCCAAAAAAAAGGATCACTTTTATCAGAAATACTTGAGCGAAAGAAGGAAGGAAAAATACGTACCTGAGTTTCACATGTTGGAGATGCCGATGACGAAGAAACAGGATGTGGGTACAATGACTGTGCCTGCTCCTGTGGTCAGTAGGCATCTTAAGACGGATGCATACGATGGCGATGTGTCTGCGTCTGATGTTTTGGGCTCTGGTGTTGATAATAGACCTGGAACTTCTCGTGGTCATGATCTGCGTGATTTGTCCTATGCGGCTGTGGCTGGGACTGGTCCTGGATTGATGTCGGCTCCGGCTACTGTTGTTGTACCTAAAAAAGAAAAAAAGAAAAAGAAATTAGATAAGGAGAGGAAGAATAAGGGTGAGACCTTGTCATCTCACACGAAAGGAACTATGAATTCTGATCGGTCAGAGGACAAGGGCTCACTGAAAGTGATTAATAAAACAATAGATGAAGACTCATCTGATCTTAGTTCTTCAGGGGAGTCCTGCGACGATCGAGTTGATGGACTCCTTAGATTCATTAGATAAGGAGAGGAAGAATAAGGGTGAGACCTTGTCATCTCACACGAAAGGAACTATGAATTCTGATCGGTCAGAGGACAAGGGCTCACTGAAAGTGATTAATAAAACAATAGATGAAGACTCATCTGATCTTAGTTCTTCAGGGGAGTCCTGCGACGATCGAGTTGATGGACTCCTTGTAGTTGCCAAAAAGTTGGTGAAAGAACTGGAACAGATTAAGAAGTCGAAAAAATCTAGAGGAAAACCTGAAAAGAAAGAAATAGTTAGACCGAGTGACTCGGTTCCGGTTCCGATGGAGATATCGGAGACGGAGCGAGTTCCCCGAAATAATGAAGACTGGAAGATCCAGTCAAAGAAAAAGAAAGGTAGAGTGAAAAAAGAAAAGAGTAAAGAGGTTGAGAGAGAAGAGCTAAAGAAAACTAAAGAGAAGAAAGTAGAGAATCCTCCAACAAGACCTTTACTCAGGCCAAGGTGGACGGTCAATAGACCAGATGCCTTGGTGATTAAGATTAAGGATAAGGAGGAATTTAAAACAGTGTGCAATAGAATTAGTAGTAATTCGTCTAATCTTGACATGATTAAGAGAGTCAGAAGTACTCGTACGGGTCAAATACTGCTAGAGTTGAACGAATCTGGAAACTCAAATAATCTGAGTGTGGAGATTAGGAAGTTGATGGATAATAATGCGGATATTCATGTTCTTCAAAAGACGTTCGATCTTGAGGTCAGAGATCTTGATCCTACGGTGGAAGACTCGGAAATTGTTGACAAGTTGTCTCTTCATTTGGATGCTCCTCCTCAGGACCTAAAGGTGCGGGTCCATCGTCCCACGAAGGTCGGCACTAGAATGGCTGTGGTGGAGACTCCGGTGAAGTATCTGAAAAAAGTTACAGAAGGAGGTAAACTTAGGATTGGAATGACATATGTACAGTTAAATCCTGCGCCGAAGGTGATTAAGTGTTTTAGATGCCATAGTATCGGACACTTTAGCACCAATTGCCAGGAAATTATTGAGGGTGACAAACGTTGTAGAAAGTGTCATAAGGACGGTCATGACATGAGAGAATGTAAAGAGAAGGACGCCTTTTGTAGGGATTGTGAGAGGGATGGTCTCCCCACAAAACATATAATTGGCTCCATGGGGTGCCCGGCATTTCGGAAACGAATCGGGGATCTCCGGGAGCAGTTCTCAAGATACTGTCGTGAACGTCCTTCAGATCAATTGTAATCATAGTAGGTTGGCACATGAATTAATTGATCAATCTTGTCAAACCCATCATACAGATATTGTATGTATTCAGGAGCCGTATAGGATCCGAGACACTTGGATAAGCTCCATTGATGGACATTCGGCGATGTATGTTAGAAATAATAGGTGGAGGGTTTCAGATAACTGTATTATTACTGGGCATTTCTACGAAGGCATAATCACAGATTTTTTCACCTTGGTTAATATATATATTTCGCCGAATTGTTCGATCCAAGAATTTTATCAATACTTGGAGGAGCTTCGATGCGCGAAGAATACCTGGAAGAGTCCTGTCATTGTGATAGGTGATCCAAATGCGCGTTCGGTCCTGTTCGGGGATGTTATCTCTAATAAAAGAGGTATCATTTTTGAAAGATATTTACAGGATATAGATCTAACACCTGTTATAACCAAAGGAGGATTTACTTTCCTTAAACGGGGGAGAAAATCTAAAATTGACATCATTTGCGTTTCGGCTAGTATTTTCAGCAGAATTAACAGTCGAGTTGACCATTCATTTAATGGTTCGGATCATAAAAATTGTTTACATACCATTAATTTAAAAGATAATGTGGACCTGGTAGATTGATCAAGATTTAAAACAAATTGGTCTTGGAATCTGAAAACTTTTAATCCAGACATATTTCTTTGTAATTTCAAAAGATTAAATAATGATTTGGACTGGAATAATGTTGATCTAAATTTAATTACTCGATACATTAAAAATGTTAAATTGGTTTGTAAATTAACTATGAAGAGGAAGACCGATAAAGAGCCTAGCCGAATAAGATGGTCAAACCTGCCCTTAGACGTTTTTCAACGGCTCTTGAACCATTCGAAAGCTGATCCAGAAAAACCCCTCTGTGCAAAATTTCAACCCCCTAGCTTGCCCGTGAGGGTAGTTACAGGGTAAATTCGATTTAGAGCTTTTCTGCGAATTTTCCGGTTTTATATGCGTTCTAAAAATCTGAAAAAAATGTGGCATATTTTGGATCCCTGGGCGGATTTTTGAGAATTTTTTCAGATTTTTGTATTGCAAACTGTGGTCGTAAAAATTGAAAAACCCCAAAAAAAGCGGAAAAATATTTTTTTCTCAAAAATATGAAAACATGCCATTCCAGTTTTTGATTCCCTGATGAACTACTATAACCAGCAGTGTTGTCAATTTTTTTTAGATTTTTTGTTGTGGTGCATCATTGTCAAAAACAAGAAAAACCGAATTTTTTCGACGTTTCTGCTGTTGGGAGGAAAGTTACACTTGTTGGTTTTACCGTGGGTGTATATTAAGTAATTTTTAGCATTATTACATTGAAACAAACAATTGTTTGACCTAAAAAATGTGATTTGAGAGAAAAGAAAATTGTATACTGTGCGGTATATACTTAAATGTTAGAAACGCTTTCAACATCGCCGATTGGCGCAGTGGTTAAATCGTCGGACTAGGGAGCGGTTATGCTGGGGTTCGAATCCCCGTTGGTAGTAGTTTTTTTTTCATTACATTAAACTTTTTTTTCAATTTCTTATTGAATGGTTTGTTCATGTGAGTTTAACAATATATTTTTTAATGTTTTAAAATATTTAAATAACATTTTTAGTAAAGTACATATACACAAAAATAGTTTTGGAGTATCTATTATTTCCTCGATTCTCTCATTGTATATGTTAATCACGACGGTCCGGTTTAACATTTTTACCATTAAAAATCATTAATCTAGTTTCTGAGTCTTGCGTTAAAAAAAATTAGGGAGGTGTGTGCTAGTAATTTCATATTTTATATATATTTGAAAACTAGATTAAAAATTCAAGTGGTTGGTTTTCAATCTTCATCACTGTCCTCATTTAGGATGGATGTAATTTCATTTTGATTAAAAATGGTGCTATGGATTTCAGCTGGCCGTATAATGCTATGGAAGTATCGAGCATGGGATAAGTAATAAATAATTGCTGCTACGTGTGAACAACACCCAATAGTACGATTACCGTTGGCACAATCGCAACAATAGCGTTTTACATCGTTTAGGTTATTTGTTCCTGACACCTTACTTTCAAAATACTGGTCTCATTTCCTCCCTAATTTTTTTTGACGCAAGACTCAGAAACTAGATTAATGATTTTTAATGGTAAAAATGTTAAACCGGACCGTCGTGATTAACATATACAATGAGAGAATCGAGGAAATAATAGATACTCCAAAACTATTTTTGTGTATATGTACTTTACTAAAAATGTTATTTAAATATTTTAAAACATTAAAAAATATATTGTTAAACTCACATGAACAAACCATTCAATAAGAAATTGAAAAAAAAGTTTAATGTAATGAAAAAAAAACTACTACCAACGGGGATTCGAACCCCAGCATAACCGCTCCCTAGTCCGACGATTTAACCACTGCGCCAATCGGCGATGTTGAAAGCGTTTCTAACATTTAAGTATATACCGCACAGTATACAATTTTCTTTTCTCTCAAATCACATTTTTTAGGTCAAACAATTGTTTGTTTCAATGTAATAATGCTAAAAATTACTTAATATACACCCACGGTAAAACCAACAAGTGTAACTTTCCTCCCAACAGCAGAAACGTCGAAAAAATTCGGTTTTTCTTGTTTTTGACAATGATGCACCACAACAAAAAATCTAAAAAAAATTGACAACACTGCTGGTTATAGTAGTTCATCAGGGAATCAAAAACTGGAATGGCATGTTTTCATATTTTTGAGAAAAAAATATTTTTCCGCTTTTTTTGGGGTTTTTCAATTTTTACGACCACAGTTTGCAATACAAAAATCTGAAAAAATTCTCAAAAATCCGCCCAGGGATCCAAAATATGCCACATTTTTTTCAGATTTTTAGAACGCATATAAAACCGGAAAATTCGCAGAAAAGCTCTAAATCGAATTTACCCTGTAACTACCCTCACGGGCAAGCTAGGGGGTTGAAATTTTGCACAGAGGGGTTTTTCTGGATCAGCTTTCGAATGGTTCAAGAGCCGTTGAAAAACGTCTAAGGGCAGGTTTGACCATCTTATTCGGCTAGGCCCTTTAGGCAAAGATCCAACCCGTGGTGGACGGAGGAATTGGACGTTTTAAGATCGCAGGTGATTAAAGCTCGACGGAAATACTTGAAGAAGGCATCGCAAATGAAATACTTTGATAGAGAATACGAGGTTTATTCAGATTTGCGTAAAAAGCTACAATTTAAGATAAATGATAGCAAGCGTAAAGTGTGGCTTGAATTTATTGATACCCTGAAAAAAGACATTTGGGGCCGACCATTCCTAGTTATTAGGAACAAAATTAAGGGCAGGAAACCAGCTCCATTAATTGATGCTAGTGATGCGAGGAGGATATTATCCGTGTTATTTCCTAGGGAACATAAAAAAGTGTATTATGATACATTTACATCTAACGACAATAATATACTTACCTACGGTCCGGAGCTTGAAGATTTGGCTGGAAAGTTAAATCTGAAAAAAGCGGTAGGACTGGATAAGATCCCTCCAGCTATTGTTAGGTTCGTTATTTTGAATGACACGGTTAATTTTACCTCTGTAATCAATGCATGCCTACAAATGAGATCGGTTCCAGGATTTTGGAAAAAATCTAGGGTTATTTTGTTGCGAAAGAACACCGGAAAGACCATACTGCCGTCGGATTTTCGCCCGATTTGCGTGGGAGACTGTTTTAGTAAGATTCTGGAAAAGATCTTAGAGGATCGTATTTTGGAGCAGCTGGGTAGTCCCCCTTTCCATGAAAATCAATTTGGTTTTTGTAGGGGAAGATCAACTGTTGACGCTCTTGACAAATTGGCAAGATATATTAAAGAAAATAATTCGAAGAATCGCTATGGTATCTTGGTCAGCCTAGATATTAAAAATGCATTTAACAGTTTATCCTGGAAGAATATCTTCCAGGAATTCAAGAGACGTCATTTTTCACCGGATTTGCAGGCGATACTTCAAGATTATTTTAAAAATAGATCTATTATATATAAGTCTGCCAATGGATTTGTCGAGCTGAAGATGGAGAAGGGGGTGCCTCAGGGGTCCGTCATATCACCGATTTTATGGAACTTGGTATATGACGGACTCCTAGCTCTTCCATTTAAAGATAATGTTCATGTGGTGGCTTACGCGGATGATGTGGCGGTTTACACAGCGGCGAGTAGTTTGGTCAAGATTAAACGCGATCTGGAACAGACCATTAACAATGTAATCGCTCCTTGGTTGGAGGACAAGGGCCTCGTGTTGTCTCCCAAGAAAACGGAATATATGTTCTTTAATAGGAAGGTTATTCCGTCTACATTTTATCTGAATGTATTAGATAGCAATTTAAAATCTAAAAATTCCGTTAAATATTTAGGAATACATCTGAGTAAATTTAATAACTATTTTACTCATGTTGGGAAAACGACTGAAAGGGCGATAAAAGTAGCTGGAGAATTGTCTCGGTTAACGGCAAACATTGGAGGACCATCGACATCGGGTCGTAAATTATATTATAATATAATAGAATCCATTGTTTGTTATGGATGCCCTATTTGGTCGGAGATAGCTTTGTCCTTTAATAAGAATAAAACCTGGATAGAACGTAGTCAGAGACTAGGATTGAGTCGGGTTGCCCGTGCATATTGTACGGTTTCACGCAATGCTTTGTGTGTCATAACGGGAATTCTTTCGTTAGAAATGACGATACAGGAGCGTACAAAATTGTATAGGGTTAAGCAAGACTTTAAAATACTAGATGAGGACACAGACGGGATTATTGATATGAAACTCGATATTATTAAACACGAAAGTGACATATTAAGCGAACAGTCATGGCAGAAATGGCAGGAGTCTTGGAATTCCTACGGAAAGGCTTTATGGACGAAGAGATTAATTCCTTTCGTCAGACCTTGGAGTGATAGGAAGTTTGGGGAGCTGAATTTTCGACTCACGCAAGTGTTGACAGGTCATGGAGTATTTGGTTCTTATAGGCATCGAATTCGTCGAACCAACGATGATACTTGTTGGTTCGACTGTGGTGTTAGAGATACTCCAGAACATACGCTATTCCATTGCGATAGATGGGCGGAGGATCGACTTAGGTTGGAAATAGATTTAGATGCTAATTTTACTGTGGAGCACTTCCAACATCTAATACTACGCAGTAATGATGATTGGAAGAAGATCGATAAATTCATTAATAGCATTATGATCTTTAAAGAAAAACACGAGCGTGAGTTGGAGAGACGGTTCCTCATGGATGATTCTTCATCGTCCGCGGGCTCCTGACATTAATGATATGGGTGTGAGAATACCTATCTAGGATAATTACGGAAGAGATAAGAACATGTGTAGTTTGGTTCGTGGTAGTGGGATGCGCTGTAATGCGAAGAGTAGATCGCGCGTCCCCCGTTAGCCATGAAAATGTATGAGGCGATAGGTGTAAGGCCTTGTACGGTTGGGGTTTTAGTGGGTATGGGTTAGGGATATATGGCTGGTTACCATATAGTCCCGTTACTCCCCGAACGTCATCTCAGGGGGGGCCGAGTCCCACACTACCCTCTCCAGCAGTGTTTCTTGGGAGAGGGTGTGCGTAAATGCATTTCCCCACCGTCCTGAATAAGGGAAAAAAAAAAAAAAAAAAAAAAAAAGGATAGGGTTAGGATGGGGACTAAGGTCATGTGGCGTCTACAGTGGTGACTCCGATCCACTGTCGATTTCGGTCTCTCGGTGTGAGAGAGTCACATGACTAAAATTCCTCTCACTCCACCTCCTCGTGGTGGTCCCCGGGCACCCTCTGCGGAGGGTGGCGAACGGAGTGAGGGGTGCAGGGGGGAGGGAGTCACACGCGTTCTGGGGTTTTATTATTTTGGGGTTCTTCTTTTTATTCCTCTTCCTCTATTATATTTATATCTATACTTTCTACTTACCGTCAGCTTACCTCCTACTGTCTTTCCCTAACATAGTTTTCTTCTAGTATCTCATGATTATATTTCTACTTACCTTTTGTTCATACTTACCTCTTGCTGCTTACCTTGTGTCCCTTCTCACCTTATTATTCTTTATTACCTTATTTTCTACTTACCGTATTATTACTTACCTTTTGTCCCCTACTTACCTGGTGCTACATTCTCATTACTTTATTTTTACTTTTATTTTTACTTACCTGGCGTTCTACCTATTTTTATTTATACTGTGACGTTGCAAATCAGCGACGTCACTTCGCCGTTAATTGCGAGCACATTTTTAATAGTGCGAAGGACCGGACCGTGCAATAACGAGACGCGAGACCGGGAAACACAGGATTCGAGAGCGTTCCGCGAGGAATTTCCATAATTTAGAGCGCGCATTGACACCTAGCGTGCGCGCCGAGAACGGCAAGTTTCAGGGCCGAATAACGAACCAGGCACAGGAGCCCCGACCTTCGAGATTTTCCTAGGAGACGATTCCGGTACAGAAGGACGTCAGACGAAAACCCAATGGCATTTCGAAGCCCGACTACGGGCCACTACGGTTATCGAGGGCACCCGGTCAATCGACTTGGAGGCGCCGAAGGGACAGGAACCCATACCGACCACCGTACCATTTCGCGGTCCCGACGCCGCCTCATCCCGCCATAAATAGGGTTCCAGCGAGGATGGTGCCACCGAGAAGCCAGTACGAGGCACGAGCCTCCTCCCACGTCTCCCGAAAAGTGAGACGGTTTCGCGAAGGGGTCCAGGAGCCAAGGACCCCGTCGAGACGCCCCTGCTACGCGAACGTCGCGCGTGAAATGGCGCCCTAGGAAATTCGGCAAGGAGGTCGGGTGGGGGGAACGAGAATCGATGCGGCACGCGCCCGAAAATCGATGATCACTGTTGCGTTAGCCTCTCGCGAGACGATAAGAATTTGTTGCGACATCGCGAACGCGATGTTGTTGCGCCTCAACATCCTAATAGCGCACGCCGGTCTCGCGGCCGTCTCGCGTCCGAAGTGGTGCCTCGGCGGACTTCTCGTTCGCCCCCGAAGAATAGCGAGAGCGAAGCCCGAATTACCGTGTGGCGGAAAGAGGCCCACAGGAAGGGACTAGCGGCGGTGAAAAGAACGGTGAGTCGCACAGTGATCTTTTCGAATTTTCGGTTAGCGTGTTGGCTCGACGATTATCGCGCGAGGACGACCCTTGGTCGTTTAGTCCTCGATATTTCGCGTAGGCCGAGACGCCAAGCGTCTCGTGCCGTCGGCTCGGGCCGTAGCGACGGTCCTTTGAGCGGTATTTCGCGTAGAGAGTTCCCCTTAAAATCTCGCGCTCGGAAGTTTCCTCGGAGGAATCGCGTCTCGCGAATATTTCGTCCGACGCCTCGCAAGCATCTCGAATCCTGTGTCGTATTGCGTAGCGAACGCGTTTCAACTCCGTCGCCGTTCGTATCGTCCGTCGTGTGCCTTGCGTACGCGTGCTATCGCGACAGTCTCGTATCGCGCCGTCCACCCGCGCTTCGCGCGATCCCGTCCGTCGGGAAATCGTATCGTCGGTACCGATCATCCGTACCCTTTCGCGCGATCTTAACCAACGACAACCGCGCTGCGACCGACCAACCGTCCGCAATTCTGTATGAAGAGCGCGGGCTCTCGGGTTGCGGTCACGTGACCGCTACATTGTACCATTTGACGAAGGAATAAAACACCCACTCGAGGCCAATTACGTTGTCGTTCATTCCCCGTGAGATCCGTCCTGCCGTAAGGGCTGTCCTCGTCCTTCCGTGTTCGAACCACCGGACCCCATCGCGTCCTCGTTACGATCCGCGTGCTTCGAAGGTTCGATCTCCGAGTCCGAAATTCGTGTCGTGTTTCGCGTGACACTTTTCACGGTGTCTGGCGCCCGAACAATCTCGCGGAAATTTCGAGCCTCCGGACGTCCTTTGTCTCGGGCGGACCACGGGCATACGGCGGCCCGCGGCCCGGCCTAAGGGCCTGTAAAAGCCCGAAAGTCGCTCGATCGGAGGTTTCCTAGCCTCCGCTCGCGAGCGACGTGACAAATTGGCGCCCGAACAGGGACCTCTCTCTCGAAGGGATTATTGTCCGAGAACGGAGAGAGGCACGTGAAGGGCTGAGGACTCTCACAGGGTTACGCGCGATACGAGAAAGACGGAAAAATTCGCGAGCGCGTAAAAATCGGCGATAGAACGAGACACGGATTCGAGAGTCGACGAGATATTCGCGACGGACGACGCCAGGAGAAACCCGCTCAACCACGTTCGTTGCGTTTAGCGATTTTCTCCGTGCGTTCCCCGTAGGGAAAGAAATAAAATAGCGAGCCAGCTACGCCTTGTTCTTGAGGTTGCATAACTTATGAAATATTCTTGTGTTCGTCCTAATTTATTGCATTGTAAATTTTGTGAAATTTCGTAACATTGGTAAAGAGTGTACGTCTTCAGGTGTCGTGAACGTAACGGCGGTTTCGAAAATCGAAACCGTTTCCCTTTGTCCCGCACGAACTCGAATTCCTGCGTGTTTGTCGCGTAGTTTGGAAAATTTTTTTGTCATATCTCGCGCGAGTTCGAGACAAAGGAGAGCAAGGTCGCTCCGACCGATTTGCTTATTGATTTGCGGCCCAAAGTCAGCGTTGTGTGGTACGGTACCGTGTTGCGGCCGTGCGAAACTCCGAAAATAAATCGGGACAATACGGCCTAATATCGCGACGGTTGACAACCACGGGCTCCGTTTTGGTAACGTTACGGCCGTGAGCTCAAGGGGGGACGGCCCCGCGTCCGGACGAACCGGTGCGAGATTACCTCGCGAACATGAAAGCGATGCTCGCGCGTTCGAAAACCTCGTGGTCCGAGCAGAAGAAAATAGACCGGATCTATTGGGGCGCGAGAGACGAATTACGCGCCGTAATATCACGCGCGCTCGTCACGACAGTGAAAGAGCTCGAGGATCAATTACGCGAGGGGGAACGATGTACGACACCAAGGAGCGCGGATTATTATCAGTCGCCGTATTTGGCCAATAAAGAGTTCGCCTACAACCCGAACTTGTACGAGGAGGCAAAGAATTTGAGTCGCGAGAAATCGTATCGATACGAGTTCGTGAACGCGGTAACCGAGGGTTGAGGGGACGGGCGCGCGGAAGCGGGGTATCGTAGCCCTCCCTCCCGCCCGCGAGAACCCCTCGCCACCGAGCGTCGCGTCGCGCAGCCGAACAGCCGATCGCGCGAGGCTCCGAGCCGAGACCGCCTGACCGCTGCCGGGGAAAGCCGAGCTGTCACGCGGCCGAACGATCAACCGGCCGCGAACAACACGTGCTGGAACTGTCAGCGCGAGGGTCACCGGTCACGAAATTGTCGCGAAAAGCCAAGCCTCCACTGCTATCGCTGTGGAGAGCAAGGTGTAACGACAAGAAATTGTCGCCGCTGTACACCAGAAGCGGGAAACGCGATACGAAGCCGCTCGGATGGGCCAGAACGGCCTCGTACCAATTAATATCGGCCCGCGTTGCAGAAACGGATCTCGAACTCGCTCTCGTAACGAAACCGTCGCTCCTTATCGTGAGCGCGTACATCGGGGAACAACTCGTTCACGCGCTAGTAGATTCTGGTTCCTCTCTCTCGTTCGTGAGTCGCGAAACATTAGAATCCGCGCGAAACGTCGCGAAAATTACAAAAGCGACCGAACCGTGCTATTCTCTTCTAGCGACCGGGGCAATCGATCGCGCGGAAGAGCAAGTTCGTTTTCAATTAACGATAAAAGGCGTAACGTGCGAGATTTTCGCGTACATTCTCGACAACTTAGTTAATCCGGTTTTATTGGAAATCGAGGCAATCGCGCAATTCGGTATCGTTGTCGAATACCACCGAGCGATATGGTATTTCGCGTCACGACCGCACGTTGAATTTCCTTTCGGTAACAAAGAGAGCGGTCCTCTCTGTTGCGGCCTGCAGATTCTTACCGCGTCAGAAAAGGAGCGATTACGCGTATTCTTGGAAACCGAGCTTAGCGGTTTCGCGGAAATACCAGGCGTGACGACTCTAACCACTCACCGAATCGATGTTGGCAATAATAGACCGATTAAACAACGATATTACACGGTTTCGCCAAAAGTTCAGGAGGCGATCTATAAAGAAGTAGATTCGCTTCTGGAACAAGGTGTTATCGAGCCGTCGCAAAGTGAGTGGTCCAGTCCGAGCGTCATGGTGAAGAAATCAAACGGCAAATATCGTTTTTGCCTTGATTTTCGTAAAGTCAACGAAGTATCCAAGAAAGACGCGTACCCGCTACCGATTATGTCGAGCATTCTAGATAAATTACGAGCCGCGAAATACATTTCCACCCTCGATTTGAGCCAAGCGTACTTCCAAATCCCGCTTGACGAATCAAGCAAAGAAATCACCGCGTTTACCGTTCCGGGGAAAGGGTTATTTCAATTTAAACGAATGCCGTACGGGCTCACGGGAGCCCCAGCCACTTTTCAACGGCTTTTAGATAAATTAATCGGACCGGAAATGGAGCCTCACGCTTTCGCGTATTTAGATGACATTATCATCGCGACTACGACATTCGAAAGTCATCTCGAATGGCTCCGCCGGGTTTTAGATAAAATAAAAACGGCAGGATTAATCGTGAACCCGAAAAAATGCGATTTCTGCAAAGAGGAAGTGCGGCATCTCGGGTTTGTGGTAAGCGCGGAGGGGTTAAAGGTCGATGCAGAGAAAGTCGCGCCCGTCGTAGCGTATCCGGCTCCGAAAAATATTAAACAACTGCAGCGATTTCTCGGGATGGCCTCGAGGTATCGCAGGTTCCTTCCGAATTTCGCGACGGTAGCGGACGCATTAAATAAATTATTGCGAAAAAACGCGACGTGGGAATGGGAGGCTGGACAACAATCCGCCTTCGAGAAATTACGAGCGTTAATCGCGACTGCCCCTACCCTCGCGTGCCCTCACTTTGAGATACCGTTCGTCCTGCAGACAGACGCGAGTACGGTAGGGCTTGGAGCGGTTTTGGCTCAAGAAATCGAGGGAACGGAAAGAGTAATCGCGTTCGCGAGTAGATCATTGAACGCGGCAGAAAGAAAATATTCCGCGACCGAACTAGAGTGCCTCGCTGTCGTGTGGGCCGTACAGAAATACAGACCGTATCTCGAAGGTTATAAATTCACGATCGCGACGGACCACAGTAGTTTACGGTGGTTACGTCAATTGAAAAACCCTTCGGGACGACTTGCGCGCTGGGCCTTGCAATTGTTAGAATACGATTTCGAGATTAAATATCGGCAAGGAAAACTCAATCACGTACCCGACGCACTCTCGCGTATGTACGAGGGAGCCGACCCGGGGGAAGGGGAATTCGCGTTAACATCAGCGGCCGTGACAACGCTCGGATGGTACGAGAAAAAGTTTCGCGAGGTAAAAGAGAATCCGAGTAAATTCCCGAACTGGTCAATTCGCGAGGGGCAACTTTTTCGTCGTAGATCCGATCCATTGATTGCCGAAATTCTCGGGGCAGACTTGGACGAGTGGAAACTCGTCGTCGCGTCTGACGCGAGAATAGAAATTTTAAAAGAGGCTCACGACGAAAGGCAAGCGGGTCACATGGGAGTAGAAAAAACGTATCATCGAATTGCTACTCGATATTATTGGCCGGGGATGTTTCGAAGCGTAGTTGAATACGTCAGACGCTGCCCCACCTGTCAAGTGACAAAAGTGGAGCAAACGCTTCCACCCGGGTTAATGAGACAGCGTCGCATCGGAGCACCCTGGACAGTAGTCGCGACCGATATTATGGGCCCGCTTCCCCGTAGTCGTGCAGGTTTTTCGTACCTGCTAGTAATTCAGGACATCTTTACAAAATGGATAGAATGTTGTCCCCTCCGAAAGGCCACAGGGGCGAGAATTTCAGAGGTACTCGAAGATCTCGTGTTCTCGCGATGGGGAACACCCGAAACTTTGATAACCGACAACGGTACCGAGTTCGTTAACAAAGCGATTCACGAGCTCGCGAAAGATTATGGTATCGCGATTAGAACAACGCCGCCGTACCACCCACAAGCGAACCCCGTGGAACGTGTCAATCGTGTATTAAAAACAATGATCGTAGCCTACCTCGATCGAGACCATCGCGAATGGGATGCGAATCTTCCCCAATTTCGTTTCGCGTACAACACGGCCTACCACACTGCGGTGCACCTGCATTTTTGGCTTTCGGACGGGAACCGAAACCGGCAACGTGCGTGCGTGCGAGCGAAGATCCACTCGCGGATCTCGAGGTGGAACCTACGCGTGGAATGCTGGCTCATTGTTCGTGGGTAATTCTCCTGGTGACGGTTCCTCGTATTGTAAAGGAAAACTTCCGAAGGGAACGCTCTCTCACGTCGAGCCAACGGATCACTGTGTCGACGAATCCGTATCGGTCCGGTCCTTTTTAAAGGGGGGGGAGTTGTGACGTTGCAAATCAGCGACGTCACTTCGCCGTTAATTGCGAGCACATTTTTAATAGTGCGAAGGACCGGACCGTGCAATAACGAGACGCGAGACCGGGAAACACAGGATTCGAGAGCGTTCCGCGAGGAATTTCCATAATTTAGAGCGCGCATTGACACCTAGCGTGCGCGCCGAGAACGGCAAGTTTCAGGGCCGAATAACGAACCAGGCACAGGAGCCCCGACCTTCGAGATTTTCCTAGGAGACGATTCCGGTACAGAAGGACGTCAGACGAAAACCCAATGGCATTTCGAAGCCCGACTACGGGCCACTACGGTTATCGAGGGCACCCGGTCAATCGACTTGGAGGCGCCGAAGGGACAGGAACCCATACCGACCACCGTACCATTTCGCGGTCCCGACGCCGCCTCATCCCGCCATAAATAGGGTTCCAGCGAGGATGGTGCCACCGAGAAGCCAGTACGAGGCACGAGCCTCCTCCCACGTCTCCCGAAAAGTGAGACGGTTTCGCGAAGGGGTCCAGGAGCCAAGGACCCCGTCGAGACGCCCCTGCTACGCGAACGTCGCGCGTGAAATGGCGCCCTAGGAAATTCGGCAAGGAGGTCGGGTGGGGGGAACGAGAATCGATGCGGCGCGTATCTAAATTCGCGTATCAATACACAAATTGAATACTAGCTCGGCGACTATAAACAAATTCGCGTTACAAAAACCACCCTTAAGGTGAATGAAAATTTTCCTCTCTTTTCAATTGAAAATTCAAGCTTGTATGTACGAACAGTCGATTGCGCGTTGAACTCTCTACGCGCGGACAGTCTTCCGTAGTCCGCTCGCTCGCTTCGCGAGCTCGCGGTTGTACGATTAATTACAAACAATGTCGTGCAATGTTGCACGAATATTTGTAAACAATTAGTAAACAATTAGAATCTCTAAATTCGCGTATCAATACACAAATTGAATACTAGCTCGGCGACTATAAACAAATTCGCGTTACAAAAACCACCCTTAAGGTGAATGAAAATTTTCCTCTCTTTTCAATTGAAAATTCAAGCTTGTATGTACGAACAGTCGATTGCGCGTTGAACTCCCTGCGCGTGAACAGTCTAGCGTAGTCCGCTCGCTCGCTTCGCGAGCTCGCGGTTGTACGATTAACTATAAACAATATCGTGCAATGTTGCACGAATATTTGTAAACAATTTGTAAACAATTAGAATCTCCAAATTCGCGTATCGACACATAAATTGAATACTAGCTCGGCGACTATAAACAAATTCACGCTACAATAACCACCCTTAAGGTGAATGAAAATCTTCTTTTATTTTCAATTGAAAATTCAAGCTTGTACGTACGAACAATCGATTGCGCGTTGAACTCTCTACGAGCGGACAGTCTTCCGTAGTCCGCTCGCTCGCTTCGCGAGCTCGCGGTTGTACGATTAACTATAAACAATATCGTACAATGTTGCACGAATGTTTGCAAACAATTTGCAAACAATTAGGACTTCCAAATTCGCGTATCGATAAATAAATTGAATACTAGATCGGCGGCTATAAATAAATTCGCGTTACAAAAACCACCCTTAAGGTGAATGAAAATTTTCCTTTCTTTTCAATTGAAAATTCAAGCTTGCATGTACGAACAGTCGATTGCGCGTTGAACTCCCTGCGCGTGAACAGTCTAGCGTAGTCCGCTCGCTCGCTTCGCGAGCTCGCGGGTGTACGATTAACTATAAACAATATCGTACAATGTTGCACGAATATCTGTAAACAATTTGTAAACAATTAGAATCTCTAAATTCGCGTATCAATACACAAATTGAATACTAGCTCGGCGGCTATAAATAAATTCGCGTTACAAAAACCACCCTTAAGGTGAATGAAAATTTTCCTTTCTTTTCAATTGAAAATTCAAGCTTGTATGTACGAACAGTCGATTGCGCGTTGAACTCCCTGCGCGTGAACAGTCTAGCGTAGTCCGCTCGCTCGCTTCGCGAGCTCGCGGTTGTACGATTAACTATAAACAATATCGTGCAATGTTGCACGAATATTTGTAAACAATTTGTAAACAATTAGAATCTCCAAATTCGCGTATCGACACATAAATTGAATACTAGCTCGGCGACTATAAACAAATTCACGCTACAATAACCACCCTTAAGGTGAATGAAAATCTTCTTTTATTTTCAATTGAAAATTCAAGCTTGTACGTACGAACAATCGATTGCGCGTTGAACTCTCTACGAGCGGACAGTCTTCCGTAGTCCGCTCGCTCGCTTCGCGAGCTCGCGGTTGTACGATTAATTACAAACAATGTCGTGCAATGTTGCACGAATATTTGTAAACAATTTGTAAACAATTAGAATCTCTAAATTCGGGTATCAATACACAAATTGAATACTAGCTCGGCGACTATAAACAAATTCGCGTTACAAAAACCACCCTTAAGGTGAATGAAAATTTTCCTCTCTTTTCAATTGAAAATTCAAGCTTGTATGTACGAACAGTCGATTGCGCGTTGAACTCCCTGCGCGTGAACAGTCTAGCGTAGTCCGCTCGCTCGCTTCGCGAGCTCGCGGTTGTACGATTAACTATAAACAATATCGTGCAATGTTGCACGAATATTTGTAAACAATTTGTAAACAATTAGAATCTCCAAATTCGCGTATCGACACATAAATTGAATACTAGCTCGGCGACTATAAACAAATTCACGCTACAATAACCACCCTTAAGGTGAATGAAAATCTTCTATTATTTTCAATTGAAAATTCAAGCTTGTACGTACGAACAATCGATTGCGCGTTGAACTCTCTACGAGCGGACAGACTTCCGTAGTCCGCTCGCTCGCTTCGCGAGCTCGCGGTTGTACGATTAACTATAAACAATATCGTACAATGTTGCACGAATATCTGTAAACAATTTGTAAACAATTAGAATCTCTAAATTCGCGTATCAATACACAAATTGAATACTAGCTCGGCGACTATAAATAAATTCGCGTTACAATAACCACCCTTAAGGTGAATGAAAATTTTCCATTCTTTTCAATTGAAAATTCAAGCTTGCATGTACGAACAGTCGATTGCGCGTTGAACTCCCTGCGCGTGAACAGTCTAGCGTAGTCCGCTCGCTCGCTTCGCGAGCTCGCGGTTGTACGATTAACTATAAACAATATCGTACAATGTTGCACGAATATCTGTAAACAATTTATAAACAATTAGAATCTCTAAATTCGCGTATCAATACACAAATTGAATACTAGCTCGGCGGCTATAAATAAATTCGCGTTACAAAAACCACCCTTAAGGTGAATGAAAATTTTCCTTTCTTTTCAATTGAAAATTCAAGCTTGCATGTACGAACAGTCGATTGCGCGTTGAACTCCCTGCGCGTGAACAGTCTAGCGTAGTCCGCTCGCTCGCTTCGCGAGCTCGCGGTTGTACGATTAACTATAAACAATATCGTACAATGTTGCACGAATATCTGTAAACAATTTATAAACAATTAGAATCTCTAAATTCGCGTATCAATACACAAATTGAATACTAGCTCGGCGGCTATAAATAAATTCGCGTTACAAAAACCACCCTTAAGGTGAATGAAAATTTTCCTTTCTTTTCAATTGAAAATTCAAGCTTGCATGTACGAACAGTCGATTGCGCGTTGAACTCCCTGCGCGTGAACAGTCTAGCGTAGTCCGCTCGCTCGCTTCGCGATCTCGCGGGTGTACGATTAACTATAAACAATATCGTACAATGTTGCACGAATATCTGTAAACAATTTGTAAACAATTAGAATCTCTAAATTCGCGTATCAATACACAAATTGAATACTAGCTCGGCGGCTATAAATAAATTCGCGTTACAAAAACCACCCTTAAGGTGAATGAAAATTTTCCTTTCTTTTCAATTGAAAATTCAAGCTTGTATGTACGAACAGTCGATTGCGCGTTGAACTCCCTGCGCGTGAACAGTCTAGCGTAGTCCGCTCGCTCGCTTCGCGAGCTCGCGGTTGTACGATTAACTATAAACAATGTCGTGCAATGTTGCACGAATATTTGTAAACAATTTGTAAACAATTAGAATCTCTAAATTCGCGTATCAATACACAAATTGAATACTAGCTCGGCGACTATAAATAAATTCGCGTTACAAAAACCACCCTTAAGGTGAATGAAAATTTTCCATTCTTTTCAATTGAAAATTCAAGCTTGCATGTACGAACAGTCGATTGCGCGTTGAACTCCCTGCGCGTGAACAGCCTAACGTAGTCCGCTCGCTCGCTTCGCGAGCTCGCGGTTGTACGATTAACTATAAACAATATCGTACAATGTTGCACGAATATCTGTAAACAATTTGTAAACAATTAGAATCTCTAAATTCGCGTATCAATACACAAATTGAATACTAGCTCGGCGGCTATAAATAAATTCGCGTTACAAAAACCACCCTTAAGGTGAATGAAAATTTTCCTTTCTTTTCAATTGAAAATTCAAGCTTGCATGTACGAACAGTCGATTGCGCGTTGAACTCCCTGCGCGTGAACAGTCTAGCGTAGTCCGCTCGCTCGCTTCGCGAGCTCGCGGGTGTACGATTAACTATAAACAATATCGTACAATGTTGCACGAATATCTGTAAACAATTTGTAAACAATTAGAATCTCTAAATTCGCGTATCAATACACAAATTGAATACTAGCTCGGCGGCTATAAATAAATTCGCGTTACAAAAACCACCCTTAAGGTGAATGAAAATTTTCCTTTCTTTTCAATTGAAAATTCAAGCTTGTATGTACGAACAGTCGATTGCGCGTTGAACTCCCTGCGCGTGAACAGTCTAGCGTAGTCCGCTCGCTCGCTTCGCGAGCTCGCGGTTGTACGATTAACTATAAACAATATCGTACAATGTTGCACGAATATCTGTAAACAATTTGTAAACAATTAGAATCTCTAAATTCGCGTATCAATACACAAATTGAATACTAGCTCGGCGGCTATAAATAAATTCGCGTTACAAAAACCACCCTTAAGGTGAATGAAAATTTTCCTTTCTTTTCAATTGAAAATTCAAGCTTGTATGTACAAACAGTCGATTGCGCGTTGAACTCCCTGCGCGTGAACAGTCTAGCGTAGTCCGCTCGCTCGCTTCGCGAACTCGCGGTTGTACGATTAACTGTAAACAATGTCATGCAATGTTGCACGAATATTTGTATACAATTTGTAAACAATTAGAATCTCTAAATTCGCGTATCAATACACAAATTGAATACTAGCTCGGCGACTATAAATAAATTCGCGTTACAAAAACCACCCTTAAGGTGAATGAAAATTTTCCTTTCTTTTCAATTGAAAATTCAAGCTTGTATGTACGAACAGTCGATTGCGCGTTGAACTCCCTGCGCGTGAACAGTCTAGCGTAGTCCGCTCGCTCGCTTCGCGAGCTCGCGGTTGTACGATTAACTGTAAACAATGTCGTGCAATGTTGCACGAATATTTGTAAACAATTTGTAAACAATTAGAATTTCTAAATTCGCGTATCAATACACAAATTGAACACTAGATCAGCGACTATAAATAAATTCACGCTACAATAACCACCCTTAAGGTGAATGAAAATTTTCCATTCTTTTCAATTGAAAATTCAAGCTTGTACGCACGAACAGTCGATTGCGCGCGTTGAACTCTCTACGCGCGGACAGTCTTCCGTAGTCCGCTCGCTCGCTTCGCGAGCTCGCGGCTGCAGATTAACGATTGCAACAATAATGAATAACGTCACGCGAATCGTTTTATACATTAACAATAATTAGATTGACGCTTCACGAATGTAAAAACAAACACTAGAATAAAAGCAACGTGAACTCTCAGAATAGCTCGCGACAAAGTACAGAATTTCTTTTCAATTGAAAATTTTCACTTCACTAGATAAATTCGTACGCGTGAACGAAATATGCGCGTTGAACTCTCTACGCGCGGACAGCCTTCCGTAGTCCGCTCGCTCGCTTCGCGAGCTCGCGGCTGCAGATTAACGATTGCAACAACAATGAATAACGTCACGCGAATTGTTTAAACATTAACAATAATTAGATTGACGCTTCACGAATGTAAAAACAAACACTAGAATAAAAGCAACGTGAACTCTCAGAATAGCTCGCGACAAAGTACAGAATTTCCTTTCAATTGAAAATTTTCACTTCACTAGATAAATTCGTACGCGTGAACGAAATATGCGCGTTGAACTCTCCGCGCGCAGACAGAGGTCTGTAGTCCGCTCGCTCGCCTCGCGAGCTCGCGGCTGCAGTTTAACGATTGCAACAATAATGAATAACGTCACGCGAATTGTTTAAACATTAACAATAATTAGATTGACGCTTCACGAATGTAAAAACAAACACTAGAATAAAAGCAACGTGAACCCTCAGAATAGCTCGCGACAAAGTACAGAATTTCTTTTCAATTGAAAATTTTCACTTCACTAGATAAATTCGTACGCGTGAACGAAATATGCGCGTTGAACTCTCCGCGCGCAGACAGAGGTCTGTAGTCCGCTCGCTCGCTTCGCGAGCTCGCGGCTGCAGATTAACGATCGCAACAATAATGAATAACGCCACGCGAATTGTTTAAACATTAACAATAATTAGATTGACGCTTCACGAATGTAAAAACAAACACTAGAATAAAAGCAACGTGAACTCTCAGAATAGCTCGCGACAAAGTACAGAATTTCTTTTCAATTGAAAATTTTCACTTCACTAGATAAATTCGTACGCGTGAACGAAATATGCGCGTTGAACTCTCCGCGCGCAGACAGAGGTCTGTAGTCGGGCTGCGCCGGGATTTCGCCGAAGTCGGATCGGACCCCAAGTAGATGTATGCCAACCGGTGTGAAAGGTTTCCGATGGCGACAACTGGATGGAGACGATGTTCGGGTCAATGACCAGAACTTCGTCGAAGTCGGATTGAACCCGGAGGACTCCGGACGCATACGGTAGCATATAAAGCCATCCCAACGTTTTATTGACACGCGGCCCCTTGCTTTGCTGCCCCATATATATACGTAGAGTCGTAGCTCAGGACCTATCCTAACCTAGGGGTGGGAGTGGGTAAGTTCCGGACAGCCGGGACAGCTTAGGGACGGGACGTCAAACTCGAGAACGCACGACATGGATCCATGGTGTAGCTGGGGGGGGGCCAAACACGGGCAGGCCAGGCAAACCTGCATGATCTGAAGGTGAGAAGGTCCGACGTACGCTCCGAGCCGTAAAACGCTCAAAAATCCATTTATGCTTAGGTAGAATGGCCTTCTCATCAATGATGATCGCACCCTGATTAGTAGATTGACGCTCTGAAAGTTGCCCGGGCTATAAAAAGCAGAGCGGCTTTCGAACGCAGTGGCTATTCGCAACCCCTCTGGGGCCGAGGACCGGTTACCGCCATATGATATCGGCTGTGCTGCTGATGTGCGAACCGGCGAGGGCAACCGACTGCCCTCGCCCCGGTCAGACTCTTTACTACTACTACTACTACTAGGATGGGGACTAAGGTCATGTGGCGTCTACAGTGGTGACTCTGATCCACTGTCGATTTCGGTCTCTCGGTGTGAGAGAGTCACATGGCTAAAATCCTCTCACTCCACCTCCTCGTGGTGGTCCCTGGGCACCCTCTACGGAGGGTGGCGAACGGAGTGAGGGGTGACGGGGGGGGGTCGCGTGTTTTGGGGCTTTATTTTCTATTATTTTGGGGTGTATGTTTTTCTGTTCTTATTCTAACCTATTCTATCATTTAGTTAATTAGTTATTTTTCTGTTACTTACCTTTTGAGTTCCTTACTTTTTTGTTCCTCTTCAGTTCCTAAAAAAAAAAAAAAAAAAAAAAAAAAAAAACCTTCTTACCTTCAGTTATTTTGCCTCAGTTCATTACTCTTTAGTTATAGTTCACTTATCTTAGTTTATTTTACTTTACTTTTTGTTCTTACTTACCTTAGTTTACCTTATTTATTATACTTACCTTCTCTTGTGTTGTCCTCTTCTTGGTTTTTAGTTTCATCTTGCGGTGTCCGGTCTTTTTCTTTGTCCTCCCTGGGTTGTCCTGCGGGTTGTCCTGCGGGGTGACCCAGTGGAGCCGGGATGGGGCGCGAAAAGCGGGTGGGTTTTTAGTTTCCTTTTTCTCTTTTCTTTTCTTAATTATACGTTAAGTTACTTACCCTTAGTTAGTTATTTTTCCTCTTCTTTTCACCTTCTTCTCCTTCTTTGGGCTCTTCTCTCTTGGGGTGGGTACGCGTGATTTCTTTCTCCCGCCAGGTAGGGATTACGGCATTGGACCAGGGCAAGTCAGGTGCTTCTTCGGGTTTCGGCCAGCCGCAAATGGTGTGATTCTCCTCTCTGGACAACGGACAAGATAAGAAGTTTACGGTGCAGGGGCTTCGGATCCCCAGTACCGGCACGGAGGGGGTGGGCGAGCAGGCCCCCTCCGGGTCGTCATCCAACGACTGCGGGTTAATGGTAACGGACCCCTTGGTGCCATTAACAGTAACAGCTACAAGCGGGAGTGTTACGAAAATCTCACTAGAAGTACTAGGTGTGACTTCGGATACACAACAAGACATGGTCTGGGAAAGGGACAAGGACAGAGATAAGGAAGAAGGAAAGGATAAGGAGGATAGAAGGGGAAGGAATCCAGGAGATAGGATAGGAGAGGTCTGGGATATACAAAAGGACCAGGATAGAAGGAAAGGTAGCGACGAAGAAACCGTCATCGCTGATACCGCCGACATTGGAGACACAGATATGGGTAACAACACCGCCAAGGAAGAAACACCAATTCCTGGCAGCAGTACTAATCCTAATATAAATAAGAACGAAAATAATAACATGCAAAAAGATATAAATAATAAAAAAGACGTGCAAGAAAATAAAGAGGAAGATTTTCTTAAACCTAAAGAACAACAAATACCTCTTATCAATAAATATAAAAAGATAATAAATAACGATAAAACATATAATATTGTGAAAACTTTATGCGAAGATGTTAAAACGATATGCGACGATTATGAAGAGCTAATCGAATATATACAGACGCATAAGAACTTCAGAGCGTATCACAGGCATAACAGTCAAAGTATCTGGGAACGCATGACAGATCTCAGTATAAACTTGAAAGAGCTAAAAGAAAACAGAAAGAAAGAAATAAAAACAGAATACTATAAAGAATACTTTGAATTAGAAAAAACAAAACAAAACATAGAAGAAACGAATAATAGTATAAAAGAGAAAAAAGGAAATAAACCGACCAGGAAACGCACACTGGAGATCGCGGGAACCTCCCATATCTTCTCCGAGTCTGGGATGTCCAGCGCTGGCGGATGGGAATCCATGTCGGAGGACACGAGCAGGAGAGGATCATTGGCCTCTTTGTGCTATAACCCAGGTACACTTACGTACGCGGATATTACCGCAACCCAGATCGAAAAAGCAACCTCGCCTACTCTGGTTCCTAAAACTAAAAAACAAAAAAGAATGGAAAACCAAAACGATATTAATAAAAACAAAGTAAATAACAAAAAAGAAGATAACAAAAAAGAGATTAACAAACAAGTGACCAACAAAAAAGAGGATAACAAAAAAGACGGTGATAAAAAAGTAGTACCAAGAGTTGCACTCGATGTTCCCTCACACTACGAAACCTCATCATCGGAGGATGATTCCCCCGGAGATGAGATCGACAAAATACTGATGTCATTAAGCAACAAAATTAAACAAATAATAGATAAAAAACATGCAACAACCGATAAAAAACATGCAACAAAAAACAAAAAACATGCAAGCAGTAAAAATAACAATGATAAAAACATGCAAAATAATAGAGAAGCTAGAACAAGAGAAGAAAATGAATGGCTAACTGTAGGAAAACGAAAAGGCAGACTACAGAAAAATAAAAACAAGAGTGACTATGAAACCGACTTTAGCGAAGTTGAGAGAAAAAAACCGTCTAAAATTGTAAGACCCAAATGGACAATTCCACGCCCAGATGCGTTGGTGGTTAAAATAAATAATAAAGACGAGTTTAAAAATACATGCGCAAATATAACAAAGCAAATGGAAAATCCAGAGGCTATCAAGCGTATCAGAAAGACTAGAACTGGACAGCTCCTCTTTGAGCTGGAGAAAGAAGAAGACGCTGAGAAGATTAAAAATCAGATCAAAAAATCGATAGCCGAAGATCAAGGAGTCCAGGTCCTACAAAAGGCTTTCGACCTTGAAATACGCGATCTGGACCCAATCGTGGAAAAAGACGAGATAATAGACTCATTAAAAACGGAACTAAATATGAATCCTCATGAATTATTTGTTAAAATACTACGTACAACTAAAATAGGCACCCAAATCGCGATTGTCGATACGCCTTTAAAATATTTAAAATCCGTTATGGAGAAACCTAAAATTAGAATAGGCCGAACATATATTAGGCTCACCCCCGCACCGAAAATAATTAAATGTTTTCGTTGCCACACTATGGGGCACTACAGTACAAATTGTACTGAAAATATAAAAGATGATAATCCGAGGTGCAGGAAATGCGGAAAGAATGGACATGTTATGAAGGACTGCGTGAACAGTCCTAGATGTTTGGCGTGTGAGAAACTGAAAGTCTCTTCATCACATATAACATGCTCCATGGCGTGTCCACAATTTAGATCCAGGATTAAGCAACTTAAAGACCAATTTTATAAATACAATCATGCAAATTCTACAACTTAACTGTAATGGATGTAAAAATGCCCAAGATATCATGCACCAAACTTGTGTAACAAACAAAATAGATATTGTCTGCATGCAAGAACCCTATAGAATTGACAAAAGATGGATATCCTCCAGTAGCGGAAAAGCCGCTATATATATAAAAAATGCTAACATAAAAATAAACAAAGATAACAAAATAATCATGCATAACTTCGTAGGAATAAAGCTAGATCATCTAACTATAATAAATATATACTTACCGCCTAATGTAAATAAAAAAGAATACCTAAAATATCTACATGAAATAAAAATTTCCAGTAAAGATTGGCACGGTTCAATCATCCTTTTAGGAGACCCAAATGCACGTTCTCTTTTCTTTGGCGACCTAAAAGAAAATTTTAGAGGCAGAGTTTTTGTCCAGCTAATAGAAGATTTAAAATTAGTTCCTATAATCACGAAAGGAGGGCATACCTTTGAAAAGGGCAACCGCCGGTCAAAAATTGACATCATATGCGCCACCAGGGATATCTATAGAAAAATAAACAGTAGAGTCGATGATAGTTACAACGCTTCCGACCATAAAAATTGCATTCATTCAATAAAAACAAATAACAGTAAATACGAGAAAATTATGTGTAAAAATATAGTATGGTACTGGAACATAAAAAATCTAGACCCTGAAAAATATATAGAAAACTTTAAAAAATTAAATGAAACAATAAATTGGCAAAATATTAACAAAAAAGACATTGATACTTACCTAAAAAACATCATAAAAACATGCATGAAAGTGTGTAAAAAGAAAACAAATAAGTACTTACCGCGTGAGAATCCTTGGTGGTGTCCGGAAATCGCCTCAGCCCGAGATGATGCCCAGTCCGCTCGTAGAAACCTGCAGAGAAAAAGAAAAAAGGGATTAAATACAGTGAAAGAAGAAGAAGAATATAAAAAACTAAAGAAAAACTTACAACATAAAATAAATAATAGTAAAAAGATGCAGTGGAAAAAATATATTGACATGCTAAAAGACGATGTATGGGGTCGCCCATACCAGATAGTAAAAAACAAAATAAAAAATAAAACAACAACTACAACGATTGAATATAATAAAGCAAAAACAACACTACTTACACTTTTCCCAAGAGAAAATAAAACAATAAAATATGATGACTTCACTGATGTTGTCCCTGACACACGAGTCTCAGTAAACGAGATTCGCGAGATTGGTAAAAATCTAAAAACAAATAAAGCAGCAGGTCTCGATAAAATTCCACCTATGATTATAAAACTAATAATAAAATATGATACAAAAAACTATACTAAAATCATGCAAGCGTGCTTAGATAAAAACTATATTCCAAACAAATGGAAAAAGATCCGCGCGATACTAATAGAAAAAAACTCTGAAGATTTATCAAGTCCGACTAGCTATAGGCCTATCTGTATAGGTGATAGTGCCAACAAAGTATTTGAAAAAGTGCTTGAAAAAAGAATCCTCGAGCATATTGGTACTCCGGCCTTTAAGGAGAACCAATATGGTTTCTCCAAAGGTAAAATGACCACTCACGCATTGATAAAACTTAAAAACTACATAACAACTAACAACGATAAAAGAAAATACGGCATGCTCGTGAGTATAGATATAAAAAACGCGTTCAACACTCTAGGTTGGCCTTGTATATTTAATGTTTTAAAGAAGAGAGGCTTCCCAAAGCACCTCCAACTGATTCAGTGCTACTTCCGTGATAGAGCTATTCGATTCCGCGCCGAAGGAAAGTGGATGGAGATCCGCGTTGAGAAGGGGGTTCCACAGGGATCGGTGATTTCGCCGATCCTGTGGAACCTCGTGTACGACGAACTCCTAAGTCTCGATTTTGATCCGGAAATAAACATAATCGCCTTCGCGGGCGATATTGCGATTTACATAGCTAGCCATAATCTAATGGAAATAAAAAATAAAATCGAAGAAACAATAAATAATAAAATAGCCCCGTGGCTAATTGAAAATGGGCTTGAATTAGCCCCACAAAAAACAAAATTCATATCATTCAATAAGAAAAAACTAACAGAAAACTTTAACTTAAATATATTAGGCATTAACAAAAAAGAAGAAAAAAGTTTAAAATACCTAGGCATTCACTTAAATAAATTAAACAATTACAGTCTTCACATAGATAAAGTTACCCAACAAAGCAACCGCTATATTAGCGAACTCTCGAGACTTATGGTAAATTTAGGCGGCCCATCGACTTCTGGTAGATATCTTTACTATAACATAATAGAATCCATTATAAACTATGGAAGCCCAATGTGGGCGGAAGATGCTCTAAAACTAAAAAAGAATATAAATAAAATTAGGAAGTCGCAAAGACTGGGACTTAATAGAGTCGCCAATGCGTATAAAACTGTTTCACGTGAATCGCTATGCACAATCACGGGTATAATACCCCTAGAAATAAAATTATTAGAAAATAAAAGAATATTCCATGCAAAAGAAAAATTTAAAATAAACACAAATGATAGTATAGACATAGAACAAGAAAAAAGAGAAAAACTAGAAATAGAAATACAAAAAATAAAAGAAATCTCATGGTCCGAGTGGCAATCTCTTTGGAACAACATTAAATTCTCTAAATGGACAAAAAAGATTATACCACAACCTAGAGTGTGGATGGCAAATAAAAAAAGGTGACCTCAATTACAGACTCACCCAAATACTAACGGGCCACGGTGCCTTTGCGGCATACAAAAAGAGGATAAACAAAAGTGATACTGATCTCTGCTGGTACGGTTGTTTAGTTGTTGATGATCCTGAGCATACGCTCTTCAAATGCGACAGATGGTTAGCCGAGAGAAACCAGGTGGAAATCGAATTAGACACTAATATGAATATAAATAACTTTATAAGCCTACTTACCTTTTCAGAGGAAAATTGGAAAATTATAAATAGATATATTAATAAAATAATGAAAGAAAAAGAAGACTTTGAGAGAAAAATAGACAAAGAAAGAATAGGAAATAGACACAATAACTAAAATACACACAAACAAAGATATAATACAATAAAAAACATGCAAAAACAAGAATAAAAACATGCAAAAACAAGAATAAAAACATGCAAAAACAAGAATAAATACATGCAAAACAGGAATAAAAAATAGGCAAAAAACAAGAACAAAAACATGCAAATAACATGGAACCAATAAAAACAGACAATAAGAAAAAGAATAACAACAACAATAACACAAGTATGATATAAAACATGATAAAGTGGACATTAAATAATCTATAAGGAATTAAGAAAAAACATGCAATACTGTATGAAATAATAAGTGCTTATATACAGGGTGGGGCGCCACATTTTGCCATCTAGATTTACGTCATTATTATTACGCATAGCAAACGATGTTTCAGATGAAGTTGAATGGTTTTGAGAGGGGCACATTCTGATGGTACATTTTTTTTTGTAGGTGGACGTGTAAAGGACATATGAAGGTCATTAATGTTTTTTTAAATGGAATCATACATTTTTTATTGTATCAGCTGATGCTCCTTCATATTCTTTACAAAAAAGTATTAATCAATTTGTGTAAAAAAATCATTAGTTTAGGAGATATTTTAATTATAATTTGTTAGGAAATTTCGACTCTCTGGTCAATAATATGAATTCAATGTGATAATGTAGTAGGAGAGCAAGAATTATCAATGTAAATATTTACATTTTCTGTGTTGATAATTCTTACTCTCCTACTAATTGTGAAATTTAGTCTCTGTTACGTCTCTGATACGGTGAATACGGCAATACGGTGAATTATCACTTCATAATGAAGTATTCTAAAGAAGAAAAGATGGACATGTTATCAATTTATTTTGAAACTGGGAAAAGTGCTACACATGCAGAAAGATTATACGCCAATAGATTTCCTCAACGAAATCATCCATCACGTCGTACCTTTGATTATGTTTTTAAAAACTTTCACCAGACGGGGCAATTATTACGCAAAAAGGCAATTCGTAATAAAACAATAATAAATGAAGCAAACGAAATTGTAGTGTTAGCCGCAATTACGTTAAATCCATCTGTTAGCTCTCGCGAAATCGAAAGACAAGCTGGAATTAGCCGCAGAAGCATTTTACGCATACTCAAAAGGCACAAATACCATTCATATCATGTTTCAAAGGTTCAAGAACTGACCGCAAATGACTATCATCAACGTTTAGAATTTTGTAATTGGGCTCTCTCTCAAAGAGACTACTTTTTCAACAATGTTATGTTCACGGACGAAGCAACGTTTACGAAAAATGGATCAATGAATTCAAGAAATATGCATTATTGGTCAACGGAAAATCCTCATTGGTTTAGACAAACAGATAATCAACATCGATGGAGTGTAAATGTTTGGATGGGCATACTCGGCGATAGACTTATTGGTCCATACTTTATCGAAGGATCACTAACCGGACCAAAATATGCACATTTTATATCAAACACTCTATGGACATTTTTAGATGATTTACCATTGCATACACGACAAATAATGTGGATTCAACAGGATGGTTGCCCTTCTCATTATTCAAGAATAGCAAGGGATACATTAAATCGAATGTTCCCAAATCGTTGGATAGGGCGAGGTGGACCCATTCATTTTCCAGCAAGATCACCAGATCTAACGCCCCTCGACTTTTTCTTGTGGGGCTACTTAAAAAATAAAGTGTACGCTGAGCCTCCGACGACAATGGCCAATATGAGGGATCGTATCATCAATGAGTGTAACAAAATAACATCAGATACACTACGCAATGTTAGTGAGTCATTAACTTCTCGATTCAGAAAGTGTTCTGATGCAAATGGTCGCCACATTGAACCTTTTCTGTAAATAGACATTATAATTAAAATATCTCCTAAACTAATGATTTTTTTACACAAATAGATTAATGCTTTTTTGTAAAGAATATGAAGGAGCACCAGCTGATGCAATAAAAAATATATGATTCCATTTAAAAAAACATTAATGACCTACATATGTCCTTTACACGTCCACCTACAAAAAAAATGTACCATCAGAATGTGCCCCTCTCAAAACCATTCAACTTCATCTGAAACATTGTTTGCTATGCGTAATAATAATGACGTAAATCTAGATGGCAAAATGTGGCGCCCCACCCTGTATAGTGTAAATATAAATTGTATATAGAAACTCAAAGAAAAGAACAAGAAAAGGGACAAGGAAGGAAACAGCCAACCGGGCGTAATGCGGCAAGCGGGTCCCCGGGGAAGCTAATCCGTTCAAAGGTTGAGGAGTAGAGGGGCAACCCATTGGTTGTCCCGGGTGTGGTTAAGGTTTTTAGTGGGTATGCCGTCTCACTCCATCTGGAGACGGTGAGCCCCACACTACCCCCTTCTGGGGTGTACGTAATGGTATTTTCCCCCACATCCTTTAAAAAAAAAAAAGGATAGGGTTAGGATAGGGTTAGGATAGGGTTAGGATGGGGCTATAAGGCCGGAGAGGATTCGGAGTGGGTGTGGGAATGACCTCGAGGACCTCGTGTGCCTCTTGGAAATCCCCCACATCCATGATGAAACTTCGATGGAACTGATGTTCTCCTGAACTGGATACTTACCTGTTTACTTACCTTCGGTGAGTTCTCGGGAGAGAGGTCCAGGGTGGAGAATTTCGGTGAAGTTGAGGGTCCTCTTTGGTCAAAATCCTCCTACTCCACCTCCTCGTGGTGGCCCCGGGACTCTGTGGAGGCTTCGGCTGAAACAGAGTGCGAACGGAGTAGGCAGGTGTAGGAGGGACGTAGTCGGTGGCACTTGTGCTACCGACTGCGGCCCTCCGCAGGGACGGGAAATTTTATTTTTGTTGACCGGGCAAGAAGGTGTTTTTTATAGGTATCGGCCAGCCGCAAATGGTGTGAAAAAATCCCGACTGGACAACGAAAAGGACAAGGTTTACGGTGCAGGGGGTAGGATACCCAGTACCGGCGTAGGGGAGGTGGGCGAGCAGGCCCCCCCTATGTCGTCATCCGGCAACTGCGAGCCCGCGAGCGTGCACCACCTGGCGCTCGGGGAAGTAATGGTGAGAGGTGAGGATCCCCCAGGGGATTATACGACACGGCGCCACACATTGGATTCGGCTATCGGACACAGGGCGGGCACCCGCGATCCGGGAGCTGGGGCTGATATTTTCAGCCCTAGACCCCGGATCCCGAGGAGCCCGCCCGAGAAAGGGGTGGTGGCGGGGGGGGGGGGAGTCCCTCCCCCTCCGCATCAGTTTGAGGTGCCGGCGGTGCCGAAGGAGTCAAGGGTACCTAAGGGGGATAAACCCCCGAAGGTACCTAAGACAACTAAGGTGCCAAAGGCACCTACCCCGGGGATAAAACCCGGAGAAGAGGGACCGAGGACGAGATCTCGGGAGAGCCGAACGAGGACCGGGGGGGCCCCCGGTACCACGGCCCCGCCGGTCACACTCGTCCCCCTCCGCGGGGAAGGCGGGGACCCGGTCCCGGACCCGTCGGATGGGTCAGACCGGGACCACCTCCTGGAGGATACGCAGTGGGACACTCTTTCGGAGAGGTCTGCTGTGTCGGCGGCGTCCGCGGTGTCAGCGGCATCCGTGGGGTCATCTGCCTCTGGCAAGAGGCAGAGAGAATCCCCGGAACCGCTCCACCCTGGAACCCCCACCACCATGGGACTGCCCGGGAAGGAGAAGCCCAAGGAGAAAAGACAGAGGGTCTACGATCCCTCCCCCTCTGTAGAGGTACAGAGGGGGGGGCTCAGGGGGCTCCTCCCCGGGCAGATCCTGGAGAGAGCTCAATCCTCCCAGGAGCGAGTGGAGGAGGTGGTGAGGGTTTCAAAGAACCTCAAAGGGGGTTGCATCCGCGACCTCCGGGACGCCGCCAGGATCATGCTGGCATGCGTCCAGGAGGTGGTTCTGAGGGGCCAGCCACCCCCAGAGGTTAAGGAGACCGCCGGCGGGGCGGCGTTCCCCAATCCTGAACTTCTCCTTAAGAAGTACAAGGCGGAGAATGCCAGCCTCAGGGCGCGGGTGGAGGGGTTGAGGGGTGAGGCGGAGGCGGCCAGGATCGCCGTGGAGGGGCTGCAGGAGAGGATCAGAGCGATAGAATCTGAATCCCTCCCTCGGCCCCCCCGGGGCCCCCATGGGGGGTCCCCGCCTCTCCCCTCCCCCCCACCCTCGCGCCCCCCGGCTCCTTCCCCGGAAGGAGCTCCGCCGGCGCCCTCCCCCCTGAGGGAGAAGACCTTGTTGGCAAAAGCCGGAGCCCTAATAGACGGCAAACTGGCGGCCTTCAAGGAGGAGCTTCTCATGCTCCTCAGGCCGGCGGCCCAGCCCCTCCCGGACGGGAAGGGACAAACGGGGCCTCCTCCCCTTCTCCCGCCCCTCACAATGCCCCCCCAAATACAGGAGAAGGGGAAGAAGAAGGCGAAAATGAAAAAGAGGCAGGGAGGGGAGGGTTCCAATCCCCACCCCCCCTCCCTCGCCCCCTTATGTCGCAACCCCTGCCCCTGCCCCTGCCCCACCCCCCGCCCCCTCCCCCCGCGTCACCTTACGTCGCCCAGGAGACGCACCCGCCCTCGAACCCCTTCCCCTTCTCCAAACCACTCCCTGAAGGGACATGGTCCCAGGTGGTGGGGAGAAAGGAGAAGAGGGCTGCACGCCCCAGGCAGCCCCCGCCGCCACCGGTCCCAGCCCCGAAGGGCAAAAAAGCCGGGGCGGTGGGGAAGAAGGCCGCACCCCGCGTCGTGGTGCCCCCCCGCACGGCCGCGGTAACGGTCACCCTGAGCGAGGGGGCCAAGACCACGTACGCCGAGGCCCTCCAGCATGCGCGCAATGCGTTCAGGCTCGAGGAGGTGGGCATCGAGGCCGTCCACTGGCGAAGGGCGGTAAACGGCGGCCTCGTTCTAGAGGTCGCCGGGGCCGAGGGCGCCGCCAAAGCGGACGCCCTGGCGGCCAAAATGTCCACCGCCTTGTCGGGGTTGGACGTCAAGGTGTCGAGGCCTGTGAAGAAGGCGGAATTCCGCCTCACGGGCCTCGACATCTCGGTAACCCCGAGGGAGGTCTCGGCAGCGGTAGCGGCCGCGGGAGGCTGCACCCCCGAAGAGGTCCGTTTGGGGGAAATCAAGGTTCCTCCAAACGGCCTCGGCGTAGTATGGGTGCAGTGCCCCGCCACGGCTGCCAGGGCGGTTGAGAGGGCGGGACGCATCCGCGTGGGATGGGCCTTCGCCCAGGTTGTGGTGTTGGCGGCCCGACCGCTGCAGTGCTTCCGCTGCCTTGCCCTAGGGCATGTTCGGCAGCGGTGCACTGCAGCGGAGGACAGATCGGGCCACTGCTATAGGTGCGGGGACCCATCCCACAGGGCGGCGAGGTGCACGGCCGTCCCACATTGCGTGGTTTGCGCTTCGGTGGGGCGGCCGGCGGGACACAAGGCGGGGAGCAAGGCGTGCGCCCCGCCTGTGAAGCCCAGAAAGGGCAAGAAGGGAGCGGGCAGTGTGGCCCCGCCCCCTTCCGTCGGAACAGTGGAGGGGGGGGACGTAAGACCCTCCCCCGCCCCCACTGTTCCCGAGAGTATGGAGGTTGTCCCGGAGACAGCGGATGAGGGGAGGGCTACGCCACCCCCTCCATCGCTGCCCCCGGAGCGACGTCGACGGACCCCCTGAACAGCGTATAAGGCGCCGCACTGGCGCTTTCAGGGGGTCCTCGACGGATACTGCAGGCCAATCTCAACCACGCCAGACGCGCTCAGGACCATTTTGTCCAGAGTCTGGCGGAGCTTGAGATTGGCCTGGCGGTTGCTGCGGAGCCATACAGCGTCCCCGACAACCATCCACACTGGTTTGGGGACCTGGATGGCTCCGTAGCGGTATGGTACCGTGACGAAGTCACGGGGCCCACCTGCTCCGAGGTCGATCGGGACAGGGGGGTGGTGATAGTAAAGTGGGGAGGGTTCCTAGTCGCTGGGTGCTACAATTCACCTAATAGTAGCCCCGCCGAATTTGGGGTGTTTTTGGACCGGTTGGGGACCATGTTGGCCCCCCACATGACCGGTCCAGTGCTGGTTCTGGGGGATCTCAACGCGAGGTCCACCGACTGGGGAGACTCCAGAACCGGACACCGAGGCGGGGTACTAGCGGATTGGGCGGAGGGTCAACAACTCCGGTTCTTGAACCGGGGCACGACCCCCACGTGCGTGAGGTGGAACGGCTGCTCGGTGGTTGATGTTTCATTGGCCACCGCCGCTGCCTCGCGCCGTGTATCCGACTGGCGGGTATGGGAGGGAGAGACCCTCTCCGACCACGCCTACATTCTGATGAATGTGGGCGGGGCCGACAACCCGCCCTCGGATACGCCCAACCGACGTAGCACCCAGATAGCGCCACGATGGGCGCTATCGCGACTAGACGAGGACCTGCTGAAGGCCGTCTGCATCGGTACCGCCTGGCCAGTGGCCAGGGAGCGCGGAGCGGAGGAGGGGGCGGTGTGGATCCGGGACACGTTGCAGATGATCTGTGACGTGGCGATGCCCCGGGTCCGCAACCCCCCCCCTAGGAAGTCAGCGTACTGGTGGAATGAAGCGTGCGCGGAATGCCGTAAGTCGGCAGGCCGCGCACGCCGCCAGTACGTCCGCGCTCGACGGCTCCTAGGTTTTGGAGCCGTCACGGAACCGATGGTTAGCGACCTGTACGAGAGATACAGGTTGCTCAAGACGGCCTTCCAGCGGCAGATTGCCGCTTCCAAGGCCCAAGGATGGAGCGAGCTCCTCCTCGGTTTGCAGCAGGACCCGTGGGGGCGCCCCTATAAGACGGTGCTGGGAAAACTCCGACCGTGGGCGTCCCCGTTAACGGGCAGGCTGGACCCGGAATTCTTGGGGCGTGTCATCGGCACCCTCTTTCCCCTTAACGACGGGGAAGAGGAGGATGCGGGACACGCCCCCGCCCCGACCAACGATTGGTCGGAGCAATTCCGGGTCACCGAGGGGGAGCTTGAGCTGGCGCTCCGGCGACGCAAGGGGGGGGGGCAGGAAAGCCCCCGGCCCCGATGGCGTCCCTGGAGCGGTTCTGGCTCGGGCCTTGGAGGTCCTCGGCCCGGCGTTTAGGAGCGTCATGGACGCGTCCTTTCGCCGGGGGACCTTCCCCACTTTATGGAAGAGAGGTGGCTTGGTCCTTCTCCACAAAGAAGGTAAGCCCGCAGATTCACCCTCTGCGTATCGGCCAATATGTCTGCTCGACGAGGCGGGCAAACTCTTCGAAAGAGTTATTGTCGCCCGCCTCCTCGAGCACTTGTCACGCGCGGTGCCCGGACTGAGCGACAGTCAGTTCGGTTTCCGGAGGGGGCGCTCGACGATAGATGCGTTAGAGCATCTACGCCTCCTCCGGGAAGAGGCTGTCGCGCAGGGCCGGGTGTTGATCGCGGTATCGTTGGACATCACCAACGCGTTCAACACCCTGCCCTGGCGGGAGATAGAGAGGGCCATGGAACACTTCCAGGTGCCCTCCTATCTCCAGAGGACGGTCCGGGACTACCTGCGTGACAGGGCCATCGTATGGGCCGGCCGATACGGCAGTGTACAAGAGAGGGGAATCCACCGCGGGGTTCCACAGGGGTCCATATTAGGACCACTCCTGTGGAACCTGGCTTACGACGCGGTGTTGCGGGCTTACATGCCCCCCGACACGGGTGTCATCTGCTATGCGGATGACACCCTGGTGTACGCGGGGGGCCTTGAGTGGACAAGGACCAAGCACCTCGGAGAGGTCGCCCTTGACCTCGTGGTCGGACGAATCCGCGGGATGGGCCTGACCGTGACGGCCGCGAAGACCGAGGCAGTATGGCTTCATGCCCAGCCTCGGTTGACGCTGCCGCAAACACGGCAGGATATGCGGATTCGTGTCGCGGAGACCTACGTCAACGTGGGGCCCTATATAAAGTATCTGGGCCTGCACGTTGACGAGCGCTGGCGTTTCGAAAAACATTTCGATCTCCTGGCCCCCCGATTACTAAAGACAGCGGCCGCCTTAGGGCGACTGCTGCCCAATATCGGGGGACCAGACATGAATGTTCGCCGCCTCTACGTGGAGGTGGTGCGGTCAATAGCCCTTTACGGGGCCCCCGTGTGGCACCGCGCTCTGGAGTCCAGCCGCCATAATCGCGCCTTACTCGAAAAGGTGCGCAGGCGGCTGGCTCTACGTGTCATACGGGGTTTCCGCACCATCTCCACGGAGGCGGCGGGTCTCCTCGCCGTGATACCCCCTTTCCATTTGGTGGCTGCCGAGCGGGCGGAAACTTTTTCCGCCACTCGCCCGGCAGGTCACCCATTGGGGGTGGAATTCACGGCCGAGGAGATCGAGGGGATCGAAATGCGAAAACGCCAGGCCCGGGAAGTTTTGGCGGTCCGGTGGAAGCAAGAACTCGCTACATCGGACCGACCGATCGTCCGGGCCCTCCTGCCCATTTTTGATACATGGTGCAGGGGGCGCGTTAGGTTGACCTACCGTCTTACACAGGTGCTCTCCGGCAAGGGATGCTTCGGAGAGTACCTGTTTGTAATAGGACGGGAGCCGACCACGCAGTGTCACCACTGCGGGGAGCTGCAGGACACGGTGCAACACACGCTGGAAGAGTGCCCAGCGTGGGCGAATCAGCGCCGTGTCCTGCAGTACGCGGTGGAAGGGTGGGACCTCTCGCTGGCGGCCATGGTCGACCACTTGGCCGCAAGCGAGAGGTCGTGGCAGGCGGTGGTCTCCTTCTGTGAAGAGGTGATGTTGCAGAAGGAGACCGCCGAGCGGGCCCGGGAAGCGGACCCGGGCTCGCAGAGAAGGGAGTTGGCGCGGGGGAGACCCAGGCGCAGACGTGGTACCACTCGCACAAGGGGTGGGCGAGGGAGGAGGAGGTCTGTCGCGCCGGGGTCTCCCCCGCGCGAGGGGTCTATGCCCCCACGAGGGGGGGCGGTGGATGGGGGGAGGGTGCGGGGCTTGTCCCCGCGCCAATCACGTGCCCCACGTGGGAGGGCGGCGAGGGGGAGGGCGCGGGGGGTTTTCCCCCCTCCGCGTCAATTAACACCCCCCCATGGGGGGGTGGTTGGGGGTCCCTTGGTGGGGAGAGGGGTTTCCCCCCTAACCCATAGTTTGCCCCCATCCCGGGGGGCGGTGCATGGAGGAGGCCGGGGGACAAGCTGACCCCGGCCTCCGGGGAGGGGGTAACCCCTCCCTGGGTGGAATATAAGCAGCGCGTGTAAGACGCTGGCCACCCTACATGGGGGCGCGAGGGGGGTGGGGCGGGGGGAGCCGGGGCGTCCGATACGCTTCCGACGGCTCTCCCTTACCGGGATGGGAACCTCTTGCCCTGGCCGGGGCGGGACCTTGGGGTCACCGCACCGAGCAGGGCACGAGGTTCCAAGGGCTGCATGTGGACCGAGCTGGGGCTCGGGAAGCATGACTCGAAGGCCCAGGGAGGGGAACACTGAGCGGGTCCCTCCGCTCAGGGTTCATTTTAGCTAGGTAGGAGGGGGGAGGTAACTCCCCCTCGGGGTTTCATGATAGCTGAGTTGTGTCCAGTTGTATACTCGCGTGATCCTGGCACATCTCACGTAGCTTAGGCGGGTGTGGAGTTTTAGTGGGTTGGCCTGGGGAGGGGAGCGCCGCGCTGCGCGCGACGAGCCTCACCTTAGGAGAGCCCCACATAACCTCGGTTCCTCCCCAGGGGGCCGAGGTATGCGTACTGCATTTCTCCACATTAAAAAAAAAAAAAAAAAAAAAGGATAGGGTTAGGATAGGGTTAGGATAGGGTTAGGATAGGGTCCAAGGCCATGTGGCGCTGACAATGCTGACTCTGAACCATTGTCGGTTTCGTCTTCACTATTTGTGGAGGTCACATGGCTAAATCCTCTCACTCCAACCTCCTCGTGGTGGCCCCGGGCACCCACTGCGGTGGGTGGCGAATGGAGTGAGGGGGCGCATAGGGGGGGTGCCTGTCGCTTTATACTGCGCACTGTTTGCGCAGGTGGGCACCTCCCGGCGTGATCACGTGTCCCGCACAGCAAGATGTCTGTGCGGGGCCGCATACCGCAGGCCGGCCCCCAGGGGCCGGAGGCGGGGGGCTTGCCTTAATCGGCCGGTGTTGCGAGGATGGCGCCCTCTATAAAAAAGCCCTTCAGCTCAAGTCTGTGGCTCGCGGCGAAGAGATCTCCCTCCGGATTAGACGCCGGAGGAGGGCCGGGTGAGTGCACTCGGTTCTTAGCGAGCCAACCTCTCTCCGGGGCACCTGCCCGCACCCCGGAAGTAAGTAGGGCTTCCCCGCCCCTCCTTCGCCGGGGGGGCTTGAAGAGGCAAGGCGGCTCTGCCTGGGGTGATGTTCTTTCCGACCACACTCGTGGGAACAACAAACTGGATTTTTCGAAAATATTTGGGGATAAGGGGGGGTTAGGCGCGAAGGGGCGCGGTGAGGGGAGGAAGGACCCGGGTAAGCCGGGCGGGAAGGGAGGTGGCGACCCCGGGGGGACTTCCTCCTCGGCGAGGGGGGTTACCTCCGCAGCTGGAACCTCGGGGAACCGAGGCGAAGGGCGCGGGGATGCGATGGAGGTGGCGGGGGCGTCCTGTCAGGGCGGTGAGTCGCCGGGGGCCGGGACGGATTCTCCGTTCCGGTTCACGGTGCCGACGAGCCCTGTATTGGGTTCGGACGGTATGACGTCCCCCCCACCTCCATTAAGCCCGGGATCGGGGTTCTGGCCGTCGCCGCAAGGCGACGTGCCATGGCCCCCATCACCGGGAGGGGAAGACTTGGGGGCCGGCGGCGACGGGGGGGACGGCGGGTCCGTCTACTCCGTCTCGTCGGCCTCCTCAGCGGGCACGGGCGGGTCGCGGAAGAGGAGCGGGGCTCCCCTTAAGACCGCCAAGACAACGGGGGTGAGGCAACCCACTCCACCCAAGGATTCTACGGATCCGAGGAGTGAGGTTGCCTTTGGGAAGTCGTCTCTCGCGGGGCTGCCTGATCCGGGGGAGCTGCGGACTAAGTGCCGCGGCTCCAACGTGTACACCCTGCGGGAGGCGATAAGGTCCGCGACACATATAGTGGATTCTGTGTCCACTGTGTCGAAGGGCCTTAAGGGGACCCTCGCCCGCGACTTGCGGGCCGCGAGTCTCGAGATCCGGGCAGCCGGGTTCGAGCTCGCGTCCCGCGCGGTCGAGTCCAGGGCCGATATTACCGAGGTCGAGGAGGCCCGTTCCTTCGCGAGGGATCTGGAGGTAAAACTCCGGAAAACTCGCGAGGAGCGGGACCAACTCCTCGACAAATACGAAGGACCGCCCATCCAAAAGATGGCGCGGATGGGGATTAAAACCCCCAACCCCTCCGGGCCGGAACCGGGACCTCAGTCCCGGTATACGCCGGAGGAGATGGGGAGAATCGGCCCTGGACCGGCACTGCCCCTGCCCGCTGGAGGGGGGGCGCGGGAAGGTCGACGCTGGTCGTCGATAGGGGAGGGACGTTGCGCGAGGGGGGGGGCCTGTCGATCGAGGCTGTTGAGCGGCTGATCGACGACAGGCTCCGCGCATTTGAGGACCGCCTGTTGAAGGCGCTCCTCCCCCACGGGGACAGGGAGGTTCCGCTCGGCGCCGCGAGGGCCATTATGGGCCCACCGCCCGCTGGACGGGCTGCCCCCAAGGCCAAAAAGGCCAAGGGGAAGGGGAGGGGGAAGGGAGGACCTTCGAGGTCCCCCTCAGCCAGCTCCGCTGCGTCGAGTCGGGCGGGGGGGAAAACCCCCCTTCCGGCTCGACAGCAGCGAGGCCAAGGGAGAAGCGAGGGGAGCTGGACCGAGGTGGTCCGGAAGGGGGGCAAGCGGGCGGCTAAGGCCGCAGCGCAGCCACCCCCGAAGGTCGGCCTCGGGATAGCTCCCGCTCGTAAGGAGGACCCCCCTAAGGGGTCGGGAGTACCCCCTCCCAAAGGGAAGAAGACCGCGGCGCCGAGGCTACCGCGGCAACCGAAAACGGCTGCCGTGGTGATTACGGTCCCCGTGGGCGTCAAGGCCTCGTACGCCGAGGCCATGAAGAAGGTGACGACCGACATCCGTCTCGAGGATGTCGGCATCACCGAGGGGCTGACCTTCGGTCGTGCCCAAACCGGTGCCCTCATCATGAGGGTTCGCGGGGCGGGTGGCCGAGAGAAGGCGGTCCTCCTCGCGGGACGTATGCGCGAGTCCCTTAAGGACTCGGGGGTGACGGTGACCACCCCCACTCGCACAGCCGAGATCCGGCTCCGGGGCCTTGGCGCGGGCGCCACCCCGGAGGCCGTGTGTGAGGCACTCGTGGGGGCAGCTGGCTGCCTCCCCGAGGAAGTGCGAGTGGGGAGGGTCAACAGACCCCCCAACGGGGGGGGGAAGTGGGCCCGGCACGTGCTGGGCCCGGGTGCCGCTGGCGGCAGCGCGGAGGGTGGCCGGCGTCGGCCGTATCCGCGTGGGGTGGGCCTCGGCGCGGGTTGAAGTGCTGGAGCAACGTCCGTTGCAGTGCTTCAGATGCCTGCGCCGGGGCCACACGTGGGCCACACGATGGACCCCGGGCCATCGAAGGGGGTCTGAACGCGAAGACAGCCGGGGTCTTCGCGTTCACGGGTGGGGGTTCGACCTGGGGGTGCACGTGCACCCCCCCGAAGGTCGAACTTTTTTCGCGCGCGGCGACCTCCTCTCCGGGAGTGGTGGGACGGGTGGACAAACCACCCAGTCTTGCACCGGCCCGGAAAGGGGGGCGCCGGGGGACGCTAGGGGTGTTCGGGGCCATTAACGAACATTCCCATCGGGCGTCCCAGGGAAGGGGGAGGGTGTGGCATTCGCCGCTGCACCCTCTCGAAGGGGCAGATAAGTCGGGGGGCTTCTCCCCCCGACGGGATGTCTAATAGAAAGACTGCGGGTTGGCCAGTTGTATGCTCACGCGATCCTGGTCACCCGCATTAGAGTCTAGGGGCGAACGTGGGGTTTTAGGCGATATGAGTTCGTCATTCTGCTCCCTTGCTGGTGGCGGCAAGAGGAGCGGGATCCATGATGGATTTCCCCATAGTTAAAAAAAAAAAAAAGGATAGGGTTAGGATGGAAGGGGAGGGGGAAGGAGGGACCTTCTAGGTCCCCCTCAACGAGCTCGGCTGGGTCGAGACGGACGGGGGGGAAGACCCCTCTCCCGGATCGGCCCAAGCCGGGCAAGGGGAAGGGCGGGGACAGCTGGACCGAGGTGGTCGGGCGGAGAAGCAAGCGGGCGGCTAAGACCGCAGCGCAGCTCCCCCCGAAGACCGGAAACCTCGGAAAGGCTGCCCCTCGCAAGGAGGACCCCCCTAAGGGGTCGGGAGTACCCCCTCCCAGGGGAAGGAAACCTGCGGCGCCCAGGCTACCGCGGCAACCGAAATCGGCTGCCGTGGTGATGACCGTCCCCGTGGGCGTAAAGGCCTCGTACGCCGAGGCCATGCGAAAGGTGACGACCGACATCCGTCTCGAGGATGTCGGCATCACGGAGGGGCTGACCTTCGGCCGTGCCCAAACCGGTGCCCTCATTATGAGGGTTCGCGGGGCGGGTGGCCGAGAGAAGGCGGTCCTCCTCGCGGGAAGAATGAGGGAATCCCTCAAGGATTCGGGGGTAACGGTGACCACCCCCACACGGACGGCCGAGATCCGGCTCCGGGGGTTAGGCGATAACGCCACCCCGGAGGCCGTGCGCGAGGCACTCGCGGGGGCAGCGGGCTGCACCCTCGAGGAGGTCCGTGTGGGGGCGGTCAACAGACCGCCTAACGGGGGGGAAGTGGGCCTGGCACGTGCTGGGCCCGACTGCCGCTGGCGGCAGCGCGGAAGGTGGCCGTGGCGGGCCGGGTGCGGGTGGGGTGGGCCTCGGCGCGGGTAGAAGTGCTTGAGCAACGGCCGTTGCAGTGCTTCAGATGCCTGCGCCGAGGCCACACGTGGGCGCAGTGCGCCCACAAGGGAGAGGCGAGCCGGCTCGGCCGGTGTTACCGGTGCGGTGATGACGGGCATTTGTCGGCGACCTGTAGGGCCGCCCCCAAGTGCCCGTTATGTGGGGATTTAGGCCTGCCGGCCAATCATCGGTCCGGCACTAGGGCCTGCCCCTCCTTCGTGTCCAGCGGGACAAGAAGGGGGGGAGGTAAGGGGTTTCCGCCCCCGAAGAGCTCGGTCACTAGGACCGAGCCACCGCCGGCCGAGCCGACTCGCCCTCCCGAGGGGGGAATGGAGGTGGACGGGGAGGACGCTCCTACCACGTCCACAGGGCGCGGGCGCCCTAAGGGGGGAGAAACCTCCTCCGATGACCCGGATACCGGGCCATCGAAGGGGGTCTGAACGCGAAGACGGCCGGGGTCTTCGTGTTCACGGGTGGGGGTTCGACCTGGGGGTGCACATGCACCCCCCCGAAGGTCGAACTTTTTCGCGCGCGGCGACCTCCTCTCCGGGAGTGGTGGGACGGGTGGACTAGCCACCCAGTCTTGCACCGGCCCGGAAAGGGGGGCGCCGGGGGACGCTAGGGGTGTTCGGGGAAGCCACCGAACATTCCCATCGGGCGTCCCAGGGAAGGGGGAGGGTGTGGCATCCGTCGCTGCACTCTCTCGAAGGGGCTGATAAGTCGGGGGGCTTCTCCCCCCGACGGGATGTCTAATGGAAAGACTGCGGGGGGCCAGTTGTATGCTAACGCGATCCTGGTCACCCGCATTAGAGTCTAGGGACGGACGTGGGGTTTTAGGCGATATGAGTTCGTCATTCTGCTCCCTTGCTGGCTACGGCTTGAGGAGCGGGATCCATGATGGATTTCCCCATAGTTAAAAAAAAAAAAGGATAGGGTTAGGATAGGGTTAGGATAGGGTTAACGGTATACAGGCTGATAAGCTGGGGAAAATGGGAAAACCTGGGATACGGACACTCGAACCTGATCTACAAGATAGGAGAAGGGGAAGAGAACAGGGAATTAGTCACGCTAAGCGAAATGCAAAAGGACACGGACGAGAGGAGATATACGGACTATAAACTGTACAAAACGGAAATCAGAGAGAGAGAAGAGTGGGACAACGGTATACCGAGGGACCTGAGGAACACGGCGCTATGGTACACGGACGGATCGAAGAAAAGGAACATGCTGACGGGGGCAGCATGGACGGACAACAAGGAAAGACATCACTACATAAGGCTAGGGATATATCCAACGGTATACCAGGCGGAGCTCCTGGCCATACAGCTGTGCGCCAAGGAGATCAAGGAGAACGGGGAGAACGGAAGAAGGATAACGATTTGCACGGACAGCCAGGCGGCGATAAAAAGCCTGGCACAGATGGAATGTAGATCAAAGATCATATGGGGAACGCACGTAGCGCTCAACGAGCTAGCGCGTACAGGAAGATCGGTAACGATCACATGGATACCAGGCCACTCAGGACTGGAAGGCAACGAGAAGGCGGACAGACTGGCCAATCTAGGCTCGGACTCGGCCCCGGAAGAACCGCAGACCCTGATAGGGGTCGCGGACGCAAACTTCAACCTGGAAGTAAGGAGATGGGGCATGAGAGAGGCTGGGGAGAAATGGAAGAACACCCCGGGGCTGGCGCACAGCAAAGGCTTCCTAGGGGAGGACAAATGGTCGACAAAGTATGTGAAAGGAATATTGCAACTGGAGAAAAAGGATCTAAGGAGAATGGTTGAAACGGTAACAGGAATAGCACCGCTTAACAAGCACTTGGCAAAAATAGGAAAGGCAGAAACGAGCACATGCTCGCTATGCGAGGAAGAAGAGGAAACACCGGAACACATAGTCAGGAACTGTGCAGCGCTGCTGCACAAAAGAAGAACCATTTTGGAGGCGAATCTCATCGAGGGAGAAATCTTGGATGCGATACCATGGAAGAAGGTCAAACGCTTCATGGAGGTGGTGGACCCATGGAAATACTAAAGGCAACGGAAAGAGGGAATAAGGAAAAAGGGAAAGAGGGGAAAAAGAAAGTAAAGGAAGAATGAGAGGAGGCAGGTCAGGTGATAGGCAATGTATAGGCATTGCTCTGAGGCTACGAAAGTGGCCAATGATGGACCCCGCCTGCCGAAACACCTGGTCTGTCGACACTAGGGAGAAGAAGGAAGGACGAAAAAGGAAAAAGAGGAGAAGGAAAAGAGGAAGAGGAAAGAAAAGAGAGGGAAGGAAGGAGAAAGAGGGAAAAAAAAAAAACAGAGACAGAGACAAGGGGGAATAAGAGAGAAAGAAAAAAAGGAGAGAGAAGTGCAGGAGGGAAAGGAATGAGAAGGGAGAATAGAGGGAAAGGAAAAAGAGGGAAAGAAAGAAGGGGAGAAGAAAGGAAACAAAATGGGAAAAGGGAAAAAGGAAGGAGGTAAAAACGAGAAAAACAAAGAAAAGAACAGAAGGAGGGAAGAAGGAAGGGAGAGAAAGAGAATAAAAGAAGAAACACATATACCAAGGGAAAAAAGGAAACCAAACGGAAAGAGGAGAGGGAAAAAAAAAAAAAAGAGAGAAGAATAAAGGGAAAAAGAGAAGTGAAGGGAACGCGAGGAACAAACACGGACAAAAGAAGAACAAGGAAACAGGGTGGAACAGAGAACAGAGAAACAAGACGGAATTAGGAAATGGAACATACGAAAGAAGGAAGCAGAGGAATAGAACAAAAGAAACAAGGAAACATACGCAGGAACAAGAGGAGACAGGTTACAAAGAGATAAAGGGAAAAAGGATAATCATAGGAAAGTAACAACAGGGAGAATAAAGGACCAATGTACAGGAACAAGAGGGAAGGACCAACGAACAGAGAGCACAAGACAAGGTAGTAACGAACAAGGTGATACCGAAGGGAACAAAAAAAAAGGATCAGAGAAGACAACAAAGCAGGAAAAGAAAGAAAGGAGCACACACGAAAGGAACGAGAACAGGGAAGGCAACAAAGGGAGAAACAAAGGGAAGAACCGAAAAAGAAAAAATAACAAAAAAAGGGGGAAAAGAGGGGAACATCACAGAGAGAACCAAGAAGGGGGAACATCTGGAAAACAATAAAGAAAAGAGAACGCAACGCAAATAGGAACGCAAAACAAATACAGGAAAACAACGAAGCAAGGCAGACACACGAGGAAAAAAAAAAAAAAAGGAAACGTACAAAGGGAAACCAATGACAAGGGCCAAAGAACAGGATATCATGCGAAGGATCGATAAAGGGAGGAAAAGAGAAAGGGACAAGAAACGGAAAGAATCAGCAACGAGTCAAGCTCGAAAGGAGGCAAAAGAGACAACGAAAAGAGACATCATAACGCAAGGACAGGAACCGAGGGAGAGAATCGCAAGGACTAACGAGAAGGCCACAACAAAAAAAAGGGGACAGACCGACAGAAACGAAACAACAAGGGAAACAAGAGCAGGACAAGAAGAAAAGGGAAACAAGGAGAAGGGAAACAACTCAGGGAAACCAATACCGGGACACACCCGGAAGACGAGTAAAAAAAGGGGACAATGAAAAGAGACATCACGACGCAAGGCTAGAAGTCAAGGGAGAGAATCGTAAGGAGCAACAGGAAGGCAACAATAAAAGGAGACAGACCGACAGAAACGAAACAATAAGGGGAAACAAGAACAAGATCACGAAAGAGAGTAACAAGTTAGAAGGGAAACAACGCAGGAGGAACCAACATCGGGACACACCCGGAGGACGGGCAAAAGAGACAATGAAAAAAAGAGACATTGCAACGCAGAGAACAAACGCGAGGAAGGCAAACATAAAGGAAGAGAACAACAAGGAGCAACGGGAAAAGGCAAAGGAACAAGGAAAGACCAATAAGGAGAAGAGAACAGGTAGCGCAAAACTGGAAACCACACGACAAGGAACAACGAGCCAAAGGAAGCAACGGAAGTACATGAACAAGGATCAAGAACAAAGGAGCAACAGCAACAGGAAAACTACCCCAAAGTGCAAACAAAAAAGGACCATCTCACAAGGAAGCGAACAAAGGTGGAACAAAAGGGAAACGGCATAAGGAACCCCCGAAAGAGCAGTAACCAACGGCGAAACAGCCCAATAAAGGAACATCAACAGACACTCACAGGGAAGCAAACAGACAAACAGGAGGCAAACCTGAATGGGCGAAACCGGAAGGAAGGCAGCACAAGCTCGCACTTCCGCCGGACCCCGAGAGCGATGGTCACGCTCGAAATTCACCAGCCATAGAACCTAGTGCGGCTAGAGTCCCCCCCCAACCCAATACGCGGCAGGCTCGGCAAGGAAAGACCGCATGGAAGCGATATTCCAGCCTCGGCAGGAATTTCGCTGAAGTCGGATCGGACCCCAAGTTGATGTGTACGCATTAGGGTGGGAAGCCTTCGAGGGCGAAGACCGCATGAACGCGATATACTGGTCTTCACTGGTATTTCGCCGAAGTCGGATCGGAGTCCGAGGGGGTCGAACACATAGTACGCAAATTCATCCCAACGACTGTAAAGGCGCGGCCCCTTGCTCTTGTAATACCCGTAGAAGCGTAGAGTAGCCTATCCTAATCCAGGGTGGGAGTGGGTAAGTCCCGGATAGCCGGGATAGACTAGGGAAAGGGAAGTAAGACTCGCAGGCGCACGACATGGTTCTATGGTGAAGAGGGGGGGCCAACTGGGCAGGTGTGGCGAACCTACATGATCCGAGGGTGAGCACGGCCCGACGTACGCTCCGAGCCGTAAAACGCTCAAAAATCCATATATGATAGGTAGAATGGCCGACTCACCGATGACGATCGCTTCCCTGATTAGTAGACCGACCGCTCTGAAAGTTGCCCGGGCTATAAAAAGCAGAGCGGCGGTCGAACGCAGTGGTATTTGCAACCCTACGGGGCCGAGAGCCGGTCGCCATATGAAACTGACTATTCTGTCGGTGTGCGATCGGGAGAGGGGAGGTGCCTGGCGGCACCACCCCCTCTCCCGCAAGGACAGGTAGGAGTGCCGATCACTTCTGCCCCGGCTGAATTTACTACTACTACTACTACTACTAGGATAGGGTTAGGATAGGGTTAGGATAGGGTTAGGATGGGGTCTGAAGGCCGGAGAGGATTCGGAGTGGGTGTGGGAATGACCTCGAGGACCTCGTGTGCCTCTTGGAAATCCCCCACATCCATGATGAAACTTCGATGGAACTGATGTTCTCCTGAACTGGATACTTACCTGTTTACTTACCTTCGGTGAGTTCTCGGGAGAGAGGTCCAGGGTGGAGAATTTCGGTGAAGTTGAGGGTCCTCTTTGGTCAAAATCCTCCTACTCCACCTCCTCGTGGTGGCCCCGGGACTCTGTGGAGGCTTCGGCTGAAACAGAGTGCGAACGGAGTAGGCAGGTGTGTGGGCGGGCTGTGGGATCTCCTAGTGGCAGCTAGAATACGAACCCAGTCCGCTCCAGGGACTGACTTTTGGCGACGAGCGGGCAAGATCGGTGGACTAGCTGGAGAGCTTTATACTCTTTTAGTCTGGATTCGCCGATAAGAGAAAAAGTTTACGGTGCAGGGGGGGGAAACCCCAGTACCGGTACGGGTGACGTGGTCGCGCATGCGGCACCCGGATCGTTATCCCACGAATGCGAGCCTGAGGAGGTAGACCGCCTGGCCCCTCAGGATGGAATGGCTACAGGTGAAGGTCCTATACTTGGGGCTCCGGTCGATGTCTTGATGACTGCCATCGTTGAGGCGCGACCGGAAATAAGTATTGTGAGGTCAGGCTTTAATAGAAGTCTGAAGGAGGAATTGGAAGAGGTTGACAGGAGGGAGATTGAGGAACGGTTGAGTTCCTCTCTCCCTGTTGTTAAAGTGGAGAGGTTGAACTTCCCTCGTCCGGTTAAATCGGAGGTGGAGAAGAGGACTGAGTCAGGGGATGGGGTGATGGAGGTGGATCTGGAGCTGGACTTACCGGTTCCTGGTCCGCTGAGTCCTGATCTTCAACCTGAGGTTTCGGACGTCATTATGTTGTCCGAGGACGAGGATGAGGCTTTGGTGAGACCTCGGCCTGCTCCTCGCAGGATCTCGAGCGACCGGGAGGATCCGGAGGTACCGGAGAATCCTGTTGAGCTTGACGATTGGCCGGTTGATCCTGGTACGGCTTGGAAGTGGAACACTTCTATGGGAGATGATGTTGGGGGCCCTGGACCTCCTGCCCTGTGCAGTACTCCCGTTAACACGAGCTTGAACGCGGATGCTCTTGTGGGTGTGACGACTACCCCGAGGTCTGGTTCTGGGATTTTTCCTAAGGTCAGTCCGAGAGTTAGTACTGGTTCGGGGGCTGCTCGCGTGGCTGGTTTGGGTGCTTCTCCCACTTTGCCTTCTCCTCGAGGGTTTCCAATTGTGAAAAGTGTCACGGATATTGTTCCTGTTGGTCCGCAACCTGGTGGAGTTAATTCTAAGGTTAGCGTGACGAAGGAAACGGATCAGATCCGGTTGTTGGACAAATCCTTAACGAAGGACCTTAGGAAGATTCACTCGGATATGGTTCGGCTGGTGGAATATACTAGCAAGAACACTAATATTCGAGCGGAGTTTAGGGAAATGATCCTAGGTTTACCTAACACCTTAAAGAAGATTTCTAAGAAGAAGGATTTGATCCGTAACAATTATATAAATATACAAAGAAAAGACAGATACTTACCTGATGTTGACACAAACTTACCTGGATCGAAGCAGGAGGTCGGTACAATGACGCTACCTTCCTCCACGGTATGTAAATTCCTCCGGACGGAGGAATATGACGGTGACGTCTCGGCTTCGGCTGTTCCCGGGACAAGTGATGCGGAGTCGGTGCGTCCGGGTCCTTCGTATGCCTCGGTGGTAGGTCATCCTGCTGCGTCGGGGTCCGGGGTACCTGGAAGGAAAAAGAGAAAATTAGTGGATCCTCCTAAAGAGGAAAGAACATTTAAAATGCCGACAATTCCAAAGGCTAAGGCTGGGAAGCCTGAGCCTGTGAAACCTTCTGGCAAAAGATCTGTGAAGAGAAAGCATCTTGAGAGCCCTGCTCAGAGTAGTCCGTCGGAAGTGGAGTCCTCAGATGAGAGGGTTGATGCGCTCTTGGAGGTGGCTAGGAAGCTAGTCAAGGAATTGGAGGCAATTAAAAAGGATAGGAAACACAAGGTGGGAAAGATTTCCTTACCTGCTAGGGATATTTCGAGGAAGGAGGTCTCATTCAAGGAGGAGCACTCTGAGGAGGGATCTGTTGCTCGGAAGAAGGAGGAGTGGTCCTTAGTGACTAAGAAGAAAAAAGGGAAAGTTAAAAAGGTGGAGGAAATCAAGGGTGAGGTTAGGAAGAGGAATAAGGAGACGGGAAAATCAGGGGAGGACTCTGCACCTGAGACTCCTAAGCCTCTGTTACGGCCTAGATGGACTGTCACTAGACCGGATGCTTTGATTATTGATGTCAAAGATGATGGTCAATTCAAGATGGTCTGTGAGAAGATTAGCAAGGCTCCCATTAACCTGGATAAGATCAAAAGGGTTAGAAAGACTCGGACTGGTCAGGTGCTCCTTGAGATGAACGAGGCCGGTGATACCCGAGCTTTCCGGGAGAATCTGCAGAGCGTCATCGAGGGTGATACGGACATCAGGGTCTTACAGAAGATGTTTGACCTGGAGGTTCGGGATTTGGACCCCTTGATCGAGAGCTCTGAGGTGTTGCTGAAGTTGGCGGAGCATCTGGGGGCTGATCCTCTCGAGTTAAAGTCTCGCGTGTTCCGTCCTACAAAGATAGGTACAAAGTTAGCGGTTATCGAGACTCCTGTGAAGTACCTCAAGAAGGTCATTACGGATTCAAAAGTGAGAATCGGTATGACTTACGTGCATCTGAGTCCTGCACCTAAGGTTATAAAATGCTTTAGGTGTCATGGTACCGGCCACTTTAGTACCAACTGTAAAGTTGAGCTATCGGGTAAGGTTAGATGCCGTAAGTGTAACCGAGATGGTCATGACATGAAGGATTGTCCTGCGAAAGAGAGCCGCTGCTTGGATTGCGCGAAGGATCACCTGCCTTCCAACCATCTAATCGGCTCCATGGGGTGCCCTACGTTTCGTAGTAAATTCAGGGACCTCAGGACGCAATTTTACAGATTCTGCGGTGAAAATCCTGCAGATAAATTGTAATCACAGCAGGCTTGCTCACGACTTATTGGATCAGACATGTGCCACCCATAGTATTGATGTCGTGTGTGTTCAGGAGCCATTTAAAATTCCACAAACCTGGATTGGTTCGTCTGATGGACGTTCGGCGATTTATATTAGGAATGCCATGTGGAAGGTGCCCAGTAATCGTTTGATTGTGGGTCACTTTTATGTTGGCATCATCACTGAGGCTTTTACCTTGGTGACTTTTTATGTGTCTCCGAATTGTTCCGTGCAGGAGTTTTACCAACATCTAGAGGAACTCCGTTGTGCTAGGCGGTCGTGGAAGAATCCTGTAGTGTTGTTGGGTGACCCGAATGCAAGGTCTGTCTTGTTTGGTGACACTCAGACAAACAAAAGGGGCTCTATTTTTGAACAGTACATACACGACATTGATTTGGTTCCCATCGTTACTCGTGGTGGCTTTACCTTCATTCGACCTAAACGCAAATCGAAGATCGACATCATCTGCGCTTCTCAAGATTTTTACCATAAGATTAATAGTATTGTTGATCCTTCCTATAATGGATCGGATCATCGTAACTGTATACATAGTATTAATTTGGCGAGCTCCCTTTCATCTCTAAATTGTTTCAACAATAAAGTTAATTGGTCATGGAATCTCAAGACCTTTGATCCTGAGGTATTCTTAAGTAACCTACAGTTGTTAAACAGTCGTATTGACTGGAACAATCTGGATCTCGATTCTGTGTATCAATATATTAAAAATGTGAAGTTGGCATGCAAGCTCACGATGAGGAAGAAGACTGACCGATTTAGATCCAAGGCTAATCCTTGGTGGAATGATGAGTTGGAGGCACTTAAGCTCGATGTCATCAGAGCCAGACGCAAATATTTGCGTAAGTTGTCTCGTGGCCGTTATTCCGACAGGGATCTTGAACTTTATCGTGAGCTGCGTAAAAAGCTTCAATTTAAAATTAACGACAGTAAGCGCAGATTGTGGTCAGATTTCATCGATTTGCTGAAGAAGGATATTTGGGGTAGACCTTTCTTAACAATCCGTAACAGGATTAAAAACAGACAACCTGCTCCGCTCATTGGGGCTGATGATGCCAGAGCTGTTCTATCTGGCTTGTTTCCGCGGGAGTTGCGTAAGCCCCGATATGATGTCTTTGGGACGTCTGACTCGGGGTTGCGTACTTATAACGCTGAATTGGTAGAGTTTGCGAAGCGTCTCAATTTAAAGAAGGCTGTCGGATTGGATAAAATCCCTCCCAGTATTGTAAGATTCATTATTAATAATGATACCTTACATTTTACCAACATTATGAATGTTTGTTTGGATTTGAAGTGCGTCCCAGGTTCATGGAAAAAGTCTAGGGTGATATTGATCAGGAAGAATAAGGAGAAGACTATATTACCATCCGATTTCCGTCCTATTTGTATTGGCGACTGTTTCAATAAAGTCTTTGAGAAGATTCTCGAAGAGCGCATTCTTAGTCAACTGGGTACCCCTCCTTTCCACGAAAATCAATTTGGGTTTACTAGAGGCAGATCAACCATTGATGCTGTAGATAAACTTACAAAATTTATGATCGACAACAATAGAAAAGGTAAATTCTGTATTTTAGTTAGTTTGGACATCAAGAACGCATTTAATAGTCTTTCTTGGAGAAATATCTTCCGCTGCTTCAAGAATCGAAATTTTAGCCCTCAATTACAAGCTGTTCTCCAGAATTATCTGAGAGACAGATATGTATCATACAAATCCTCATCTGGTTTCGTTGACTTTCGTATGGAGAAGGGGGTCCCACAGGGTTCTGTTATCTCGCCAATTCTTTGGAATTTGGTATACGACGAACTCTTGGCGCTTCCGTTTGGTAGTGATGTGCATGTCATCGCTTATGCCGATGATATTGCAGTTTATACTTCTGCTAGACGTTTGGTTACTGCCAAGCGTGATCTCGAGAGGACTATCAATGATGTCATTGCGCCATGGCTGGAGGATCGTGGACTTGAATTATCCCCTAGAAAGTCCGAGTTTATATTCTTCAATAGGAAAGTAATTCCATCGACTTTCTATTTGAATATTCTTGGTAGTAATTTGACTGCCAAGGATTCTTTGAAATACTTGGGCATTCACTTAAACAGATATTGTAATTATTTCCTTCATATTGAGAAAGCTATCGCTAACGCCACAAGAGTTATGAGTGAGTTGTCTCGTTTAATGAATAATATTGGTGGCCCCTCCACTGCGGGACGTAAGCTATACTATGGTATAGTTGAATCCATTGTGTGCTATGGGTGCCCTATATGGGCTGATAAGGCATTATCCTACACCCGGAATTGTATACTAATTGAGCGAATACAACGTATTAGCCTGGGTCGGGTCGCGAGATCCTATTGTACAGTGTCGCGCAACGCGCTTTGTGCAATCACTGGCATATTACCTCTCCACATCACCATTAGAGAGCGTGCAAGGTTGTATTTCGTTAAGCAGACATATAAGATTCTTGACAATGACACCGACGATATCATCTATATGAAGATGGACCTTTTCAAAGATGAGAAGGCCATGCTTCAAAAACAGTCCTGGTTGGATTGGCAAGCTCGGTGGAGTGCCTTTCGGAAAGCTCTCTGGACCAAGAGATTGATCCCCCGTGTTGAAGAGTGGAGCTCTAGGAAATTCGGAGAACTCAATTTCCGGCTTACTCAGGCTTTGACTGGTCACGGTGTCTTTAATTCTTATAGACATAAGATCCGTCGATCAAACAGCGGTCGTTGCTGGTTTGATTGTGATGCTAGGGATACCCCTGAGCACACAATTTTTCATTGTGAACGTTGGGCTGGTGAGAAGCTTAGTTTAGAGCTTCAACTACAGGAGGACTTCTCTGTTGATAATTTCCAGGATCTAATGCTGAAGAGCTTGGACAACTGGAAAAAGATCGACAACTATATTAATAGGATTATGGTACAAAAAGAGAAGTACGAAAGGTACCTTGAAAGAATGGCTCGGATAGACAACTTACCTATGAGCACATTCACTTAACAACGTGAATGTGGGTGTGACAGTACCCTGATATAGCAATACGGTACAAATACTGGATGTGACAAGACAAGAACAGGCGTGGTTTGATTTATGGTAGAAGGACACGTAGTAATGCGAACAGTAGATCGCGTGTCCTTCGTTAGCCATAAACTATACGAGGCGACAGGTCATCGGCCTTGTATGGTGGGGTTTTAGTGGGTATGGGCAGGGATATACGATCTGGTTTATCGTATAGTCCCGTTTCCCCCGCACAACATCTCAGGGGGTGCCGAGTCCCACACTACCCTCTCCAGCTGTCATCTATGGGAGAGGGTGTGCGTAAATGCATTTCCCCACCATCCTAAATGAAAAAAAAAAAAAAGGATAGGGTTAGGATAGGGTTAGGATGGGGCTATAAGGCCGGAGAGGATTCGGAGTGGGTGTGGGAATGACCTCGAGGACCTCGTGTGCCTCTTGGAAATCCCCCACATCCATGATGAAACTTCGATGGAACTGATGTTCTCCTGAACTGGATACTTACCTGTTTACTTACCTTCGGTGAGTTCTCGGGAGAGAGGTCCAGGGTGGAGAATTTCGGTGAAGTTGAGGGTCCTCTTTGGTCAAAATCCTCCTACTCCACCTCCCCGTGGTGGCCCCGGGACTCTGTGGAGGCTTCGGCTGAAACAGAGTGCGAACGGAGTAGGCAGGTGTAGGAGGGACGTAGTCGGTGGCACCTGTGCTACCGACTGCGGCCCTCCGCAGGGACTGGAATTTTTATTTTTGTTGACCGGGCAAGAAGGTGTTTTATAGGTATCGGCCAGCCGCAAATGGTGTGTTAAAACCCGACTGGACAACGAAATGGACAAGGTTTACGGTGCAGGGGGTAGGATACCCAGTACCGGCGTAGGGGAGGTGGGCGAGCAGGCCCCCCCTATGTCGTCATCAAGCAACTGCGAGCCCGCGAGCGTGCACCATCTGGCGCTCGGGGAAGTAACGGTTACAGGTGAGGATCCCCAAGGGGATTATACGACAAGGCGCCACACAATGGATTCGATTTTCGGACACAGGGCGGGCACCCGCGATCCGGGAGCTGGGGCTGTTGTTTTCAGCCCCAAACCCCGGATCCCGAGGAGCCCCCCCGAGAAAGGGGTTGCGGGGGGGGAGTCCCTCCCCCTCCGCATCAGTTTGAGGTGCCGGCGGTGCCGAAGGAGTCAAGGGTACCTAAGGGGGATAAGACCCCGAAGGTACCTAAGACAACTAAGGTACCAAGGGCACCTACCCCGGTGATAAAACCCGGAGAAGAGGGACCGAGAACGAGATCTCGGGAGAGCCGAACGAGGACCGGGGGGGCCCCCGGTACCACGGCCCCGCCGGTCACACTCGTCCCCCTCCGCGGGGAAGGCGGGGACCCGGTCCCGGACCCGTCGGATGGGTCAGACCGGGACCACCTCCTGGAGGAGACGCAGTGGGACACTCTCTCGGAGAGGTCTGCTGTGTCGGCGGCGTCCGCGGTGTCAGCGGCATCCGCGGGGTCTTCTGCCTCTGGTAAGAGGCAGAGAGAATCCCCGGAACCGCTCCACCCTGGAACCCCCACCACCATGGGACTGCCCGGGAAGGAGAAGCCCAAGGAAAAAAGACAGAGGGTCTACGATCCCTCCCCCTCTATAGAGGTACAGAGGGGGGGGCTCAGAGGGCTCCTTCCCGGGCAGATCCTGGAAAGAGCGCAATCTTCCCAGGAGCGAGTGGAGGAGGTGGTGAGGGTTTCAAAGAACCTCAAGGGGGGTTGCATCCGCGACCTCCGGGACGCCGCCAGGATCATGCTGGCATGCGTCCAGGAGGTGGTTCTGAGGGGCCAGCCACCCCCAGAGGTTAAGGAGACCGCCGGCGGGGCTGCGTTCCCAACCCGGAACTTCTCCTTAAGAAGTACAAGGCGGAGAACGCCAGCCTCAGGGCGCAGGTGGAGGAGTTGAGGGGTGAGGCGGAGGCGGCCAGGATCGCCGTGGAGGGGCTGCAGGAGAGGATCAGAACGATAGAATCTGAATCCCTCCCTCGGCCCCCCCGGGGCCCCCATGGGAGGTCCCCGCCTCCCCCCTCCCCCCCACCCCCGCGCCCCACGGCTCCTTCCCCGGAAGGAGCTCCGCCGGCGCCCTCCCCCCTGAGGGAGAAGACCTTGTTGGCCAAAGCCGGAGCCCTCATAGATGGCAAACTGGCGGCCTTCAAGGAGGAGCTCCTCCTGCTCCTCAGGCCGGCGGCCCAGCCCCTCCCGGACGGGAAGGGACAAACGGGGCCTCCTCCCCTTCTCCCGCCCCTCACAATGCCCCCCCAAATCCAGGAGAAGGGGAAGAAAAAGGCGAAGATGAAAAAGAGGCAGGGAGGGGAGGGTTCCAATCCCCCACCCCCCCCTCCCTCGCCCCCTTATGTCGCAACCCCTGCCCCTGCCCCTGCCCCACCCCCCGCCCCCTCCCCCCGCGTCTCCCTACGTCGCCCAGGAGACGCACCCGCCCTCGAACCCCTTCCCTTTCTCCAAACCACTTCCCGAAGGGACATGGTCCCAGGTGGTTGGGAGAAAGGAAAGAAGGGCTGCACGCCCCAGGCAGCCCCCGCCGCCACCGGTCCCAGCCCCGAAGGGCAAAAAAGCCGGGGCGGTGGGGAAGAAGGCCGCACCCCGCGTTGTGGTGCCCCCCCGCACGGCCGCGGTAACGGTCACTCTGAGCGAGGGGGCCAAGACCACGTACGCCGAGGCCCTCCAGCATGCGCGCAATGCGTTCAGGCTCGAGGAGGTGGGCATCGAGGCCGTCCACTGGCGAAGGGCGGTAAACGGCGGCCTCGTTCTAGAGGTCGCCGGGGCCGAGGGCGCCGCCAAAGCGGACGCCCTGGCGGCCAAAATGTCCACCGCCTTGTCGGGGTTGGACGTCAAGGTGTCGAGGCCTGTGAAGAAGGCGGAATTCCGCCTCACGGGCCTCGACATCTCGGTAACCCCGAGGGAGGTCTCGGCAGCGGTAGCGGCTGCGGGAGGCTGCACCCCCGAAGAGGTCCGTTTGGGGGAAATCAAGGTTCCTCCAAACGGCCTCGGCGTAGTATGGGTGCAGTGCCCCGCCACGGCTGCCAGGGCGGTAGAGAGGGCGGGACGCATCCGCGTGGGATGGGCCTTCGCCCAGGTTGTGGTGCTGGCGGCCCGACCGCTGCAGTGCTTCCGCTGCCTTGCCCTAGGGCATGTTCGGCAACGGTGCACTGCAGCAGAGGACAGATCGGGCAACTGCTATAGGTGCGGGGACCCATCCCACAGGGCGGCGAGGTGCACGGCCGTCCCACATTGCGTGGTCTGCGCTTCGGTGGGGCGGCCGGCGGGACACAAGGCGGGGAGCAAGGCGTGCGCCCCGCCTGTGAAGCCCAGAAAGGGCAGGAAGGGGGCGGGCAGTGTGGCCCCGCCCCCTTCCATCGGAACAGGGGAGGGGGGGGGACGTAAGACCCTCCCCCGCCTCCACTGTTCCCGAGAGTATGGAGGTTGTCCCGGAGTCGGCGGCCGAGGGGAGGGTTGCGTCACCCCCTCCCCCCACCGCCGCTGCCCCCGGGACGTCGACGGACCCCCGGAACAGCGTATAAGGCGCCGTACTGGCGCTTTCAGGGGGTCCTCGACGGATACTGCAGGCCAATCTCAACCACGCCAGACGCGCTCAGGACCATTTTGTCCAGAGTCTGGCGGAGCTTGAGATTGGCCTGGCGGTTGCTGCGGAGCCATACAGCGTCCCCGATAACCATCCACACTGGTTTGGGGACCTGGATGGCTCCGTAGCCGTATGGTACCGTGACGAAGTCACGGGGCCCACCTGCTCCGAGGTCGATCGGGACAGGGGGGTGGTGATAGTAAAGTGGGGAGGGTTCCTAGTCGCTGGGTGCTACAATTCACCTAATAGTAGCCCCGCCGAATTTGGGGTGTTTTTGGACCGGTTGGGGACCATGTTGGCCCCCTTCATGACCGGTCCAGTGCTGGTTCTGGGGGATCTCAACGCGAGGTCTACCGACTGGGGAGACTCCAGAACCGGACACCGAGGCGGGGTACTAGCGGATTGGGCGGAGGGTCAACAACTCCGGTTCTTGAACCGGGGCACGACCCCCACGTGCGTGAGGTGGAACGGCTGCTCGGTGGTTGATGTTTCATTGGCCACCGCCGCTGCCTCGCGCCGTGTATCCGACTGGCGGGTATGGGAGGGAGAGACCCTCTCCGACCACGCCTACATTCTGATGAATGTGGGCGTGGCCGACAACCCGCCCTCGGATACGCCCAACCGACGTAGCACCCAGATAGCGCCACGATGGGCGCTATCGCGACTAGACGAGGACCTGCTGAAGGCCGTCTGCATCGGTGCCGCCTGGCCTGTGGACAGGGAGCGCGGAGCGGAGGAGGGGGCGGTGTGGATCCGGGACACGTTGCAGATGATCTGTGACGTGGCGATGCCCCGGGTCCGTAACCCCCCCCCTAGGAAGTCAGCGTACTGGTGGAATGATGCGTGCGCGGAATGCCGTAAGTCGGCAGGCCGCGCACGCCGCCAGTACGTCCGCGCTCGACGGCTCCTAGGTTTTGGAGCCGTCACGGAACCGATGGTTAGCGACCTGTACGAGAGATACAGGTTGCTCAAGACGGCCTTCCAGCGGCAGATTGCCGCTTCCAAGGCCCAAGGATGGAGCGAGCTCCTCCTCGGTTTGCAGCAGGACCCGTGGGGGCGCCCCTATAAGACGGTGTTGGGAAAACTCCGACCGTGGGCGTCCCCGTTAACGGGCAGGCTGGACCCGGAATTCCTGGGGCGTGTCATCGGCACCCTCTTTCCCCTTAACGACGGGGAAGAGGAGGATGCGGGACACGCCCCCGCCCCGACCAACGATTGGTCGGAGCAGTTCCGGGTCACCGAGGGGGAGCTTGAGCTGGCGCTCCGGCGACGCAAGGGGGGGGGGCAGGAAAGCCCCCGGCCCCGATGGCGTCCCTGGAGCGGTTCTGGCTCGGGCCTTGGAGGTCCTCGGCCCGGCGTTTAGGAGCGTCATGGACGCGTCCTTTCGCCGGGGGACCTTCCCCATGCTATGGAAAAGAGGTGGCTTGGTCCTTCTCCACAAAGAAGGTAAGCCCGCAGATTCACCCTCTGCGTATCGGCCAATATGTCTGCTCGACGAGGCGGGCAAACTCTTTGAAAGAGTTATTGTCGCCCGCCTCCTCGAGCACCTGTCACGCGTGGTGCCCGGACTGAGCGACAGTCAGTTCGGTTTCCGGAGGGGGCGCTCGACGATAGATGCGTTGGAACATCTACGCCTCCTCCGGGAAGAGGCTGTCGCGCAGGGCCGGGTGTTGATCGCGGTATCGTTGGACATCACCAACGCGTTCAACACCCTGCCCTGGCGGGAGATAGAGAGGGCCATGGAACACTTCCAGGTGCCCTCCTATCTCCAGAGGACGGTCCGGGACTACCTGCGTGACAGAGCCATCGTATGGGCCGGCCGATACGGCAGAGTACAAGAGAGGGGAATCCACCGCGGGGTTCCACAGGGGTCCATATTAGGACCACTCCTGTGGAACCTGGCTTACGACGCGGTGTTGCGGGCTTACATGCCCCCCGACACGGGTGTCATCTGCTATGCGGACGACACCCTGGTGTACGCGGGGGGCCTTGAGTGGACAAGGACCAAGCACCTCGGAGAGGTCGCCCTTGACCTCGTGGTCGGACGAATCCGCGGGATGGGCCTGACCGTGGCGGCCGCGAAGACCGAGGCAGTATGGCTTCATGCCCAACCTCGGTTGACGCTGCCGCAAACACGACAGGATATGCGGATTCGTGTCGCGGAGACCTACGTCAACGTAGGGCCCTATATAAAGTATCTGGGCCTGCACGTTGACGAGCGCTGGCGTTTCGAAAAACATTTCGATCTCCTGGCCCCCCGATTACTAAAGACAGCGGCCGCCTTAGGGCGACTGCTGCCCAATATCGGGGGACCAGACATGAATGTTCGCCGCCTCTACGTGGAGGTGGTGCGGTCAATAGCCCTTTACGGGGCCCCCGTGTGGCACCGCGCTCTGGAGTCCAGCCGCCATAATCGCGCCTTACTCGAAAAGGTGCGCAGGCGGCTGGCTCTACGTGTCATACGGGGTTTCCGCACCATCTCCACGGAGGCGGCGGGTCTCCTCGCCGTGATACCCCCTTTCCATCTGGTGGCTGCCGAGCGGGCGGAAACTTTTTCCGCCACTCGCCCGGCAGGTCACCCACTGGGGGTAGAATTCACGGTCGAGGAGATCGAGGGGATCGAAATGCGAAAACGCCAGGCCCGGGAAGTTTTGGCGGTCCGGTGGAAGCAAGAACTTGCTACATCGGACCGACCGATCGTCCGGGCCCTCCTGCCCATTTTTGATACATGGTGCAGGGGGCGCGTTAGGTTGACCTACCGTCTTACACAGGTGCTCTCCGGCAAGGGATGCTTCGGAGAGTACCTGTTTGTAATAGGACGGGAGCCGACCACGCAGTGTCACCACTGCGGGGAGCTGCGGGACACGGTGCAACACACGCTGGAAGAGTGCCCAGCGTGGGCGAATCAGCGCCGTGCCCTGCAGTACGCGGTGGAAGGGTGGGACCTCTCGCTGGCGGCCATGGTCGACCACTTGGCCGCAAGCGAGAGGTCGTGGCAGGCGGTGGTCTCCTTCTGTGAGGAGGTGATGCTGCAGAAGGAGACCGCCGAGCGGGCCCGGGAAGCGGACCCGGGCTCGCAGAGAAGGGAGTTGGCGCGGGGGAGACCCAGGCGCAGACGTGGTACCACTCACACAAGGGGTGGGCGAGGGAGGAGGAGGTCTGTCGCGCCGGGGTCTCCCCCGCGCGAGGGGTCTATGCCCCCACGAGGGGGGGCGGTGGATGGGGGGAGGGTGCGGGGCTTGTCCCCGCGCCAATCACGTGCCCCACGTGGGAGGGCGGCGAGGGGGAGGGCGCGGGGGGTTTTCCCCCCTCCGCGTCAATTAACACCCCCCCATGGGGGGGTGGTCGGGGGTCCCTTGGTGGGGAGGGGGGTTTCCCCCCTAACCCATAGTTTGCCCCCATCCCGGGGGGCGGTGCATGGAGGAGGCCGGGGGACAAGCTGACCCCGGCCTCCGGGGAGGGGGTAACCCCTCCCTGGGTGGAGCACATACAGCGCAGGTAAGACGCTGGCCACCCTACATGGGGGCGCGAGGGGGGTGGGGCGGGGGGAGCCGGGGCGTTCGATACGCTTCCGACGGCTCTCCCTTACCGGGATGGGAACCTCTTGCCCTGGCCGGGGCGGGACCTTGGGGTCACCGCACCGAGCAGGGCACGAGGTTCCAAGGGCTGCATGTGGACCGAGCTGGGGCTCGGGAAGCATGACTCGAAGGCCCAGGGAGGGGAACACTGAGCGGGTCCCTCCGCTCAGGGTTCATTTTAGCTAGGTAGGGGGGGGGGAGGTAACTCCCCCTCGGGGTTTCATGATAGCTGAGTTGTGTCCAGTTGTATACTCGCGTGATCCTGGCACATCTCACGTAGCTTAGGCGGGTGTGGAGTTTTAGTGGGTTGGCCTGGGGAGGGGAGCGCCGCGCTGCGCGCGACGAGCCTCACCCTAGGAGAGCCCCACATAACCCCGGTTCCTCCCCAGGGGGCCGGGGTATGCGTACTGCATTTCTCCACATAAAAAAAAAAAAAAAAAAAAAAAAAGGATAGGGTTAGGATAGGGTTAGGATGGACTGATAAAGAATAATACTGGCAATTAGGGTTTTTTAAAAAATTCTTTAGCTCTGTTTTCTTTATCTACGTTAATTAAATCTTCCCGTCTATTGTTAGTGTTGGTTAACTGTTTGTGCAAATAATTCTCTTCACTTATAAACATTATTTTGATTACCTATAGTATCTTAAGGTTGCTTTACTTGTTTAACGCTACTTATACTCATACCAGCTTTCTCATTGCTGTTTTAGGAGCAAGAACAACCAGTGTTTCTAGTTACAATGGGTGAACGACTCTCTCTCGCACAGCGGCTTATTCTTGCTCGCAATAATGGAGTACCATCTATTGTTGCTAATTTTGCACGGTTAATGTCGGCTTCTGCGGAGTCATTAACACCTAACCTTCTCATTGCAGCAGGTGATGTGTTGCTAGATGAGCATCGCAACGAAATAAGACCATTCACCACATGGTTTGCTCGACCGTTGATTGCAGAAGCCATAGCACAAAATTGGGGTGCCTCCCAAGGGGCCCGTGATGGGGACCAGATTATGGCACGAGCTTATGGTGAGTTAACTGCTATTAGCTCTGTTAGAGGCAAATCGAGTCTAGAAGACCGTGACAATAGTCGCCTTAGAGTAATTAGGGCTTTACAAATGACACCTCCCAGTGTCAATGAGATTCGATCCCTTGTTACGGATATTATAAGAAGATGTAAGGCTGCCCCTCAGACACTAGCCCCTAGAGATGAGTGTAGAGACTTTGTACTTGGAGATATTCAAGTGTCAACGCAGAAACTTATATTCTATACTCTTAGAGGCCATTTGATACCTTCTGAGATATTTGCTGATGCAGCTAGTTCTAATGCTTGGACAGCTCTTAGTCTCCCTGATGAGCGATTTTATGAACTGACAGATGAGACCTTTGAATTATCTCAAGGGTACAGAGCAGTATGGTTAGCTGCAGGTGAGGCAACGATTCTAGGTTATTATGAGGGTAAGGCTGTCCAAAATCCAGAGAAGACACGAGGTATGATTGGAGGGGCCTTGTTCTGTTATCTGGCCTCCCTTACAAAAGAAGCTAACGTCACCCAATCATGGGTACAGAGAAGAAAGATACAGCTTCAAAACCGTGTACCAGGTGTCAACTTCGATGCTTATATCAATGACTCTATCGTGAAGCACTACTCGCGAATGTATTCGCCAGTTGATGCAGTGTGGAATGATGTCTATAGACAGCTGGTAGTGAGCTGGTCTCTATTGCAAGTATCAGAGGGGATTACCCTTACATGGATAATAGAGCAGTCTACCAATAATAATGTTACGTGCTTGACGACTATAGCCGATGTAGTAGCTAAGCTAAGATATTTTGATGTTGATCTATTGATCAGGAAGGGAATTCCTGAAGACAATTTTCGTCATGCTATAACTCAAGCACGAGATTTGTTAAGAAATCCTTACTGCTCTCTTGTCAGACCCACTGTCCACATTCGCCAATACCCGGACCTAGCGTTCCTGTGTACGCACATCAAGAGAGATCTCCTGAGAGATCAGGCATTCGCAGGGTACCGTGGGCAATCTTCTGCCCTCTGTACAAGGACTGAGGCGGAACTTCGCCAGCTTGCAACTGCCATCTTTGATATATCTAGAGAAATGACAGGATCAGAGTTAGATGCTAACAATATCTTCTTAGAGGGATTAAGGGCAGGAAGAAATGAGTACAAGATAGTGGGTGACCATGTATTCCATATTCCTCCCGTCCAACTCGAAGAGGCTGCAGATAGACATGATAGAAATGATGAGGAAGCTATACTGGATCAGCAACAAGAAGCTCGCGAGAGACGCCAGTTGGAGAGAGTAAATTGGCCTAGAGGTGCTCGCAGTTTACCCAATAATGCTCGATTAATACCGAGAGAAGAAATTTATACCAGAATCACTGGTCAGATTTCTGATAAAGCACAGGCCTTCATATTAGTAATGCAACGTATGCATGCATTCCAAAATCAAGTTCCTTTAGTACCGATGCCCAACACTGCTATAACAATTCCAAACCCTGTGCGTCAGTTAGCAAATGACGTTAGTGATGCCATAAAATTGTGGAATGTTGAGGTCCCAGATGAATGGCTCAGAGAAGTACCAGTATATGAGCCAGGTCAAGTAACAGGCAATATGATGGAGGGATTTCAAACTATTGGACCTCGGGCTTCTGTTAACTTCGTTGTGAATGCTGCACCAGCTCCAGCTGCTCCTCGTCCACCTAGAAATAGAGAGGCTTAATACATCGATCTTTAGAGACTATATACTTATCATAAAGTCTCAATATCACTTACTACTTATCTTATTCCTTGGTTTTAGCACATCTGATGCTTTATAACTATTAATCACCTTTATCTTATTAATTTTTTAACTCATTAACAATATTATATAATTATGATCGATATATTAATTTTGTCTCTTTCTTTGTTTTCTTACTAATTTCTGTCAAATTATGCCTCGACCACCAAGAAACCCATCAAGGAACCGTAATCCTAGACCATTAGATGTTATATCTGATGATGAAGTTGACAAACAGTCCTCATCTTGTGAGCAGGAAGAAATTTGGACTGAGTTTAAATTATGGTTAAGACTACTGTTATCAAACATAAGGAAGCATTGGACAGTAAGAACTGTAGTCATGGTGTTTGGATTGTACAACAAGTATGTTCACCCCATCTTAGCCCCGTTTGCAGATGCTAGTCTTGTCTACCTTCTCTGGCAAAGTTTCTCATTTATTAAGCAATCTGATTTCTAAATTCAAGTTATAACCCATCAGTGCAACAACATTCTTGGCTTGCACCTCTTATATTATACTATATATATATTCAACTATTACATTTCAATCATAACCTAAATCGATTAATATGTACATGTTGACCCATAAAACCCTCATGACTTAGAAGCTACAATAGCCTACTCACTGTGCAGTTACATCATCATGATAAGTTGATTGGAACAAGGTAACCATAACCACGCGTATGGTGGCAATCAATAGCAATTATCGAGGTTAATTATAGAGTGGACCTAATACTAACAGAAAACTAATTTTAAAAAAAAAAAAAAAGGATAGGGTTAGGATAGGGTTAGGATAGGGTTAGGATAGGGTTAGGATAGGATAGGGTTAGGATAGGGTTAGGATAGGGTTAGGATGGGGCTATAAGGCCGGAGAGGATTCGGAGTGGGTGTGGGAATGACCTCGAGGACCTCGTGTGCCTCCTGGAAATCCCCCACATCCATGATGAAACTTCGATGGAACTGATGTTCTCCTGAACTGGATACTTACCTGTTTACTTACCTTCGGTGAGTTCTCGGGAGAGAGGTCCAGGGTGGAGAATTTCGGTGAAGTTGAGGGTCCTCTTTGGTCAAAATCCTCCTACTCCACCTCCTCGTGGTGGCCCCGGGACTCTGTGGAGGCTTCGGCTGAAACAGAGTGCGAACGGAGTAGGCAGGTGCGCGGGGTGCTAATCTAGGCAGAGGTTGGTTGCCTCCAGGGACGGGACTATTGTAGACGACTGTGCAAGTTGGGAGATAGCTGGAGAGCTTGGTACTCTTTTTTCTGGGCTGGACAATTCAAAGAAAAACGTTTACGGTGCAGGGGGGGGATACCCCAGTACCGGCGGTGAGGAAGTGGGCGAGCGGGCTTCCTTGGCGTCGTCATCCTATGACCGCGAGCTTGGGATTGTCGTCCACCCGGCAACCCAAGAAGTAATAGCTACGGGTGAAGGCCCTGTTACGGGGGCTCCGGGAATGATCTCGGCGACTGCCTTCGTCGGATTATTACCGGAAATTACCGTAACTAAGATTGAGAGTAAGAGCCTCATGGAGGAGTTGTCCGAGGTGGAGGGGGGTCCTTCGGGCCCTGACTCCAAACTCGCGATGAATCCTGTGGTTGAACTGGAAAAGTTTGAAATGGAGGATGTCATCATGAAGGAAACAATAGTTTTGCCTAGTGTTGTTCCTGAGGTTGACCTTACCCTAGAAGAGGAAGAGATTAGATCTGTCAACAGGGGATCCGTTACCGAGAAATCGGATGACGGCAGGTCTGTTGATCAGAGATCAGAGGATAATAGATCCATTGACAGGAGGTTGAGAGCTTCCGAACTTGAGAAGATGGTTACTACGCCGGATTCTCAGAAAAGGAAGAGACTTGACAAGAAGAGTTCGTCATCGGATGACGATCTTATCCATAGGTCAAAGGTTGGATCTACCAGGAGGAGGATATTCAGCGAGGAGGATCCTCTCGCGAGCCCTCGAAGTATGGGTTGTCCGAGTCCTGGAACAAGTAGGGTTATCGATGTTGATTGGCCTGTGATAAGGAGTGAAAAGATAGAGACATGGGTTAATACCTCTGTGCAGAATGTTTGCGATGATATTGGTGCTCCTGGTCCTTCTGATGGTGGGGATCTTGTGATTCCCGTGGATGATGTTGTTCCCGTGGATGATGTTGTTGTCCCGGGTACATCTGATGGTGGGGATGTGGTAGTTCCTGGTCCCTCTGATGATGGGGTCCCCGTTCCCTCGGGTGAGGTTGGTGTCCTGAGGGGAACTGGTCCCATTATACGTAGTATTACTACGGTTAAGCAGGGTCCGGGAGGGCCTCAGGTCATACAAGAAAAAGATCAATACACGTTGTTACATAAATCTATTACGCAAGACCTAAATAGAGTTTATGATACGATAGTGAAAATAGAGAAGTACATAAGTGGTAACAAAAGTGTTAGTGCAGAAATTAAGAAAATGGCTAACAAGTTACCCGATATGGTGAAGAAAGTAACCAAAAAGAAGGATCGATTTTATCATAAATTCCTGAATGAGAAAAGGAAGGAGAAGTACATACCTGAGGTTCAGATTCTTGAGATGCCGATGACTCGGACACAGGATGTGGGGACGATGACGGTGCCTACTCCTGTAGTCAGCAAACATCTCAAGACGGATGCTTATGACGGTGATATTTCGGCTTCCGATCGTAACTTACCTGGAACGTCTAAAAGTCATAACTTACCTGGAACGTCTAAGAGTCACAACTTACCTGGTGTCTCTTATGCTGCGGCGGCTGGTGCTGCTTCTGGGTCGATGTTGGCTCCGGCTTCCACGATGATACCTAAAAAAGAAAAGAAAAATAAATTAGAAAAAGAGAAGAAGAGTAAGGGTGGGCCCTCATCATCTCGGTCGAGGGGAACTATGGTGTTTGATCGACCGGGAGATGTGGTTCCACGAAGAGATATGGAAGTTACACCACAAAAAGACTCATCTGATATCAGTTCCTCGGAGGAGTCCACTGATGACCGTGTTGGTGGGCTCTTGGTAGTTGCTAGGAAACTAGTGAGGGAGCTTGAATATATCAAGAAGTCTAAGGGTGTAAAACCTGAAAGAAAAGAAGTAGTTAGGCCGAGTAACCCTGTCCCTGTTTCTATGGAAACGTCGGAGGGAGAAGAGGTTCCTCGGAATAACGAAGGATGGAAGATTCAGACGAAGAAAAAGAAAGGAAGAGTGAAAAAGCAAGAATCTAAAGGGGTTAAGAAAGTAGAGGAAAAGAAGGAGAGGAAGGAAAAACTTCCTGAAAAGCCTTTACTTAGACCAAGGTGGACGGTTACCAGACCGGACGCTTTGGTTATCAAGACTAAGGGTGCGGAGGAATTCAAGGAAGTTTGCAATAAGATCAGCAGTAGTTCGGCAAATCTGGACATGATTAAGAGGGTCAGAAAGACCCGTACTGGCCAGATTTTGCTAGAGATGAATGAAACGGGAGATTCTAGGGATCTGAGTAAGGAAATTCGGAAGATCGTGGACACTGAGATCCATGTTCTTCAGAAAACTTTCGACTTAGAAGTAAGAGACCTGGATCCCATGGTGGAGAGCTCCGAAGTGGTCAATAAGTTGGCCGAATATTTGGAAACCTCTCCTCAGGATTTAAAAGTTCGGGTGTATCGTATGACGAAGGTCGGTACTAGAGTTGCTGTGGTCGAGACTCCGGTGAAATTCTTAAAGAAGGTCACTGGAGGAAATAAGATCCGGATAGGCATGACCTATGTACAGTTGAATCCGGCACCAAAAGTAATTAAATGCTTCAGGTGCCATAGTATTGGACATTACAGTACAAATTGCCCGGCAATCATCGAGGGTGAAAAACAGGTTCGTTGCCGAAGATGTCATGCCGACGGCCACGAGATGAAAGATTGTAAGGAGACGGAACCATTTTGTGTGGATTGTGCTAGGGATCGTCTCCCCACCAATCATTTAATAGGCTCCATGGGGTGCCCTGCGTTTCGTAGACGATACGGGGACCTCAGGGAGCAGTACTTCAGATATTGCCGTGAGAATCCTGCAAATTAATTGCAATCATAGTAGATTGGCGCAGGATCTTATAGATAAGACCTGCGAAACTCACCGGATAGACATTGTGTGCATTCAGGAGCCCCATAGAATTCGAGAAGGATGGATGGGTTCTACTGACGGGCATTCGGCGATTTATATTCGTAATAGGAAATTGATGGTTCCAGATAACCATATTATTGTTGGGAATTTTTACATAGGCATCATCACAGATGCTTTTACTTTAATTAACGTTTATATTTCGCCGAATTGCACGATACAGGAGTTTTACCAGTATCTTGAAGAGCTTAGATACTCGAAGAGGCTCTGGAAGGGTCAAGTTATCCTTATGGGTGATCCTAATGCACGTTCGGTGTTGTTCGGAGATGTCATGTCTAATAGAAGGGGTGTCATTTTCGAGCGATACCTTCAAGATATTGATTTGATACCGATTGTAACGAAAGGAGGATTTACTTTCTTTAAACGGAAAAGGAAGTCCAAAATTGACATTATATGTGCCTCTCCTGGTATTTATGGGAAAATTAATAGTCGAGTTGATCATTCGTATAATGGTTCGGATCATAGAAATTGCATACACGTTATTAATCTTGGAGACAACACAGAATTTATTAACAGTATGAGATACAGGATCAATTGGTCCTGGAATCTCAAAACTTTTGATCAAGATTTATTCTTGTGTAGTTTTAAGAGATTAAATAGTAATATAGATTGGACTAACATCGACTCCAAAGCTATTTCACAGTATTTTGCTAATGTCAAATCAGCGTGTAAATTGACCATGCGAAAGAAAACTGATAGATTTAGGCTTAAATCCAAACCATGGTGGACGGATGAGATGACGGTTTTAAAATCTCAAATCATCAAAGCTCGACGAAAATACCAAAGGAAGGCAGCAAGAAAAGAATACTCTGACAGGGAGCATGATGTTTATTCAGATCTCCGTAAAAAATTACAGTACAAAATAAATGACAGTAAACGCAATATTTGGCTTAACTTCATAGATACATTAAAAAAGGATATCTGGGGTCGACCTTTTCTTGCTATCAGGAATAAAATCAAGGGTAGAAAATCTGCTCCCTTAATTGATGCGAAGGATGCGAAGAGGATTTTATCCACATTATTTCCTAGAGAAAACCAAAAAGCTTATTTTGATACGTTTAAATTAAAAAATAATGATATACTTACCTTCGGTCCGGAACTCGTGGAACTGGCTAAAAATTTGAACTTAAAGAAAGCTGTTGGTTTGGATAAGATCCCTCCGAGCATCGTTAGATGTATTATCCTGAATGATACAGTCAATTTTACGGCTGTTATCAATGCTTGTCTGTTGATGAGGAAGGTTCCAGGTCCCTGGAAAAAATCTAGAGTTATTTTATTGAGAAAAAATAAGGAGAAGAGTATGTTACCTTCGGACTTTCGTCCTATTTGTGTGGGGGATTGTTTCAATAAGATCTTGGAAAAGATTATGGAGGATCGCATTTTGGAGCAATTGGGGAGTCCACCCTTTCATGAAAACCAATTTGGTTTCTGTAGGGGGAGGTCAACCATTGAGGCCCTTGATAAGTTGACTACATACATTAGGGAAAATAATTCTAAAAATCGTTATGGCATCTTGGTCAGTTTAGACATTAAAAACGCGTTCAACAGTTTATCTTGGAAAAATATCTTCCAAGCTTTTAAAAATCGGAATTTTGCTCCTGAACTTCAGGCATTATTACAAGATTATTTCAAAGATAGGTCTATTCTGTACAAATCAGCTAATGGGGTAGTCGAACTCAAGATGGAGAAGGGGGTTCCTCAGGGCTCCGTGATATCCCCCATACTGTGGAACATGGTCTACGATGGACTTCTGGCTCTTCAATTCAGGAAAAATGTCCACGTTATAGCTTATGCAGATGACGTGGCGGTTTATACCGCGGCGAGTAATCTGGTAAAGGTTAAAAGAGATCTGGAGGAAACAATTAACAAAATTATTGCTCCCTGGTTGGAAAATAGAGGTCTCGAGTTATCCCCGAAGAAAACAGAATACATATTTTTCAATAGAAAGGTTATTCCATCTACGTTTTATTTAGACGTATTAGATAACCAGTTAAAAGCAAAGGATTCAATCAAGTATCTTGGAATTTATGTAAACAAATTTAACAACTATGTTATGCATATGGAGAAGACTACAGCGAAGGCTACTAGAGTTGCTGGGGAACTATCTAGATTGACGGCAAATATCGGTGGACCATCTACATCGGGTAGGAAATTATATTACAATATAATTGAATCCATTATGTGCTATGGATGTCCGGTATGGGCAGATTCTGCTCTGTCGTTCAGAAAAAATAGAACATTGGTGGAACGCTGTCAGAGAATGGGACTCAGCAGAGTAGCGCGTGCCTATTGTACGGTCTCTCGAAATGCCTTATGCGTGATTACGGGGATTCTCCCATTGGAGATCACTATGCGAGAACGAGCCAAATTATACCGGATAAAACAAGATTACAAGGTTTTGGACGAAGATACTGATGGTCAGATCGAAATTAAATTGGATATTTTGAAGACCGAAAGCGAGTTATTACATGAACAATCATGGCAGGAATGGCAGGAAACTTGGAACGCCTTTAAGAAGGGATTGTGGACGAAAAGGTTGATTCCAGTGGTTAAGAGTTGGAGCGAGAGGAAATTTGGTGATTTGAATTTTCGACTCACTCAAGTACTTACGGGTCATGGAGTGTTCGGTACGTATAGACATCGCATTCGTCGTGCCAACGATGCTATCTGCTGGTTCGGATGCGATGTTAGGGATAATCCGGAGCATACTGTGTTCTACTGTGACAGATTTGCAGAGAAAAGACTTCGGCTAGAGATTGATTTAGATGCGAATTTCACCGTCGAACACTTCCAGAGGCTGATGTTGAGTAGTCATGATAATTGGAGGAAGATTGATAATTTTATCAATGAAATCATGACACTTAAAGAGAAGTATGAGAGGGATTTGGAAAGGCAATCTCGAATGGACGTTTCGTCATCTTCGGGTTCCTGACAATGAGCTTTTGGGTGTGAAAATATCCATTTTAGATAGGTACATTTTAAGATAAGAACATGAGAAGTAATCATCCGGTGTAGTGACCACGACGTTATGCGAAAAGCGGATCTCGTGAGTTACGTTAGCATCGGACCATTTTGAGACGAAAGGCCAATGACCTTTGGGCTGTGGGGTTTTAGAGGGTATGGGTAGAGGTATAAGAGTTTCTTATAGCCTCGTTTCTCCACACAAGATCTTAGGAGTGCCGAGTCCCTCACTACCTTCTCCAGACGTCACCTGGGGAGAAGGTGTGCGTAAGAGCATTTCCCCACAGCCCCTAAACAAAAAAAAAAAAAAAAAAAAAGGATAGGGTTAGGATAGGGTTAATCTATACCGGTGTGCCTTAAGGAAGTGGGGGGCGGACGATCCGCTATGCCTCCCCGGCAGTATACTTACTACTACTACTACTACTACTAGGATAGGGTTAACTGGAAAGGCGCGGCCCCTTGCTTTTGAAATACCCGTAGAAGCGTAGAGTAGCCTATCCTAATCCAGGGTGGGAGTGGGTAAGTCCCGGACAGCCGGGATAGACTAGGGAAAGGGATGTAAGACTCGCAGGCGCACGACATGGTTCTATGGTGCAGAGGGGGGGCCAACTGGGCAGGTGTGGCGAACCTGCATGATCCGAGGGTGAGCACGGCCCGACGTACGCTCCGAGCCGTAAAACGCTCAAAAATCCATACATGTTAGGTAGAATGGCCGACTCACCGATGACGATCGCTTCCCTGACTAGTAGACCGATCGCTCTGAAAGTTGCCCGGGCTATAAAAAGCAGAGCGGCGGTCGAACGCAGTGGTATTTGCAACCCTACGGGGCCGAGAGCCGGTCGCCATATGAAACTGACGATTCTGTCGGTGTGCGATCGGGAGAGGGGAGGTGCCTGGCGGCACCACCCCCTCTCCCGCAAGGACAGGTAGGAGTGCCGATCACTTCTGCCCCGGCTGAATTTACTACTACTACTACTACTACTAGGATAGGGTTAGGATAGGGTTAGGATAGGGTTAGGATAGGGATAGGGTTAGGATGGGGCTATAAGGCCGGAGAGGATTCGGAGTGGGTGTGGGAATGACCTCGAGGACCTCGTGTGCCTCTTGGAAATCCCCCACATCCATGATGAAACTTCGATGGAACTGATGTTCTCCTGAACTGGATACTTACCTGTTTACTTACCTTCGGTGAGTTCTCGGGAGAGAGGTCCAGGGTGGAGAATTTCGGTGAAGTTGAGGGTCCTCTTTGGTCAAAATCCTCCTACTCCACCTCCTCGTGGTGGCCCCGGGACTCTGTGGAGGCTTCGGCTGAAACAGAGTGCGAACGGAGTAGGCAGGTGCTTCGGGATGGATTTTTTGGTAAGGGACTCGGGCAAGTAGGTGCTTTATTGGTTTCGGCGAGCCGCAAATCGTGTGTAATTTCAGCACTGGACAACGACAGGAAACAAGTTTACGGTGCAGGGGGTAGGATACCCAGTACCGGCGTAGGGGGGGTGGGCGAGCGGGTCCCCCCTATGTCGTCATCATGCGACCGCGAGTCCGCAGACGTGAGCCATCTGGCGTCTGGGAATGTAACAATTACAGGTGAAGACCCCCTAGGGGGTGACACGACTAGGCTATCGACCCAGGAGATGATTTCGGGTTTTAGGGGGGACAGTAGCGATCCTGCCTCGGGCGCGGATATTTTCAGCCCGAAGCCACGGATCGCTAGGAGTCCGCCCGCTGTGGAGGGCGCGGGAGGGGGTAATCCCCCCACCCCGCACGTTTTCGAGGTCCCCGCCGTGCCGAAGGGGTCGAAAGGGACTAAGGGGGAGAAACCCCGGAAAGTCCCTAAGGCGACGAGGACGACGAAGGGGACTACCCCCGAGGGACCAGTTGGACCCGTTAACCCCGATGGGGAGGGACCAAGAACGAGATCCAGGGAGAGGAGGACCGGGGGGGTTCCCGGTAGCGAGACTCTCCTGGACGTTCTTGGTCTCCCCCCGTTGGGGATGGAGGGTGGAGACCTGGTCCCTCTGGGTGGGGACCAGAGCGGGGAAGCCAGCCGAGCTGGTTCACAGGCCGGCAGCGAGGAGCTCAGCCGTCCGGGTTCGGCCGCAGGGTCGGTCAACCTGATCGACGAGCTCCCGTACGGTGGCCAGGACGATGCTAGTTCGGTGGCTTCGGTGGGATCGTCGGCCTCTACCCAAAGGGAGAAGAGGCAGAGGTCGCCGACCCAACCGGCGCCCCGCGTGAAGGACAAGCGGCAGAGGGTCTATGACCCCTCCCCTTCCGTGGAGGAACAACGGGGGGAGCTGAGGTGCCTCCGTCCCGGGGAGATAATGGAGAAGGCGCGGGTGTTCCAGGAGCGCGTGGAGGAGGTCGTCAAGGTGTCCAAAAACCTTAAAGGCGGCTTCGTCCGCGACCTCCGGGATGCCGCGCGCATCCTGTTCGCCTGCGTGAAGGAGGTTGTTCTCAGGGGGCAGGGTACCCCCGGAATCCAGCCTCCCTCGCAGGCGCCGGGGGATCTCGATGGCCAGTCCTCTGCCATGATAAGGAGGATGAGGGCCGAGAACGTCGATCTGAAGGCCCAGATCGAGGCAATGAGGAGGGAGATGGAGACAACCCGGGCGTCCATGAAGGAGATGAGGGAGCAGATCGGGCGTGAGGGAGGCCACTGCGTGCACCCCCCCGCCGGATCTCACCATCCGCTCCCCAAGGGACAGGTAACACCCCCGAGGGTGTCTCCACCTCCCTCCACCGGGCCTGGCTATGGGGCGGCGCCCGCCCCAGGGGAGGCGCCTTCCGCCGGGGGGAATGCGAACCTGCTGGCGCAGATCGGGGCTCTGATCGACGACAAACTGTCGGCTTTCAGAGAGGAGCTCCGGCTGCAGCCGGCCGGTCGGGTCCCTCCCCCAGGGACGGAAAACGCCGGATCTGCGAGGGGGGCGGGGTATCACCAGGCTGGGGAGCCTGGGCACCACGCCCCCGTCGCACAACCGACGCCCCTTCCCCTTCTTCCACCCCCACCACTTCAGGAGGGGGGCAAGAAGAAGGGAAAGAAGAAAAAGAAGAAGGGGAAGGGGGGACAGAACCCCCCTCCCCCTCCCCCTCCCCCCCTGGTGTCCCCGTTCGCCGCGCACGCGCCGCACGGTCCCTCCCCCCCGTACCCCTGCTCCCTCCCCCTCCCCGCGGAGACGTGGTCAAGGGTTGTGGGACGGAGGGAGAGACGGGCCGCCCCGCCCGGGCAGCCCCCGCCGCCACCTACCCCCGCCCCGAAGGGCAAGAGGGCAGGGGCGACAACGAAGAAGGCCGCACCCCGCGTGATGGTGCCCCCCCGTTCGGCCGCGGTTACGGTCACGTTGAACGAGGGGGCGAAAACCACCTACGCGGAGGCCCTTCAGGTCGCGCGAAAAGCGTTCGACCTGAAGGCGGTGGACATAGACGCCGTCCACTGGAGACGGGCAGTCAACGGCGGCCTTATCCTAGAGGTCGCCGGGGCCGAGAGCGCCCGTAAGGCGGACGCTCTGGCGGCCCGTATGTCCACCGCCCTGGCGGGGTTAGAGCTGAAGGTGTCGAGGCCGGTGAAGAAGGCGGAATTCCGCCTTACCGGCCTCGACATCTCCGTAGCCCCCCAGGAGGTCGTTGCGGCGGTGTCGGCCGTGGGGGGCTGCACCCCCGAAGAGGTCCGGATTGGGGAAATAAAGGTCCCCCCCAACGGCCTCGGGAGTGTCTGGGTGCAGTGCCCCGCGGTGGCGGCGCGTGCTGCCGAGAAGGCGGGCCGCATCCGGGTGGGATGGGCCTTCGCCCAAGTGGTGGTGCTGGCAGCCCGACCGCTGCAGTGCTTCCGCTGCCTAGCCCTAGGGCATGTTCGGCAGCGGTGCACTGCAGCGATCGATAGATCGGGCCACTGCTACCGGTGCGGAGACCCGTCCCACAGGGCGGCGAAATGCACGGCCGTTCCACATTGCGTGGTCTGCGCTTCGGTGGGACGGCCGGCGGGACACAGGGCGGGGAGTAAGGCGTGCGCCCCGCCTACAAAGCCCAAAAAGGGTAAGAAGGGGGCGGGGAGTGTGGTCCCGCCCCCTTCCGGCGGAAGAGGAGAAGAGGGGGAAGTCTCCCCCACCTCCCCTCTTCCCGAGAGTATGGAGGTTGACCCGGGGATAGCGGCTAGGGGGGTTTCACCCCCCCGCCGCCGCCGCCGGGTCGTCGAAGGATCCCCCGACTAGCGCCTAAAATGGCGCAGTCGGGGGGCCCTCGACGGATACTCCAGGCCAACCTCAACCACGCCCGACAGGCGCAGGACCACTTTGTCCAGTCCTTGTCGGAGCTTGAGGTTGGCCTGGCAGTAGCTACGGAGCCCTACAAGGTCCCCGTGAACCATCCACACTGGTTCGGGGACCTGGAGGGCTCGGTAGCAATTTGGTACCGTGACGAGGTCACGGGGCCCCCCTGTACCGAGGTCGATCGGGACAGAGGGGCGGTGCTGGTAAAATGGGGAAGGTTCTTAGTCGCCGGGTGCTACAATTCGCCGAATTCCAGCCCCGCCGAACTCGGGGTGTTTTTGGACCGGCTGGGGACCATGTTGGTCCCGTATTTAGCCGGTCCAGTGTTGGTCCTGGGGGACCTCAATGCGAGGTCTACTGACTGGGGGGACTCCAGGACCAGCCACCGAGGCGGGGTATTGGCGGATTGGGCGGAGGGTCAGCAGCTCCGGTTTCTTAACCGGGGCTCGACCCCCACGTGCGTGAGGTGGAACGGCTGTTCGGTGGTCGACGTATCGTTGGCCACCGCCGTCGCCTCGCGCCGGGTATCCGACTGGCGGGTATGGGAGGGTGAGACCCTCTCAGACCACGCCTACATTCTGATGAATGTGGGCGTGGTCCATGACCCGCCCTCGGATGCGCCCAATCGTAGCACCCAGGTAGCGCCTCGTTGGGCGCTATCGCGACTGAACGAGGACCTTTTGAGGGCCGTCTGCATCGGTGCCGCCTGGCCGGAGGCCAGGGAGCGCGGAGCGGAGGAGGGGGCGGTGTGGATCCGGGACACGTTGCAGATGGTCTGCGACGTGGCGATGCCCCGGGTCCGAAACCCCCCCCTCAGGAAGTCCACGTACTGGTGGAATGCCGCGTGTGCGGAGTGCCGCACCGCGGCCGGCCGCGCCCGCCGCCAGTACGTCCGCGCTCGACGGCTCCTAAGATTCGGAGCCGTCACGGAACCGATGGTGAGCGACCTGTACGAAGAATACAGGGCGCTCAAGACGGCCTTCAAACGGCAGATTGCCGCGTCCAAGGCCCAGGGATGGAATGAGCTCCTCCTCGGTTTACAGCAGGACCCATGGGGACGCCCCTATAAGGCGGTGCTAGGAAAGCTCCGCCCATGGGCGTCACCGCTTACGGGCAGGCTGGACCCGGAATTCTTGGGGCGTGTCATCGGCACCCTCTTTCCCCTTAATGACGGGGAAGAGGAGGATGCGGGACACGCCCCCGCCCCGACCAACGACTGGTCGGAGCGGTTCCGGGTCACCGAGGGGGAGCTCGAGCTGGCGCTCCGGCGACGCAAGGGGGGGGGCAGGAAAGCCCCCGGCCCCGATGGCGTCCCTGGAGTGGTTCTAGCTCGGGCCTTGGAGGTCCTCGGCCCGGCGTTCAGGAGCGTCTTGGACGCGTCCTTTCGCCGGGGGACCTTCCCCAGCATTTGGAAGAGAGGTGGCTTGGTCCTCCTCCACAAGGAAGGTAAGCCTGCCGACTCTCCCTCAGCGTATCGGCCGGTATGTTTGCTCGACGAGGCGGGTAAGCTCTTTGAAAGAGTGATTGCCGCCCGCCTCCTCGAGCATCTGTCGCGGGGTGCTCCCGGATTGAGCGACAGCCAATACGGGTTCCGGGGGGGGCGCTCAACGATAGACGCGTTAGAGCGTCTGCGCCTCCTCCGGGAAGAGGCTGTCGCACAGGGCCGGGTGTTGATAGCGATTTCGTTGGACATATCCAACGCTTTCAACACCCTGCCCTGGCGGGAGATAACGAGGGCGATGGAGCATTTCCAGGTGCCCTCTTATCTCCAGTGCACGATCCGGGACTATCTCCGCGACAGAGCGATAGTCTGGGCCGGCCGATACGGCATTACGCAGGAGAGGGAGATACACCGCGGGGTTCCACAGGGGTCGATTTTGGGACCACTCCTGTGGAACCTAGCGTACGACGCGGTGTTGCGGGCTTACATGCCCCCCGACACAGGGGTCATCTGCTATGCGGATGACACCCTGGTGTATGCGGGGGGCACGGAGTGGTCGAGGACCAAGCACCTCGGTGAGGCTGCCCTTGACCTAGTGGTCGGACGGATCCGAAGAATGGGCCTGACAGTGGCGGCCGCAAAGACCGAGGCAGTATGGCTACACGGCCAGCCTCGGTTGCGGCAGCCGCGAACAAGTCAGGACCTCCGGATCCGTGTCGCAGAAGCCTACGTCGACGTCGGGCCCCATATAAAATATTTGGGCCTGAACGTCGACGAGCGCTGGCGTTTTGAGACGCATTTCGATCTCCTGGCCCCCCGATTACTAAGGACGGCGGCCGCCCTAGGGCGGCTGCTGCCCAATATCGGGGGACCAGACATGAATGTTCGCCGCCTCTACGTGGAGGTGGTGCGGTCAATAGCCCTTTACGGGGCCCCCGTGTGGCACCGCGCTCTGGAGTCCAGCCGCCATAATCGCGCCTTACTCGAAAAGGTGCGCAGGCGGCTGGCTCTACGTGTCATACGGGGTTTCCGCACCATCTCCACGGAGGCGGCGGGTCTCCTCGCCGTGATACCCCCATTCCATTTGGTGGCTGCCGAGCGGGCGGAAACTTTTTCCGCCACTCGCCCGGCTGGCCACCTATTGGGGGTAGAATACACGGTTGAGGAGATCGCGGGGATCGAACGGCGTAAACGCCAGGCCCGGGAAGTTTTGGCGGTCCGGTGGAAGCAAGAACTTGCTACATCGGACCGACCGATAGTCCGGGCCCTCCTGCCCATTTTCGATACATGGTGCAGGGGGCGCGTTAGGCTGACCTTCCGTCTTACACAGGTACTCTCCGGCAAGGGATGCTTCGGAGAGTACCTGTTCGTAATAGGACGGGAGCCGACCACGCAGTGTCAGCACTGCGGGGAGCTGCGGGACACGGTGCAGCACACGCTGGAAGAGTGCCCAGCGTGGGCGAATCAGCGCCGTGTCCTGCAGCACGCGGTGGAAGGGTGGGACCTCTCGCTGACGGCCATGGTCGACCACTTGACCGCCAGCGAGAGGTCGTGGCAGGCGGTGGTCTCCTTCTGTGAGGAGGTGATGATGCAGAAGGAGACCGCCGACCGGGCCCGGGAAGCCGACCCGGGCTCGCAGAGAAGGGAGTTGGCGCGGGGGAGACCCAGGCGCGGACGAGGCCCCACTCATACACGGGAGGGGCGAGGAAGGAGGAGGTCTGTCGCGCCGGGGTCTCCCCCGCGCGAGGGGTCAATGCCCCCACGAGGGGGGGCGGTGGATGGGGGGAGGGTGCGGGGCTCGTCCCCGCACCAATCTTGTGCCCCACGTGGGAGGGCGGCGAGGGGGAGGGCGCGGGGGGTTTTCCCCCCCCGCGTCAATTAACACCCCCCCATGGGGGGGTGGTTGGGGATCCCTTGATGGGGAGGGGGGTTTCCCCCCTATCCCATAGTTTGCCCCCATCCCGGGGGGCGGAGCATGGAGGAGGCCGGGGGACAAGCTGACCTCGGCCTCCGGGGAGGGGGTAACCCCTCCCTGGGTGGGAAATGCAGCGCAGCTAAGTCGCTGGCCACCCTACATGGGGGCGCGAGGGGGGTGGGGCGGGGGGAGCCGGGGCGTCCGATACGCTTTCGACGGCTCTCCCTTACCGGGATGGGAACCTCTTGCCCTGGCCGGGCGGGACCTTGTGGTCACCGCACCGAGCAGGGCACGAGGTTCCAAGGGCTGCATGTGGACCGAGCTGGGGCTCGGGAAGCATGACTCGAAGGCCCAGGGAGGGGAACACTGAGCGGGTCCCTCCGCTCAGGGTTCATTTAGCTAGGTAGGTGGGGGGAGGTAACTCCCCCTCGGGGTTTTCATGATAGCTGAGTTGTGTCCAGTTGTATACTCGCGTGATCCTGGCACAACTCACGTAGCTTAGGCGGGTGTGGAGTTTTAGTGGGTTGGCCTGGGGAGGGGAGCGCCGCGCTGCGCGCGACGAGCCTCACCTTAGGAGAGCCCCACATAACCTCGGTTCCTCCCCAGGGGGCCGAGGTATGCGTACTGCATTTCTCCACATAAAAAAAAAAAAAAAAAAAAAAAAAAAAAAAGGATAGGGTTAGGATAGGGTTAGGATGGGGACTGAGGTCATGTGGCGTCTACAGTGGTGACTCTGATCCACTGTCGATTTCGGTCTCTCGGTGTGAGAGAGTCACATGGCTAAAATCCTCTCACTCCACCTCCTCGTGGTGGTCCCTGGGCACCCTCTGCGGAGGGTGGCGAACGGAGTGAGGGGTAACGGGGGGGGGTCGCGTGTTTTGGGGCTTTCTTTTTTATTATTTTGGGGTGTGTATTTTGTTCTTATTCTATCCTACTCTATTGTTAAGTTATGTAGTTATTTTCCGTTACTTACCTTTAGTTCTCTTACCTTTTGTTCCTCTTCAGTTCCCTAAAAAAAAAAAAAAAAAAAAAAAAAAAAAAAAAGGGGTGTTATATGATGAGTTCATTAGTTTTCAGTTATTATCTAAGTTTAATTCACTTACCTTATTTTATTATTATTTCTTTTATTTTTTAATTACCTTAGTTACCTTAGTCAATTTAGTTTACTTACCTCTCCTGTGTTCGTCCTCTTCTTAGTTTTTTATTTGAGTTTGCGGTGTCCGGTCTTTTTCTTTTTCCTCCCTGGGTCGTCCTGCGGGTTGTCCTGCGGGTGACCTAGAGGAGAGGGGATGGGGCGCAAAATGCGGGTGGGTTTTTTAGTTTCATTTTTCTCTTTTAATTGTTTAAGTGTATACATTTTAAGTTTTACTTACCTTAAGTTAGTTATTTTCCCTTTATTTTCATTCTTCTTGTCCGTTGGGTATCTCCTTTATAGGGTGGGTTCGCGTAATCTTCTTCTCCCGTTAGGTTGGAAAACGGTAACAGACCAGGGCAAGTGAGGAGTCAATAGGTCTCGGCCAGCCGCAAGTGGTTCGTTTTTCTCTCTGGATACAACGAAAGATAAGAAGTTTACGGCGCAGGGGCTTCGGATCCCCAGTGCCGGCACGGAGGGGGTGGGCGAGCAGGCCCCCTCCGGGTCGTCATCCGACAACTGCGAGTTGACGCCGGCGGGTCACTTGGCCGCGTCAAAAGTAACAGCTACAAGCGATCAATTAAAATCAATTGCCTTAATTACGACTACATTAACAGGATTAAAGGATATAGGAATAATGGAATCGGGAAATGGTTCAGAGGAAATGGGAAATAAAGGAACAGAACAAGAGGATCAAATAAGAGAGGAATGGATCATGCAGGAAAAACAAAAAGAAAAAGATAAGGATAAGGATAGTGATGAAGATAGGAAAACGATGGTAGGAGATATGGATGTGGAAGACCCAGAGGATCAAGAAGGAAATTTACAAGAAAATAATGTTTTACAAATAAATAATGAAAATAACAATAACGATAACATGCAGAATAATAACGAACAAAATAACATTAACTTAAATAAGGAATTTCCAAAACCAAATATCCCGACTCCAAATCCATTAAACCAAGATGAGAAAAACTTAATAAATAAGGATTACAAAAATAAATTAAAAAATGATAATATGTTAACAACGATTAGAAACTTGTATGAGGACGTAAAAAACATGTGTGATGATTATTCAGAATTGACAAACTATATATATTCACATAAAAATTTTAAAGCAGCACAAAGAAATAATTGCGTAAATATCCAGGAACGCCTAACAGGTTTTCTGATTACACTAAAAGATATAAAGGAGACTAGGAAGAAAGAAATAAAAGTAACATGCTTAAAAGGAAATAAAAACAAAGACCAAAATCAACAAAACATAGAAAACAAAAAAGGTAGAAAAAGACCGTTAGATATACCTGGACCGTTAGACATACCTGGAACCTCACACATGGTTTCTGAATCTGAATTATCATGCAATAGTAGAATTGAATCAACTACAGAGACTAGTAGAAGAGGATCGATGGCATCTATATCCTCTACATCAAGCGTTAAGAGACAAACAAGTTATGCGGGAGCGGTAATCTCCCATGGACCACCTTCTCCCACATTAGTTCCTGAAAAAAGAATGAGAACAAATGATAATATTAATAACAACAATAACAGTAAAAATAATATAACAAATAACGATAATAAGAATAAAAATAACAGAAAAACGGACAAAAGTATAAAATCATCAATAAATAATAAAACAAATTATGAATCTTCAACAGACGAAGAATCATCATCAAGCGATGAAATTACTAAAATATTAGGTTTACTTGGAGACAAAATTAAACAACTAATAAAAGGTAATAAAAGCGATAAAAAGCATGCAAAAGAGAAAAAACAAACAATGCAAAATAAATCAACAGAAAAAATAAATGACATGCAAAACAAAAAAAGTGTAAATACAAGAGAAAACCAAGAATGGACAACCATAACGAAAAGAAAAAATAGAAATAAAAACGTACAAGATTATGGGGTGAGCGAAAACGAAGGTCGTCAGGTAAAGGTGTCAAGACCAAAATGGTCGATCCCAAGGCCAGACGCACTAATAGTAAAAGTTAAAAATAATGAAGAGTTTAAAAAAGTATACACGCAAATTAGCGAAAAAATAGAAAATACTAACTCAATTAAAAGAGTGAGAAAGACTAGAATGGGTCAGCTCTTATTTGAGTTAGAAAAAGATGAAGACGTAGAAAAAATTAAGTTACAAATTGAAAATGCGGTAACCGAAGAACAACCTATACAAATATTACAAAAAGCTTTTGAAGTGGAGATTAGAGATATAGATCCGACCATAGAAAAAACAGAACTGATTGATACTTTAGAAAGAGAATTAAAAATAAATAAAAATGAATTAATGTGTAAAATAATGAGACAAACTAAGGTAGGTACGCAAATAGCAATAGTGGAAATGCCTTTAAAACATTTAAAAACAATAATAGAAAAAGAAAAGGTGAGGGTAGGCCTAACATATGTAAGGCTGACCCCTTCGCCGAAAATAATTAAGTGTTTCAGGTGTCATATAATGGGACACTACAGCACCAACTGCACTACTAAACTTAAAAAAGATAAAGAAATAGAAATACCGAGATGTCGAAAATGCAGTGAAGATGGTCATACAATTAATGAATGCAAAAATGACTATAAATGTGTTGTGTGTACTAAACTAAAAGTATCCTCAAATCATCTGGCTTGCTCAATGGTTTGTCCCCAGTATAGAAATAGAGTTAGAGAATTAAAATACCAGTTTAGCCAATATATTAAAAATACTGCAATTAAATTGTAATAATTGTAGAACTGCTCAAGAATTAATGCATCAGACATGCTCTGATCATAAAATTGATTTAATTTGCATCCAGGAACCTTATAAAATCGAGAAATATTGGATCCACGCTAAAGACAAGAAAACAGCTATTGTAATAAAAAACCTAAATATAAAATTAACTAAAGAAAATAAAATAATAGAAGAAAACTTTGTCGCGATTAAATTAGATTTTATGATTTTAATAAATATTTATATCAGTCCAAACATCTCCAAACAAAACTATCATATATATTTAGAAAAACTTAAAAAACTACGGAAAAAATGGAAAGGCCCGGTGGTACTTATAGGTGATCCAAACGCCAGATCATACGCGTTTGGCGATAGAATTGAGAACTTTAGAGGCCGAACCTTTTTATATTATATAAATGAAATGCAACTCGAACCAATTATAACTAAAGGTGGCGACACATTCAATAAAAAAGGAAGAAGTTCTAAGATAGACATCATTTGTGCCACAAAAGACATATATAATTGCATAACTAGTGAAGTAGAAGATACCTATAACGCTTCAGATCATAAAAATTGTATCCACCATATTAAAATAGACAATAAAAAATATAATAAATTAATTTATAAACACATAACTTGGTTCTGGAATACAAAAAATTTAGACACAATAAAATTCATGCAAACATTTAACAACTTAAATAAAGACCTAAAAATAAACAACCTAGAACTAAATAACATAAGTATAAATATAATAAATACATACATAAATAATATCAGTAAAACATGCAATAAAATATTAAAGAAAAAAACCAATAAATACTTACCAGGTGAGAATTCATGGTGGAATTCCGAAATCACCGCTGCCAGGGATGATGTCCACGCCGCACGCCGAGTCCTGCAAAGAAAAAGAAAAAAGAAGATTAATACAGATATAGAAGAAGAAGAATTTAAAAATAGAAAGAAAAAATTACAACTGTTAATAAAAGATAGTAAGAAAAACCAGTGGAAAAAATTCATAGACCTATTAGCAGAGGATGCATGGGGTAAACCATTCCAAATTATTAAAAATAAAATTAAAAATAAAATACCCGCACCTGTTGTAAATAAAAAGAACGCAAATAAAATCATAAAAACATTATTCCCAAGAAAAGAAAAAACAATAGAATACGAAAAATTTGAAAACTTAACAGAACTAATAGAAATAACTGAAGAAGAAATATTAAAAATAGGAGAAGATCTAAAAACTAATAAAGCAGCTGGCCTGGACAAAGTCCCACCAGCAATTATTAAATTAATAATTAAAAACGACACTTCTAACTTCACCAAAGTAATGCAAGCGTGCCTTCAGCACTGTTACATTCCTAATAATTGGAAAAAGGTGCGCCTCATTTTACTTAGAAAAACATTTGACGATTCATCTAAACCCCAGGATTTTCGGCCTATATGCATATGTAATTGTATTGGAAAAATTTATGAAAAAATTATAGAAAATAAAATATACGACTATTTAGGTACTAATACATTTAATTCGAATCAATTTGGATTTTCTAAAGGTAAAACGACAGTTCAAGCATTATTGAAACTAAAAAACTATATAAATGAGCAAAATGAAAAAAGAAAATATGGATTTTTAATAAGTTTGGACGTAAAGAATGCGTTCAATTGTCTCGAATGGGCGAGTATTTTTGATAGTCTAAAAAACAGAGGTTTCCCGGATCACCTTCGAATGTTATTACAATTATACTTAAAGGATAGATCGGTTAGATACCGTGCGGAAGAAGGATGGGTAGATATAAGAGTAGGTAGGGGGGTTCCACAGGGTTCGGTGATATCGCCGACCCTGTGGAACCTCGTCTATGATGAGATGCTAAGTTTGCCATTCGATCCTGAAATCGAAGTTATCGCGTTTGCTGACGATATAGCAGTTTATTCGACTAGCCATAATTTACACGAATTAAAAATCAAATTAGAAAATACAGTTAATAAACTTATCGCACCGTGGTTAAACGAAAAAGGTCTCGACCTAGCCCCTCATAAAACAAAAATTATACAATTTAATAAAAAAGAAATACCTATAGATTTTAAAATTAATATAATAAACTCTGAAATAAAATGTGAAAATAACTTAAAATATTTAGGAATAAATTTAGACAAAACTAATAATTATAATTACCACCTAAGCAAAATTGAACAAAAAACTAGTATTTATATCAACGAACTTTCACGAATTATGATTAATACAGCCGGCCCCACATCAGCTGGACGTCAGCTGTATTATGGCATTTTGGAATCCATAGTATGCTATGGCTGCCCCATGTGGGCAGACCAAGCCTTAAACCTAAAAATTAATATAGAAAAAATTAGACGAATACAACGTAAAGGATTAAACAGAGTTGTCTGTGCTTATAAAACAGCATCTAGAGAGGCATTATGTGCGATATCCGGTACACTACCTTTAGAAATTAAAATAAAAGAAATCAAAAGAATCTATAATATAAAACAAAAATATAAAAGTAAAGAAACAGATAATGAAGAAGAGAAACAAAATAAAATAGATAAAATCAAAAAAGAAACAGAGACGTTGAGCGTGATTTCATGGATCGAGTGGCAAAAGATGTGGCAGAATACCCCCCACTCAGAATGGACAAGGAAACTAATTCCTGATGTTAAACGATGGAAGGATCATAAAAAAGATAAAAACCTGAACTTTAGACTTACCCAGTTTCTAACAGGACACGGCGTTTTCGGAACGTACAGAAAGAGGATCAGAAAAAGTCTGACCGACCTTTGTTGGTATGGTTGCGGTAAAAAGGATAGTCCTGAACATACCTTAGACGAATGCGACAGATGGGCTGTGAAAAAACATAACCTGGAAATAGAAATTCAAGAAAGTATTAGTTCTAATAATTTTAGCGAAATAATTACAAAAAATGAAACGAATTGGAAACTGATAAATAGATTTATAAATGAAATAATAATAAAAAAAGAAATAGAAGAAAGAGAAATTGAAAAAAGAGAAAGAGAAAATAGAGGTAGGAGAAGTAACAGACATGCAAGAGTATAATAGATGGACAAAGTGTAAATAAAACATAGAAGAAATAGTAAATAAACATGCAAATGTAAATAGAGAAAAAATTGTAAATAGACATACAACTACAAATAAAATAAATAAATATAATAAAAAGTATAAATAATGTAAACAAATAAATAAATAACATATAAATAAATTAAAATTATGAAATAAATCTAAGTAAAAAATAGGAAAACAAACACAATAAAAAGATAAAAAGCAATAAAGAAACAAAAACAAAAGCAATGGCAAAAGGCGTGATTCAAAATAAAACAAAAAAAAAATAATTATAAGGTCAGAGAAAATATGTATATAGTATAGTGTAAATAAATAAAATATAACAATAATTATAAGGAAAGTGAAAACATGTATATAGTGTAAATAAATAAAATAATAAAAACTATTGAAAAGAACAGGAGTGGTTGTGTTCCCGAAATGGGTCACCGGGGAGTAATGCGGCAAGCGGGTCCCCCGGGGACCAAATCGGGCCAACAAAAGTAGAGGGGCAACCCAACGGTTGTCCCGGGTAGTGGAAGTTTTGAATTTTACCACTATCCTTAACAAAAAAAAAAAAAAAAAAAAAAAAAGGATAGGGTTAGGATAGGGTTAATGTGGAGACCACACATCAAAGGCAAGGTAGACGCGGCAAAAGGGAATATAATGATGCTGAGCAGAGCGGTAGGCGCAACCTGGGGGCTGACACCGTACATCCTGAGATGGATTTACAAGGCGATCGTGGTGCCGAGGGTAACGTACGGAGCGGCAATCTGGTGGAAGGGAACGGACCTGGCAACGGTCAAGGGCTGGCTGGACAGACTGCAAGGAATGGCGAACAGGAGAATTCTGGGATGCGTGGGAAACACGCCGAACAAGACCATGGAAGTGCTAGCGGACGTACAACCGTTAGACATAAGGATAAAAGAAATAGCGCTGAAAACAGCATACAGACTAATATGCTGGAACAAATGGGAGGACCTGGGCTACGGCCACTCGAACATCATCGAGTACATAGGAAAACGGGACAACAGGGAACTCATCACCCTGAGCCAGCTACCAAAGGACACGGACGAGAGAAGATACCTGGACAGCAAGCTGTACAAAACGGAGATAAGAGAAAGGGACGACTGGAAGAAAGGAATACCAAGGGACCTGAAGGAAACGGCACTCTGGTACACAGACGGATCAAGGAAGAACGAGCTGACAGGCGCAGCTTGGACGAATAACAAGGACAGACACTTCTACGTCAAACTAGGAGAGCACCCCACGGTTTATCAGGCGGAACTGCTGGCCATAAAATTATGCGCCCTAGAAATCATAAACAAAGGGGAAGATAAAAGAGAAATCACGATCTGCACAGACAGCCAAGCGGCCATCAAAAGCCTGCAACAGCTGGAATGCAGATCCAGACTGCTATGGGAGGCACACGACACGCTAAACCAGCTGGTCAAAAAGGGAAAAACGGTAAGGATAACCTGGATACCAGGTCACTCGGGACTGGAGGGAAACGAGAAAGCGGACGAACTGGCCAACAAAGGATCGGACTCGCCTCCGGAGGAACCACAACAGTGGGTTGGCCTGCCAGACGCCAACTACAACCTCCTGGTAAGAAGGTGGGCGGAGGAAAGATCGGCGGAAAAATGGAGAACATCCACAGGACTGGAACACAGCAAAAGGTTCCTGGGGGTCGATGTATGGCCAGCCAAAAGGGTCAGAGGCATCATCGACCTAAACAGGAAGGATCTGAGAAGAATGGTAGAAACGATCACGGGAATATGTCCGCTGAACAAACACCTCACGAAACTAGGAAGAGCAGACACGAGCATATGCTCGCTATGCAACGATAAGGAGGAAACCCCCGAGCACATAGTCACGGAATGTGAGGCAATAACGAGGAAAAGAAGGGCAATTCTGGAAGACAGTACTATCGAGGGCGACGTACTGAAAACGGTAGAATGGAAGAAACTAAAACGGTTCATGGAGGAAATAGATCCATGGAAAGAATAGAAGGAAAAAAAGGGGGAATGCAATAAAAAAAAAAAAAAGAAAAAAAAAAAGAGGGAAAAAAGGAAAAAAGGAAGCAAGCAAGGAAGGTTATGTTACGGCGATAAACTGAGACTACTTACGTAGTCGATGATGGACCCCCACGCCAAAACCTGCCTGCTTGCGACCGAATCACAAGGGAAAAAAAGAGAGAAAAAAGGGAAAAAGGGAAAAAAAGAAAAACACAGGAAAATAACAGAGATCAAAACGACAGCATAGAAGAAACCGCACAGAAAGAAGCCAAGGGAAGGAAAAAGAGAGAAAAAAAAAAGAGACGGAAGCAAAATCAGACACTCAAGAAACAATGGCAAAGGTCGAAAAGACCCAGATTAAACAAAGGAAATACAACAATAAAGGAGAGCAGGATACAAGAATAACAATAGACAACAAGAAGACCGGAACGACAACACAAAGACGCGAAAGGAAAAAGAGGAGGAACCACTGGAAAATCAATTACCAACACCCACACACAAGGAAGACAAAAAGAAAAGGAAAAAAGAAAGTAAATCGGGAAAAGACACCTCAACAACGGAAAGAAGGAAACACACAAAAAAGGAACCCAAAACACGAAAGCCGAGAAACCAAGAAGAAGGTGACAGCCCAAGAAACCCGGATCCAAAAAAAGAGTGAACAAGGAAGACAAACAACATATAAAACACTCACAAAATCACAAAAGAAACAGGAGCAGCGACACGAAAGCACGGAAAACGCACAAAAAAAAAAAATGGGAAACAACAGGAAAAAAAAAAAAAGAAACCAACAACACGAGAGGAACAACCCACAAGAGAGGCGATCCTAAAAGGTACACGCCAAGGATAACAGATCCGAAAAGACACACAGTCGGACTCCACCCCGACGGACTAACGACAAACCGAACAGGGAACAAAACAGTACGGGAGAACGTGGACACAAAATCCGCAAAGGGAAACACGAACACAGACAATCCGGGACACACTCCCAAAAAGAACAAAAACACAAGAAGATTCAACACAAAGACAAGAAACTCGTAGGGACCAAACGAACCAGGAACAAGCAGACAAGGGAACCAATTAGAGGAAAACCAATAGCGGAACCACCAATAGCGGAACTCCTCCACGGAGACTAGACTCGCAAGAGCGACAAAGGAACACCACCAACAGACGGAAAGACACACAAAAGGGAAGCAACGACCATACGATCAAACAGGGGGAAGACCCTCACGAGGCAGCAGAAGCAAACAATCAAGTTCAGCACAAAGACAACAAAATCAAACGGACCAAACGAAAACGGAACAAACAGACCAGGAATCAACCAGAGGAAATCAATAGCGGAACTCCTTCACGGAGACAAGACTCGAAAGAGCGACAAAGGAACAACACCACCATCAGACAAAAAGACACACAAAAGGAAGAACAACAGGGGAAGTCCACCACGAGGCAGACAATCAAGTTCAGTACAAACACAACAAATCGAACGGACCAAACGTAAATGGAACAAACAGACCAGGAATCAACCAGAGGAAAACCAATAGCGGAACTCCACTACGGAGACCAGACTCGTAAAGAGCGACAAAGGAACACCACCATCAGGCAGAAGACACACAAAAGGGAAGCAACGACCACACGATCAAACAGGGGGAAGTCCCCCACGAGGCAGCAACAATGGAAAAACCCGGGACGCACTCCCAAAGGAAGGTACAACACCAGGAATTCCAACTCAATCACAACAACCCGAACGGACCAAACGCACAAGGAATAAGCAAATAAGGAAATTAATTAGAGGAAAGCCAATAGCGGAACCCCCAATAGCGGAACCACCAATAGCGGAATCTCACACGCAAACAGAGGAAGTCGAACACGGGTGACAAACCTGAATGGGCGACGACCGGATCCAATCCGGCCGAAACCTGGGGACGATGGTCACGTCCAAACTCTTCCAGCCATGGATCCTAGTGCGTTTCTCGAGCCCTCCACAACCCAACTCGCGGTAGGCTCGGCAAGGAATGACCGAATGGAAGCGATATCCCGGCTGCGCCGGGATTTCGCCGAAGTCGGATCGGACCCCAAGTAGATGTATGCCAACCGGTGCGAAAGGTTTCCGATGGCGACAACCGGATGGAGACGATGTTCGGGCCGATGACCAGAACTTCGTCAAAGTCGGATTGAACCCGGAGGACTCCGGACGCATACGGTAGCATATAAAGCCATCCCAACGTTTCTATTGACACGCGGACCCTTGCTTTGATGCCCCATATATACGTAGAGTCGTAGCTCAGGACCTATCCTAACCTAGGGGTGGGAGTGGGTAAGTTCCGGAGAGCCGGGACAGCTTAGGGACGGGACGTCAAACTCGAGAACGCACGACATGGATCCACGGTGTAGTTGGGGGGGGCCAAACACGGGCAGGCCAGGCAAACCTGCATGATCTGAAGGTGAGAAGGTCCGACGTACGCTCCGAGCCGTAAAACGCTCAAAAATCCATTTATGCTTAGGTAGAATGGCCTTCTCATCAATGATGATCGCACCCTGATTAGTAGATTGACGCTCTGAAAGTTGCCCGGGCTATAAAAAGCAGAGCGGCTTTCGAACGCAGTGGCTATTCGCAACCCCTCTGGGGCCGAGGACCGGTTACCGCCATATGATATCGGCTGTGCTGCTGATGTGCGAACCGGCGAGGGCAACCGACTGCCCTCGCCCCGGTCAGACTCTTTACTACTACTACTACTACTACTAGGATAGGGTTAGGATAGGGTTAGGATAGGGTTGGGATAGGGTTAGGATAGGGTTAGGATGGGGACTGAGGTCATGTGGCGTCTACAGTGGTGACTCTGATCCACTGTCGATTTCGGTCTCTCGGTGTGAGAGAGTCACATGGCTAAAATTCTCTCACTCCACCTCCTCGTGGTGGTCCCTGGGCACCCTCTGCGGAGGGTGGCGAACGGAGTGAGGGGTGCAGGGGGGAGGGGGTTGCGTGTTTTGGGGCTTTATTTTTCATTATTTTGGGGCTCTATTTTCTATTTTCTATTCTATTTATTAGTTACGTATTGTTAACGCGAACGCGTATCCACTATGTAATTTGTAATTCGCGCTATACTTGTTTTGTTTTCTAGTCGCCTGTGCTCGCTCTAATTAAATGTATATCAATCTATGTCATGTATGTTTTCGTTCTGTCTGTATCGTCCTCAGACGAACCAGTTCAGTGCGCACCGTCATAATAAACGGTTAAACGTTAAAGCCTTATACTAATATTGTCTGTCCACCTCGCGAATCTCGCATTATCCATCTCCTTTTTACCAACGAGCTTATAATATTAAAATTAAAAGAATCGCTCTAAACATTAATGGTCCTTCGAGCCGGATATTGTAAGCTATAACGTAAGTAAAAAGGAACAGGACGTTACCGCGCTCAAATCGTAGTCGAGTATCTCGCGCCTCTCTGTTTGTTTCTCGATTCTCGGCGTTCTCGACAAGCATCGTGCGTGAGTGGACATCTCTCGTGATTTAAATACTCTGGAACGCGTAATTTAAATCCTCTCGAAAAGACTGTACTCTCTCAAACTCTTTTTCGCGTGTGAGTGGAAACCGTTGCTGCTGACCGTTGGAATAAAATTTGAACCTCGTGAACTCAGTGACTCTTATTGTTGTGTTTGCCAGTGACTTTGTAGGTATCGACAATGAGTGCCGCTAACTTCGAATATCTCCTCGAGCAACAACAAACTCTTTTCGGATACATTTCTCGTTCCGTCGAAAACCTTCGAAAGGTCGGATCCGAAAAGATCACTCGCCAGCGCGCACAAGGTCGACTGGAGGCGCTTCGCAAAAATTGGGGGAAATTCGAAGCGAACAACGATCAAATTTGTGCTACAAAGGCCACACTCAACACTGAGTCGCGGGAACAAGTTAAAAAACTTCCGTATTTCTCAGAAGAACTCTTCAGCATTTGCGAAGAGAACTTTCTTGATGCTCAAGAGGACATTCAAATCCTGCTAGACAACCTCACGGACAAGGACAACTGTCAGAAATCGAAAGAACAGGATAACGATGGTCAACAGAGCACCAAGACCACGAAAGCGCGACTTCCGAAACTCGAACTGCCTAAATTTAACGGCGAATATTCCGAATGGGCGGAGTTTCATGATTTGTTCAAATCAATGGTTGTCTCCAATTCTGATCTGGACCCTGTGGAGAAATTAAAATACCTGAAGATGTGTCTCTCAGGAAACGCAGGTCTACGGTTAAAGAATATCTCTGTGAGAGCGAGTAATTTTCAAAGCGCTTGGGACGATCTCGTGTCGTATTTCGAAAATAAGCGCATGCTTGTGGGCGCCGCGTTAGAATCGCTCTTTTCCGTTAAATCGCTTAATCGTGAATCGGCGTCCGATCTCGAGCGGCTATACTCAGAAATCGCGCAAGCTCTCAGCTCTCTCGAAGCTCTCGACAGACCTGTCAAACACTGGGATGATATCCTAGTTTTTACGGTGGTTGGAAAACTCGACGCAACCTCAATAAAAGGGTGGGAAAGTGAACTTGGTGCTAGTACAGAACCTCCAACCTGGAAACAACTTGTTCAGTTCATGATTTCGCGAATCCGATCATTGCAAGCGTACGAGAGAGCTAAAGGAAAGCCTCGCACTGAACCTCAAACCTCGTCTAATTCTCGCCAACCTAGTGCAAAATCGCATCATTCGGCAATCTCGACAGGTGCTACGACGTGCTCACTCTGCGACGCCGCTCATTATCTCGCGTTTTGTCCAACGTACCTCAGCAAATCTACGGAACAGCGTCGCGAATTTCTCGTGCAGAAAAAACTCTGCTACAATTGTCTGGGTCCGCATCAACGCAAGATGTGCCGTTCACGAAAAAGATGCATAAAATGCGGAGCCCAACATCACACATCGATACACAGCGGGTCAACTCCTCTCACAGCAGCTCCAGTGCATCAGCACCCCGAGAAGTTTACTGATCCAGCAGCATCCGCGTCAATTCTCCCGCGTCGCGATCCGACGATACCGAGCGGCTCAGCGACGAGCAACGTCGCTCAAGTTGGTAGCCTTGAACGACCGCCGGTTCTTTTAGCCACCGCCGTCGTCAAAATTCTATCGTGTTGCGGTGAACCTCTCGAAGCCCGCGCTCTTCTCGACCAGGGATCGGAAATCTCTCTTATTACGGAGTCTTTAGTTCAACGTCTCAGACTCCCGCGCTCGCGTTCGTCGATTCCTATCGTCGGCATCGGGGCGGAATCGTCGCGTCCGTCGCATGGCTCAGTCGCACTGAAATTGCAGTCTCGCGTTCGACCAACGTTCGCGTGCAAGGTAAACGCCTCTATCTTGTCGAAACTCACCGGATACTTGCCCTCAACGAAAGTATCCGACAATAGCTGGCCGCACCTTCAGGATCTTGAATTGGCTGATCCGAATTTTGCACAACCAGGACGCATCGATCTCGTGCTAGGAGCGGATGTTTACGGCTTGTTTCTCGAAGAAGGCGTTCGCAAAGGTCCAGTCACAGCTCCGATAGCTCAGAATACGACTCTCGGCTGGATACTATCGGGCGTCGTCCCCGCAACGAATGCAACATCGTCTCAGCCAATACCCCAGAGTTTTCAATGTGCTCCCGATCGCGAGCTTCTCGAGCTTCTACAGAGGTTCTGGATGCAGGAAGAAGCGTTTTCAGTAGTTCCGGATCAATTGTCGCCTGAAGAAACTCAGTGCGAGTCTCATTTCGCCGCAACTCACGCGCGAAATTCGGGGGGGAGATATATAGTTCGTCTACCCTTCAAAAAAATACCGGACAATCTTGGAAATTCTCGATCGCAAGCTCTCAGGGTGTTAGCTCGCCAGGAAAAACGCTTCTCCAAGGATTCTACCCTGCAAAACGCCTACGTCGCATTCATGGAGGAGTACGAGAACCTGGGACACATGCGTCGCGCGGCAGACACAACTCCGGACCAAAATCGCGTTTATTATCTTCCGCATTTGTGTGTAATCCGCGAATCAAGTTCCTCTACGAAGTATCGCGTCGTGTTTAACGGATCTCAACAGACAGATCGCGGTATTTCGCTCAACGACTGCCTGCATGAAGGGCCGAAGTTGTTGACAGATCTCTCTGACGTCATCACTCGCTGGCGCGCATTCAAGTTCGTTTTCTCAGCAGACGTGTCGAAAATGTTTCGTCAAATCCTTGTTCACCCAGACGATCAAGACTTTCAAAGAATCCTCTGGCGTGACTCTCGCGGTGAAATCGTAGAATTCGCCTTGTGCACCGTAACGTACGGCCTATCGTCAGCGCCTTTTCTCGCGAACCGAACTCTACGACAACTCGATAAGGACGAAGGTCATCGGTTCCCTCTCGCGGAAGGAGTAATCAAGGAAGGAACCTATGTGGACGACGTCTTCTCTGGTGCGCACAGTCTCGAACAAGGTCGTGAAAAGATTGAGCAAGTCGCAAATCTCTTCAAGGCGGGCGGCTTTCCACTGAAGAAATGGACCGCCAACCACGACGACCTGCTTGAAAGCATTTCGACAGCTGATCGCGAAACTGCTCACTCTCTCTCTCTCGACAACGGGCCCTCGTTTCGCACTCTCGGTCTAACGTGGCGACAACAAACAGACTCGTTCGTGTTTACGCTCGCGCATACAAGTGAGCCCGCTGTCACAACAAAGCGAACGGTATTGTCGCGTACCGCTCAGCTGTTCGATCCGTTAGGCTGGCTCGCTCCCGTCGTGGTGCGCGCAAAAATATTCATGCAAGAACTCTGGTCTGCTCATCTCGGATGGGATGAACCTCTACCACAGCATCTAGCCTCGCGCTGGATGGACTACACGCGACAACTTCAAGATGTAACGTCAATTTCGGTGCCGCGATGGCTCGGTCTTTCGCCCTCGGCTCTCGGAGTCGAAATACATGGATTTTCCGACGCGTCTCATGCAGCTCTCGGCGTCGTTGTTTACGTGCGTGTACTCTACGACGTCGATGATCCGCAAGTCACTCTCGTATCCGCCAAAACAAAAGTCGCGCCTATCAAAAAACATTCGTCTACCGCTAAGCGATCTCGTACCACACGCGTAACCACTCCTCGTCTCGAACTCTCCGCGGCGGTTTTGCTCGTTCGACATTTGTTGCAGATACAACGTGCGCTCAAGCTCGACGACGCTCCAGTCCACCTCTGGACTGACTCTACGACTGCGCTCCACTGGATTCAAGGTCATCCTTCGCGCTGGAAGGATTTTGTAAGAAATCGCGTATCTCAAATTCAGGAGAACTTGCCAAACGCTCGGTGGCATCATGTACCCGGGGAAGAAAATCCAGCGGATCTCGCGTCGCGCGGTTTGTCGCCCAAGCAACTCTCTGAAAATCCTCTCTGGTGGCAAGGTCCTCCATGGCTCAGTCGACATTCGACGTTCTGGCCCTCTTCTGTACCTCCTCTGCCAGAAGTCGATCTCGAGGAACGACAAAGAACGGTTGCAATTGCGAAATCCGATAATCCTCAGGTGTGGAATCTAATAAGTAAATACTCGAGCTTAATACGACTCCTTCGCATTACCGCATGGTCATTTCGTGTCGTAGATCGGTTTCGTCATCGCGATCGAACCACCGCGTACTCCTCGCCTCTACAACCGGAAGAAATCGAAAAAGCACGTTTCTACTGGGTAAAATCGACCCAGAAAAGCTATTTTTCCAAAGAAATGCAACAACTCTCGCAGGGTGGCGCGCTTTCGCGATCGAGTCCTCTAATCCGTCTCGTACCGTTCCTCGATTCGGACGGAATGCTTCGCGTCGGCGGGCGGCTTCGCAACGCGCCTTTAGATCACGATGTGAAGCACCCCCTCATTTTACCGCAAGATTCGGAGCTTACTCATCTCGTACTCGATCACGTGCATAGTACAACCCTGCATGGAGGAGCTCAAGCCATGCTCGCCACGTTGAGGCGTTCCTACTGGATCGTAGGAGGCCGCGTTCCTGTTCGTAGTTTCGTCCTTAGGTGCGTTACATGTACTCGACAGCGAGCTATCATCGCGACGCAGCTAATGGGGCAATTGCCCACCTCTCGCACTCTACCGTCGCGTCCGTTTCTCCACTCCGGCGTGGATTACGCTGGCCCTTTCACTGTCAAAACATGGCGAGGGAGAGCAGCAAAAACGTACAAAAGTTATCTCGTCGTGTTCGTATGTTTTTCGTCTTCCGCAGTCCATCTCGAACTCGCGACGGATTATTCGACCGCAGGTTTTTTAGCCGCCTACAAAAGGTTTGCAGGCCGTCGCGGAATTTGCGCTACGTTGACAAGCGATTGCGGCACCAATCTCGTAGGCGCGGACAGCGAGCTCCGTCGTCTCTTCGATTCGTCCTCACGCGAACTCGCCGATCTTGCGAACCTCCTCGCGAACGACGGTACGAGATGGTCGTTCAACCCTCCAGCCGCGCCCCATTTCGGTGGTAAATGGGAAGCTGCCGTCAAGTCCGTGAAATTTCACCTCAGACGCATCATCGGTGAAACTATTCTCACGTACGAAGAATTCTCGACGCTCCTGGTGCAGATTGAAGCTGTTTTGAATTCTCGACCGATCTGCCCAATGTCCGACGATCCCGCCGACCTCGAAGCTCTGACACCGGGTCATTTCATAATCGGAGAACCTCTCAATACGATTCCTGAACCGTCTCTCGCTCAATTGTCAGAATCGCGTCTCTCTCGTTGGCAACTTTTACGTCAATTCCTCGAAAGATTCTGGCAAAGGTGGACAACTGAGTATCTACAGCGGTTCCAGATCTCAAATAAATGGCGTCAACTCGAGGAATCCATCAAGGTCAACCAACTGGTGCTGGTTGCGGACGAACGATACCCACCGTCGAAGTGGCCGCTTGCGCGCGTGACTGCAGTTCATCCTGGCAAGGATGGTCTCGTTCGCGTTGCCACCGTTCGGACGCAATTCGCCTCGCTAAAGAGACCTATCGCTAAACTCTGTCGTCTACCAGTACCCATATCCGTTGCAAAAAATTGAACCGATTTTAAATCTGAAACGTTATTTCGACGTCGTTTGTACGTCGTCGAGGCGGGCGGAAATGTTAACGCGAACGCGTATCCACTATGTAATTTGTAATTCGCGCTATACTTGTTTTGTTTTCTAGTCGCCTGTGCTCGCTCTAATTAAATGTATATCAATCTATGTCATGTATGTTTTCGTTCTGTCTGTATCGTCCTCAGACGAACCAGTTCAGTGCGCACCGTCATAATAAACGGTTCAACGTTAAAGCCTTATACTAATATTGTCTGTCCACCTCGCGAATCTCGCATTATCCATCTCCTTTTTACCAACGAGCTTATAATATTAAAATTAAAAGAATCGCTCTAAACACGTATATTTATTTATTTACTTACCTTCAGTTTATTTATATTTAGTTTCTTTAGTTCTATTCTACTACTTACCTTTTATTTTACTTACCTTTTGTTTACTTTCTAGTTGTTTTTCTTCTCCTTTATTTCTTCAGTTTTGTTTTGCGGTGTTCCGGTCCTTTTTCTTTTTCCTCCCTGGGCGGTCCTTGCGGCTGTCCAGCGGAGTCGGGATGGGGCGCGTAATGCGGGTGGGTTTTTAGTTTGATTTTTACCTCTTCTTTTGTGTCTTTTTGTTTCCCTTACTTACCTTTATTTAGCCTATTTATTTTATTAATTACTTACCTTTATGTTTACCTTAGTTAGTTTATTTAGTATTTACTTACCTTATGTTACTTACCTTTCCTCTTCGTGCTGTCCTCTTCTTTTCCTTGTGGGTGTCCTCTTCGGGGTGGGTGTGCGCGCGATCCTTTCCCTCCGTCGGATTGGATTTGGTTTTTTTGACCGGGCAAGTAGGTGAAATTTGGTATCGGCCAGCCGCAAATGGTGTGAATTCTCTCCCTGGCACAACAATCGAATATAACGTTTACTGAGGCAGGAGGTGGATCCTCCAGCTCCGGCACGGGGGTGGTGGGCGAGCGGGCCACCCCCGGGTCGTCATCATACGACCGCGAGCTTGTGAAGGTGGAAAACTGGGCCACACAAGAAGAAATTACTACCAGTATTATAACGAACCCGGCTATTGATAAGGACAGTACTATGGAAATGGATATAGACAGAGTGTTTCCAGGAGCTCCGGATAATAAAATTCAAAATTTAGAAACACCTACATCAAGCTCTTTTGTTAATTTAGCAACAATATTTAACGTAAAAAGCATGCCAGAAGATAATAAATTAAGTAAATTAGAACAAAAAATGAAACAAGTACAAAATGATATTAGACAAAAAAGCATGCAAAAAATAATAGAAAATAAAACAGAAAGGAAAAATACAACAAAAATAAATCCACAAGAAAAACACAAATTTTTGAAAGAAAAACAAACGGTAAAAACCCTATGATAGGAATAATAAACAGTTTTGAAAAAATATCCGAAGACTTTTCAGATCTATCGGACTATTTAATAACAAAAAATAAAAATATAAATAATTCAGCGAAGGCGCTGGTAAAGAGCTTGGATCAGGAAATCACCAACGCGAGAAAGCTAATTAGTAAGGATCTGCAAATATTTATTAGAGAGGAAGTAAAAAGACTAGTTAAAAAGGAAATGGAAGAAGAAATTGGTAAAATAAAGGAAATGATAGTAGACATACAAATTGAACAAGAAAATTTAGAAAGGAGAGAAAAAGAGATAGAACAAAGGGAAGATAAAGAAAAAGAAAGACAAAAAGAAAGGGAACGAGTAGAAAAAGAAAGAACAGAGAAAGAAAGAAGAGAGAGAGAAGGACATGAGAGGGAAAAAGGAGTCATAGAAATAGATAAAAGAACAGGAATTGCAGAATCAGATACATCCAGCAGGCTTTCACAAACTGATACAGGTGATCTGAGAAGTTATTCGAATGTGGTTAAAAATAATAGAAAAAGAAATAGAGCAATAAGTAAATTATCACCACCTATTACACCTACAATAAATAGTATAATCGTGCAAAAAAAGACTAAACTTACCCATGCAATAAACAAAGAGTCCGGAAATCCCCTGACAGAGTTGGAGTCCAGACGGGACTATAGACACACGATGTCATCGGAGACGGAGGAGTCGGATGACTCCCTGCTACGGTCCCTGGAGGCCCTGAAAAAGAAAATAAAATTAAAAAAGATAAGGAAAAATAAAAAGAGCTCTGAAAAGGAAAGGAAAGAATTAGAAAGAGAGAACGAAGAAGAAGATTGGACAGTTGTCGAGAGAAGAAAGGACAGATTAGCGAAAGGAAGAGACAGATCAGCAAAAGAAAGAGAAGAAGAATCGACAACAGATAATAGAGCGAAGAAAATAAATCCTAGAAGAATAACGAGGCCTAAATGGACAATTCCGAGACCTGACGCAATTGTCATTAAAATGAAAAGTAACGAGGATTATGCTAATGCATATAAAGATATACATAAGAATTTAGGTGATTCGGAGGCTGTTCGCAGAGTCAGAAGGACTCGAACCGGACAACTTTTGATTGAACTTGAAGAAAATAGTAACGTTGAAGACCTAAAAATAAAAATAAATGATTCATTAAAAAATAGCACACAGGAAATAAAAATTTTACAGAAAGTTTTTGATGTGGAACTAAGGGATATTGATCCCTGGGTTGATAAAAATGAAATTGCGTTGGCGTTGAGCGAATGCCTTCAAATACAAAAGGAAGATATAAAAGTTAAAATTCTTCGCGCTACTAAAATGGGCTTACAACTAGCGGTTGCAGAACTACCGCTTAAATATTTAAATAAAATAGTTGAGAAAGAAAAAATTAAAATAGGAATGTCGAGAGTTAGAATGACTCCAACTCCGAAGCTCATTAAATGCTTCCGATGTCATAGGTTAGGCCATTTCAGCACCAGCTGCAGAGAACAAATTAAAAATGATCTACGCTGCAGGAAATGTGGCGTAGATGGTCATAAATTCGAAAAACAAGAAGACTGTAGCAATAAAATGAGATGCCTGGATTGTTTCGAGAAAAAATTAGAAAACGAACACATGATGTGCTCGATGGCATGCCCAGGCTTTAGGAAAACTATAAGAGAATTAAAAAGTCAATTTATAAAATATCAACATGCAAATATTACAAGTAAACAATAATAATAGTAGATTGGCACACGAGTTAATGGAAAGAATGGCCGAAAAAGAAAATATTGATATCATATGTATCCAAGAACCGAACTTAAAATATAAAGCCAGTGTAAAATCTAAAGATAAAAAAACATGCATAATAATAAGAAATAAAAACATAAAAATAACAAACAAGAGTAAAATAATCGGAGAATTCTATACAGGTATAGACCTTAAATATATGACGATAGTAAACGTGTACATATCACCTAACTGTGGGCTAAAAGAATATAAAACATACTTACAAGAAATTAAAGAAGAAAAGCTCAAATGGAGTAATCCAGTTATATTACTAGGTGATTTCAACGCTAGATCCAGGCAATATGGAGACCTTATAGATAATAAAAGAGGATTCCTATTAACAGAACTAATCGAAGAAATGAAAATGGTCCCCATTGATATGGAAGGAGGAAATTACACATTTCACAGGAAAAAAAGAAAATCTAAAATAGATGTTATTAATGTTAGTAGAAATTTTATAGACAATATTAGAAGTAAAATTAAACAAGAATTTAACGGTTCGGACCATAAATCATGCGTTCACACTTTAAACCTAAAAGATAACCATACATATAATAAAATAATGAAACACAACAAAGACTGGAACTGGAACCTTAAAACCTTCGATGCAAATAAATTTAAAACAGAATTTAACAACTTAAACAAAAATTTAAAATGGGACAACATAAACAAAAAAACAATAGATTTATACTATAACAACATTAAAAAAGCATGCAAAACTATGAAAAAAAGGTATAGAAACTATATACATAAAGAAAACTCATGGTGGAACGAAGAAATTTCGGAACTAAGAACAAATATGATAAAAGCGAGAAGGAGATGGCAAAAGGCCAAATCCCGCGATCATGCATCGTCAAATATTAAAAAAGAAGAATATAAAGACTTAAAAAAGAGATTAATGTATAAAATAAATGATAGCAAAAAGGAATCCTGGAAGGACTTTGTTAATTTACTAAATAATGATTTATGGGGCCGACCATATCATGCAATAAGAAATAGGTATAAAAGTAAACTTCCTCCGCCAATAATCGAGTCAAAAGAAGCAGAAAAAATTCTGACTACATTATTCCCTAGAGAAACGAATAAAATTGAATATGACAACAACCTAAAAAACAATAACAATAATATAATAAGTAACAATAACAATAACAATAAAATAAATAGCAATAACAATATAATAAATAACGATAACAATATAAATAACAATAACATATACAACGGAAAAACTAATAAAGAAGAAATACTAGAAATAGCACAGGAAATCGAAACTAAAAAGGCCATTGGCCTGGATAAGATTCCCCATGCTATTATTAAATTTATAATTGAAAATGACCTGGAAAACTTCACTAAAATTATGAATGGATGCTTAGATCTGCATTATATCCCATGTATTTGGAAGAAATCTAGAGTTATATTACTTAGGAAAACGAATGACGACTCTATGGAACCAGCAAATTTCAGGCCTATATGCATTGGAAATAGTATTAATAAAATCTTAGAAAAAATTATTGAAAAAAGGATCTATACTCACCTCGGAAATCCGACTTTCCATAATAGTCAGTTTGGCTTCACCAAGGGCAGGTCTACGTTGGACGCACTGGAAGTTATAATAGAACATAAAGAGTGTAATAACAGAAAAGGTAATTTTGGATTTCTTATCAGTCTCGATGTGAAAAACGCGTTCAATAGTATAGCGTGGAGCAATATTTTTGAAATGTTGAAAAAAAGAAATTTTGACAATAACTTACAAGGTATATTACAGGAATTTTTTAGAGATAGAACTATAGAATACAAAGCTAATGATAAATGGGTCAAAATTAAAACAAAAAAAGGTGTACCGCAGGGATCTGTGTTATCGCCTACAATTTGGAATTTGATTTATGATGAGCTGCTAAATATGGACTTCGGAAAAAACATCAGCGTAATTGCTTACGCTGATGATATAGCGGTTTTTTCGTCTAATAAAAAGTTATATAATATTAAAAAAGAATTAGAACATGCAATAAATAAAAAGATTGCTCCCTGGCTAACTAACAAAGGACTAGAACTGGCTCCAAAAAAGACTAAAATAATTAGTTATAATAAAAAGGTTCTACCACCTGACCTAAAATTTGAAATACTTGGCGAAAGACTAGAATTGAACGATGATGTTAAGTACTTAGGAGTACTATTAAATAAAACAAACAATTACTTCTCACACGTCGATAAAGTTACGGGTTTTGCCAATGTAGTGATAGGAGAGATGTCGAGGCTGATGAGAAACAGTGGTGGTCCAAAATACTCGGATAGGAGACTTTACTATAATATAATTAATTCAATAATTGGATATGCAAGCCCCATCTGGGCTCCAATCGCGCTAAAATTTAAAAGAAATATTAATAAGTTAGCGAAACTACAACGTACCTGTTTAATGAGAGTTGCTTGTAGTTATAGAACAGCGGGTAGACTTGCCCTGTGTGCAATCACAGGTTTTCTGCCCACGGAGTACGCCCTGGAAGAAAGAAATGAATCATATAAAATCAACAAAAAATACAAATTACTGGATACAGATGATGAAGATATAAAAAATTGGAAAACCGAAAATGCTAAAATCGAAATAAAAAATAGTAAAAATAGAATTTGGAATTTATGGCATAATAAATGGAACTATAAAATAAAATCATCTGAATGGACGAGAAAGTTAATACCATCTCCGGAAAGATGGCAAGACAGAAAAGATAAGGATAAAAAATTTTTTGGACAACTGAATTTTAGATTGACCCAATTACTTACCGGGCATGGGGTGTTTAAATCCTACTTATTACGGATCGGCAAGGCCGAATCCGATGAATGCTGGTGGTGCCCTGGAAAAAGGGATGACCCAGAACACACCCTAATTGACTGCAATAGATGGGCTGTAAAAAGAAATGAATTAGAGATGAAATTAGGAGTTAATCTAAGAATTACAGAATTTATGGAAATTATGATTGAAAATAAAAATAACTGGAAATTAATAGATGATTTTATAAACTATATAATAACCGAAAAAGAAAAATATGAAAGACAAAAAGAAAAAGAAGAAAAGGAAGCGGCGGCCAGCCAATCTACTAGGTAAACATGCAAATTGTATATAAAAATGTAAAACATGCCAAATTGTATATAATTAGGTATAGGTAAATAGATAGTTAATATATATATATATGTAAATTCAAATAAAACAAATAAAAGCATAAATAAAAATATATAAAAAAAAAAAAATAAAAATAAAAATGTATAAAAAAAGTATAAAAATGTATAAAAAAAGTATAAATAAATAAATAAAAATAAAAATGTATATAAAATATTGTATATATATATTGTAAATAGACTAGAAAAGAAGAAATTAGCCAAGAATTTTTAGCCAAGAACAGGCGTGGCGCGACTTTGGGAAGTGCGGGGGGAGAAATGCGAAAAGCGGGGCCCCCCCGCCTCCTAATCCCAAAGAAAGTTGCGGAAGTAGAGGGGCAGTCCATTGACTGTCCCGGGTGTGGTCAGGTTTTTTTAAACTTTTCCCCCACATCCTTAAAAAAAAAAAAAAAAAAAAAAAAAAAAAAAAAAAAAAGGATAGGGTTAGGATAGGGTTAGGATAGGGTTAAGGATAGGGTTAGGATAGGGTTAAGTGGAGGGGTGCAGTGGCTCAGTGGGTAGAGCGCGCGCCTACGGACCCCGTGGTTGCGGGTTCGATCCCCGATGCGGCACCTCTGGAAATACTCCATGTGCTCTATAAACTGTGGTGCCCCCAGGTGGTTCGGAACCCACCTTTATAAAAACTGTAGGTCCCGTTGCGATGCGACGTAAAAAAAAAAAAAAAAAAAAAAAAAAAAAAAAAAAAAAAAAAACGGAACAACAAACCTCTAAGGGAAAGGTCAGATGGACGGAGCTATTTGCTGAACATCGACCGGACCCGGGGATGATGGTCACATCCAAACAATCAGTCATTATTCCGAGAATGTGTCAAGCCCACCCAATGAGGCGGGAGCACGATGGAACTGATATCTATGCTCCGAAGGAGAAAGATTTCGGCGAAGTTGGAGCGACCGACCTCCGTCACCCCATCGCGTTTAGTAGGACGGCAAGTGATGACCGAATGGAGGTGATGTTCCCGCGCGAGCGGGAATTTCGCCGAAGTCGGATCGGATCCCAAGTTTGCAATATATGTACAGACATATACTAGAATCACCCCCACGAAACTCTCTCGCGATCGCGTCCATTGTTCTTTGCAAAGCCCGTAGAGTCACAGCTTAGCCTATCCTAACCTTGGGGAGGGAGTGGGTAAGTCGCTGGATAGCAGCGACAGAGTAGGGACGGGATTCGAACTTGACACATTCAACCCAACCAAGGAATATGGCGAAGGTGGGGGGAGCCAAAACACGGGCAGGCGAGGCACCCTGCAGGTCCGAAGGTGAGAGGGCCCGACGTTCACTCCGAGCCTTAAAACCGCTCAAAAATCCGAAAACTAGGTAGCATGGCCCTTCTCATCGATGACGACCGGACCCATCATAGTAAGTCGCAGACTCCGAAAATGGCCCGGGCCGAATAAAACGGAGGAACGGCGGAACGATGGGAAAACTGCAACCCCTTAGTGGGCCGAGCTGCCGGCAGCGCCGTTTATGATACTGGTGTATACCGGTGTGCCTTAAGGAAGTGAGGGGCGGACGACCCGCTACTCCTCCCCGGCAATGTAATTACTACTACTACTACTACTACTACTACTACTAGGATAGGGTTAGGATAGGGTTAGGATAGGGTTAGGATGGGGCTATAAGGCTGGAGAGGATTCGGAGTGGGTGTGGGAATGACCTCGAGGACCTCGTGTGCCTCTTGGAAATCCCCCACATCCATGATGAAACTTCGATGGAACTGATGTTCTCCTGAACTGGATACTTACCTGTTTACTTACCTTCGGTGAGTTCTCGGGAGAGAGGTCCAGGGTGGAGAATTTCGGTGAAGTTGAGGGTCCTCTTTGGTCAAAATCCTCCTACTCCACCTCCTCGTGGTCGCCCCGGGACTCTGTGGAGGCTTCGGCTGAAACAGAGTGCGAACGGAGTAGGCAGGTGTAGGAGGGGCGTAGTCGGTGGCGCCTGTGCTACTGATTGCGGCCCTCCGTAGGGACTGGATACTTTTTTGTTGTGACCGGGCAAGTAGGTGTTTCAGGTTTCGGCCAGCCGCAAATGGTGTGTTTGAACCCCCCTGGACAACGAAATGGATAAGGTTTACGGTGCAGGTGGTAGGATCCCCAGTACCGGCGTAGGGGAGGTGGGCGAGCAGGCCCCCCCTACGTCGTCATCATGCGACTGCGAGCCCGCGAGCGTTCACCATCTGGCGCTCGGGGAAGTAATGGCTACAGGTGAGGATCCCCAAGGGGATTATACAACTCGGCGTCATACTATGGACTCGATTTTTGGACACAGGGTGGGCACCCGCGATCCGGGCGCTGGGGCTGATGTTTTTAGCCCTAAACCCCGGATCCCGAGGAGCCCCCCCGAGAAAGGGGTGGCGGGGGGGAGTCCCTCCCCCTCCGCATCAGTTTGAGGTGCCGGCGGTGCCAAAGGAGTCAAAGGTACCTAAGGGGGATAAACCCCCGAAGGTACCTAAGATGACTAAGGTACCAAGGGCACCTACCCCGGTGACAAACCCCGGAGAAGAGGGACCGAGAACGAGGTCTCGGGAGAGCCGAACGAGGACCGGGGGGGTCCCCGGTACCACGGCCCCTCCGGTCACACTCGCCCCCCTCCGCGGAGAAGGCGGGGACCCGGTCCCGGACCCGTCGGATGGGACAGACCGGGACCACCCCCTGGAGGAGACACAGTGGGACACCCTCTCGGAGAGGTCAGCTGTGTCGGCGGCGTCCGCGGTGTCAGCGACGTCCGCGGGGTCATCCGCCTCTGGTAAGAGGCAGAGAGAATCCCCGGAACCGCCCCACCCTGGAACCCCCACCACCATGGGACTGCCCGGGAAGGAGAAGCCCAAAGAAAAGAGACAGAGGGTCTACGATCCCTCCCCCTCTATAGAGGTACAGAGGGGGGGGGCTCAGAGGGCTTCTCCCCGGGCAGATCCTGGAAAGAGCGCAGTCTTCCCAGGAGCGAGTGGAGGAGGTGGTGAGGGTTTCCAAAAACCTCAAGGGGGGATGCATCCGCGACCTCCGGGACGCCTCCAGGATTATGTTGGCATGCGTCCAGGAGGTGGTTCTGAGGGGTCAGCCCCCCCCAGAGGTTAAGGAGGCCGCCGGCGGGGCTGCGTTCCCCAACCCGGAACTTCTTATTAAGAAGTACAAGGCGGAGAACGCCAGCCTCAGGGCGCAGGTGGAGGAGTTGAGGGGTGAGGCGGCGGCGGCCAGGATCGCCGTGGAGGGGCTGCAGGAGAGGATCAGAGCGATTGAATCTGAATCCTTCCCTCGGCCCCCCCGGGGCCCTCATGGGGGGTCCCCGCCTCCCCCCTCCCCCCCACCCCCGCGCCCTTCGGCTCCTTCCCCGGAAGGAGCTCCGCCGGCGCCCTCCCCCCTGAGGGAAACGACCTTGTTGGCCAAGACCGGAGCCCTCATAGACGGCAAATTGGCGGCCTTTAAGGAGGAGCTCCTCCTACTCCTTAGACCGGCTGCCCAGTCCCTCCCGGATAGGAATGGACAACCGGGGCCTCCTCCCCTTCTCCCGTCCCTCACGATGCCCCCCCAAATTCAGGAGAAGGGGAAGAAAAAGTCCAAGATGAAAAAGAGGCAGGGAGGGGAGGGTTCAAATCCCCCACCCCCCCTCCCCCTCCCCCTCATTTCACAGCCCCTGCCCCTGCCCCTGCCCCACCCCCCTCCCCCACCCCCCGCGTCTCCCTACGTTGCCCAGGAGACACACCCGCCCTCCAACCCTTTTCCTTTCTCCAAACCACTTCCTGAAGGGACGTGGTCCCAGGTGGTTGGGAGGAAGGAGAGAAGGGCTGCACGCCCCAGGCAGCCCCCGCCGCCGCCGGTCCCAGCCCCGAAGGGCAAAAAAGCCGGGGCGGTGGGGAAGAAGGCCGCACCCCGCGTTGTGGTGCCCCCCCGCACGGCCGCGGTAACGGTCACGCTGAGCGAGGGGGCCAAGACCACGTACGCCGAGGCCTTCCAGCTTGCGCGCCAAGCGTTCAGGCTCGAGGAGGTGGGCATCGAGGCCGTCCACTGGCGAAGGGCGATCAACGGCGGCCTCGTTCTAGAGGTCGCCGGGGCCGAGGGCGCCGCCAAAGCTGACGCCCTGGCGGCCAAAATGTCCACCGCCTTGGCGGGGTTGGATGTCAAGGTGTCGAGGCCCGTGAAGAAGGCGGAATTCCGCCTCACGGGCCTCGACATCTCGGTGACCCCGAGGGAGGTCTCTGCAGCGGTAGCTGCTGCGGGGGGCTGCACCCCCGAAGAGGTCCGTTTGGGGGAAATTAAGGTTCCTCCAAACGGCCTCGGCGTAGTTTGGGTGCAGTGCCCCGCCACGGCTGCCAGGGCGGTCGAGAGGGCGGGACGCATCCGCGTGGGATGGGCCTCCGCCCAGGTTGTAGTGTTGGCGGCCCGACCGCTGCAGTGCTTCCGCTGCCTGGCCCTAGGGCATGTTCGGCAGCGGTGCACTGCAGCGGAGGACAGATCGGGCAACTGCTACAGGTGCGGGGACCCATCCCACAGGGCGGCGAGGTGCACGGCCGTCCCACATTGCGTGGTCTGCGCTTCTGTGGGGCGGCCGGCGGGACACAAGGCGGGGAGCAAGGCGTGCGCCCCGCCTGTGAAGCCCAGAAAGGGCAGGAAGGGGGCGGGCAGTGTGGCCCCGCCCCCTTCCGTCGGAACAGGGGAGGAGGGGGACGTAAGACCCTCCCCCGCCTCCACTATTCCCGAGTGTATGGAGGTTGTCCCGGAGACAGCGGTTGAGGGGAGGGTTACGCCACCCCCTCCAACGCTGCCCCCGGAACGACGTCGACGGACCCCCTGAACAGCGTATAAGGCGCCGCACTGGCGCTCTCAGGGGGTCCTCGACGGATACTGCAGGCCAATCTCAACCACGCCAGACGCGCTCAGGATCATTTTGTCCAGAGTCTGGCGGAGCTTGAGATTGGCCTGGCGGTTGCTGCGGAGCCATACAGCGTCCCCGATAACCATCCACACTGGTTTGGGGACCTGGATGGCTCCGTAGCCGTATGGTACCGTGACGAAGTCACGGGGCCCACTTGTTCCGAGGTCGATCGGGACAAGGGGGTGGTGTTAGTAAAATGGGGAGGGTTCCTAGTCGCTGGGTGCTACAATTCACCAAATAGTAGCCCCGCCGAATTTGGGGTGTTTTTGGACCGGTTGGGGACCATGTTGGTCCCTTTCATGACCGGTCCAGTGCTGGTTCTGGGGGATCTCAATGCGAGGTCTACCGACTGGGGAGACTCCAGAACCGGACACCGAGGCGGGGTACTAGCGGATTGGGCGGAGGGTCAACAACTCCGGTTCTTGAACCGGGGCACAACCCCCACGTGCGTGAGGTGGAACGGCTGTTCAGTGGTTGATGTTTCATTGGCCACCGCCGTTGCCTCGCGCCGTGTATCCGACTGGCGGGTATGGGAGGGAGAGACCCTCTCCGACCACGCCTACATTCTGATGAATGTGGGCGTGGCCGACGACCCGCCCTCGGATACGCCCAACCGACGCAGCACCCAGATAGCGCCACGATGGGCGCTATCGCGACTAGACGAGGACCTGTTGAAGGCCGTCTGCATCGGTGCCGCCTGGCCAGAGGCCAGGGAGCGCGGAGCGGAGGAGGGGGCGGTGTGGATCCGGGACACGTTGCAGATGATCTGTGACGTGGCGATGCCCCGGGTCCGTAACCCCCCCCCTCGGAAGTCAGCGTACTGGTGGAATGATGCGTGCGCGGAATGCCGTAAGTCGGCAGGCCGCGCACGCCGCCAGTACGTCCGCGCTCGACGGCTCCTAGGTTTTGGAGCCGTCACGGAACCGATGGTTAGCGACCTGTACGAGAGATACAGGTTGCTTAAGACGGCCTTCCAGCGGCAGATTGCCGCTTCCAAGGCCCAAGGATGGAGCGAGCTCCTCCTCGGTTTGCAGCAGGACCCGTGGGGGCGCCCCTATAAGACGGTGTTGGGTAAACTCCGACCGTGGGCGTCCCCGTTAACGGGCAGGCTGGACCCGGAATTCCTGGGGCGTGTCATCGGCACCCTCTTTCCCCTTAACGACGGGGAAGAGGAGGGTGCGGGACACGCCCCCGCCCAGCCCAACGATTGGTCGGAGCAGTTCCGGGTCACCGAGGGGGAGCTTGAGCTGGCGCTCCGGCGACGCAAGGGGGGGGGGGGGCAGGAAAGCCCCCGGCCCCGATGGCGTCCCTGGAGCGGTTCTGGCTCGGGCCTTGGAGGTCCTCGGCCCGGCATTTAGGAGCGTCATGGACGCGTCCTTTCGCCGGGGGACCTTCCCCATTTTATGGAAAAGAGGTGGCTTGGTCCTTCTCCACAAAGAAGGTAAGCCCGCAGATTCACCCTCTGCGTATCGGCCGATATGTCTGCTCGACGAAGCGGGCAAACTCTTTGAAAGAGTTATTGTCGCCCGCCTCCTCGAGCACCTGTCGCGCGTGGTGCCCGGACTGAGCGACAGTCAGTTCGGTTTCCGGAGGGGGCGCTCGACGATAGATGCGTTGGAGCATCTACGCCTCCTCCGGGAAGAGGATGTCGCGCAGGGCCGGGTGTTGATCGCGGTATCGTTGGACATCACCAACGCGTTCAACACCCTGCCCTGGCGGGAGATAGAGAGGGCCATGGAACACTTCCAGGTGCCCTCCTATCTCCAGAGGACAGTCCGGGACTACCTGCGTGACAGAGCCATTGTATGGGCCGGCCGATACGGCAGATTACAAGAGAGGGGAATCCACCGCGGGGTTCCACAGGGGTCCATATTAGGACCACTCCTGTGGAACCTGGCATACGACGCGGTGTTGCGGGCTTACATGCCCCCAGACACGGGTGTCATCTGCTATGCGGATGACACCCTGGTGTATGCGGGGGGCCTTGAGTGGACGAGGACCAAGCACCTCGGTGAGGTCGCCCTTGACCTCGTGGTCGGACGAATCCGCGGGATGGGCCTGACCGTGGCGGCCGCGAAGACCGAGGCAGTATGGCTTCATGCCCAGCCTCGGTTGACGCTGCCGCAAACACGACAGGATTTGCGGATTCGTGTCGCGGAGACCTACGTCAACGTCGGGCCCTACATAAAGTATCTGGGCCTGCACGTCGACGAGCGCTGGCGTTTCGAAAAACATTTCGATCTCCTGGCCCCCCGATTAATAAAGACAGCGGCCGCCCTAGGGCGGCTGCTGCCCAATATCGGGGGACCCGATATGAATGTACGCCGCCTCTACGTGGAGGTGGTGCGGTCGATAGCCCTTTATGGGGCCCCCGTGTGGCACCGCGCTTTGGAGTCCAGCCGCCATAATCGCGCCTTACTTGAAAAGGTGCGCAGGCGGCTGGCTCTACGTGCCATACGGGGTTTCCGCACCATCTCCACGGAGGCGGCGGGTCTCCTCGCCGTGATACCCCCATTCCATATGGTGGCTGCCGAGCGGGCGGAAACCTTTTCCGCCACTCGCCCGGCAGGTCACCCATTGGGGGTAGAATTCACGGCCGAGGAGATTGAGGGGATCGAAATGCGAAAACGCCAGGCCCGGGAAGTTTTGGCGGTTCGGTGGAAGCGAGAACTCGCTCCATCGGATCGACCGATTGTCCGGGCCCTCCTGCCCATTTTTGATACATGGTGCAGGGGGCGCGTTAGGTTGACCTACCGTCTCACACAGGTGCTCTCCGGCAAGGGATGCTTCGGAGAGTACCTGTTTGTAATAGGACGGGAGCCGACCACGCAGTGTCATCACTGCGGGGAGCCGCGGGACACGGTGCAGCACACGCTGGAAGAGTGCCCAGCGTGGGCGAATCAGCGCCGTGCCCTGCAGTACGCGGTGGAAGGGTGGGACCTCTCGCTGGCGGCCATGGTCGACCACCTGGTCACCAGCGAGAGGTCGTGGCAGGCGGTGGTCTCCTTCTGTGAGGAGGTGATGCTACAGAAGGAGACCGCCGAGCGGGCCCGGGAAGCGGACCCGGGCTCGCAGAGAAGGGAGTTGGCGCGGGGGAGACCCAGGCGCAGACGTGGTCCCACTCACACAGGGGGTGGGCGAGGAAGGAGGAGGTCTGTCGCGCCGGGGTCTCCCCCGCGCGAGGGGTCAATGCCCCCACGAGGGGGGGCGGTGGATGGGGGGGAGGGTGCGGGGCTTGTCCTCGCGCCAATCTCGTGCCCCACGTGGGAGGGCGGCGAGGGGGAGGGCGCGGGGGGTTTTCCCCCCTCCGCGTCAATTAACACCCCCCCATGGGGGGGTGGTCGGGGGTCCCTTGGTGGGGAGGGGGGTTTCCCCCCTAACCCATAGTTTGCCCCCATCCCGGGGGGCGGTGCATGGAGGAGGCCGGGGGACAAGCTGACCCCGGCCTCCGGGGAGGGGGTAACCCCTCCCTGGGTGGAACACAGCAGCGCAGGTAAGACGCTGGCCACCCTACATGGGGGCGCGAGGGGGGTGGGGTGGGAGGAGCCGGGGCGTTTCGGATACGCCTTCGACGGCTACTCCTTACCGGGATGGGAACCTCTTGCCCTGGCCGGGGCGGGACCTTGGGGTCACCGCACCGAGCAGGGCACGAGGTTCCAAGGGCTGCATGTGGACCGAGCTGGGGCTCGGGAAGCATGACTCGAAGGCCCAGGGAGGGGAACACTGAGCGGGTCCCTCCGCTCAGGGTTCATTTTAGCTAGGTAGGAGGGGGGAGGTAACTCCCCCTCGGGGTTTCATGATAGCTGAGTTGTGTCCAGTTGTATACTCGCGTGATCCTGGCACATCTCACGTAGCTTAGGCGGGTGTGGAGTTTTAGTGGGTTGGCCTGGGGAGGGGAGCGCCGCGCTGCGCGCGACGAGCCTCACCCTAGGAGAGCCCCACATAACCTCGGTTCCTCCCCAGGGGGCCGGGGTATGCGTACTGCATTTCTCCACATAAAAAAAAAAAAAAAAAAAAAAAAGGATAGGGTTAGGATAGGGTTACGCTCGCTTCGCGAGCTCGCGGTTGTACGAAGAATTATAAACAATGTCGTGCAATGTTGCACGAATATTTGTAAACAATTTGCAAACAATTAGAATTTCTAAATTCGCGTATCAATACACAAATTGAATACTAGCTCGGCGGCTATAAATAAATTCGCGTCACAAAAACCACCCTTAAGGTGAATGAAAATTTTCCTTCCTTTTCAATTGAAAATTCAAGCTTGTATGTACGAACAGTCGATTGCACGTTGAACTCCCTGCGCGTGAACAGTCTAGCGTAGTCCGCTCGCTCGCTTCGCGAGCTCGCGGTTGTACGATTAACTGTAAACAATATCGTGCAATGTTGCACGAATATTTGTAAACAATTTGTAAACAATTAGAATCTCTAAATTCGCGTATCAATACACAAATTGAACAATAGATCGGCGACTATAAATAAATTCGCGTTACAAAAACCACCCTTAAGGTGAATGAAAATTCTCCATTCTTTTCAATTGAAAATTCAAGCTGGTACGTACGAACAATCGATTGCGCGTTGAACTCTCTACGAGCGGACAGTCTTCCGTAGTCCGCTCGCTCGCTTCGCGAGCTCGCGGTTGTACGATTAACTATAAACAATGTCGTGCAATGCTGCACGAATTGTTTAAACAATCTAACAAATAGATTCACGCGCAGCAAACATAGGAATAGCATCTAGACTAGACGCAACTCGTGCCTTAAGATTAGCTCACAACGGAGCTCGGACCGCTCACCTCAAAATATCCCTGCAAAATCCATATACACACACACACACGCAAACACAAACAAACGGAACACAAACCAAAAAAAGGCAAAGAGAAAAGCAAAATACAAGGGATAAAAAAGGGAAACACGTCGGGCGACTGAACGCCCCTGTGGAAAAAAGGAAAGGAGAAAACGGAAAAACGGTGTAACAGCACCAAAAGGGAAATGTAAATAGCAACCCCCCTCCCTCATCCCCCCTATCCTAACCCACAACCCATCCCAGCCCACACATGACATTAGCCCAACAAATCCCCCCCCCCCAACAACACACCCCCCCTAAGCAAGGAAAGCAAAGAACCTCCCAACCAACCACCCTCTCATATAATTGTTACAGGAAAACGGAAATATGGAATTCAGAGGAATCCAGCTGGGGGAAGACATACAAATAGTGGAGAGGAAGGAGAAAGAAATTAGGTCCAAAACACCTAAACCGGCCAACAGCAACGCCAACAACAACAACGGCCGACCCAAGGCCCTAAAAGAGCAGCCTGGACCCTCCGGAGCAGCAGGGAACGCAGAGGCCGCAAGCACGACGGCACCCGCAGGAAACCAAGGGGCAGCAACGGAAAGAAGCCGCAGGCAGCAAGAGGAAGCAGAGCTGCTGGCGGACCCGATGACAATAGTCATTGTCAAGGAGGGTTATCCGGATAAAGGAACAGATATACAACGCGATGACGTTACCGCAATGTGGGCCAGCGTAGCGGAATACGCACTAATCAAGAAACGCCCAATAAAGTTTAAAAGATGGGGCATCAAGGCGGGGGGGGGGGGGTACTAATGACGGCTAGGGACGACCAAGCGATTGGTAACCTTAAAATCGCGCTGAAAGAACTTGATTTCGACTTTGCGCCGACAAAAAAGTTGACGACAATAGGCCTCAACAAACTAAATGTAACCATAAGAGCTACGATGTATATCAGCAATCGACTGATGAAGTACGAGGTGATCCTGGGACATCTAAAACAGGACTACAAGTCCCTATCAGTCACGCGTTGGCAGCAAAAGCGTAAAGAGAGAGCCACAGAAAGGGGAAAAGAGTTCACGCTCGAAATGCCCGAGAACGATTTTTTGTATATCAAAGGTAAAGGAGGCAAGATATGTATAATGGGGGGAGCAATAAATTTAACCTTTACGAAAAAATCTTAATCGCGGAACAACCAACGTAAAAATGTAACCTAGAAATAAGATATATATATAAAGGAATAAATCACATGTTATCAAAACTCGGCATACCCAGTCACTCCTCCCCAACTCCACCACATCACTTCAAATGATTGAATGAATAAATAAATAAATAAATAAATTGCAATCACACCAGCGACAATACCATCATTTAACCTCTCCTTACCACACAACCGAAACAGCGATACACTCTAGAGTTAAGATCGGCACAACCCGTCACCGCAGCAAAAGCACAGGTAATGCAAATAAATAAATAAATAAATACACTTAGACTACCCTCCGCGAAATAATCAAACTACAAATAAGAACGGTAGGAAATCCCCGCAAACAAACGCCACCCAACGGGACAAACAAATAAGATCGGATTAACTTCTCCCACACCGAAACCACCCTCTCGCGAACAAACGGTCAACAAATAAAAGCAAATCCGCTCAAGTCAACAATCGCGACCCACTCAATCAACCAATAACAAATCATCAACCACCGCACAAAAAGACAACAAGACAGACAGGAAATAAAATAAGTAAGGTCTAAAAATTCCCCCCGCATCGAAACCACCCTCCGCGATAAAAAGCAGAAATTCCGCCCCTCACCATACAAAGACAGAGCCAACCTTGGACCGCGCACGCTTGCGGACGCGGCACGGACAACTCGGCCTATGGCGGAGACGACAACGGACAAACAGTAAGACACGTCTAATCGCTCTAAAAAGACACACAAGACACACTCGCCAGCAGCGCCCACGCTTGGCTCAAATAGGCGAAAGGAGTACACCCGGTAAGAATGGACAGGGTAACTTCAACAAATCTAGAACTTTATCACGGTAAAATCATCACAAAGATCCAATGAAGTATAAGCCTTAAAACGAGTTCAGGGCATAGCACAACGCGCAACGGACATCGCCGGTGTCGATCTGCCGAGTCGGCCACTCTGAAAAAAAAAAAAAAAAAAATCTTAAGAATTATTCCCTCTCTTGATCACGATGGCCACCACGGTCAACTCTCAGCTTCCTTATATACACATCATGACCGTGCCGAGTCCGCGGGCGTGCGTGGTCCAAGGTTTCAACTCTTCCCCACACCGAAATAATAGGAAAAAAGAAGGAGGCATACACATAAGAAATCACCCCCCGAGAAAGGACGAAGAGAGAAACCCCCGCTCATACCTCACCCACCGCGAATAAACAATGAAACAAAGAACAAAACCAAGAAAGAAGAGAGTAAAACCACCACCGTAGGAAAGCACGCACACACACCAGCTCCCGGTCCTGTCAGCCACAACACACACGCACGAAAGAGAGAAAAAAAAAGAAAAAAAAAGGCAACAAATACATAAATACCAACACCACAAGAAAAGTCAGAAAGGACCCCCCGCAAACAAACGAGACTACACACCACCAGATAAGGACGAACACACCCGAACGAGACAACCGAACAACGAGGAACAAGTAAAGGAAAGAAAAAAAAAAAAGAGAGAAGATGGTAACAAAGAAAAAAGGTAAAAAGGAAAGGGGAAAGAATATCATCATCAAAGGTAAAAGCACAAGGAAAAACGAGAAAAACCACTAAAGGAGAAGAAAAAAAGGGATAAAAACGGAACACATAAAGGTACACACGAAAATACACACACCCTGAAACAGGGACCGGAAAACAAACGAACCCCCCTCAATGACAAGCACACAAGTCCACCCTAACGGGACAAATACACAACATAGCACCGACACACACACACACCCCGACCAATACCCCGACCCCACCACAGCAAAACCATAGACGATCAACGGCAACGAAAGGTAAGTGCCATGCTAAACACGCACGGGCCACAACCACCCAGAACCACAAACCTCAAGTCGACTAGGAGCATACAAACAGCAAAGAAGGGCATCACATCAACCCCCGCCACCGACACTCCCCAAACACGCGAACCTAAAATATAAAAGACACATAGGCTAATTATACCCCTCCAACCCACAGCGCAAACAGCCCGCATCAAAAGCTATGCGGGTCGACAAAGAAACAGGCGACAGAGGAAAGAAAATAATAGAAAACTATAGATAGCGATAGCGACAGCAATAAGCCAGCATACCCAACTCCAAAAAAAAGAGAAAGCTCGAGACAAATAAAGAGACAAGAACGAGCATCCCATCCTCAAACTCCCACCCCGGCGCCAACTAACCTTATCTGTTCACAGGTTCACTTTGCCACCTAGCCACAAACACTCGGTAGGGCAAAAAGAACAGCAGCAGACAACAGCAAACGCTAAACCCAACACCACCGAACGCGAATCCCACCACAAAAAAAGGGGTACGCAAGCGAGAGAGAAAGAAAAAAAGAAGAAGACTCTCTCTCGAAAGAAAGAAATAAGAAAGGAATAAGAAAGGAATAAGAAAGGAATAAGAAAGGAAGAAAAAAAGAAAAAAAAAAAAGAAAAAGAAAAAAAGGGAAGAAAAAAAAAAAGACAATGAAAATAATCCAGGTGAATCTCCACCACGCGGCCGGGGCAGCAGCCCTACTGGCCAAGAAATTCAGCGAGGAATCGTTTGACATAGCACTCATCCAGGAACCCTGGATCAGTCGAAAGGGGATCAGAGGCATGAACGGGATTGGAACCATCCACTCGAACAAAATAAACGAGGAAACGAGGACCTGCGTGATAACAAGAAGAAACATAACGGGTACCCTGATGACCCAATTCACGGACAACTCGATCACAACCGTGTCGATACAAGTAGGAAAAGGGAACGAATCCAAGGAAATACTAGTAGTATCGCTGTATCTACATCACGAGGGAAGAGACATCCCGGGCAGAAAATGCGCGGAAATGGTAGAATGGGCAAACAGGAACGACGTCCCTGTGATAATAGGGGCGGACGCGAACGCCAGAAACAGGCACTGGGGAAGCACGGACACCAACCGAAGAGGAGTGATCCTCATGGACTATATAGTAAACGCGGGGCTGCACATAGCCAACTACGGGAACAGACCGACGTACGTCACAAAGAATAGGAAAGAGGTTCTGGACATAACCATATGTTCAGAATCGATAATAGACAAATTTTACAAATGGAAGGTACTGGACGAGATTAACGGCTCGGACCACAACTCGATAGAGTACAGACTAAGATGGGACTGCCAAACGGAAACAGAGGAAAGAAGGAGTGTGAACAACACAGATTGGGAAAAATTCAAGGCATTAAACAGGGAATCGGTAAAGACACTGGTAGGAAAATACGGAAACGCGGCGGAAATAGACGCGTACGCGGAAAGCATAGCGACAACGCTAAGAACGAATTGGGAAGACGCAACGGAGGCGACTCCGACGACAGGAAGAAGGAAAGTAAGATGGTGGAACAAGAAACTAGAGAAAAAGAAGGAAACGGTAAAAATTTGCAAGCAAAGATGGAGGAAGGCCAAACCAAGGAACAAGGCCAAGAAATGGGCAGCCTACAAAAAGGAATGCAAAAACTTCAGATATGAGATAATGAAAAGCAGAAGAGAATGCTGGAAGAAATTCACCAAGTCGATCGAGAAAACCTCGATAGCGGCCAGAATCACGCAGACTCTGCTGAAATGCGGAGGCGCCAACATGGGAGCAATAAGAAAGGGAAACACCCTACTACACAGGAACGACGAGATAATGGAGCAACTGCTGGAGACCCACTTCCCCGGCTTCACCAGAGACACGGGGGGGGCCGAAGCCGCCGAGGAAGAGAGGAACAACGGAACCGACAACAACAACGGAACCACCAACAACAACGAGGTACAACCGAACTGGAGGCTGGCGAATCAAATCGCCAACCCCAGCAGGGTTAAATGGGCCCTGTCGGTCTTCAGCCCGGACAAGGCTCCCGGGCTGGACAAACTGAGCCCGCGAATCATAAGTAGATCGCAAAACCAATATGGACAGGCCATAACCAACCTGATAAAGGCAAGCATCGCTACGGGACACATCCCGGAAGCGTGGACGGTAACAAAGGTAGTATTCCTACCCAAACCCGGAAAAACGGATCTGACGGTACCAAAGGCATACCGACCGATATGCCTGACATCGTTTCTGCTGAAAACAGCAGAAAAACTGATAGACAGGCATCTCAAATGCACCACGCTAAAGGAAAGGGAACTGTTCGAAGGGCAGCACGCCTACAGAACGGGACACTCAACGGAAGTCGCCCTACACAGGGTGCTGAACGAAGCCGAAAAGGCACGGGTAAAAAAGGAACACGCCATGGCATGCTTCATGGACATCGAGGGGGCATTCAACATGACCCCGATCGATGCCATGGATCAAGCGATGGAAGACTTCAACGTGGAACCAAACATCAGGGCATGGATAATGAACATGCTGGAGAACCGGAGAATCAAGGCGTACAGAGGGGACGCAGAGGTAGAAGGCAAGGTAAAAAGGGGCACCCCACAGGGGGGAATACTCTTCCCGCTGCTGTGGTGCATGGCGCTGGACTCGCTCCTACGCGCACTGGAGGAAACTGGAGCCACGATAGTGGCCTACGCCGACGACGTGGCCATCGTGAGCAGAGACAAGGACAGACGGAAATGCGTGGAAACGATACAGACGGCGTTGAATATAACGGAAGTCTGGTGCGAAACGGTAGGACTGTCGGTTAACCCCGAGAAAACAGAGGTAATGGAATTCACCAGGACCACCCTGTACCCGGTGGACAGCGGACTGTGCTATATGGGCACGCCGTTGCAACTAAAAGAGAAGGTAAAGTATCTGGGAATAACCATAAATAGGAAACTGATGTGGAGACCACACATCAAAGGCAAGGTAGACGCGGCAAAAGGGAACATAATGATGTTGAGCAGAGCGGTAGGCGCAACCTGGGGGCTGACACCGTATATCCTGAGATGGATCTACAAGGCGATCGTGGTGCCGAGGGTAACGTACGGAGCGGCAATCTGGTGGAAGGGAACGGACCTGGCAACGGTCAAGGGCTGGCTGGACAGACTGCAAGGAATGGCGAACAGGAGAATTCTGGGATGCGTGGGAAACACGCCGAACAAGACCATGGAAGTGCTAGCGGACGTACAACCGCTAGACATAAGGATAAAAGAAATAGCGCTGAAAACAGCATACAGACTAATATGCTGGAACAAATGGGAGGACCTGGGCTACGGCCACTCGAACATCATCGAGTACATAGGAAAACGGGACAACAGGGAACTCATAACCCTGAGCCAGCTACCAAAGGACACGGACGAGAGAAGATACCTGGACAGCAAGCTGTACAAAACGGAGATAAGAGAAAGGGACGACTGGAAGAAAGGAATACCGAGGGACCTGAAGGAAACGGCACTCTGGTACACAGACGGATCAAGGAAGAACGAGCTGACAGGCGCAGCTTGGACGAATAACAAGGACAGACACTTCTACGTCAAACTAGGAGAACACCCCACGGTTTATCAGGCGGAACTACTGGCCATAAAATTATGCGCCCTAGAAATCATAAACAAAGGGGAAGACAAAAGAGAGATCACGATCTGCACAGACAGCCAAGCGGCCATCAAAAGCCTGCAACAGCTGGAATGCAGATCCAGACTATTATGGGAGGCACACGACACGCCAAACCAGCTGGTCAAGAAGGGAAAAACGGTAAAGATAACCTGGATACCAGGTCACTCGGGACTGGAGGGAAACGAGAAAGCGGACGAACTGGCCAACAAAGGATCGGACTCGCCTCCGGAGGAGCCACAACAGTGGGTTGGCCTGCCAGACGCCAATTACAACCTCCTGGTAAGAAGGTGGGCGGAGGAAAGATCGGCGGAAAAATGGAGAACATCCACAGGGCTGGAACATAGCAAAAGGTTCCTGGGGGTGGATGAATGGCCAGCCAAAAGGGTCAGAGGCATCATCGACCTGAACAGGAAAGAACTGAGAAGAATGGTAGAAACGATCACGGGAATATGCCCGCTGAACAAACACCTGACGAAACTAGGAAGAGCAGACACGAGCATATGCTCGCTATGCAACGACAAGGAGGAAACCCCCGAGCACATAGTCACGGAATGCGAGGCAATAACGAGGAAAAGAAGGGCAATCCTGGAAGACAGTACTATCGAGGGCGACGTACTGAAAGCAACAGAATGGAAGAAACTAAAACGGTTCATGGAAGAAGTAGATCCATGGAAAGAATAGAAGGAAAAAAAAAGAGAGAAGAATGCAGAAAAAAAGGGAAAAAAGGGAAACAGGAAGCAAGCAAGAAAGGTTATGCTACGGCGATAAACTGAGACTACTTATGTAGTCGATGATGGACCCCCACGCCAAAACCTGCCTGCTTGCGACCGAATCACAAGAAAAAAAAAACAGAGAGAAAAAAGGGAAAAAGAAAAACACAGGAAAATGACAAAGATCAAAACGACAGCACAGAAGAAACTGCACAGAAAGAAGCCAAAGAAAAAAAAAAAAGAAGACGGAAGCAAAATCAGACATTCAAGAAACAATGGCAAAGGTCGAAAAGACCCAGATTAAACAAAGGAAATGCAACAAAGGAGAGCAGGATACAAGAATAACAATAGACAACAAGAAGACCGGAACGACAACACAAAGACGCGGAAAGGAAAAAAGAGGAGGAACCACTGGAAAATCAATTACCAACACCCACACACAAGGAAGACAAAAAAAAAAGAAAAGAAAAAAGAAAGTAAATCAGAAAGGAAACACACAAAAGGAACCCAAAACACGGAAGCCGAGAAACCAAGAAGAAGGAGACAGCCCAAGAAACCCAGGAAACCCGGATCCAAAAAGAGTAAAATAAGGAAGACAAACAACATATAAAACACTCACAAGATCACAAGAAACAGGAGCAGCGACACGAAAGCACGGAAAACGCACAAAATGGGAAACAACGAGTAAAGAAACCAACAACACGAGAGGAACAACCCACAAGAGAGGCGATCCTAAAAGGTACACGCCAAGGATAACAGATCCGAAAAGACAAACAGTCGGACTCCACCCCGACGGACTAACGACAAACCGAACAGGGAACAAAACAGCACGGGAGAACGTGGACACAAAATCCACAAAGGGAAACACAAACACAGACAATCCGGGACACACTCCCAAAAGAACAAGAACACAAGAAGATTCGGCACATAGACAACAAACTCGAAGGGACCAAGCGAACCAGGAATAAGCAGACAAGGGAACCAATTAGAGGAAAACCAATAGCGGAACCACCAATAGCGGAACTCCTCCACGGAGACTAGACTCGCAAGAGCGACAAAGGAACACCACCAACAGACGGAAAGACACACAAAAAAGGAAGCAACGACCACACGATCAAACAGGGGGAAGACCCCCAAGAGGCAGCAGAAGCAAACAATCAAGTTCAGCACAAAGACAACAAAATCGAACGGACCAAAAGAAAACGGAACAAAAAGACCAGGAATCAACCTGAGGAAAACCAATAGCGGAACTCCTTCACGGAGACTAGACTCGAAAGAGCGACAAAGGAACAACACCACCATCAGACAAAAGACACACAAAAGGGAAAACAACAGGGGGAAGTCCCCCACGAGGCAAACAATCAAGTTCAGTACAAACACAACAAATCGAACGGACCAAACGAAAACGGAACAAACAGACCAGGAATCAACCAGAGGAAAACCAATAGCGGAACTCCTTCACGGAGACCAGACTCGAAAGAGCGACAAAGGAACAACACCACCATCAGACAAAAAACACACACAAAAGGGAAAACAACAGGGGGAAGTCCCCCACGAGGCAAACAATCAAGTTCAGTACAAACACAACAAATCGAACGGACCAAACGTAAACGGAACAAACAGACCAGGAATCAACCAGAGGAAAACCAATAGCGGAACTCCTTCACGGAGACCAGACTCGAAAGAGCGACAAAGGAACGACACCATCAGGCAGAAGACACACAAAAGGGAAGTAACGACCACACGATCAAACAGGGGGAAGACCCCCACGAGGCAGCAACAATGGAAAAACCCGGGACGCACTCCCAAAGGAAGGTACAACACCAGGAATTCCAACTCAATCGCAACAACCCGAACGGACCAAACGCACAAGGAATAAGCAAATAAGGAAATCAATCAGAGGAAAGCCAATAGCGGAACCCCCAATAGCGGAACCACCAATAGCGGAATCTCACACGCAAACAGAGGAAGTCGAACACGGGTGACAAACCTGAATGGGCGACGACCGGATCCAATCCGGCCGAAACCCGGGGACGATGGTCACGTCCAAACTCTTCCAGCCATGGATCCTAGTGCGTTTCTCGAGCCCTCCACAACCCAACTCGCGGTAGGCTCGGCAAGGAATGACCGAATGGAAGCGATATCCCGGCTGCGCCGGGATTTCGCCGAAGTCGGATCGGACCCCAAGTAGATGTATGCCAACCGGTGTGAAAGGTTTTCCGATGGCGACAACCGGATGGAGACGATGTTCGGGTCGATGACCAGAACTTCGTCGAAGTCGGATTGAACCCGGAGGACTCCGGACGCATACGGTAGCATATAAAGCCATCCCAACGTTTCTATTGACACGCGACCCCTTGCTTTGCTGCCCCATATATATACGTAGAGTCGTAGCTCAGGACCTATCCTAACCTAGGGGTGGGAGTGGGTAAGTTCCGGAGAGCCGGGACAGCTTAGGGACGGGACGTCAAACTCGAGAACGCACGACATGGATCCACGGTGTAGTTGGGGGGGCCAAACACGGGCAGGCCAGGCAAACCTGCATGATCTGAAGGTGAGAAGGTCCGACGTACGCTCCGAGCCGTAAAACGCTCAAAAATCCATTTATGCTTAGGTAGAATGGCCTTCTCATCAATGATGATCGCACCCTGATTAGTAGATTGACGCTCTGAAAGTTGCCCGGGCTATAAAAAGCAGAGCGGCTTTCGAACGCAGTGGCTATTCGCAACCCCTCTGGGGCCGAGGACCGGTTACCGCCATATGATATCGGCTGTGCTGCTGATGTGCGAACCGGCGAGGGCAACCGACTGCCCTCGCCCCGGTCAGACTCTTTACTACTACTACTACTACTACTACTAGGATAGGGTTAGGATAGGGTTAGGATAGGGTTAGGATAGGGTTAGGATAGGGTTAGGATAGGGTTAGGATGGGGCTATAAGGCCGGAGAGGATTCGGAGTGGGTGTGGGAATGACCTCGAGGACCTCGTGTGCCTCTTGGAAATCCCCCACATCCATGATGAAACTTCGATGGAACTGATGTTCTCCTGAACTGGATACTCACCTGTTTACTTACCTTCGGTGAGTTCTCGGGAGAGAGGTCCAGGGTGGAGAATTTCGGTGAAGTTGAGGGTCCTCTTTGGTCAAAATCCTCCTACTCCACCTCCTCGTGGTGGCCCCGGGACTCTGTGGAGGCTTCGGCTGAAACAGAGTGCGAACGGAGTAGGCAGGTGCAACGGGATGGCTTTTTCGGTATGGGACTTGGGCAAGTAGGTGTTCTTGGTTTCGGCGAGCCGCAAATCGTGTGTATTTCAGCCCTGGAAGACGAAAGGAAATACGTTTACGGTGCAGGGGGTAGGATACCCAGTACCGGCGTAGGGGAGGTGGGCGAGCAGGCCCCCCCTATGTCGTCATCCAGCGACTGCGAGCCCGCGAGCGTGCACCATCTGGCGCTCGGGGATGTAATGATTACAGATGAGGATCCCCAAGGGGATTACACGACACGGCGCCATACAATGGACTCGGCTATCGGACACAGGGCGGGCTCCCGCGATCCGGGAGCGGGGGCTGATATTTTCAGCCCCAGACCCCGGATCCCGAGGAGCCCCCCCGAGAAAGGGGTGACGGGGGGGGGGGAGTCCCCCCCCCCCTCCGCATCAGTTTGAGGTGCCGGCGGTGCCGAAGGAGTCAAGGGTACCTAAGGGGGATAAGCCCCCGAAGGTGCCTAAGACAACTAAGGCGCCAAGGGCACCTACCCCGGTGACGACACCCGGGGAGGAGGGGCCGAGAACGAGATCTCGGGAGAGCCGTACAAAGACCGGGGGGGTCCCCGGTACCTCGGCTCCGCCTGTCACACTCGTTCCCCTCCGCGGGGAAAGCGGGGGCCCGGTCCCGGACCCATCGGATGGGTCAGACCGGGACCTCCCCCTGGAGGAAACGCAGTGGGACACTCTTTCTGAGAGGTCCGCTGTGTCTGCGGTGTCCGCGGTGTCAGCGGCATCCGTGGGATCATCTGCCTCTGGCAAGAGGCAGAGAGAATCCCCGGAACCGCTACACCCCGGAACCCCCACCACTATGGGGCCGCCCGGGAAGGATAAGCCCAAGGAGAAAAGGCAGAGGGTCTACGACCCCTCCCCCTCTATAGAGGTACAGAGGGGGGGCTCAGAGGGCTACTCCCCGGGCAGATCCTGGAGAGGGCGATATCCTCACAGGAGCGAGTGGAGGAGGTGGTGAGGGTCTCTAAGAACCTCAAGGGGGGCTGCATCCGCGACCTCCGGGACGCCTCCCGGATCATGCTTGCATGCGTCCAGGAGGTGGTCCTGAGGGGCCAGCCCCCTCCAGAGGCTAAGGAGGCCGCCGCCGGGGCCGCGTTCCCCAACCCGGAACTTCTACTCAAGAAGTACAGGGCGGAGAACGCCAGCCTCAGGGCGCAGGTGGAGGAGTTGAGGGGTGAGGCGGGGGCGGCCAGGATCGCCGTGGAGGGGCTGCAGGAGAGGATCAGAGCGATAGAATCTGAATCCCTCCCTCGGCCCCCCCGGGACCACCCTGGGGGGTCCCCGCCTCCCCCCTCCCCCCCACCCCCGCGCCCCTCGGCTCCCTCCCCGGAGGGAGCTCCGCCGGCGCCTTCTCCCCTGAGGGAGCAGACCTTGTTGGCCAAAGCCGGTGCCCTCATTGATGGCAAACTGGCGGCCTTCAAGGAGGAGCTCCTACTGCTCCTCAGGCCGGCGGCCCAGCCCCTCCCGGATGGGAAGGGACAAACGGGGCCTCCTCCCCTTCTCCCACCCCTTATAATGCCCCCCCCCCCAATCCAGGAGAAGGGGAAGAAGAAGGCGAAAATGAAAAAGAGGCAGGGAGGGGAGGGTTCCAATCCCCCACCCCCCTCCCTCGCCCCCTTATGGCGCAACCCCTGCCCCTGCCCCTGCCCCACCCCCCCCTTCCCCCTCCCCCCGCGTCTCCTTACGTCGCCCAGGAGACGCACCCGCCCTCCCACCCCTTCCCCTTCTCTAAACCACTCCCCGAAGGGACATGGTCCCAGGTGGTGGGGAGAAAAGAGAAGAGGGCTGCCCGCCCAAAGCAGCCACCGCCGCCGCCGGCCCCAGCCCCGAAGGGCAAAAAAGCCGGGGCGGTGGAGAAGAAGAAAACCGCACCCCGCGTTGTGGCGCCCCCCCGCACGGCCGCGGTAACGGTCACTCTGAGCGAGGGGGCTAAGACCACGTACGCCGAGGCCCTCCAGCATGCGCGTAACGCGTTTAGGCTCGAGGAGGTGGTCATCGAGGCCGTCCATTGGCGAAGGGCGGTAAACGGCGGCCTCGTTCTAGAGGTCGCCGGGGCCGAGGGCGCCGCCAAAGCGGACGCCCTGGCGGCCAAGATGTCCACCGCCTTGTCGGGGTTAGACGTCAAGGTGTCGAGACCTGTGAAGAAGGCGGAATTCCGTCTCACGGGCCTCGACATCTCGGTAACCCCGAGGGAGGTCTCGGCGGCGGTAGCGGCTGCGGGAGGCTGCACCCCCGAAGAGGTCCGTTTGGGGGAAATCAAAGTTCCTCCAAACGGCCTCGGTGTAGTGTGGGTGCAGTGCCCCGCCACGGCTGCTAGGGCGGTTGAGAGGGCGGGACGCATCCGCGTGGGATGGGCCTTCGCACAGGTTGTGGTGTTGGCGGCCCGACCGCTGCAGTGCTTCCGCTGCCTTGCCCTAGGGCACGTCCGGCAACGGTGCACTGCAGCGGAGGACAGATCGGGCCACTGCTATAGGTGCGGAGACCCATCCCACAGGGCGGCGAGATGCACGGCCGTCCCACATTGCGTGGTCTGCGCTTCGGTGGGACGGCCGGCGGGACACAAGGCGGGGAGCAAGGCGTGCGCCCCGCCTGTGAAGCCCAGGAAGGGCAAGAAGGGGGCGGGCAGTGTGGCCCCGCCCCCTTCCGTCGGAACAGTGGAGGAGGGGGACGTAAGACCCTCACCCGCCTCCACTGTTCCCGAGAGTATGGAGGTTGTCCCGGAGACAGCGGATGGGGGGGGGGGCTACGCCACCCCCCCCATCGCTGCCCCCGGTGCGACGTCGACGGACCCCCTGAATAGCGAATAAGGCGCCGCAATGGCGCTCTCAGGGGGTCCTCGGCGGATACTGCAGGCCAATCTCAACCACGCCAGACGCGCGCAAGACCATTTTGTCCAGAGTCTGGCGGAGCTTGAGATTGGCCTGGCAGTTGCTGCGGAGCCATACAGCGTCCCCGATAACCATCCACACTGGTTTGGGGACCTGGATGGCTCCGTAGCAGTATGGTACCGTGACGAGGTCACGGGGCCCACCTGCTCCGAGGTCGATCGGGACAGGGGGGTGGTGATTGTAAAGTGGGGAGGGTTACTAGTCGCTGGGTGCTACAATTCACCTAATAGTAGCCCCGCCGAATTTGGGGTGTTTTTGGATCGGTTGGGGACCATGTTGGCCCCCTTTATGACCGGTCCAGTGCTGGTTCTGGGGGACCTCAACGCGAGGTCCACCGACTGGGGTGACTCCAGAACCGGACACCGAGGCGGGGTACTAGCGGATTGGGCGGAGGGTCAGCAACTCCGGTTCTTGAACCGGGGCACGACCCCCACGTGCGTGAGGTGGAACGGCTGCTCGGTGGTTGATGTCTCATTGGCCACCGCCGTTGCCTCGCGCCGTGTATCCGACTGGCGGGTATGGGAGGGAGAGACCCTCTCCGACCACGCCTACATTCTGATGAATGTGGGCGTGGCCGACAACCCGCCCTCGGATACGCCCAACCGAAGTAGCACCCAGATAGCGCCACGATGGGCGCTATCGCGACTAGACGAGGACCTGATGAAGGCCGTCTGCATCGGTTCTGCCTGGCCAGTGGACAGGGAGCGCGGAGCGGAGGAGGGGGCGGTGTGGATCCGGGACACGTTGCAGATGATCTGCGACGTGGCGATGCCCCGGGTCCGTAACCCCCCCCCCTAGGAAGTCAGCGTACTGGTGGAATGATGCGTGCGCGGAATGCCGTAAGTCGGCAGGCCGCGCACGCCGCCAGTACGTCCGCGCTCGACGACTCCTAGGTTTTGGAACCGTCACGGAACCGATGGTCAGCGACCTGTACGAGAGATACAGGTCGCTCAAGACGGCCTTCCAGCGGCAGATTGCCGCTTCCAAGGCCCAAGGATGGAACGAGCTCCTCCTCGGTTTGCAGCAGGACCCGTGGGGGCGCCCCTATAAGACGGTGTTGGGGAAACTCCGACCGTGGGCGTCCCCGTTAACGGGCAGGCTGGACCCGGAATTCCTGGGGCGTGTCATCGGCACCCTCTTTCCCCATAACGACGGGGAAGAGGAGGATGCGGGACACGCCCCTGCCCCGACCAACGATTGGTCGGAGCAGTTCCGGGTCACCGAGGGGGAGCTCGAGCTGGCGCTCCGGCGACGCAAGGGGGGGGGGGCAGGAAAGCCCCCGGCCCCGATGGCGTCCCTGGAGCGGTTCTAGCTCGGGCCTTGGAGGTCCTCGGCCCGGCATTTAGGAGCGTCATGGACGCGTCCTTTCGCCGGGGGACCTTCCCCACTTTATGGAAGAGAGGTAGCTTGGTCCTTCTCCACAAAGAAGGTAAGCCCGCAGATTCGCCCTCTGCGTATCGGCCAATATGTCTGCTCGACGAGGCGGGCAAACTCTTCGAAAGAGTCATTGTTGCCCGCCTCCTCGAGCACCTGTCGCGCATGGACCCCGGACTGAGCGACAGCCAGTTCGGCTTCCGGAGGGGGCGCTCGACGATAGATGCGTTGGAGCGTCTACGCCTCCTCCGGGAAGAGGCTGTCGCGCAGGGCCGGGTGTTGATAGCGGTATCGTTGGACATCACCAACGCTTTCAACACCCTGCCCTGGCGGGAGATAGAGAGGGCCATGGAACACTTCCAAGTGCCCTCCTATCTCCAGAGGACGGTTCGGGATTACCTGCGCGACAGGGCCATCGTATGGGCCGGCCGATACGGCAGAATGCAAGAGAGGGGAATACACCGCGGGGTTCCACAGGGGTCCATATTAGGACCACTCCTGTGGAACCTGGCTTACGACGCGGTGTTGCGGGCTTACATGCCCCCCGACACGGGTGTCATCTGCTATGCGGATGACACCCTGGTGTACGCGGGGGGCCTTGAGTGGACAAGGACCAAGCACCTCGGAGAGGTCGCCCTTGACCTCGTGGTCGGACGAATCCGCAGGATGGGCCTGACCGTGGCGGCCGCGAAAACCGAGGCAGTATGGCTTCATGCCCAGCCTCGGTTGACGCTGCCGCAAACACGGCAGGACCTGCGGATTCGGGTCGCAGAGACCTACGTCGACGTCGGGCCCTGCATAAAGTATCTGGGCCTGTACGTCGACGAGCGCTGGCGTTTCGAAAATCATTTCGATCTCCTGGCCCCCCGATTAACAAAGACAGCGGCCGCCCTAGGGCGGTTGCTGCCCAATATCGGGGGACCCGATGTGAATGTACGCCGCCTCTACGTGGAGGTGGTGCGGTCGATAGCCCTTTATGGGGCCCCCGTGTGGCACCGCGCTTTGGAGTCCAGCCGCCACAATCGCGCCTTACTCGAAAAGGTGCGCAGGCGGCTGGCTCTACGTGCCATACGGGGTTTCCGCACCATCTCCACGGAGGCGGCGGGTCTCCTCGCCGTGATACCCCCATTTCACCTGGTGGCTGCTGAGCGGGCGGAAACCTTTTCCGCCACCCGCCCGGCGGGTCACCCGTTGGGGGTGGAGTTCACGGCGGAGGAGATCGAGGGGATCGAAAGACGAAAACGCCAGGCCCGGGAAGTTCTGGCGGTCCGGTGGAAGCGAGAACTCGCTTCATCGGACCGTCCGATTGTCCGGGCCCTCCTGCCCATTTTTGATATATGGTGCGGGAGGCGCGTTAGGCTGACCTACCGCCTTACACAGGTACTCTCCGGCAAGGGATGCTTCGGAGAGTACCTGTTTGTAATAGGACGGGAGCCGACCACGCAGTGTCACCACTGCGGAGAGCTGCAGGACACGGTGCAGCACACGCTGGAGGAGTGCCCAGCGTGGGCGAACCAGCGCCGTGTCCTGCAGCACGCGGTGGAAGGGTGGGACCTCTCGCTGGCGGCCATAGTCGACCATCTGGTCACCAGCGAGAGGTCGTGGCAGGCGGTGGTCTCCTTCTGTGAGGAGGTGATGTTACAGAAGGAGACCGCCGAGCGGGCCCGGGAAGCAGACCCGGGCTCGCAGAGAAGGGAGTTGGCGCGGGGGAGACCCAGGCGCAGACGTGGCCCCACTCACACAAGGGGGGGGCGAGGGAGGAGAAGGTCTGTCTCGCCGGGGTCTCCCCCGCGCGGGGGGTCTATGCCCCCACGAGGGGGGGCGGTGGATGGGGGGAGGGTGCGGGGCTTGTCCCCGCGCCAATCACGTGCCCCACGTGGGAGGGCGGCGAGGGGGAGGGCGCGGGGGGTTTTCCCCCCTCCGCGTCAAATAACACCCCCCCATGGGGGGGTGGTCGGGGGTCCCTTGGCGGGGAGGGGGGTTTCCCCCCCAACCCATAGTTTGCCCCCATCCCGGGGGGCGGTGCATGGAGGAGGCCGGGGGACAAGCTGACCCCGGCCTCCGGGGAGGGGGTAACCCCTCCCTGGGTGGAGCAATGCAGCGCAGATAAGACGCTGGCCACCCTTCATGGGGGCGCGAGGGGGGTGGGGCGGGGGGAGCCGGAGCGTCCGATGCGCTTCCGACGGCTCCCCCTTACCGGGATGGGAACCTCTTGCCCTGGCCGAGGCGGGACCTTAGGGTCACCGCACCGAGCAGGGCACGAGGTTCCAAGGGCTGCATGTGGACCGAGCTGGGGCTCGGGAAGCATGACTCGAAGGCCCAGGGAGGGGAACACTGAGCGGGTCCCTCCGCTCAGGGTTCATTTAGCTAGGTAGGTGGGGGGAGGTAACTCCCCCTCGGGGTTTTCATGATAGCTGAGTTGTGTCCAGTTGTATACTCGCGTGATCCTGGCACAACTCACGTAGCTTAGGCGGGTGTGGAGTTTTAGTGGGTTGGCCTGGGGAGGGGAGCGCCGCGCTGCGCGCGACGAGCCTCACCTTAGGAGAGCCCCACATAACCTCGGTTCCTCCCCAGGGGGCCGAGGTATGCGTACTGCATTTCTCCACATAAAAAAAAAAAAAAAAAAAAAAAAGGATAGGGTTAGGATAGGGTTAGGATAGGGTTAGGATGGGGCTATAAGGTCGGGGAGGATTCGGATTGTGTGTGGGAATGACCTCGAGGACCTCGTGTGCCTCCTGGGAATCCCCCACATCCATGATGAAACTTCGATGGAACTGATGTTCTCCTGAAGAGGTACTTACCTGTTTACTCACCTTCGGTGGGTTCTCGGGAGAGAGGCCTTGAACGGAGAATTTCGGTGAAGTTGAGGGTCCTCTTTGGCCAAAATCCTCCTACTCCACCTCCTCGTGGTGGCCCCGGGACTCTGTGGAAGCTTCGGCTGAAACAGAGTGCGAACGGAGTAGGCAGGTGCGTGGGCGGGCCTTGGGATCTCTTTGTGGCAGCAAAAATACGAACCAGGTCCGCCCCAGGGACGGATATACGGCGGCGAGCGAGCAAGAGGGTGTTATCCGCTGGAGAGCTTGATAATACTCAGTTTAATTCTGGAGTCCGATCAAGCCAAGCACGTTTACGGTGCAGGGGAGGGAGACCCCAGTACCGGCACGGGTGACGTGGTCGCGCATGCGGCACCCGGGTCGTCATCCTGCCAATGTGAGCCTGAGGGTGTAGACCACCTGGCACCTCAGGATGTAATGACTACAGGTGAAGGCCTTCCGCTTAAGGCTCCGACAGTGGGTTCGACGACTGCCATCGTTGAATCGCTGTCGGAAATAAGCATTACTAGAGTAAATTTAAACAAAAGTTTAAAGGAGGAGTTAGAGGAGGCCGCTAATAGGGAAGCTTCGGAAAGATTAGGTTCTTCCTTGCTTCCTGTGGTATTGGTGGAGAGGATTGATCTTCCTCTTCCTTTGTCAGTTCAACTGAAAAGGGAGGAGGAAAATCCTGATGTTGAGATGGGAGATGTGGAGACGAAGCCGAACCAGGCTCCTGGTCCTCCACTTATATTACTATCGGATGAAGAAGAGGATGTTATCAGACCTCGACCTCGACCTCGAGTAATCTCGAGTGAGAATGAAGGAATGGAAGGGATAGAGGAGCTCGATGATTGGCCGATTATCGATCCTAGTGTCGCCTGGAAATGGAATACCATGGAGGAGATAAGTCCTGGTGTTCCATGCGAATCGAGTACACCGATAAACGTCAGTTTAAATGCTGACATTGGTGTTGGAACGGTGACTACTCCAAAATCGGGATCGGGAGCTGCTCCGAGAGTTAGTCCGGGGGCTGCCTCTGGGACTGGTCAGAGGATTAGTCCTATTCGTGGTAGAGGTATATCTCCTACGTTGGTTTCTCCTAAGGGATTACCAATTATTAGGAGTATCACGAATATTCACCCTGGTGGTGGAATACCGAAGGTGACAAAAGAGACGGATCAGATCCAACTACTGGACAGGTCTTTGACTAAAGACCTAAGAAAGATTCACTCGGATGTGGTACGTTTGATGGAATATGCCAGCAAAAATGCCAATATCCGAACCGAGATCAGAGAAATCATGTGTAAGCTTCCGGATTCTCTCAAAAAGATCTCCAAGAAGAAAGATCTGATTCGTCATAATTATATCAACAAAAATAGACAAGAAACTTACCAACCTGGTGAAAAACGAGAGGCTGGTACGATGACCCTGCCCGCTCCTGTTGTGGGTAAGTTCCTCCGTACTGAAGAATATGATGGCGACGTTTCGGCTTCGGCTGTTCCTGGCACCAGCGACGCTGACTCGGTAGTTCCGGGTACGTCGTACGCCACGGTTGTGGGTTCCTCTGCGATGCCTGGATCCTCTGGTGTACCTGGAAAAAATAAAAGAAAATTAGAGTTCTCTCCTCCTAAAGAGGAGAAGAGGTTCAAGATTCCCGCGATCCCTAAGGCTAAGGCTGGGAAGCCTGAGCCTCACAGATCTGGGAAAATCGAACCCACGAAATCTTCGGTTAAGAAATCTTCTTCCTCCAAAAAGAAGATTCCGGATAAGAAGATCCTGGAAAGCCCGATTGAGAGTAGCCCTTCTGACGAGGAGTCATCAGATGACAGGGTGGATGCTCTCTTGGAGGTTGCTAGGAAGCTTGTTCGGGAATTGGAGGCTATTAAAAAATCTAGGAAGAAGAAAGGAATCACAGATAGACACAGAAACCTGGATTTGGATACTTCCAGAAAGGAGGTCTCATTTAGAGATGATCACTCTGAGGAGGACCCCATTTCTGGGAAAAAAGAGACGTGGTCATTGATCACCAAAAGGAAGAAAGGAAGGGTGAAAAAGATGGAGGAAATTAGGGAGGTTGATAGGAAGAAGATGAAGACAGAGAAGAAAAAGGAGGATAGGGATTCTGATGTTCCGAAACCTCCTAAACCTCCTGCAAGACCCAAGTGGACTATTACTAGACCGGATGCTCTAGTTATTAACGTGAAGGATGACTCACAATTTAAGCAAATTTGTGAGAAAATAAGTAAAACTCCTTCTAATCTGGATAAGATTAAGAGAGTTAGGAAAACTCGTACAGGTCAGGTTCTTCTAGAACTAAATGAAGCTGGAGATTCTCGTACCATGAGAGAAGACATCCAGAATATCATGGAGGAGAACACTGAGATCAGGGTTCTCCAGAAAATGTTTGACCTGGAAGTTCGTGATCTGGATCCGACAATTGAGGCTCCGGAGGTATTGTTGAAGCTGTCTGATCATCTGGGAGCCAATCCTCTGGAGCTTAAATCTAGAGTGTTCCGGTCCACAAAGATAGGTACTCGAATGGCAGTAATCGAGACGCCTGTTAAGTACCTGAAAAAGATTGTTGATCATCCAAAGGTTCGTATTGGGATGACATACGTACATTTAAGTCCCGCGCCTAAAGTTATTAAATGCTTTAGATGCCATGGTACGGGCCATTTCAGTACTAACTGTACGGCTAAACTGAATGGCAAGGTGCGATGTCGTAAGTGCAATCGTGATGGGCACGACATGAAGGATTGTCCTGAAACGGAGATGAGATGTTCGGATTGTGCGAAGGATCGTCTTCCTTCCGATCATCTCATTGGCTCCATGGGGTGCCCTACGTTTCGTAGCAAATTTAGGGACCTCAAGGCACAATTCTACAAGTACTATAGTGAAAATACTACAGACAAATTGTAATCATAGTAGAATCGCACATGACTTATTGGACCAAACATGCGCTGCTAATGATATCGACGTTATGTGTATACAGGAGCCATTTAGGATCCCTCAGACCTGGATTAGCTCCACCGACCAACGTGTGGCTATTTTCATTAGAAACAATAAATGGAAGGTTCCTGTTAATTGCCACATCATCGGCCATTTTTATGTCGGTATTATTACGGAAGCTTTTACCTTGGTAAATTTTTACATCTCTCCGAACTGCAGAATTCAGGAGTTTTACCAGTACTTGGAGGAGCTTCGTTGCGCAAAAAATTCCTGGAAGAATCCTATCATTTTGTTGGGTGATCCGAACGCAAGATCCGTCTTGTTCGGAGATATCCTTACAAACAAAAGAGGTTCAATTTTGGAACAGTATATCGGTGACGTCGATTTGGTACCAGTTATTCCTCGTGGGGGCTTTACTTTTATAAGACCTAAACGTAAGTCAAAGATCGATATCATTTGCGCTTCATACAATCTGTATAATAAGATCAGCAGCAGAGTTGATCCCACCTATAATGGGTCGGATCACCGAAATTGCTTACATCGCGTTGATTTTTCTGTTTCTTCTGGTCTTTTGAACTGTTTTAATTCGAAGACTAACTGGTCCTGGAATTTAAAAACTTTTGATCCAGACATCTTTTCTTGCAATCTCCAGAGGCTGAATTGTCACATTGACTGGGACAATTTGGACCTTCCCTCTGTGGAGAAATATAGTAAAAACATCAAAACGGCCTGTAGATATACTATGAGAAAGAAGACGGATAAATTTAGATTTAAATCTAACCCTTGGTGGAATGCTGAACTTGAGGTGCTACGAACTGAGGTCTATAGAGCTAGACGTAGATACCTCCGCAAGATGTCTCGCGGTCAGTATTCCGATAGGGAACGTGAGGCTTTTTGTGAACTTCGCAAGAACCTGCAATACAAGATTAATGAGAATAAGCGCAAGGTATGGTCTGAATTTATAGACTTACTCAAAAGGGACATCTGGGGTAGACCTTTCTTAATAGTTCGTAATAGGATTAAGAACAGACAGCCTGCTCCCCTTATCGATGCTGAGGATGCTAGGAAGGTCCTATCCGGTCTGTTTCCTCGGGAATTACATAAGCCTCGATACGATACTTTTGGATCTCTTGATTTGGGTCTGCGTACATATAACGCGGAACTGACTGAGTTTGGAAGGCGTCTTAACTTGAGGAAGGCTGTTGGTTTAGACAAGATCCCTCCTGCTATTGTTAGGTTTGTCATTAATAATGATACTCCTCATTTTACGGCAATTATGAACGTTTGCCTGGATTTGGGACGTGTTCCCGACTCTTGGAAGAGATCCAGAGTCATCTTAATTAGGAAAAACAGCAAGACAACCATGTTACCATCTGATTTCCGACCAATATGTATTGGCGATTGTCTTAATAAGATTTTTGAAAAGATCCTTGAAGAACGTATCCTCGGCCAGCTCGGTGATCCTCCTTTTCATGAAAATCAATTTGGCTTTACAAGAGGGAGATCTACTATAGATGCCCTAGACAAACTAACAAAATTTATTACCGAGTCTAACCAGAAAGGCAAATTTGGAATACTAGTTAGTTTAGATATTAAAAACGCTTTTAATAGCCTTTCCTGGCGTAAAATATTTAAACGATTTAAAAATAGAAATTTCAGTCCACAATTACAGGCTGTTCTACAGGATTACCTGAAGGACAGATTTGTACAATACAAATCATCAACTGGTCTGGTTGATTACCGGATGGAAAAGGGCGTCCCACAGGGTTCGGTCATTTCGCCTATTCTCTGGAACTTGGTGTATGACGAGCTCCTGGCGCTCCCTTTTAAGGAGGATGTTCACGTAATTGCTTATGCTGACGACATCGCTGTTTATACCTCGGCTAAGCGTTTAGTTACGGTCAAAAGAGATCTTGAGGAGACGATTAATAAGATCGTCGCGCCTTGGTTGGAGGATCAGGGTTTAGAGCTGTCTCCCAGGAAATCAGAGTTTATCTTCATTAATAGAAAAGTGATTCCTGTTACGTTCTATTTGAATATCTTGGATAATCACCTAACAGCTAGTGACTCCCTTAAATATCTTGGTATCCACCTAAATCGATTCTGTAATTACTTTTTCCATATTGAAAAAGTTATTGCTACGGCCACTAGGACCATGGGTGAGTTGGCCAGATTGATGAATAACATCGGAGGTCCAACCACTGCAGGACGTAAGCTTTATTATAACATTATAGAATCTATTGTATGCTATGGATGTCCCATTTGGGCCGATAAGGGTTTATCGTATACTCGGAATCGTGAACGTATCGAGCGAATACAACGCGTTGGCCTAGGAAGAGTTGCAAGGTCATACTGCACCGTTTCTCGTAATGCACTATGTGCAATTACTGGCATTCTTCCTCTGGAATCAACTATTAAAGAACGCGCTAAATTATACCAGATTAAACAACTATATAAACCATTGGAAGGTGACACTGACGAGATCATTGGTATGAAAATGGATATTTTTAATGATGAAAGAAATATTGTTCAAAAGCAATCCTGGATGGATTGGCAGAATACTTGGAATACTTACCGCAAGGCTAGATGGACATACCGATTGATTCCACGCGTAGAAGAGTGGAGCTCCAGAAAGTTCGGAGATCTCAACTTCCGACTGACTCAGTTCCTGACTGGACATGGTGTGTTCAATTCCTATAGACATAGGATAAGAAGATCTAACAACGATCTTTGTTGGTTTGAATGCGGAGTAAGAGACGATCCTGAGCACACCATGTTCAATTGTAGGAGATGGGACGGTGAGAAGTTCATGTTGGAGTTGGATCTTGATGATACGTTCACCGTGGAGAATTTTCAAGAGCTCATGCTACGAAATCTGGAAACCTGGAAGAAAATCGACAACTACATCAATAAAATTATGATCCAAAAGGAAAAATACGAAAGGTACCTGGAGAAAATGGCAAGAATCGACACATTGCCTCTAGACATATTCACATAAGAATGTGAATATGGGAGCGAAAATACTCTGATTTAGTACAACGGTTATTACCGGATATTTTATGAAAAGAACAGGAGTGGAAGAGAAAAGAACAGGAGTAGATTTCATTCGCGACAGGGAGATGTGCAGTAATGCGAATAGTAGATCGCACATCTCTCGTTAGCCGCGAACACCAACGAGGCGACAGGTCCATGTGCCTTGTATGGTGGGGTTTTAGTGGGTATGGGTAGGGATATGTGGCGTGGTTTACCACATAGTCCCGTTTCCCCCGCACAACATCTCAGGGGGGGCCGAGTCCCACACTACCCTCTCCAGCTGTCATCATGGGAGAGGGTGTGCGTAAATGCATTTCCCCGCCATCCTAAAGAGGAAAAAAAAAAAAAAAAAAAAAAAAGGATAGGGTTAGGATAGGGTTAGGGGCGAACGCAAAATGGCGGACGACCAATAGAGCCTCGCCCGAGCGGAACACAAGTCCGAGAGGGTGGACACGCGGAGCATAGAATTTTAACCAACATCGGAACAACCGATAATAGTATAACATCATTGCACGAACGCACAACCCCACCCACGAGGAACAAAGTATGAAGCATCGGGCCGCGATCGCGATCGGGAAAAAGAATATCGCAGTAACGTATAGCAAGCACGCAGGCGGGACACAAGTTGAAAACCACAACTAAGGTGAACCAGCATGCGTGTTAAGCTACAAAGATAACGATCACAAGCGAGGCCGCGGTGCAGTAATCACCCTTAAGGTGAATAGAAAAAATTTTCCTTCCAACTGAGAAATCCGACTAGCCGATAGCACGCGCGCAAAATCAACCGCGCATCGAACTCCCTACGCGCGAACAGTCTTGCGTAGTCCGCTCGCCCGCTTCGCGAGCTCGCGGTTAAACGAACAATTATAAACAATGCTGAGCAACGTTGCACGAAATTGTTTATAAACAATTAAAGTTTGCAAATTCGCGCGTCAAACTATAAATCAAATACAAGTATTGAGATTGCTAGTAAATTCACGATGCAGTAATCACCCTTAGGGTGAATGAAAAATTTTCTTTCAAATTGAAAAGTTCAGATTCGCTGTTAACAACAACAGTACACAAGTAGTATCAACCGCGTATTGAACTCCCACGCGTGAACAGTCTTGCGTAGTCCGCTCGCTCGCTTCGCGAGCTCGCGGTTAAACGAACAATTATAAACAATGCAGAGCAACGTTGCACGAAATTGTTTAAAAATAATTAGCACTTGTAAAATCACGCGTCAAACTATAAATCAAATACAAGTATTGAGATTGCTAGTAAATTCACGATGCAGTAATCACCCTTAGGGTGAATGAAAAATTTTCTTTCAAATTGAAAAGTTCAGATTCACTGTTAGCAACAATAGTACACATGCAGAATCAGCCGCGCATTGAACTCCCTACGCGTGAACAGTCTTGCGTAGTCCGCTCGCTCGCTTCGCGAGCTCGCGGTTAAACGAACAATTATAAACAATGCAGAGCAACGTTGCACGAAATTGTTTAAAAATAATTAGCACTTGTAAAATCACGCGTCAAACTATAAATCAAATACAAGTATTGAGATTGCTAGTAAATTCACGATGCAGTAATCACCCTTAGGGTGAATGAAAAATTTTCTTTCAAATTGAAAAGTTCAGATTCACTGTTAGCAACAATAGTACACATGCAGAATCAGCCGCGCATTGAACTCCCTACGCGTGAACAGTCTTGCGTAGTCCGCTCGCTCGCTTCGCGAGCTCGCGGTTAAACGAACAATTATAAACAATGCAGAGCAACGTTGCACGAGATTGTTTATAAACAATCAGCACTTGTAAAATCACGCGTCAAACTACAGATTGAATACAAGTATAGAAATCGCTAGTAAATTCGCGTTACAGGAATCACCCTTAAGGTGAATGAAAATTTTCTTTCGAATTGAAAAATTCAGATTCACTGTTAGAATCAATTGCGCGCTACACTCCCTACGCGTGAACAGTCTTGCGTAGTCCGCTCGCTCGCTTCGCGAGCTCGCGGCTAAACGAACAATTATAAACAATGCAGAGCAACGTTGCACGAAATTGTTTAAAAATAATTAGCAATTGTAAAATCACGCGTCAAACTACAGATTGAATACAAGTATAGAAATCGCTAGTAAATTCGCGTTACAGGAATCACCCTTAAGGTGAATGAAAATCTCCTTCCCAATTGAAAAGTTCAGATTCGCTGTTAGCAACAACAGTACAATGCAGAATCAATCGTGCGCTACACTCCCTACGCGTGAACAGTCTTGCGTAGTCCGCTCGCTCGCTTCGCGAGCTCGCGGTTAAACGAACAATTATAAACAATACAGAGCAACGTTGCACGAAATTGTTTATAAACAATTAGCACTTGTAAAATCACGCGTCAAACTACAGATTGAATACAAGTATAGGAATTACTAGTAAATTCGCGTTACAGGAATCACCCTTAAGGTGAATGAAAATCTCCTTCCCAATTGAAAAGTTCAGATTCGCTGTTAGCAACAACAGTACAATGCAGAATCAATCGTGCGCTACACTCCCTACGCGTGAACAGTCTTGCGTAGTCCGATCGCTCGCTTCGCGAGCTCGCGGTAAACGAACAAGTATAAACAATGCAGAGCAACGTTGCACGAAATTGTTTATAAACAATTAGTACTTGTAAAATCACGCGTCAAATTACAGACTGAATACAAGTATAGAAATCACTAGTAAATTCGCGTTACAGGAATCACCCTTAAGGTGAATGAAAAATTTACTTCAAATTGAAAATTCAGATTCAATGCAGAATCAATTGCGCGCTACACTCCCTACGCGTGAACAGTCTTGCGTAGTCCGCTCGCTCGCTTCGCGAGCTCGCGGTTAAACGAACAATTATAAACAATGCAGAGCAACGTTGCACGAGATTGTTTATAAACAATTAGCACTTGTAAAATCACGCGTCAAACTACAGATTGAATACAAGTAGAGGAATCGCTAGTAAATTCGCGTTACAGGAATCACCCTTAAGGTGAATGAAAATTTTCTTTCGAATTGAAAAATTCAGATTCACTGTTAGCAACAACAGTACACATGTAGAATCAGCCGCGCATTGAACTCCCTACGCGTGAACAGTCTTGCGTAGTCCGCTCGCTCGCTTCGCGAGCTCGCGGTTAAACGAACAATTATAAACAATGCAGAGCAACGTTGCACGAAATTGTTTAAAAATAATTAGCACTTGTAAAATCACGCGTCAAACTATAAATCAAATACAAGTATTGAGATTGCTAGTAAATTCACGATGCAGTACTCACCCTTAGGGTGAATGAAAAATTTTCTTTCAAATTGAAAAGTTCAGATTCACTGTTAGCAACAATAGTACACATGCAGAATCAGCCGCGCATTGAACTCCCTACGCGTGAACAGTCTTGCGTAGTCCGCTCGCTCGCTTCGCGAGCTCGCGGTTAAACGAACAATTATAAACAATGCAGAGCAACGTTGCACGAGATTGTTTATAAACAATCAGCACTTGTAAAATCACGCGTCAAACTACAGATTGAATACAAGTATAGAAATCGCTAGTAAATTCGCGTTACAGGAATCACCCTTAAGGTGAATGAAAATTTTCTTTCGAATTGAAAAATTCAGATTCACTGTTAGAATCAATTGCGCGCTACACTCCCTACGCGTGAACAGTCTTGCGTAGTCCGCTCGCTCGCTTCGCGAGCTCGCGGCTAAACGAACAATTATAAACAATGCAGAGCAACGTTGCACGAGATTGTTTATAAACAATTAGCACTTGTAAAATCACGCGTCAAACTACAGATTGAATACAAGTATAGAAATCGCTAGTAAATTCGCGTTACAGGAATCACCCTTAAGGTGAATGAAAATCTCCTTCCCAATTGAAAAGTTCAGATTCGCTGTTAGCAACAACAGTACAATGCAGAATCAATCGTGCGCTACACTCCCTACGCGTGAACAGTCTTGCGTAGTCCGCTCGCTCGCTTCGCGAGCTCGCGGTTAAACGAACAATTATAAACAATACAGAGCAACGTTGCACGAAATTGTTTATAAACAATTAGCACTTGTAAAATCACGCGTCAAACTACAGATTGAATACAAGTATAGGAATTACTAGTAAATTCGCGTTACAGGAATCACCCTTAAGGTGAATGAAAATCTCCTTCCCAATTGAAAAGTTCAGATTCGCTGTTAGCAACAACAGTACAATGCAGAATCAATCGTGCGCTACACTCCCTACGCGTGAACAGTCTTGCGTAGTCCGATCGCTCGCTTCGCGAGCTCGCGGTAAACGAACAAGTATAAACAATGCAGAGCAACGTTGCACGAAATTGTTTATAAACAATTAGTACTTGTAAAATCACGCGTCAAATTACAGACTGAATACAAGTATAGAAATCACTAGTAAATTCGCGTTACAGGAATCACCCTTAAGGTGAATGAAAAATTTACTTCAAATTGAAAATTCAGATTCAATGCAGAATCAATTGCGCGCTACACTCCCTACGCGTGAACAGTCTTGCGTAGTCCGCTCGCTCGCTTCGCGAGCTCGCGGTTAAACGAACAATTATAAACAATGCAGAGCAACGTTGCACGAGATTGTTTATAAACAATTAGCACTTGTAAAATCACGCGTCAAACTACAGATTGAATACAAGTATAGAAATCGCTAGTAAATTCGCGTTACAGGAATCACCCTTAAGGTGAATGAAAATTTTCTTTCGAATTGAAAAATTCAGATTCACTGTTAGCAACAACAGTACACATGTAGAATCAGCCGCGCATTGAACTCCCTACGCGTGAACAGTCTTGCGTAGTCCGCTCGCTCGCTTCGCGAGCTCGCGGTTAAACGAACAAGTATAAACAATGCAGAGCAACGTTGCACGAAATTGTTTATAAACAATTAGCACTTGTAAAATCACGCGTCAAACTATAGATTGAGTACAAGTATAGAAATCACTAGTAAATTCGCGTTACAGGAATCACCCTTAAGGTGAATGAAAAATTTTACTTCAAATTGAAAATTCAGATTCAATGCAGAATCAATTGCGCGCTACACTCCCTACGCGTGAACAGTCTTGCGTAGTCCGCTCGCTCGCTTCGCGAGCTCGCGGTTAAACGAACAATTATAAACAATGCAGAGCAACGTTGCACGAGATTGTTTATAAACAATTAGCACTTGTAAAATCACGCGTCAAACTACAGATTGAATACAAGTATTGAAATCACTAGTAAATTCGCGTTACAGGAATCACCCTTAAGGTGAATGAAAAATTTACTTCAAATTGAAAATTCAGATTCACTGTTAGCAACAACAGCACAATGCAGAATCAATTGCGCGCTACACTCCCTACGCGTGAACAGTCTTGCGTAGTCCGCTCGCTCGCTTCGCGAGCTCGCGGTTAAACGAACAATTATAAACAATGCAGAGCAACGTTGCACGAAATTGTTTATAAACAATTAAAGTTTGCAAATTCGCGCGTCAAACTATAAATCAAATACAAGTATAGGAAGTACTAGTAAATTCACGATGCAGTAATCACCCTTAGGGTGAATGAAAAATTTTCTTTCAAATTGAAAAGTTCAGATTCGCTGTTAACAACAACAGTACACAAGTAGTATTAACCGCGTATTGAACTCCCACGCGTAAACAGTCTTGCGTAGTCCGCTCGCTCGCTTCGCGAGCTCGCGGTTAAACGAACAACTATAAACAATGCAGAGCAACGTTGCACGAAATTGTTTAAAAATAATTAGCAATTGTAAAATTCGCGCGTCAAACTACAGATTGAATACAAGTATAACAATTACTAGTAAATTCGCATTACAAGAATCACCCTTAAGGTGAGTGAAAATCTCCTTCCCAATTGAAAAGTTCAGATTCGCTGTTAGCAACAACAGTACAATGCAGAATCAATCGCGCGCTACACTCCCTACGCGTGAACAGTCTTGCGTAGTCCGCTCGCTCGCTTCGCGAGCTCGCGGTTAAACGAACAATTATAAACAATGCAGAGCAACGTTGCACGAAATTGTTTAAAAATAATTAGCAATTGTAAAATCACGCGTCAAACTATAGATTGAATACAAGTAAAGGAATCGCTAGTAAATTCGCGTTACAGGAATCACCCTTAAGGTGAATGAAAATTTCCCTTTCCAATCGAAAAGTTCAGATTCACTGTTAGCAACAACAGTACAATGCAGAATCAATCGCGCGCTACACTCCCTACGCGTGAACAGTCTTGCGTAGTCCGCTCGCTCGCTTCGCGAGCTCGCGGTTAAACGAACAATTAGAAACAATGCAGAGCAACGTTGCACGAACCATTCAAACAATCACTAAGCAATAATCTCGCGCCCCACGAACATGAACACGAACACAGAAATAAAATCCTGAACACAAACAACCCTGCACACAAAACTTAAGCACCTGAAACACCACCCAACCCACAGAATAAAAAGGAAGAATCAGCAACACACAAACACGACCCTCCAAAAAAGGAGGAAAACCCTCATACACATATACACGCACACACACAACTGCAACAAGGCAGCGAAAAAGGCAAAGGAATAAAGGAAGTAAACAACGGGTAACCAAATACCCCCGTAAAAAGAAAGGAAATAGTAGCGTAACAACGCCAAAAGGGACACAAAGCGGAAATCCCCCACCTCCAACCCACTCCAATCCAAACACCCGCCCCAATAGATCCCCCCCCCAACACACCCCCCCAAAAAAGGGGAGAAAAGGAACATTACAACCAACCACCTGTCATACATTTGTTACAGTAAACAATAATGGAATTCAGAGGGATTCAGCTCGGGGAGGAAGTCCAAATAGTGGAGAGGAAGGAGAAAGAGGCCAAGGGCAAGACGCCCAAACCGGCCAGAGGCGCGGGTGACAGCAGCGGCAACAACAGCGGTCGACAAAGGACCCTAAAGGACCAGCCCGGGACTCCGGGAACGACAGGGAACGCAGGAACCACGGGAACAACGGTTTCCACGGAAACTCCGGGAACCTCCGCGGAAAGGAGCCGCCGTCAGCAGGAGGAATCAGAGCTCTTACTGGACCCGATGACTGTGGTCATAGTCAAAGAAGGATATCCGGAAAAGGGAACGGACATGGAGCGAGACGAGGTCACGGCTATGTGGGCGAGCGTGACCGAATATGCGCTATACAAAAAGAGGCCCATCAAATTCAAGAGGTGGGGAATAAAAGCAGGGGGCGTCCTGATGACAGCTAGGGACGACCAGGCAATCGGCAACCTGAAAATAGCGCTCAAAGAGCTCGACTTTGACTTCGCCCCTAAAAAGCTAACGACCATTAGCGTAGATAAATTAAACGTGACAATCAGAGCAACCATGTATATTAGTAACAGACTAATGAAGTACGAGGTGATTATCGGGCACCTCAAAAATGACTACAAGCCCCTCACAACCACGAGATGGCAGTTGAAGAGGAAGGAGAGAGTCACCGAGAGGGGCAAGGAATTCACCCTAGAAATGCCCGAAAACGATTTTAACTTTATTAAGGGAAAAGGAGGGAAAATCCATATCATGGGTGGGGCTATCAACCTCACCTTTACGAAAAAATCGTAACCCAATAGAAATATCACATTATATTATAATCCCTAAGACAATAGTAGATAGTAAGCGTAACAATGTAAAAATCAAATAAAACACCGTTTACAAATTAAAGCATACCATACTTTACCATCACAACCTCCCTACACCACACTGTCGATAAATAAATAAATAAATAAAGAGAACCTCCATAAAAGACCGGAAGATAACAATTATTTAACCTTTCCCAATAGCATAATAGACAGCGGAAAACAACGAAGACGCGATCAACATAGAACAAGCGTAGCTCTCTCCGGCTTTACACACAAATATAAGAAACACCGTACACATAATCACCAGCAGATAACTTTGTTCTAACCAACCGCGTCCAATCACACAAATAGACAGCGAATCACAATAAAGACACGGTCAATGTAGATTAGACTTAGCACTCTCCTGCTTTAAACAAACATAGGGAACACCGTACACATAACTACCAGCAGATAACTTTGTTCTAACCAACCGCGTCCAATCACACAAATAGACAGCGAATCACAATAAAGACACGTTCAACGTAGATTAGACTTAGCACTCTCCTGCTTTAAACAAACATAGGGAACACCGTACACATAACTACCAGCAGATAACTTTGTTCTAACCAACCGCGTCCAATCACACAAATAGACAGCGAATCACAATAAAGACACGTTCAATGTAGATTAGACTCAGCACTCTCCTGCTTTAAACAAACATAGGGAACACCGTATACATAACTACCAGAAGATAACTTTGCTCTAACCAACCGCGTCCAATCACGCAAATAGACAGCGAATCACAATAAAGACACGCGCAATGTAGATTAGACTTAACACTCTCCTGCTTTAAACAAACATAGGGAACACCGTACACATAACTACCAGCAGATAACTCTGTTCTAACCAACCGCGTCCAATCACACAAATAGACAGCGAATCACAATAAAGACACGTTCAATGTAGATTAGACTCAGCACTCTCCTGCTTTAAACAAACATAGGGAACACCGTATACATAACTACCAGCAGATAACTTTGCTCTAACCAACCGCGTCCAATCACACAAATAGAGAGCAAAGAAAAGACAAAGACACACTCAATGCAGAATAGGCTTAACTCTCTCCGGCTCTGAATAAAAAAGGGAAAAAGAGAGGAACCACCGGCAGACAACCTTAATCAACCCACTCCAATCGCATAAATAGATACACGGCCAATCTAGAAGAAACTTAGCTCTCCCCACACCGTAATAGAACAGCGCAAACACAAGATCAAGAACAGATTACCAATAGAGCACAATCGTCTAGAACCCACACCCAAGGGTAGTCAAACAGGGCCCCCCCTGCAGACAGAGCAACACTCAACCTCACCGAGGAACCTGCAGCACCGACGGACGCACCTGAACGAGACGCAACACAGCCGAACTACAAGGAATAGGAAAGGAGAAAAAAAGGAAAAAAAAATATATATATATATATAAATATATATATATATATACATAATAAGAAAATGGAAAAAAAGAAAAAAGGGAATAAGAAATGGTACGCGGAAAAAACGCACCCAACACACACACACACCCGCGACCACAAGCCCCCAATCCCCAAACAGATACAGCACACCCCCATGCAGAAACCAGCAAACCCCCACCGGCCAAACACACAACCAGAACTAAGTAAAATAAGAACACCCCAAACGAAATCAACAATAAAGAGAACCACAAACAAACCCTAACCAATCCCGCAAAGCCACCTCATTACAGCGAAACCAAGGACAACCGACCGCAACAAAAGGTAAGTGCCAACCATAATGCGAAATAAAGACAGCGCTACCCACAGAAACGCGAAACCGCCTGCACCCCAAATAAAACACAAACGCGAAAATAGAGCGAGCGACCACCAAACAATAAGCAACCAACACAATAAACCCCCCAAAACCGGAATTGCCCACCCACCCACAGAACAATCGTCCCAACCTCAACCTATGGGCACAAAGTCAGCACCTCCAAGAAATAACTAACACCCATAAAGAGAGAGGAAAAAGGGAAATAGGAAATAAGCAAAAGATAATAGACTCTAGAATAAGCAAACACCACACGCCTTCCAAAAAAAAAAAAAAAAAAAAACCCCTCACGGAGCTCACGGAAATAAAAAAAGAGAGAGCATCCCCATCCTCAAAATCCCACCCCGGCGACGACTAACCTCATCTGTTCACAGGTTTGCTTTGCCACGTAGCCACATCACTCGGCAGAGCAACGGGGATAATAGCGGACGGCAAAACGGCCACAACACCGAAAGCGTATCCCCATCACACACTAGGGCACGCAAACTAAGAGGAGGAAAAAAAAAAAAAAACTCTCTCCACTCAAAAAAAGGGGGAAGAGAAAAGGAAGAAGAAAAGGAATACGAAAGGAACACGAAAGGAAAAAAAAAAAAAAAACTCTCTCCACTCAAAAAAAAAGGAGAAAGAAAGGAATAAGAAAGGAACAAAAAGGAACAAGGAAGGGAATAAAGGGAAAATGAAAATAATCCAGGTGAATCTCCACCATGCGGCCGGGGCAGCAGCCCTACTAGCCAAAAAATTCAACGAAGAAGCATTCGACGTAGCCCTGATCCAGGAACCCTGGATCAGCAGGAAAGGAATAAGAGGCATGAACGGGAGTGGAACCATCCACTCAAACAAGATAAACGAGGAAACAAGAACCTGCGTGATAACGAGAAGAAACATAACGGGGACTCTAATGACCCAATTCACGGACAACTCGATAACGACCGTATCGATACAAGTAGGAAAAGGAAACGAAACCAAGGAAATACTAGTAGTATCGCTGTATCTACATCACGAGGGAAGAGACATCCCGGGCAGAAAATGCGCGGAAATGGTAGAATGGGCAAACAGGAACGACGTCCCTGTGATAATAGGGGCGGACGCGAACGCCAGAAACAGGCACTGGGGAAGCACGGACACCAACCGTAGAGGAGTGATCCTCATGGACTATATAGTAAACGCGGGGCTGCACATAGCCAACTACGGAAACAGACCGACGTACGTCACAAAGAACAGGAAAGAGGTTCTGGACATAACCATATGTTCAGAATCGATAATAGACAAATTTTACAAATGGAAGGTACTGGACGAGATTAACGGCTCGGACCACAACTCGATAGAGTACAGACTAAGATGGGACTGCCAAACGGAAACAGAGGAAAGAAGGAGTGTGAACAACACAGATTGGGACAAATTCAAGGCATTAAACAGGGAATCGGTAAAGACATTGATAGGAAAATACGGAAACGCGGCGGAAATAGACGCGTACGCGGAAAGCATAGCGACAACGCTAAGAACGAATTGGGAAGACGCGACGGAGGCAACTCCGACGACAGGAAGAAGGAAAGTAAGATGGTGGAACAAGAAACTAGAGAAAAAGAAGGAAACGGTAAAAATCTGCAAGCAAAGATGGAGGAAGGCCAAACCAAGGAACAAGGCCAAAAAATGGGCAGCCTACAAAAAGGAATGCAAAAACTTCAGATACGAGATAATGAAAAGCAGAAGAGAATGCTGGAAGAAATTCACCAAGTCGATCGAGAAAACCTCGATAGCGGCCAGAATCACGCAGACTCTGCTGAAATGCGGAGGCGCCAACATGGGAGCAATAAGAAAGGGAAACACCCTACTACACAGGAACGACGAGATAATGGAGCAACTGCTGGAGACTCACTTCCCCGGGTTCACCAGAGACACGGGGGGGCCGAAGCCACCGAGGAAGAGAGGAACAACGGAACCGACAACAACAACGGAACCACCAACAACAACGAGGTACAACCGAACTGGAGGCTGGCGAATCAAATCGCCAACCCCAGCAGGGTTAAATGGGCCCTGTCGGTCTTCAGCCCGGACAAGGCTCCCGGGCTGGACAAACTGAGCCCGCGAATCATAAGTAGATCGCAAAACCAATATGGACAGGCCATAACCAACCTGATAAAGGCAAGCATCGCTACGGGACACATCCCGGAAGCGTGGACGGTAACAAAGGTAGTATTCCTACCCAAACCCGGAAAAACGGATCTGACGGTACCAAAGGCATACCGACCGATATGCCTGACATCGTTTCTGCTGAAAACAGCAGAAAAACTGATAGATAGGCATCTCAAATGCACCACGCTAAAGGAAAGGGAACTGTTCGTAGGGCAGCACGCCTACAGAACGGGACACTCAACGGAAGTCGCCCTACACAGGGTGCTGAACGAAGCCGAAAAGGCACGGGTAAAAAAGGAACACGCCATGGCATGCTTCATGGACATCGAGGGGGCATTCAACATGACCCCGATCGATGCCATGGATCAAGCGATGGAAGACTTCAACGTGGAACCAAACATCAGGGCATGGATAATGAACATGCTGGAGAACCGGAGAATCAAGGCGTACAGAGGGGACGCAGAGGTAGAAGGCAAGGTAAAAAGGGGCACCCCACAGGGGGGAATACTCTCCCCGCTGCTGTGGTGCATGGCGCTGGACTCGCTCCTACGCGCACTGGAGGAAACCGGAGCCACGATAGTGGCCTACGCCGACGACGTGGCCATCGTGAGCAGAGACAAGGACAGACGGAAATGCGTGGAAACGATACAGACGGCGTTGAATATAACGGAAGTCTGGTGCGAAACGGTAGGACTGTCGGTTAACCCCGAGAAAACAGAGGTAATGGAATTCACCAGGACCACCCTGTACCCGGTGGACAGCGGACTGTGCTATATGGGCACGCCGTTGCAACTAAAAGAGAAGGTAAAGTATCTGGGAATAACCATAAATAGGAAACTGATGTGGAGACCACACATCAAAGGCAAGGTAGACGCGGCAAAAGGGAATATAATGATGCTGAGCAGAGCGGTAGGCGCAACCTGGGGGCTGACACCATACATCCTGAGATGGATTTACAAGGCGATCGTGGTGCCGAGGGTAACGTACGGGGCGGCAATCTGGTGGAAGGGAACGGACCTGGCAACGGTCAAGGGCTGGCTGGACAGACTACAAGGAATGGCGAACAGGAGAATTCTGGGATGCGTGGGAAACACACCGAACAAGACCATGGAAGTGCTAGCGGACGTACAACCGCTAGACATAAGGATAAAGGAAATAGCGCTGAAAACAGCATACAGACTAATATGCTGGAACAAATGGGAGGACCTGGGCTACGGCCACTCGAACATCATCGAGTACATAGGAAAACGGGACAACAGGGAACTCATCACCCTGAGCCAGCTACCAAAGGACACGGACGAGAGAAGATACCTGGACAGCAAGCTGTACAAAACGGAGATAAGAGAAAGGGACGACTGGAAGAAAGGAATACCGAGGGACCTGAAGGAGACGGCACTCTGGTACACAGACGGATCAAGGAAGAACGAGCTGACAGGCGCAGCTTGGACGAATAACAAGGACAGACACTTCTACGTCAAACTAGGAGAACACCCCACGGTTTATCAGGCGGAACTGCTGGCCATAAAGTTATGCGCCCTAGAAATCATAAACAAAGGGGAAGACAAAAGAGAGATCACGATCTGCACAGACAGCCAAGCGGCCATCAAAAGCCTGCAACAGCTGGAATGCAGATCCAGATTACTATGGGAGGCACACGACACGCTAAACCAGCTGGTCAAAAAGGGAAAAACGGTAAGGATAACCTGGATACCAGGTCACTCGGGACTGGAGGGAAACGAGAAAGCGGACGAACTGGCCAACAAAGGATCGGACTCGCCTCCGGAGGAGCCACAACAGTGGGTTGGCCTGCCAGACGCCAATTACAACCTCCTGGTAAGAAGGTGGGCGGAGGAAAGATCGGCGGAAAAATGGAGAACATCCATAGGGCTGGAACATAGCAAAAGGTTCCTGGGGGTGGATGAATGGCCAGCCAAAAGGGTCAGAGGCATCATCGACCTGAACAGGAAGGATCTGAGAAGAATGGTAGAAACGGTCACGGGAATATGCCCGCTGAACAAACACCTCGCGAAACTGGGAAGAGCAGACACGAGCATATGCTCGCTATGCAACGACAAGGAGGAAACCCCTGAGCACATAGTCACGGAATGCGAGGCAATAACGAGGAAAAGAAGGGCAATTCTGGAAGACAGTACTATCGAGGGCGACGTACTAAAAACGGTAGAATGGAAGAAACTAAAACGGTTCATGGAGGAAATAGATCCATGGAAAGAATAGAGGAAAAGGAAAAAAAAAAGTGAAGAATGCAGGAAAAAAAAAAGAAAAAAGAGAGTGAAGAATGCAGGAAAAAAAGGGGAAAAGGAAAACAGGAAGCAAGCAAGGAAGGTTATGTTACGGCGATAAACTGAGACTACTTATGTAATCGATGATGGACCCCCACGCCAAAACCTGCCTGCTTGCGACCGAATCACGGAAAAAAGAAAAAAAAAAAAGAGAAAAACACAGAAAAATGATAGAGATCAGAACGACAGCACAGTAGAAACTGTACACAAAGAAGCCAAAGAAAAAGACGAAAGCAAAATCAGACATTCAAGAAACAATGGTAAAGGTCGAAAAGACCCAGATTAAACAAAGGAAATGCAATAAAAAAGAGAGCAGGATACAAGAATAACAAGAGACAGCAAGAAGACCGGAACAACAACACAAAGACGCGAAAGGAAAAAGAGGAGGAACCACTGGAAAATAAATTACCAACACCCACACTCAAAGAAGACAAAAAGAAAGGAAAAAGAGGAGGAACCACTGGAAAATAAATTACCAACACCCACACTCAAAGAAGACAAAAAGAAAGGAAAAAAAAGAGAGAAGAAAGCAAATCAGGAAAAGACACCTAAACAACTGAGAGAAGGAAACACACAAAAGGAACCCAAAACACGGAAGCCGAGAAAACCAAGAAGAAAGCGACAGCCCAAGAAACCAAAAAAAAAAAAACCCCGGAACCAAAAAAAAAGAGTAAAATAAGGAAGACAACAACATAGTGACACGAAAGCACGGAAAACGCACAAAATGGGAAACAACGAAAAAGAAAAAAAAAAAAAAGAAACCAACAACACGAGAAGGAACAACCCACAAGAGAGGCGATCCTAAAAGGCACACGCTAAGGACAACAGATCCGAAAAGACACACAGTCGGACTCCAACCCCGACGGACTAACGACAAACCGAACAGGAAACAAAACAGCACGGAAGAACGTGGACACAAAATCCACAAAGGGAATCACAAACACAGACAATCCGGGACACACTCCCAAAAGAACAAGAACACAAGAAGATTCAGCACATAGACAACAAACTCGAAGGGACCAAGCGAACCAGGAATAAGCAGACAAGGGAACCAATTAGAGGAAAACCAATAGCGGAACCACCAATAGCGGAACTCCTCCACGGAGACTAGACTCGCAAGAGCGACAAAGGAACAACACCAACAGACGGAAGGACACACAAAAAGGGAAGCAACGACCACACGATCAAACAGGGGGAAGACCCCCCAAGAGGCGGCAGAAGCAAACAATCAAGTTCAGCACAAAGACAACAAAATCGAACGGACCAAAAAGAAAACGGAACAAATAGACCAGGAATCAACCTGAGCGACAAAGGAACAACACCACCATCAGACAAAAAACACACACAAAAAGGGAAAACAACAGGGGGAAGTCCCCCACGAGGCAAACAATCAAGTTCAGTACAAACACAACAAATCGAACGGACCAAACGCAAATGGAACAAACAGACCAGGAATCAACCAGAGGAAAACCAATAGCGGAACTCCACTACGGAGACCAGACTCGTAAAGAGCGACAAAGGAACACCACCATCAGGCAGAAGACACACAGGAAAAGGAAACCAACCGACCGACACAAATCAAAACGGGAAGACCCCACAAGGCAACTCGGGACACACTCCCAAAAGAAGGAACGGACACCGGAAGATTCAAACCAAACACAACAAAATTCGAACGGACCAAACGCACAAGGAATAAGCAAATAAGGAAATCAATTAGAGGAAAGCCAATAGCGGAACCCCCAATAGCGGAACCACCAATAGCGGAATCTCACACGCAAACAGAGGAAGTCGAACACGGGTGACAAACCTGAATGGGCGACGACCGGATCCAATCCGGCCGAAACCTGGGGACGATGGTCACGTCCAAACTCTTCCAGCCATGGATCCTAGTGCGTTTCTCGAGCCCTCCACAACCCAACTCGCGGTAGGCTCGGCAAGGAATGACCGAATGGAAGCGATATCCCGGCTGCGCCGGGATTTCGCCGAAGTCGGATCGGACCCCAAGTAGATGTATGCCAACCGGTGTGAAAGGTTTCCGATGGCGACAACCGGATGGAGACGATGTTCGGGTCGATGACCAGAACTTCGTCGAAGTCGGATTGAACCCGGAGGACTCCGGACGCATACGGTAGCATATAAAGCCATCCCAACGTTTTATTGACACGCGGACCCTTGCTTTGATGCCCCATATATACGTAGAGTCGTAGCTCAGGACCTATCCTAACCTAGGGGTGGGAGTGGGTAAGTTCCGGAGAGCCGGGACAGCTTAGGGACGGGACGTCAAACTCGAGAACGCACGACATGGATCCACGGTGTAGTTGGGGGGGCCAAACACGGGCAGGCCAGGCAAACCTGCATGATCTGAAGGTGAGAAGGTCCGACGTACGCTCCGAGCCGTAAAACGCTCAAAAATCCATTTATGCTTAGGTAGAATGGCCTTCTCATCAATGATGATCGCACCCTGATTAGTAGATTGACGCTCTGAAAGTTGCCCGGGCTATAAAAAGCAGAGCGGCTTTCGAACGCAGTGGCTATTCGCAACCCATCTGGGGCCGAGGACCGGTTACCGCCATATGATATCGGCTGTGCTGCTGATGTGCGAACCGGCGAGGGCAACCGACTGCCCTCGCCCCGGTCAGACTCTTTACTACTACTACTACTACTAGGATAGGGTTAGGATAGGGTTAGGATAGGGTTAGGATAGGGTTAGGATAGGGTTAGGGGACTAAGGTCATGTGGCGTCTACAGGGGTGACTCTGATCCACTGTCGATTTCGGTCTCTCGGTGTGAGAGAGTCACATGGCTAAAATCCTCTCACTCCACCTCCTCGTGGTGGTCCCTGGGCACCCTCTGCGGAGGGTGGCGAACGGAGTGAGGGGTAGGATAGGGTTAGGATAGGGCTACACGGACAAAAGGAAACAAGAGAAAAGGGCGAAACAGAGGACAGAGAAACAAAACGGAAGAAGGAAATGGAACACAGGAAAGAAGGAAGCGGAAGAACGGGACAAAAGAAACAAGGAAACATACGCAAGAATAAGAGGAGACAGTATACGAAGGGACAGAATGAAAAGGACAACCATAGGAAAACAACAACAGGGAGAACAAAGGACCAACTGACAGGAACAGGAGGGAAGGATCAATGAACAGAGAGTAAAAGACAAGGTAGCAACGAACAAGGTAATACCGGAAAGGAACAAAAGGGCCAGAGAAGACAAACAAAGCAGTAAAAGAAAGAAAGGAGCACACACGAAAGGAACGAGAACAGGGAAGGCAACAAAGGGAGAAACAAAGGAAAGAATTGGAAGAGAAAGATAACAAAAAGGAAAAAAAAGAGAAGGTCACAGAGAGACTCAAGAATGGGAAACATCTGGAAAACAACAAAAAAAAAAAGAGAAGAAGATGCGACACAAATGGGAACGCAGAGCAAATACAGGAAACAACGAAACAAGGCAGACACACAAGGAACAAAAAGAAAGGAAACGTACAAGAGGGAAACTAACAAGGGCCAAAAACAGGAAAATCATGCAAAGGATCAATAGAGGGAGGAAAAGAGAAAGGGATAAGAAACGGGAGAACCAGCAACGAGTCAAACTCGAAAGGAGGCAAAAGAGACAATGAAAAGAGACATCATAACGCAAGGACAGAAACCAAGGGAGAGAATCACAAGGACTAACGGGAAGGCTACAACAAAAAAGGAGACAGACCGACAGAAATGGAACAACAAGGGAAATAAGGGCAGGACAAGAAGAGAAAGAAAACAAGGAGAAGGGAAACAACTTAGGAGAAACTAAGACCGGGACACACCCGGAAGATGGGTAAAAAGAGACAATGAAAAGAGACACCATAACGCAAGGACAGGAACCAAGGGAGAGAATCACAGGGACTAACAAGAAGGCCACAACAAAAAAGGGGACAGACCGACAGAAACGAAACAACAAGGGAAACAAGAGCAGGACAAGAAGAGAAGGGAAACAAGGAGAAAGGAAACAACTTAGGAAAACTAATACCGGAACACACCCGGAAGATGAGTAAAAAAGGAGACAACGAAAAGAGACATCACAACGCAAGGCTAGAAGTCAAGGGAGAGAATCATAAGGAGCAAAGGGAAGGCAACAATAAAAGGAGACAGACCAACAGGAATGGAACAATAAGGGGAAACAAGAATAGGATCATGTAAGAGAGAAACAAGTTAGAAGGGAAACAACGCAGGAGGAACCAACATCGGGACACACCCGGAGGATGGGCAAAAGAGACAATGAAAAGAGACATTGTAACGCAGAGAACAAACGCGAGGATGGCAAACATAAAGGAAGAGAACAACAAGGAGCAACGGAAAAGGCAAAGGAATAAGGAACGATTAATAAGGAGAAGAGAACAGGTAGCGCAAAACTGGAAACCACACGACAAGGAACAACGAGTCAAAGGAAGCAACGGAAGTACATGAACAAGGATCAAGAACAAAGGGGCAACAGCAACAGGAAAACTACCCCAAAGTGCAAACAAAAAAGGATCATCTCACAAGGAAGCGAACAAAGGTGGAACAAAAGGGAAACGGCATTAGGAACCCCCGAAAGAGCAGAAATCAACGGCGAAACAGCCCAATAAAGGAACATCAACAGACACTCACAGGGAAGCAAACAGACAAACAGGAGACAAACCTGAATGGGCGAAACCGGAAGGAAGGCAGCACAAGCTCGCACTTCCGCCGGACCCCGAGAGCGATGGTCACGCTCGAAATTCACCAGCCATAGAACCTAGTGCGGCTAGAGTCCCCCCCCCCAACCCAATACGCGGCAGGCTCGGCAAGGAAAGACCGCATGGAAGCGATATTTCAGCCTCGGCAGGAATTTCGCTGAAGTCGGATCGGACCCCAAGTTGATGCGTACGCATTAGGGTGGGAAGCCTTCGAGGGCGAAGACCGCATGAACGCGATATACCGGTCTTCACTGGTATTTCGCCGAAGTCGGATCGGAGTCCGAGGGGGCCGAACACATAGTACGCAAATTCATCCCAACGACTGTAAAGGCGCGGCCCCTTGCTTTTGAAATACCCGTAGAAGCGTAGAGTAGCCTATCCTAATCCAGGGTGGGAGTGGGTAAGTCCCGGACAGCCGGGATAGACTAGGGAAAGGGATGTAAGACTCGCAGGCGCACGACATGGTTCTATGGTGAAGAGGGGGGGCCAACTGGGCAGGTGTGGCGAACCTGCATGATCCGAGGGTGAGCACGGCCCGACGTACGCTCCGAGCCGTAAAACGCTCAAAAATCCATACATGTTAGGTAGAATGGCCGACTCACCGATGACGATCGCTTCCCTGACTAGTAGACCGACCGCTCTGAAAGTTGCCCGGGCTATAAAAAGCAGAGCGGCGGTCGAACGCAGTGGTATTTGCAACCCTACGGGGCCGAGAGCCGGTCGCCATATGAAACTGACGGCTCTGTCGGTGTGCGATCGGGAGAGGGGAGGTGCCTGGCGGCACCACCCCCTCTCCCGCAAGGACAGGTAGAAGTGCCGATCACTTCTGCCCCGGCTGAATTTACTACTACTACTACTACTACTACTAGGATAGGGTTAGGATAGGGTTAGGATAGGGTTAGGATAGGGTTAGGATAGGGTTAGGATATGGCAGCAAGGGGCTATAAGGCCGGAGAGGATTCGGAGTGGGTGTGGGAATGACCTCGAGGACCTCGTGTGCCTCTTGGAAATCCCCCACATCCATGATGAAACTTCGATGGAACTGATGTTCTCCTGAACTGGATACTTACCTGTTTACTTACCTTCGGTGAGTTCTCGGGAGAGAGGTCCAGGGTGGAGAATTTCGGTGAAGTTGAGGGTCCTCTTTGGTCAAAATCCTCCTACTCCACCTCCTCGTGGTGGCCCCGGGACTCTGTGGAGGCTTCGGCTGAAACAGAGTGCGAACGGAGTAGGCAGGTGCTTCGGGATGGATTTTTCGGTATGGGACTCGGGCAAGTAGGTGTTCTTGGTTTCGGCGAGCCGCAAATCGTGTGTATTTCAGCCCTGGAAGACGATAGGAAATACGTTTACGGTGCAGGGGGTAGGATACCCAGTACCGGCGTAGGGGAGGTGGGCGAGCAGGCCCCCCCTATGTCGTCATCCGGCAACTGCGAGCCCGCGAGCGTGCACCACCTGGCGCTCGGGGAAGCAATGGTGACAGGTGAGGATCCCCCAGGGGATTACACGACACGGCGACACACTTTGGATTCGGCTATCGGATACAGGGCGAGCTCCCGCGATCCGGGAACTGGGGCTGATATTTTCAGCCCCAGACCCCGGATCCCGAGGAGCCCCCCCGAGAAAGGGGTGACGGGGGGGGGAGTCCCTCCCCCTCCGCATCAGTTTGAGGTGCCGGCGGTGCCGAAGGAGTCAAGGGTACCTAAGGGGGATAAGCCCCCGAAGGTGCCTAAGACAACTAAGGCGCCAAAGGCACCTACCCCGGTGACGACACCCGGGGAGGAGGGGCCGAGGACGAGGTCTCGGGAGAGCCGTACGAAGACCGGGGGGGCCCCCGGTACCTCGGCTCCGCCCGTCACACTCGTTCCCCTCCGCGGGGAAAGCGGGGGCCCGGTCCCGGACCCATCGGATGGGTCAGACCGGGACCTCCCCCTGGAAGAAACGCAGTGGGACACTCTTTCTGAGAGGTCCGCTGTGTCTGCGGTGTCCGCGGTGTCAGCGGCATCCGTGGGATCATCTGCCTCTGGCAAGAGGCAGAGAGAATCCCCGGAACCGCTACACCCCGGAACCCCCACCACTATGGGGCCGCCCGGGAAGGATAAGCCCAAGGAAAAAAGGCAGAGGGTCTACGACCCCTCCCCCTCTATAGAGGTACAGAGGGGGGGGCTCAGAGGGCTTCTTCCCGGGCAGATCCTGGAGAGGGCGATATCCTCACAGGAGCGAGTGGAGGAGGTGGTGAGGATCTCTAAGAACCTCAAGGGGGGCTGCATTCGCGACCTCCGGGACGCCTCCCGGATCATGCTTGCATGCGTCCAGGAGGTGGTCCTGAGGGGCCAGCCCCCCCCAGAGGCCAAGGAGGCCGCCGCCGGGGCCGCGTTCCCCAACCCGGAACTTCTACTCAAGAAGTACAAGGCGGAGAACGCCAGCCTCAGGGCGCGGGTGGAGGAGTTGAGGGGTGAGGCGGAGGCGGCCAGGGTCACCGTGGAGGGGCTGCAGGAGAGGATCAGAGCGATAGAATCTGAATCCCTCCCTCGGCCCCCCCGGGACCGCCCTGGGAGGTCCCCGCCTCCCCCCTCCCCCCCACCCCCGCGCCCCCCGGCTCCCTCCCCGGAGGGAGCTCCGCCGGCGCCGTCCCCCCTGAGGGAGCAGACCTTGTTGGCCAAAGCCGGTGCCATCATTGATGGCAAACTGGCGGCCTTCAAGGAGGAGCTCCTACTGCTCCTCAGGCCGGCGGCCCAGCCCCTCCCGGATGGGAAGGGACAAACGGGGCCTCCTCCCCTTCTCCCACCCCTTATAATGCCCCCCCCAATCCAGGAGAAGGGGAAGAAGAAGGCGAAAATGAAAAAGAGGCAGGGAGGGGAGGGTTCCAATCCCCCACCCCCCCTCCCTCGCCCCCTTATGCCGCAACCCCTGCCCCTGCCCCTGCCCCACCCCCCCCTTCCCCATCCCCCCGCGTCTCCTTACGTCGCCCAGGAGACGCACCCGCCCTCCCACCCCTTCCCCTTCTCTAAACCACTCCCCGAAGGGACATGGTCCCAGGTGGTGGGGAGAAAAGAGAAGAGGGCTGCCCGCCCTAAGCAGCCACCGCCGCCGCCGGCCCCAGCCCCGAAGGGCAAAAAAGCCGGGGCGGTGGAGAAGAAGAAAACCGCACCCCGCGTTGTGGCGCCCCCCCGCACGGCCGCGGTAACGGTCACCCTGAGCGAGGGGGCTAAGACCACGTACGCCGAGGCCCTCCAGCATGCGCGTAACGCGTTTAGGCTCGAGGAGGTGGGCATCGAGGCCGTCCATTGGCGAAGGGCGGTAAACGGCGGCCTCGTTCTAGAGGTCGCCGGGGCCGAGGGCGCCGCCAAAGCGGACGCCCTGGCGGCCAAGATGTCCACCGCCTTGTCGGGGTTAGACGTCAGGGTGTCGAGACCTGTGAAGAAGGCGGAATTCCGTCTCACGGGCCTCGACATCTCGGTAACCCCGAGGGAGGTCTCGGCGGCGGTAGCGGCTGCGGGAGGCTGCACCCCCGAAGAGGTCCGTTTGGGGGAAATCAAAGTTCCTCCAAACGGCCTCGGTGTAGTGTGGGTGCAGTGCCCCGCCACGGCTGCTAGGGCGGTTGAGAGGGCGGGACGCATCCGCGTGGGATGGGCCTTCGCACAGGTTGTGGTGTTGGCGGCCCGACCGCTGCAGTGCTTCCGCTGCCTTGCCCTAGGGCACGTCCGGCAGCGGTGCACTGCAGCGGAGGACAGATCGGGCCACTGCTATAGGTGCGGAGACCCATCCCACAGGGCGGCGAGATGCACGGCCGTCCCACATTGCGTGGTCTGCGCTTCGGTGGGACGGCCGGCGGGACACAAGGCGGGGAGCAAGGCGTGCGCCCCGCCTGTGAAGCCCAGGAAGGGCAAGAAGGGGGCGGGCAGTGTGGCCCCGCCCCCTTCCGTCGGAACAGTGGAGGAGGGGGACGTAAGACCCTCACCCGCCTCCACTGCTCCCGAGAGTATGGAGGTTGTCCCGGAGACAGCGGATGGGGGGAGGGCGACGCCACCCCCCCCATCGCTGCCCCCGGTGCGACGTCGACGGACCCCCTGAATAGCGAATAAGGCGCCGCAATGGCGCTCTCAGGGGGTCCTCGGCGGATACTGCAGGCCAATCTCAACCACGCCAGACGCGCGCAGGACCATTTTGTCCAGAGTCTGGCGGAGCTTGAGATTGGCCTGGCAGTTGCTGCGGAGCCATACAGTGTCCCCGATAACCATCCACACTGGTTTGGGGACCTGGATGGCTCCGTAGCAGTATGGTACCGTGACGAGGTCACGGGGCCCACCTGCACCGAGGTCGATCGGGACAGGGGGGTGGTGATTGTAAAGTGGGGAGGGTTACTAGTCGCTGGGTGCTACAATTCACCTAATAGTAGCCCCGCCGAATTTGGGGTGTTTTTGGATCGGTTGGGGACCATGTTGGCCCCCTTTATGACCGGTCCAGTGCTGGTTCTGGGGGACCTCAACGCGAGGTCCACCGACTGGGGTGACTCCAGAACCGGCCCCCGAGGCGGGGTACTAGCGGATTGGGCGGAGGGTCAGCAACTCCGGTTCTTGAACCGGGGCACGACCCCCACGTGCGTGAGGTGGAACGGCTGCTCGGTGGTTGATGTTTCATTGGCCACCGCCGTTGCCTCGCGCCGTGTATCCGACTGGCGGGTATGGGAGGGAGAGACCCTCTCCGACCACGCCTACATTCTGATGAATGTGGGCGTGGCCGACAACCCGCCCTCGGATACGCCCAACCGAAGTAGCACCCAGATAGCGCCACGATGGGCGCTACCGCGACTAGACGAGGACCTGATGAAGGCCGTCTGCATCGGTTCTGCCTGGCCAATGGACAGGGAGCGCGGAGCGGAGGAGGGGGCGGTGTGGATCCGGGACACGTTGCAGATGATCTGCGACGTGGCGATGCCCCGGGTCCGTAACCCCCCCCCTAGGAAGTCAGCGTACTGGTGGAATGATGCGTGCGCAGAATGCCGTAAGTCGGCAGGCCGCGCACGCCGCCAGTACGTCCGCGCTCGACGGCTCCTAGGTTTTGGAGCCGTCACGGAACCGATGGTCAGCGACCTGTACGAGAGATACAGGTCGCTCAAGACGGCCTTCCAGCGGCAGATTGCCGCTTCCAAGGCCCAAGGATGGAACGAGCTCCTCCTCGGTTTGCAGCAGAACCCGTGGGGGCGCCCCTATAAGACGGTGTTGGGGAAACTCCGTCCGTGGGCGTCCCCGTTAACGGGCAGGCTGGACCCGGAATTCCTGGGGCGTGTCATCGGCACCCTCTTTCCCCATAACGACGGGGAAGAGGAGGATGCGGGACACGCCCCTGCCCCGACCAACGATTGGTCGGAGCAGTTCCGGGTCACCGAGGGGGAGCTCGAGCTGGCGCTCCGGCGACGCAAGGGGGGGGGCAGGAAAGCCCCCGGCCCCGATGGCGTCCCTGGAGCGGTTCTAGCTCGGGCCTTGGAGGTCCTCGGCCCGGCATTTAGGAGCGTCATGGACGCGTCCTTTCGCCGGGGGACCTTCCCCACTTTATGGAAGAGAGGTAGCTTGGTCCTTCTCCACAAAGAAGGTAAGCCCGCAGATTCGCCTTCTGCGTATCGGCCAATATGTCTGCTCGACGAGGCGGGCAAACTCTTCGAAAGAGTCATTGTTGCCCGCCTCCTCGAGCACCTGTCGCGCATGGACCCCGGACTGAGCGACAGCCAGTTCGGCTTCCGGAGGGGGCGCTCGACGATAGATGCGTTGGAGCGTCTACGCCTCCTCCGGGAAGAGGCTGTCGCGCAGGGCCGGGTGTTGATAGCGGTATCGTTGGACATCACCAACGCTTTCAACACCCTGCCCTGGCGGGAGATAGAGAGGGCCATGGAACACTTCCAAGTGCCCTCCTATCTCCAGAGGACGGTTCGGGATTACCTGCGCGACAGGGCCATCGTATGGGCCGGCCGATACGGCAGAATGCAAGAGAGGGGAATACACCGCGGGGTTCCACAGGGGTCCATATTAGGACCACTCCTGTGGAACCTGGCTTACGACGCGGTGTTGCGGGCTTACATGCCCCCCGACACGGGTGTCATCTGCTATGCGGATGACACCCTGGTGTACGCGGGGGGCCTTGAGTGGACAAGGACCAAGCACCTCGGAGAGGTCGCCCTTGACCTCGTGGTCGGACGAATCCGCAGGATGGGCCTGACCGTGGCGGCCGCGAAAACCGAGGCAGTATGGCTTCATGCCCAGCCTCGGTTGACGCTGCCGCAAATGCGGCAGGACCTGCGGATTCGGGTCGCAGAGACCTACGTCGACGTCGGGCCCTGCATAAAGTATCTGGGCCTGTACGTCGACGAGCGCTGGCGTTTCGAAAATCATTTCGATCTCCTGGCCCCCCGATTAACAAAGACAGCGGCCGCCCTAGGGCGGTTGCTGCCCAATATCGGGGGACCCGATGTGAATGTACGCCGCCTCTACGTGGAGGTGGTGCGGTCGATAGCCCTTTATGGGGCCCCCGTGTGGCACCGCGCTTTGGAGTCCAGCCGCCACAATCGCGCCTTACTCGAAAAGGTGCGCAGGCGGCTGGCTCTACGTGCCATACGGGGTTTCCGCACCATCTCCACGGAGGCGGCGGGTCTCCTCGCCGTGATACCCCCATTTCACCTGGTGGCTGCCGAGCGGGCGGAAACATTTTCCGCCACCCGCCCGGCGGGTCACCCGCTGGGGGTGGAGTTCACGGCTGAGGAGATCGAGGGGATCGAAAGACGAAAACGCCAGGCCCGGGAAGTTCTGGCGGTCCGGTGGAAGCGAGAACTCGCTTCATCGGACCGTCCGATTGTCCGGGCCCTCCTGCCCATTTTTGATATATGGTGCGGGAGGCGCGTTAGGCTGACCTACCGCCTTACACAGGTACTCTCCGGCAAGGGATGCTTCGGAGAGTACCTGTTTGTAATAGGACGGGAGCCGACCACGCAGTGTCACCACTGCGGAGAGCTGCAGGACACGGTGCAGCACACGCTGGAGGAGTGCCCAGCGTGGGCGAACCAGCGCCGTGCCCTGCAGCACGCGGTGGAAGGGTGGGACCTCTCGCTGGCGGCCATAGTCGACCATCTGGTCACCAGCGAGAGGTCGTGGCAGGCGGTGGTCTCCTTCTGCGAGGAGGTGATGTTACAGAAGGAGACCGCCGAACGGGCCCGGGAAGCAGACCCGGGCTCGCAGAGAAGGGAGTTGGCGCGGGGGAGACCCAGGCGCAGACGTGGCCCCACTCACACAAGGGGGGGGCGAGGGAGGAGAAGGTCTGTCGCGCCGGGGTCTCCCCCGCGCGGGGGGTCTATGCCCCCACGAGGGGGGGCGGTGGATGGGGGGAGGGTGCGGGGCTTGTCCCCGCGCCAATCACGTGCCCCACGTGGGAGGGCGGCGAGGGGGAGGGCGCGGGGGGTTTTCCCCCCTCCGCGTCAAATAACACCCCCCCATGGGGGGGTGGTCGGGGGTCCCTTGGCGGGGAGGGGGGTTTCCCCCCCAACCCATAGTTTGCCCCCATCCCGGGGGGCGGTGCATGGAGGAGGCCGGGGGACAAGCTGACCCCGGCCTCCGGGGAGGGGGTAACCCCTCCCTGGGTGGGTACTGCAGCGCAGTTAAGTCGCTGGCCACCCTACATGGGGGCGCGAGGGGGGTGGGGCGGGGGGAGCCGGGGCGTCCGATACGCTTTCGACGGCTCTCCCTTACCGGGATGGGAACCTCTTGCCCTGGCCGAGGCGGGACCTTAGGGTCACCGCACCGAGCAGGGCACGAGGTTCCAAGGGCTGCATGTGGACCGAGCTGGGGCTCGGGAAGCATGACTCGAAGGCCCAGGGAGGGGAACACTGAGCGGGTCCCTCCGCTCAGGGTTCATTTTAGCTAGGTAGGTGGGGGGAGGTAACTCCCCCTCGGGGTTTCATGATAGCTGAGTTGTGTCCAGTTGTATACTCGCGTGATCCTGGCACATCTCACGTAGCTTAGGCGGGTGTGGAGTTTTAGTGGGTTGGCCTGGGGAGGGGAGCGCCGCGCTACGCGCGACGAGCCTCACCTTAGGAGAGCCCCACATAACCTCGGTTCCTCCCCAGGGGGCCGAGGTATGCGTACTGCATTTCTCCAAAAAAAAAAAAAAAAAAAAAAAAAAAAAAAAAAAAAAAAAAAAAAAAAAAAAAAAAAAAGGATATGGCAGCAAAAGAAAAGATTGACATAATTTGTGTTCAAGAACCACATAAAGAATATAAAACGCGAATAAAATCAAAAGACGAAAAAACAGCAATAACAATTAGGAACTATAATATTAAAATTGCAAAAACTAAACAAATCACAGGCAGATTCTATGTTGGTGTAAACTTAGAGTATATGACGATCATTAATGTATATATAACGCCGAACTGTAGACTAAAAGAATATGAAAACTGCTTAGAAGAACTAAAAAACGAAATTAAAAAACTGGATAATCATATAATATTACTCGGAGACTTCAATGCAAGGTCAAGAATGTATGGAGACTGCAAGGATTCAAAAAGAGGACTAATATTAAACGATGAAATAGAAGAAATGAAATTGATACCGGTCGACATGAGAGGAGGAACTTTCACCTTTCATAGAAACAATAAAAAATCTAAAATTGACATAGTTAGTGTTAGTAGAAATCTCATAGGCAAAATAGAAAGTACAATCTCAAAGGAATTTAACGGATCGGATCACAGGACATGCATACACACAATTAACTTGGATGGAAACTATATATATAACAAAATTAAAAAACATAATAACGATTGGAACTGGAATCTAAAAACATTTGACGCTGATAAATTTAAAAAAGAATTCAATAACTTAAATAAAAAGATAAAATGGGATACAATAAATAACAAAACAATAGATCTATACTACAACAATATTAAAAAAGCATGCAAAAATACGATGAAAAAAAGATTTAAAAACTATGTACATAAAGAGAATCACTGGTGGAATGAAGAAATTGCAGAAATAAGATCTCAAATGATAAAAGCCAGAAGAAAATGGCAAAAAGCTAAGGCATGCGATCACGAAACAACTATGAATAAAAAACAAATATATAAAGAACTGAAAAAAAGACTAATATTTAAAATAAACGATAGTAAGAAAGAAATGTGGTATGACTTCGTCAATCTACTGAGGAATGATCCCTGGGGGCGACCATATCAGGTAATCAGAAATAAATATAAAAGCAGACTACCACCACCAATAATAGAAGATAAAGAAGCAATAAATATATTAAAAACTCTTTTTCCACATGAAACAAAAACAATAAAATACGATAAAAACTTAACAGGAAGAAACTTAACAACGAATAAAAATGAATTACTAGATATTGCACAAAACATAGAGGTTAAAAAAGCAGTAGGACCAGATAAGATTCCCCCTGGAATTGTAAAATTTGTAATTGAAAATGATACAGAAGGTTTTATGAAAATAATTAATGGTTGCCTGAGTTTATGCTACGTTCCCCGATGCTGGAAAAAGTCGAGAGTAATTCTATTAAGGAAATCTAATGAAGATACGATGGAAGCGTCAAATTTTAGACCAATTTGTATTGGCAATAGTATAAATAAAATTTTTGAAAGAGTGGTAGAAAGAATGATATACGATCAAATAGGAAATCCCGCATTTCATGCTGATCAATATGGATTTAGTAAAGGCAAATCCACAATAGATGCACTTGAAGTTATTACAAACCATAAAGAAATTAACAATAAAAATAACAAATTTGGTTTCTTAGTGAGCCTAGATGTTCGCAATGCATTCAATAGCATCGCGTGGAATAATATTTTTGACATGCTTAAAAAAAGAAAATTTAACGAACATATTCAAAAAATAATACAAATGTTTTTTAGAGATAGAGTAATAGAGTATAAAGCTAGTAACAAATGGATTAGAATTAAAATTAATAAAGGGGTACCCCAAGGTTCGGTGTTATCGCCAATCATATGGAATCTTATATATGACGAATTATTAAATATAAATTATGGAAATTTGGTTAAAATAGTTGCTTACGCAGATGACATTGCGGTATTTGCTGCGGATAAAAGTTTATATAAAGTTAAAAAAGAAATAGAGCAAGTGGTTAATAAGAAAATTGCCCCGTGGCTACAAAGTAAAGGCCTGGAAATGGCTCCTAAAAAAACGAAAATAATTTGCTATAATAAAAAGATTATTCCACCGGAATTCCAAATTAAAATTCTTGGAGAAAAGCTAAAACCAAATGAAAATGTAAAATATCTAGGTGTACTATTAGACAGGAAAAACAATTATTTTTCACACATTGACAAAATTACAGGCTATGCAAACATGGTGAGCGGAGAGATGGCAAGACTATTAAAAAATACAAGTGGTCCTAAATTTACAGACAGAAGATTATACTACAATATAATTATGTCAATTCTGAGTTATGCAAGTCCAATCTGGGCGCCTATCGCGCTTAAATTTAATAGGAATAAAAAGAGCCTAGCAAAGATTCAAAGAGCAAATTTAAAAAGAGTGGTCTGCAGCTATAGATCGGCAGGAAGACTGGCGCTTTGTGCTATATCGGGATTTTTACCAATAGAATATGCCTTAAATGAAAGAAATATGTTATATAAAACGGCGAAAAAATACAAGGTCTTGAACACGGATGATGACGATCTGAAACAATGGAAAATTGAAAATGCGAACTTAGAAAACGAAAGAACTAAAAACAAAATATGGGATGCATGGCATAACAAATGGAATTACAAAACAAAAGAATCAGAATGGACACGCAAATTAATCACAGCTCCTAGAAGATGGTCAGAAAGAAAAGATAAAAATGGTAAAACTTTCGGGCAACTAAATTTCAGACTAGCACAATTAATGACAGGACACGGAGTATTTAAATCATACTTATACAGAATAGGAAAAGCGGAATCGGAGGAATGTTGGTGGTGTACGGGAGTTAAAGACGACCCGGAACATACCTTAATAGGATGTGATAGATGGATAATTAAAAGAAATGAATTAGAACTAAAATTAGGATGTACATTACAAACACAGGACTTTATGGAGTTAATGATTGAAAACGAAGAAAAGTGGAATTTAATAGATAAATTTATAAATTATGTCATGACCGAAAAAGAAAAGTTCGAAAGAGAAAAAGAAAAGGAAGATGCTAATCAAACGCTATGAATAAATATGTACAAACAGGCATTAAATAGATATAAACAGGCATATAAATAAAAAAGTTAAAAGAATATAAAACATGCATAAATTGTAAATAAAATGTAAATATAAATGTAAATATAAATATAAAGGTTAATAAAAGATAAATATTTAATAAAATAGAATTGTATATATGTATATTGAAAGCAAAGAACAGGTGTGGAAAGACCTTGAGAAGTGCGGGGGGAGAAATGCGAAGAGCGGGGCCCCCCCGCCACCTAATCTCGGGAGATAGAAAGGAAGTAGTGGGGCGTTCCATAGAATGTCCCGGGTAGTGGAGGTTTTTGAAATTTTACCACTATCCTTAAAAAAAAAAAAAAAAAAAAAAAAAAAAAAAGGATAGGGTTAGGATAGGGTTAGGATGGGGACTGAGGTCATGTGGCGCTGACAATGCTGACTCTGAACCATTGTCGGTTTCGTCATCTCTATTTGAGGTGGTCACATGGCTAAAATCCTCTCACTCCACCTCCTCGTGGTGGTCCCTGGGCACCCACTTTGGTGGGTGGCGAACGGAGTGAGGGGTTGCATCGGTCTTACGACCGGTGTATCCTAGTGTCCCTGACAGCAAGATGTCTGTCAGGGGCCCCATACCGTAAGCCGGCCCCCAGGGGCCGGAACGGGGGGTCGGCCTTAAACGGTTGTCCCGCGAGGATGATAACCTCTATAAAAAATCCTTAACCCCAAGTTGAGCTCGTGGCGATGGGGACTCCTTCGGCTTAGACGCCGGGGGAGGGCCGGGTGAGGGCACTCGGTCTCGAACGAGAGTGTGAATGTGTGTGAGAATGGGCTGCGGTCGGTGCGCGGTGGATATTCCTCGTAGACTAACCAAGGGAGGAGTAGTAGCCTCCCGACCGGGGCTGGGGGATATGTTAGTACCTGACCTCTGTACGTGGCAACACGTACAAGTTCAATGTGGGAGAACCGCTACCCCTAGCTGACTGGAGCCAATGCGAGGGTTGAAACCGCGTCATCGGGCGCAGGTATGGAGGATTACTTGGCCAGTATTTCCTCATACCCCTAGCTCTGGGGGAGAATACCAGAGCCACGTCTAGCCCGAACTTGGGATAGCCGGGTCGGATCCGGTAGGCCCATAAGTAGGGGTGACGTTAAACCTTTAGCATCATTTATGGCGCGGGCCTATCCCGTATCATTTTTTAGTAGAGTCACACGCACCGATAGGTTTGGCCAACTGACAAGCCGCTTCTCGGTTTCGGTGCGCATAACTAGGGTTTTCACTCCGGCGGGGAAGTACCCCTACTGCGGTAGGGGTCCCATGATGGGCGAACCGTCGTAATTATTAAATTACATTGCCGATGGAAGGGCCAAATTTAAAACAAAATGACGTAGTCAAGGTGGTTACCCCCGCGGGGGAGAAACCTCGGACGCGGTCGACCGCTTCAACCAGGAGTAATCCTGGGGGGAGCGGCCGCCCCGGCGTCCCGGGTTTGTCCCCCGGGGGGGTGGGTGGGGGTGGAAGGGGATCGCGGTCCTCTTCCCCCGCTGGTAGCCGTGACGGGGACGACACGAGGTCCATGACCTCAGTCACCTCGTCCGGTCGGGGAAAGCGGCCTCTGCCGCCGACTTCCCCAGAGAGGGATCCAGCTCCTCCCAAGCGGAACAAGTCCCCTTCAGCGACCGTGGCCGAGCGCCAGCGGGAGATGAGGGGACTTCTTCCGGGGGAGTTGATGGGTTTGGGGATGGATGCCTGCCGCATGGTCGAGGAAACCGCCATGCGGAGCAAAAACTTAAAAGGGACGGCCGTGCGGGACTTCAAGGAAGCCGCACGGAACCTTGAGGCCATGATTGAGGAGCTCCGGAGGAGGGGGTTCTCGGGGGATTTACCCCCGACCCCCTCTCCCGGGCCCTCGGTGGGGGGTCTCGATGTTGGGGATCCGGGTGCTCCGCCTGCTGACCTGTGGGACAGGGTGCAGGAGGAGAACCGGATCCTCAAAAACGAGAATTCGTCGCTTTCCCGGGAGGTTCGGGAGCTGGGGAAGACCTTGGAGGCCGTGAGGGGGGAGATGATGGCCTTGAAGAGGCGGCTTGATGCCCCCTCTTCGAGGAAATCACCTTCCCCTGAGCCCTTGGTCCCCCCCGCCCCCCGAATACTCCCGGTTGGTCCGGCGGCGAATTCTTCGGCGGGTGGAAACGGTGGGGCGGCGCTGCTGGCGCAGATTGGGGCTCTGATAGACGCGAAATTCGCGTCGATCAGGGAGGAGCTCCATCTGGGCCGGCGGGATCGCCCCCTGTTAGTTGGTAAAGGAGCGGCGGGGGCTGGGAGCCGACCGGTCAATCCGGTGGTTCCCCCCCCCCGCGGCCCCGAGACAGTTGGGTTCCTTTCCCCTTCCCCAGCCTGATCCCTCTTCCCTTCCCTTCCCCCGCCGGGACACCCCGGCGGCTTCCCTTGCTCTTCCCCCCTCGGGGAGGAGCGGAAAGAAGAAGAAGAAGAGGAGGGGGGGAGGGGGCGGAGTGGGGGCGGTCGCCACGGCGGCCGTCCCGGTCCCGCCTCCTCCACTTGTGGGTCGGGTTGGGGTTGGGGTTGGGAACCGGGGGAGAGGTGGAGTGGGAGCGGCCGCCCCAGCGGACGTTCCGGTCCTGCCTCTCTCCCCGGAGTTGGTCAGCCTCCCGGCCGCTCCCCTGCCTGCGACCCCACAGGGGTCGTGGGCTCAGGTGGTGGGCCGGAGGGCTGCGAGGGGTGCCGTCGCTGGGGCGACTAAGGCTGGCGCCCCGACTCCCCCCCCAAAAAAGGGGGGAGCTGGAGCCAAGGGAGGGGCGGCAAAGAAGCCGCGAGTGGTGGCCCCTCCCCGCACGGCTGCGGTGACTATCACCGTGCCGGAGGGGAGCAAGGCCACCTATGCGGAGGCCATCCGGGTCGCCAGGCAGAAGATCGACCTGGGCGCCCTCGGTATTGAGGACCTCTCATGGAAGAGGGCCGTCACCGGGGGCCTGATTATACAGGTCCCCGGTGCCGAGGGGGCGCCCAAGGCCGACGCCTTGGCGTCCCGGATGGTGTCCGTGTTGGACGGGATGGGGGTCCGAGTCGCGAGGCCGGTCAAAAAAGCGGAATTCCGCTTGACCGGCCTCGACGTCTCGGTCACCACCCAGGAGGTGGTCGCGGCGGTCTCCGTGGCCGGGGGTTGCACCCCCGAGGCGGTGAGGTTGGTGGATATTAAGATCCCCCCCAATGGCCTTGGCACCGTGTGGGTGCAGTGTCCGGCCGCGGCGGCGCTGGCGATCGAGAAAGCCGGCCGCATAAGGGTGGGCTGGGCTTTCGCCCAAGTGGTAGTGCTGGCGGCTAGACCGCTGCAGTGCTTCCGCTGCCTTGCCTTAGGGCATGTACGGCAGCGGTGCACTGCGGAGGTCGATAGATCCGGCCAGTGCTACCGGTGCGGGAGCTCGGACCACCGAGCAGCGGCCTGCAATTCGCAGCCGCATTGCGTAATTTGCGAGGCCGCTGGGCGGCCGGCTGGGCATAAAGCGGGGAGCAAGGCGTGCTCCCCGCCGGCGAAGCCCAAGAAGGGTCGGGGGGAGGGAAAGATGCGGCTCCCCCTCCCTCAGACAAGAGAGGCACGGAGGGGGGTCCTTTGCCCCCCTCCGCGCCTGTCGTGATGGAGGTGGATTTGACGGAGGCGGGTGAGGTTGTGGGGGCTCCGCCGCTCCCCCCTCCTCCCTGCCCCGTCAATCAGGGTACGGGGGAACCGCCGGCCGTTAAATAATGGCCGACGGGTCCTCCAGGAGGATACTCCAGGCCAACCTCAACCATTGTCGCGCGGCGCAGGACCTTATGGTCCAGCACCTATGCGAGCTTGAGGTTGGCCTGGCAGTGGCCACTGAGCCCTTCAGGGTCCCCGACCATCCGCATTGGTTTGGGGATCTGGAGGGCTCAGTGGCGATTTGGTTCCGCGATAGCGGAACTGACCCCCCCTGCACCGAGGTCGATCGGGGCAGGGGGATGATTTTAGTCAGCTGGGGAGGGTTTTCAGTCGCCGGGTGTTACAATTCACCGAATTGCGGGCCCGCGGACCTCGGGGAATTTTTGGAACGGCTGGGGGCGATGATCGCCCCATATATAGCCGGTCCTGTGCTGGTTCTGGGGGATCTAAATGCAAGATCCACATATTGTGGAAACCCCCAGACCAGCCCCCGGGGTGCGGTCTTGGTGGATTGGGCGGAGGGGCAGGGGCTCTGGTTCGAGAACCGGGGCTCCGAGCCTACGTGCGTGCGGTGGAATGGTTGGTCGGTCGTCGATGTAACGCTGTCGACGGCCGCCGCCGCACGCCGTGTGTCCAATTGGCGGGTATGGGATGGTGAGACCCTGTCGGACCACTGCTATGTCATGATGGACGTAGCGGTGGGGCCGACCCCGCCTTTGGACACGCCCCTCCGAGAAGACACCCGGTTGGCGCCCAGATGGGCGCTAACGCGACTGAACGAGGACCTATTGGAGGCCGTGATTGTCGGCTCCGCCTGGCCAATGGCCAGGGAGCGCGGCGCAGACGAGGGGGCGGAATGGCTCCGGGGCAAATTGCAAATGATTTGTGATGTTGCTATGCCCCGGTGCCGAAAACTGCCCCCGAAGAGGTCTGTGTACTGGTGGTCGGGGGAGCTGGGCGAATGGAGAGAAGCGTCCGGCACCGCCCGACGCCAGTACGTCCGTGCTCGGCGCCGCCTTCGTTATGGCGGCGTCCTGGAGTCGGAGGTCGCCGGTCTGTACGAGATATACAGATCGGCGGCAACGGCCTTCAAGCGGCAGATTGCCGCTGCCAAGGCTCGGGCATGGGATCAGCTCCTGCTCACTCTCCGAGACGACCCTTGGGGACGCCCATATAAGGCGGTGCTTGGGAAGCTCCGGCCCAGGGCGTCCCCGATCTCGGAGAGGTTAGACCCGGAGTTTCTGGGGCGTGTCGTTGGCACCCTCTTTCCCCTCAACGATGAGGGGGAAGTGGGGGATAGACGCGCCCCGGAACCGGCCAATGATTGGTCGGAAGAACTTCGGGTCACGGAGTGGGAGCTGGAGATGGCCATCGGGAGGCGCCGGGGAGGGGGCAAGAAAGCCCCCGGCCCAGACGGCGTCCCCGGGGTAATTTTTGCCCGAGCCTTGAGGGTCCTCGCCCCGGCGTTCAGGGGCATCATGGATGCGAGCCTGAGCCGGGGGACCTTCCCCAGCATCTGGAAGAGAGGTAGCCTGGTCCTCCTTCAGAAGAAGGGAAAGCCCGCCGATTCTCCCTCGGCGTACCGGCCGGTGTGTTTGCTCGATGAGGCGGGTAAGATGTTCGAGAGAATTATCGCCGCCCGCCTCATCGAGCATATGTCCCGGGATGGTCTCGGACTGAGCGACAGCCAGTACGGGTTCCGGGGGGGGCGCTCTACGATGGACGCTTTAGAGCGTCTGCGCCTCCTCCGGTTAGGGGCTGTCGCTCAGGGCGGGGTGTTGTTGGCGGTATCGTTAGATATCTCGAATGCCTTCAACACCCTGCCCTGGAGGGAGATAGAGAGGGCGATGGAATTCTTCGAAGTGCCCTCCTATCTCCAAGAGGTGGTCCGGGACTATCTGCGGGACAGAGTGGTGGTGTTTACCGGCCGGTACGGTATTGTGCATGAGAGGGAGATGCACCGCGGGGTTCCGCAGGGGTCGGTCCTAGGACCACTCCTGTGGAACCTAGCATACGACGCGGTGTTGCGGGTTTCCCTCCCCTCCGGCACGGGTGTCATCTGTTATGCAGATGACACCCTGGTATATGCCGAGGGGGAGTGTTGGAGGAGGACCAGGCACCTCGGCGAGAACGCCCTGGACTGCGTGGTTGGACGAATCCGCAGGATGGGTCTGAGGGTGGCCACCGAAAAGACCGAGGCAATATGGCTCTATAGCCTGTCTCGGTCGCGGCCACCCCAAGGACAAGATCTGCGGATTCGGGTCGCTGAGGCCTCCGTCGAGATCAAACCCTCCATGAAGTACTTGGGTTTGACTCTCGACGGCCGCTGGCGCTTTGAGAGGCATTTCGATCTCCTGGCCCCCCGACTACTTGGAACGGCTGCCGCCTTAGGGCGGCTATTGCCGAATGTCGGGGGGCCCGATATGAAAGTACGCCGCCTCTATACCGAGGTGGTGCGGTCGATGGCCCTATATGGGGCCCCCGTATGGTCCCGTTCGCTTGGGGCTAGCCGACATAGTCGCGCCATTTTTGAAAAGGTGCGGCTTCGGCTGGCCCTGCGGGTCATACGGGGTTACCGCACCATCTCCACAGAGGTGGCGGGACTCCTCGCCGTGATTCCCCCCTTTCATTTGGCGGCGGCTGAGCGGGCAGATGGTTACCGGATCGCCTGCTCAGCTCGTCGCCCTCCAGGGGTGGAACTCACGGTCGAGGAGGGGGAGGAGATCGAGGTGCGCAAGCGCCAGGCCCGGCAGGACATGATGGACCGATGGAAGCGGGAACTAGCTCCATCGGTCCGTCCAATAGTCCGGGCCCTTCTGCCCATATTCGAGATATGGTGCGGGAGGCGGGTTAGGCTGACCTTCCGCCTTACGCAGGTGCTCTCCGGAAAGGGTTGTTTCGGAGTGTACCTGCAAACAATAAGGCGGGAGCCAACCGCGCAGTGTCACCACTGCGGCGAGGAGGTAGACTCGGTGCGGCACACCCTGGAGGAGTGTCCGGAGTGGGCGGGGCCGCGCCGAGTCCTTAGAGCCGCGGTGGAGGGGTGGGACCTCTCGCTCGCGGCCATGGTCGACCACATGACCGCCAGCGAGAGGTCGTGGAAAGCGGTGGCCTCCTTCTGCGAGGAGGTCATAACGCAGAAGGAGGCCGCCGAGCGAGCCCGGGAGGCGGACCCGGGCTCGGCGAGGCGGGAGTTCGCGCGGGGACGCCCCCCGCGACGTCGTGGACATGCTCCCCCAAGGGGGAGGGGATCGGGTAGAGCCGCGGTCGGGGGGGCGCCCCCGCGCGATGTTTTGGGGCCCCAGGGAGGGGGCGGAGTGGGAGGGGAGGACGCGGAGGCCGGGCCCTCCGCGCCAACTGTTGCCCCCTGTGGGAGGGCGGCGGTGGACTTGAGGTCGCGGGGAGTGTTCCCCTCCTCGCGACAAAATATGCCACCCCCATTGGGGGGGCCGGGGTGTCCCCTTGTGGTGCGGGGGCTTCGTCCCCCGCGCCGTCAGTTGCCCCCATCCCGGGGGGCGGAGGAAGGGGGGCGGGGGACGAGCTGACCCTGGCCTCCGGGGAGGAGGTCAACTCCTCCCGGGGTGGACCGGCGACCCTAGACTTTAGTCTAAGGGGGTCGCCGGCCACCCCCAGAGTTCAGCTCTGGGGGGGCGCGAGGGGGGTGGGGTGGGGAGAGTCGGGGCGTTCGGACACGCCTTCGACGATTCTCCCTTACCGGTGAGCGGCACCCTCTTGTCCCGGCTGGGACGAGGATCTACAGATCCTTGTTCCGAGCGGGACACGAGGGCACCGGGGCTGCATGTGGACCGAGCTGGGGCTCGGGAAGCATGATTCGAAGGCCCAGGGATGGGAACACCGGGCGGGTCCCTCCGCCCGGGGTTCGGTTAGATTTAGGTAGGGGGTGGCTAACCCCTCCCCCCGGGTAGCATGTTAGCTAGGAGTGAGTCCTGTTGAATACCTCGGTGAATCCAGGCTCCTCCTACATAGCTTAGGCGGGTGTGGAGTTTTAGTGGGTTGGCCTGGGGAGGGGGACGCCGCGCTACGCGCGACGTCCCCCACCTCAGGAGGGCCCCACATAACCCCGGTTCCTCCCCAGAGGGCCGGGGTATGCGTACTGCATTTCTCCACAAAAAAAAAAAAAAAAAAAAGGATAGGGTTAGGATAGGGTTAGAGGGGTGCAGTGGCTCAGTGGGTAGAGCGCGCGCCTACGGACCCCGTGGTTGCGGGTTCGATCCCCGATGCGGCACCTCTGGAAATACTCCATGTGCTCTATAAACTGTGGTGCCCCCAGGTGGTTCGGAACCCACCTTTATAAAAACTGTAGGTCCCGTTGCGATGCGACGTAAAAAAAAAAAAAAAAAAAAAAAAAAAAACGGAACAACAAACCTCTAAGGGAAAGGTCAGATGGACGGAGCTATTTGCTGAACATCGACCGGACCCGGGGATGATGGTCACATCCAAACAATCAGTCATTATTCCGAGAATGTGTCAAGCCCACCCAATGAGGCGGGAGCACGATGGAACTGATATCTATGCTCCGAAGGAGAAAGATTTCGGCGAAGTTGGAGCGACCGACCTCCGTCACCCCATCGCGTTTAGTAGGACGGCAAGTGATGACCGAATGGAGGTGATGTTCCCGCGCGAGCGGGAATTTCGCCGAAGTCGGATCGGATCCCAAGTTTGCAATATATGTACAGACATATACTAGAATCACCCCCACGAAACTCTCGCGATCGCGTCCATTGTTCTTTGCAAAGCCCGTAGAGTCACAGCTTAGCCTATCCTAACCTTGGGGAGGGAGTGGGTAAGTCGCTGGATAGCAGCGACAGAGTAGGGACGGGATTCGAACTTGACACATTCAACCAAGGAATATGGCGAAGGTGGGGGGAGCCAAAACACGGGCAGGCGAGGCACCCTGCAGGTCCGAAGGTGAGAGGGCCCGACGTTCACTCCGAGCCTTAAAACCGCTCAAAAATCCGAAAACTAGGTAGCATGGCCCTTCTCATCGATGACGACCGGACCCATCATAGTAAGTCGCAGACTCCGAAAATGGCCCGGGCCGAATAAAACGGAGGAACGGCGGAACGATGGGAAAACTGCAACCCCTTAGTGGGCCGAGCTGCCGGCAGCGCCGATTATGATACTGGTGTATACCGGTGTGCCTTAAGGAAGTGAGGGGCGGACGATCCGCTACTCCTCCCCGGCAATGTAATTACTACTACTACTACTACTACTACTAGGATAGGGTTAGGATAGGGTTAGGATAGGGTTAGGATGGGGTCTGAAGGCCGGAGAGGATTCGGAGTGGGTGTGGGCATGACCTCGAGGACCTCGTGTGCCTCCTGGAAATCCCCCACATCCATGATGAAACTTCGATGGAACTGATGTTCTCCTGAACTGGATACTTACCTGTTTACTTACCTTCGGTGAGTTCTCGGGAGAGAGGTCCAGGGTGGAGAATTTCGGGGAAGTTGAGGGTCCTCTTTGGTCAAAATCCTCCTACTCCACCTCCTCGTGGTGGCCCCGGGACTCTGTGGAAGCTTCGGCTGAAACAGAGTGCGAACGGAGTAGGCAGGTGCGTGGGCGGGCCTTGGGATCTCCTAGTGGCAGCTAGAATACGAACCAGGTCCGCTCCAGGGATGGATTTTTTGGCGACGACAGTGCACGTAGGTGATCCAGCTGGAGAGCTTGATACTTTGTTAATTCTGGAGGTCAAGCAAGAAAGCAACGTTTACGGTGCAAGGGAGGGAAACCCTAGTACCGGCACGGGGGAGGTTGGTTCGACGGCCACCCCCGGGTCGTTATCCTGCAACGTCGAGCCTGAGGTGGTAGACCGCCTGGCCCCTCAGGAAGTGACTGCGACAGGTGAAGGTCCTATGCTTGGGGCTCCGGCCGGTGGTTTGATGACTGCCATCATCGAATCACGCCCGGAAATAAGCATCGTGAGGTCGGGCTTCAACAGAAGCCTGAAAGAAGAGCTTGAAGAAGCCGACAGAAGGGAGATTGAGGAACGTTTGAGTTCCTCTCTCCCTGTTGTTAGATTGGAGAGGGTGAAGTTCCCTCTTTCGATTAAGTCGGAAGAGGAGAAGTTTGTTAAAGCGGGGGTTGGAGAGATGGAGGTGGATCATGAATCGGACTTACCGGTTCGTGATCCGCTGATTCCTGACCTTCAAGTTCCCGATGTTCCGGACGTGATCATGTTGTCCGAGGATGAGGAGGGTGAACCCGTGGTGAGACCTCGTCCTGCGCCTCGAAGGATTTCGAGCGATCCGGAGGATCTTGAGGTGGCGGTGAACACCATTGACCTTGATTGGCCGGTTGATCCTGGGACGGCCTGGGGATGGAACGCGTCGGGGACTGATGAGGCTGGGGGCCCTGGTCTTCCCGTTCAGTGTAGTACTCCCGTTAACACCAGTTTGAATACTGATGCCGTTTTGGGTGTGATGACTACCCCGAGGTCTGGTTCTGGGATTCTTCCTAGGGTTAGTCCGGGGGTTGGTTCTGGTTCGGGGACTGTTTGGGGGGCTGGTCCTGGTGTTTCTCCCACGTTGCCATCTCCTAGGGGGCTTCCAATTGTGAGGAGTGTTACGGATTTTGTTCCTGTTGATCCGCAACCTGGTGTTCCGAGATCTGAGGGATTTAATCCTAAGGTTAGCGTGACGAAGGAGACGGATCAGATCAGGTTATTGGATAAATCCTTAACCAAAGATCTGAGGAAGATCCACTCGGATATGGTTCGACTGGTGGAATACACCAGTAAGAATACTAATATCCGAGCTGAATTTAGAGAGATGATTCTTGGTTTGCCGAATACCTTGAAGAAGATCTCTAAGAAGAAGGATTTGATCCGTAATAATTATATTAATATTCAAAGACAAGAAAAATACTTACTTGGACAAGACACATACTTACCTGGTTCGAAGCAAGAGGTTGGTACAATGACTTTACCTTCTTCGACGGTTTGTAAATTCCTCCGGACGGAGGAATATGATGGTGACGTCTCGGCTTCGGTCGTTCCTGGTACTAGCGATGCCGAGTCGGTTATTCCTGGTCCATCGTATGCCTCGGTGGTGGGTCATCCTGCTGTGCCGGGGCCTTCCGGTATACCTGGAAAAAATAAAAGAAAATTAGAGCTTTCTCCTCCTAAGGATGAGAAGAAATTTAAGATGCCGGCGATTCCAAAGATTAAGGCTGGGAAGCCTGTACCAGTGAAATCTTCCGGTAAAAGTTCTTCTAAGAAGAAGCACCTCGAGAGCCCTATCCAGAGTAGTCCATCTGACGAGGAGTCCTCGGACGACAGGGTGGACGCTCTCTTGGAGGTGGCCAGGAAGTTGGTTAGGGAATTGGAGGCGATTAAAAAGGATCGGAAATTAAGGAGCGATAGGACGGGAAAGGTTACCTTACCTGTTAAGGATACTCCGAGGAAGGAGGTCTCTTTTAGGGAGGAGCACTCTGAGGAGGGACCTGTTTCTCGGAAGAAGGAAGAGTGGTCTCTGATCACCAAGAGGAAGAAAGGAAAAGTGAAAAAGGATGTGGAATCAAGGGATGTGGGTAGGAAGAAAACTAAAGGTGAGGACAGGAAAAAGGAAGATCGAGATTCCGCAACTGTTGAGACTCCCAAGCCCGTGTTGAGACCTAGGTGGACGGTTACTCGTCCTGATGCCTTGGTCATCAATGTTAAGGATAAGGATGAGTTTAAGACGGTCTGCGAGAAGATTAGCAATGCCTCCGTTAATCTAGATAAGATTAAAAGGGTTAGGAAAACTCGTGGTGGACAGGTTCTTTTGGAGTTGAACGAGGCTGGTGATACTCGGGCTTTCCGGGAGGATTTGCAAGGCATCGTGGAAGAGAGTACCGAAATCAGAGTACTTCAGAAGATGTTTGATCTGGAGGTCCGCGATCTTGATCCTACGGTCGAGAATCCCCAGATTATGTTAAAGTTGGCTGAACATCTGGGTGCTAACCCTCTAGAGTTGAAATCTAGGGTGCTCCGTGATACTAAGATCGGCACCAAGTTGGCTGTCATTGAGACTCCTGTCAAGTATTTAAATAAGGTTATCAAAGACAGTAGAATTCGAATAGGTATGACCTACGTACATCTGAGTCCTGCGCCTAAGGTCATAAAATGTTTCAGGTGTCATGCGACCGGTCACTTTAGCACCAACTGTAAGGTTGAGCTTGGCGACAAAAAACGCTGTCGTAAGTGTAATCGTGATGGCCATGATATGAAGGAATGTACCGAAACGAATCATAGATGTTTGGATTGCGTAAGGGATGGACTCCCTTCCAACCATCTTATAGGCTCCATGGGGTGCCCTACGTTTCGGAGTAAATTCTGGGACCTTAGGGCGCAATTCCACAGGTACTACAACGAAAATCCTCCAGATAAACTGCAATCACAGTAGGATTGCTCATGATCTACTAGAGCAGACATGTGCCGTTCATAGTATTGACATTATGTGTGTACAAGAGCCCTTTAGGATTCCGCAGACCTGGATCAGCTCTTTTGATAATCGTACTGCGATCTACATCAGAAACCCTAAGTGGAAGGTGCCCAACAATCGTTTAATTATTGGTCACTTTTATGTAGGTATTGTCACTGAGGTTTTTACATTGGTGACTTTTTACATATCTCCGAATTGTACGATTCAGGAGTTCTATCAACACCTAGAGGAACTTCGATGTGCCAAACGATCCTGGAAAAATCCTATTGTATTGTTGGGAGATCCAAACGCTAGATCTGTTTTGTTTGGAGACATCTTGACGAATAAACGGGGCTCTATTTTTGAGCAGTACATTCACGACATTGACTTGGTCCCTCTTATTACTCGCGGTGGTTTCACATTTGTTAGACCTAAGCGTAAATCGAAAATTGACATTGTCTGCGTTTCTCAGGATTTTTACGGTAAAATCAATAGTATTGTTGATTCCACTTATAATGGTTCGGATCATCGTAATTGTATACATAGTGTAAATTTAGCCAGTTCCCTTACTTATTCGAATAGTTTTAATTATAAAATTAACTGGTCCTGGAACCTGAAGACCTTTGATCCGGAAGTATTTATGTGCAATCTTCGGTTATTAAATAGTAACATTGATTGGGACAACTTGGATCTTGGTTCTGTGGAACGGTATATTAGGAATGTTCAAGTAGCTTGTAGACGCACGATGAAGAGGAAAACGGACCAATTTAGATCACGGTTCAATCCTTGGTGGAATGCGGAACTGGGAGAACTTAGAATTGCGGTTGTTAGAGCTAAACGCAAATATGTACGTAAGTTATCCCGTGGACTGTATTCGGACAGGGAACATGAAACTTTTCGTGAGCTACGTAAGAAGCTGCAGTATAAAATTGGCGAGAGTAAGCGCAGATTGTGGTCAGAATTTATCGATTTACTTAAAAAGGACATCTGGGGAAGACCTTTTTTGGCGATCCGCAATCAGATCAAGAATAGACAGCCCGCACCTCTTATTGATGCCGACGACGCTAGAGGAGTTCTCTCGGGTTTGTTTCCACGTGAATTGCGTAGGCCTCGGTATGATGTCTTTGGTACATCTGACCTTGGTTTGCGTACCACTGGTGTCGAACTGATTGAATTTGCGAAGCGTCTTAATTTAAAAAAGGCTGTTGGATTGGATAAAATTCCTCCTGGTATAGTTAGATTTATTATCAATAATGATACCCTTCATTTTACCAACATTATTAATGTTTGTTTGGATCTGAGGCGTGTTCCGAAATCTTGGAAGAAGTCCAGAGTGATTTTAATTAGGAAAAATAAACAGAAGACTATTGCACCTGGAGATAAGGAAGTTGTTTCACCATCTGATTTCCGTCCCATATGTATTGGTGATTGTAGTAGTAAGGTTTTTGAAAAGATCTTGGAGGAACGCATCCTGAGTCAACTTGGTACTCCACCTTTTCACGAGAATCAGTTTGGTTTTACTAGAGGCAGATCCACCATTGATGCCCTTGATAAACTTTCTAAATTCATCATACAAAATAATAATAAAGGTAAATTTGGTATCCTGGTTAGCCTGGATATCAAGAATGCCTTCAATAGTCTCTCTTGGCGTAATATATTTCGATGTTTTAAAAATAGAAATCTCAGTTCTCAATTGCAAGCTGCTCTTCAGGATTATCTGAAGGACAGATACGTTGTGTATAAGTCTTCTACTGGTCTCATTGATTTTCGTATGGAGAAGGGTGTTCCTCAGGGTTCAGTCATTTCACCGATTCTGTGGAATTTGGTGTATGACGAACTTTTGGCACTTCCATTCAAGGATGGCGTTAATGTCATTGCTTATGCGGATGATATCGCTGTCTACACCTCAGCGCGACGTTTGGTTACTGTCAAGCGAGATCTTGAGGAAACCATTAATAAAATTATTGCACCTTGGTTGGAGGATCGTGGCTTGGAATTGTCTCCTAAGAAGTCCGAATTTATTTTCCTAAATAAGAAAGTAATACCTTCTACGTTTTACTTGAACATTTTGGAGAATAACCTGACCGCCAACGATTCTATCAAATATTTGGGTATTCATTTGAATAGATACAACAATTATTTTGTTCACATTGAGAAAGTAATTGCTACTGCTACCAGGACTGTAAACGAGTTGTCCAGATTAATGAATAATATCGGGGGTCCTTCTACCGCGGGTCGCAAGTTGTACTATAACATCTTGGAATCGATTGTATGCTATGGATGTCCTATATGGGCTGATAAGGCATTGTCATATACCCGAAATTGTATATTGATGGAGCGAATACAGCGTGTTGGCCTAGGAAGAGTTGCCAGATCTTATTGCACAGTATCGCGTAATGCGCTTTGTGCGATTGCAGGTGTCCTTCCTTTGGATATTACTATCAGGGAACGCGCGAAGCTCTACTCTATCAAGCAAATGTATAAGATCTTGGATGATGATACCGACGATATTGTATATATGAAAATGGACCTTTTTAAGGATGAGAAGGCCATTATTCAGAAGCAATCATGGATCGATTGGCAGGAACGTTGGAATGTTTTCCGTAAGGCGCGTTGGACCAGAAGATTGATTCCTCGTGTCGAAGAATGGGGCCTTAGAGGGTTTGGTGAGCTGAACTTTCGTTTAACTCAGGTATTGACCGGTCATGGTGTGTTTAACTCGTATAGGCATCGAATCCGTAGATCTAACAGTGATCTATGTTGGTTCGATTGTAATGTCAGAGATGATCCTGAGCACACCATTTTTCATTGTAATCGCTGGGCCGGCGAGAAACACCTTCTAGAGCTCGATCTTCAGGAGGAGTTTTCTGTAAATAGTTTTGAGGAGCTTATGTTGAAAAGCTCTGAAAATTGGAAGAAAATCGACAATTATGTAAATAAGATTATGGTCCAAAAGGAGAAATATGAGAGATATCTAGAGAAAATGGCACAGATTGATAATTTACCCTTGGACACATTCACTTAATAACGTGAATGTGGGTGTGACAGTACCTTGATGTGCAATACAGTACTTCTGGACATGATATGAAAAGAACATGTGTGGATCATGATTCGCGGTAGGAAAACATGTTGTAATGCGAATAGTAGATCGCATGTTTTCCCGTTAGCCGCGAAAAAATACGAGGCGACGGGTCTATGAGCCTTGTATGGTGGGGTTTTAGTGGGTATGGGCAGGGATATATAGTCTGGTTTACTATATAGTCCCGTTTCCCCCGCACAACATCTCAGGGGGTGCCGAGTCCCACACTACCCTCTCCTGACGTCATCTGTGGAGAGGGTGTGCGTAAATGCATTTCCCCACCATCCTAAACTGGGGGAAAAAAAAAAAGGATAGGGTTAGGATAGGGTTAGGATAGGGTTAGGGTTAGGATAGGGTTGGGGTCTGAAGGCCGGAGAGGATTCGGAGTGGGTGTGGGAATGACCTCGAGGACCTCGTGTGCCTCTTGGAAATCCCCCACATCCATGATGAAACTTCGATGGAACTGATGTTCTCCTGAACTGGATACTTACCTGTTTACTTACCTTCGGTGAGTTCTCGGGAGAGAGGTCCAGGGTGGAGAATTTCGGTGAAGTTGAGGGTCCTCTTTGGTCAAAATCCTCCTACTCCACCTCCTCGTGGTGGCCCCGGGACTCTGTGGAGGCTTCGGCTGAAACAGAGTGCGAACGGAGTAGGCAGGTGTGTGGGCGGGCTGTGGGATCTCCTAGTGGCAGCTAGAATACGAACCCAGTCCGCTCCAGGGATGGATTTCTTGGCGACGAGCGGGCAAGATCGGTGGTCTAGCTGGAGAGCTTCATACTCTTTTTTAGTCTGGATTCGCCGATACGAGATAAAGTTTACGGTGCAGGGGGGGGAAACCCCAGTACCGGTACGGGTGACGTGGTCGCGCATGCGGCACCCGGATCGTCATTCCACGAATGCGAGCCTGAGGAGGTAGACCGCCTGGCCCCTCAGGATGTAATGGCTACAGGTGAAGGCCTTTGGACTGGGGTTTCGGTAGTGGGTCCGACGACTGCCATCGTCGGACTGCTGCCGGAAATCAGTCTCATTAGAACGGATAACTTCAATAGAAGTTTAAAGGAAGAGCTTGCAGAGGCTCAGAAGAGAGAGGTCGTGGAAAGACTAAGTACTTCCCTTCCGATTGTGAAGTTAGAGAGACTGGATCTCCCTTCTCCGGTTCAACCGGATAAGGAGGCAGCAGTCGAAGTGGTAGTGATGATGGAAGTGGAGACGGAGACGGAGTCGAACTTACCGGCTCCTGCTCCTATAATTTCGGACATCATCACGTTGTCCGAAGATGAGGATGAGGCGCTGGTGAGGCCTCGACCTGCTCCTCGCAGGATCTCGAGCGATCGGGAGGATCCGGATGTACCGGAGAATCTTGTCGAGCTCGATGATTGGCCGGTTGATCCTGGCACTGCGTGGAAATGGAACACCTCTGTGGGAGACGATGTTGGGGGACCTGGACCTTCTGCTCAGTGTAGCACTCCTGTCAACACGAGTTTAAATGCGGATACTGTGAGTGTGACGACTACCCCGAGATCTAGTTCAGGGATTCATCCTGGGGTTAGTCCAAGGGTTAGTTCCGGTTCTGGTGTTCGCATGGTTGGTTTGGGTACTTCTCCCACCTTGCCTTCTCCTCGAGGACTTCCGATTGTGCGGAGCATTACGGACATTGTTCCGGTTGGTCCGCAACCTGGTGGAGTAAAGCCTAAGGTCAACGTGACGAAGGAAACGGATCAGATCCGGTTATTGGACAAATCCTTGACCAAGGATCTGAGGAGAGTCCACTCGGATATGGTTAGGCTGGTGGAATACGCCAGCAAAAATACCAATATTCGAGCAGAATTTCGGGAAATGATTCTTGGGTTACCTAATACCCTAAAGAAGATTTCCAAAAAGAAGGATCTGATCCGTAACAATTATATCAATATACATAGACAAGAGAGATATTTACCTGATCGTGACAATAATTTACCTGGATCGAACTTACCTGGTTCCAAACAAGAGGTCGGTACGATGACGTTGCCTTCCTCTACAGTATGTAAATTCCTTCGAACGGAGGAGTATGATGGCGATGTTTCGGCCTCGGCTGTTCCCGGAACGAGTGATGCGGAGTCGGTGCGTCCGGGTCCTTCATATGCCTCGGTGGTGGGTCCTCCTGCTGCGTCGGGGCCTGGGGTACCTGGAAGAAAAAAGAGAAAATTAGTTGATGCTAATTTAAAGGAAGAGAGGATATTTAAGATGCCTAAGGTTCCAAAGGCTAAGGCTGGGAAGCCTGAGCCAGTGAAACCTTCCGGGAAAAAGACTTCCAAGAGAAAGCACATTGAGAGCCCTCAGAGTAGTCCATCCGATGTTGAGTCCTCTGACGACAGGGTGGATGCTCTCTTGGAAGTAGCTAGGAAACTGGTTAAGGAACTTGAGGCTATTAAAAAGGATCGAAAATTGAGGAGTGACAAGAAGGGGAAAGTTTCCTTACCTGCTGGGGATATTCCGAGGAAGGAGGTCTCCTTCAAAGAGGAACACTCGGATGAGGGGCCTGTTGTTCGGAAGAAGGAGGAGTGGTCAGTGGTGACCAAAAGGAAGAAGGGGAAGGTGAAAAAGGTGGAGGAAACCAAGGATGAGGTTAGGAAAAGGAATAGGGAGACAAGGAAGTCGGGAGAGGACTCAGCGTCTGAGACTCCTAAACCTTTGTTACGACCCAGATGGACCGTTACTAGACCAGATGCCTTGATCATCGACGTCAAGGATGATGGTCAGTTTAAGGCGGTCTGCGAGAAAATCAGCAAGGCTCCCATTAACCTGGAAAAAATCAAACGGGTTAGAAAGACTCGGACCGGTCAAGTGCTCCTTGAGATGAGCGAGGCCGGAGATACCCGTGCTTTCCGGGAGAATCTGCAGAGCGTCATCGAGGGTGATACGGACATCAGGGTCTTACAAAAGATGTTTGACCTGGAGGTTCGGGATTTGGATCCCTTGATCGAGAGCTCTGAGGTGCTGTTGAAACTTGCAGAACATCTGGGGGCTGATCCTCTCGAGCTGAAGTCTCGCGTGTTCCGTCCTACTAAGATAGGTACGAAGCTGGCGGTCATTGAGACCCCTGTGAAGTACCTCAAGAAGGTCATCACGGATTCGAGAGTGAGAATCGGGATGACTTACGTGCATCTGAGTCCTGCGCCTAAAGTTATTAAATGCTTTAGGTGTCATGGCACCGGCCACTTTAGCACCAACTGCAAGGTTGAGCTATCGGGCAAGGTCAGATGCCGTAAGTGTAACCGAGATGGACATGACATGAAGGATTGTCCTTCGAAAGAGAGCCGCTGTTTGGATTGCGCGAAGGATCACCTGCCTTCCAATCATTTAATCGGCTCCATGGGGTGCCCTACGTTTCGTAGTAAATTCAGGGACCTCAGGGCGCAATTTTACAGATTCTGCGGTGAAAATCTTGCAGATAAACTGTAATCACAGCAGGCTCGCCCATGATTTACTAGAACAGACATGTGCCACCCATGGTATCGATGTTGTATGTATACAGGAGCCATTTAAAATTCCACCGACCTGGATTGGTTCATCTGATGGACGTTCGGCGATTCACATTAGAAATGCGAAGTGGAAGGTGCCCAGCAATCGTTTGATTGTGGGTCATTTCTATGTTGGCATCGTTACCGAGGTCTTTACCTTGGTGACTTTTTATGTGTCTCCGAATTGTTCCGTACAGGAGTTTTACCAACACCTTGAGGAACTCCGTTGTGCCAGGCGATCGTGGAAGAATCCCGTTGTGTTGTTGGGTGACCCGAATGCAAGGTCTGTCCTATTCGGGGACGCTCTGACAAATAAAAGGGGCTCCATTTTTGAACAATATATACACGACATCGATTTAGTTCCCATCATTACTCGTGGTGGTTTTACTTTTATTCGACCCAAACGCAAGTCGAAGATCGACATTATCTGCGCTTCTCAGGACTTTTATCATAAAATTAATAGTGTCGTTGATCCTTCCTATAATGGATCGGATCATCGCAACTGTATTCATAATATTAATTTGGCAAGTTCGGTCTCATCTCTAAATTGTTTCAATAATAAAGTTAATTGGTCATGGAATCTCAAGACCTTTGATCCTGAGATATTCTTAAGCAATCTTCAATTGTTAAACAGTCGTATCGACTGGAACAATCTGGATCTTGATTCTGTGTATCAATATATCAAAAATGTGAAGTTGGCTTGCAGGCTCACGATGAAGAAGAAGACTGACCGATTTAGATCCAAGGCCAATCCTTGGTGGAATGATGAGTTGGAGGCACTTAAGCTCGAGGTCATCAGAGCTAGACGCAAGAGCTAGAAGTAAGTTGTCTCGTGGCCGTTATTCCGACAGGGAACTTGAGCTTTATCGTGAGTTACGTAAGAAACTTCAATTCAAAATTAACGACAGTAAGCGCAGGTTATGGTTGAATTTCATTGATTTGCTGAGGAAGGATATCTGGGGCCGACCTTTCTTGACAATCCGTAACAAGATCAAAAACAGACAACCCGCTCCGCTCATTGGAGCTGATGACGCTAGAGCTGTTCTATCTGGCTTGTTTCCGCGAGAGTCACGTAAGCCCCGATACGATGTCTTTGGGACGTCTGATTCGGGGTTGCGTACTTATAATGCTGAATTGTTGGAGTTCGCGAAGCGTCTCAACTTGAAGAAGGCTGTTGGGCTGGACAGGATTCCTCCTGGTATTGTGAGGTTCATTATTAATAATGATACCTCACACTTTACTAATATTATGAATATCTGTCTGGATCTGCGGTGTGTCCCAAGTTTCTGGAAAAAATCTAGGGTGATATTAATCAGAAAAAATAAGGAGAAGACCGTCTTACCTTCAGATTTCCGACCTATCTGTATTGGTGACTGCTTCAACAAAATCTTTGAAAAGATTCTCGAAGAGCGCATTCTTAGTCAACTGGGTACCCCTCCTTTCCACGAGAATCAATTTGGGTTTACTAGAGGCAGATCTACCATCGACGCTCTAGATAAACTTACAAAATTTATGACCGACAACAATAGAAAAGGCAAATTTTGTATTCTGGTTAGTTTGGACATCAAGAACGCGTTCAATAGTCTTTCTTGGAGAAATATCTTCCGTTGTTTCAAGAATCGAAATTTTAGCCCTCAATTGCAAGCTGTTCTCCAGAATTATCTGAGAGACAGATATGTATCATACAAATCCTCGTCTGGTTTAGTTGATTTTCGTATGGAGAAGGGGGTCCCACAGGGCTCCGTTATATCGCCAATTCTTTGGAACTTGGTATACGACGAGCTCTTGGCGCTTCCGTTTGGTAGTGACGGGCATGTCATCGCCTATGCCGATGATATTGCTGTTTATACGTCTGCTAGACGTTTGGTCACTGCCAAGCGTGACCTCGAGAGAACGATCAATGATGTCATCGCGCCATGGTTGGAGGATCGTGGTCTGGAGTTATCACCCAAGAAGTCGGAGTTCATATTTTTCAACAAGAAAGTAATACCATCGACTTTCTGTTTGAACATCCTTGGTAGTAATTTGACTGCCAAGGATTCTCTGAAATACTTGGGTATACATTTAAATAGATACTGTAACTATTTTCTTCACGTTGAGAAAGCTATCGCCAATGCTACGCGGGTTATGAGCGAGTTGTCTCGTCTAATGAACAACATAGGTGGCCCCTCCACCGCGGGACGTAAGCTATATTATGGTATAGTGGAGTCCATTGTTTGCTATGGGTGCCCTATATGGGCTGAAAAGGCATTGTCTTATACTCGGAATTGCATTCTGATTGAGCGAATACAACGTATTAGCCTGGGGCGGGTCGCGAGATCCTATTGCACAGTGTCGCGCAACGCGCTTTGTGCTATCACTGGCATTTTACCTCTCGACATCACCATTCGAGAGCGGGCTAAGTTGTATTTCGTCAAACAGACCTTCAAGATCTTGGACAATGACACCGAGGATATTATATACATGAAGATGGACCTTTTCAAAGATGAGAAGGCCATCCTTCAAAAGCAATCCTGGGTGGACTGGCAAGTTAGATGGGATGCCTTTCGGAAAGCTAGGTGGACCAAACGATTGATCCCTCGTCTAGAAGAGTGGAGTTCTAGGAAGTTCGGAGAGCTCAACTTCCGGCTTACCCAAGCTCTAACGGGTCATGGTGTCTTTAACACCTATAGACATAGGATTCGTCGTTCAAACAGCGATCGTTGTTGGTTCGACTGTGGCGTTCGGGATACTCCTGAACACACAATTTTCCATTGTGACCGTTGGGCTGGTGAGAAGTTACGTTTGGATCTCGATCTGGGTGAGGATCTCTCGGTCGATAATTTTCAGGAGGTTATGCTGAAAAGTTCAGATAACTGGAAAAAGATCGACAACTACATCAATAAGATTATGGTCCAGAAAGAAAAGTATGAAAGGTATCTCGAAAGAATGGCACGGATAGACAACTTACCTATGAGCACATTCACTTAACAACGTGAATGTGGGTGTGACAGTACCCTGATATTGTAATACGGTACAAATACCGGACATGACGTGATAAGAACAGGTTTAGTTCTATTTATGGTAGAAGGACACGTAGGAATGCGAATAGTAGATCGCGTGTCCTTCGCTAGCCATAATCCATACGAGGCGATAGGTCATCGACCTTGTATGGTGGGGTTTTAGTGGGTATGGGCAGGGATATACGATCTGGTTTATCGTATAGTCCCGTTTCCCCCGCACAACATCTCAGGGGGTGCCGAGTCCCACACTACCCTCTCCAGCTGTCATCTATGGGAGAGGGTGTGCGTAAATGCATTTCCCCACCATCCTAAATGGAAAAAAAAAAAAAAAAAAAAGGATAGGGTTAGGATGGGGTCTGAAGGCCGGAGAGGATTCGGAGTGGGTGTGGGAATGACCTCGAGGACCTCGTGTGCCTCTTGGAAATCCCCCGCATCCATGATGAAACTTCGATGGAACTGATGTTCTCCTGAACTGGATACTTACCTGTTTACTTACCTTCGGTGAGTTCTCGGGAGAGAGGTCCAGGGTGGAGAATTTCGGTGAAGTTGAGGGTCCTCTTTGGTCAAAATCCTCCTACTCCACCTCCTCGTGGTGGCCCCGGGACTCTGTGGAGGCTTCGGCTGAAACAGAGTGCGAACGGAGTAGGCAGGTGTGTGGGCGGGCTGTGGGATCTCCTAGTGGCAGCTAGAATACGAACCCAGTCCGCTCCAGGGATGGATTTTTTGGCGACGAGCGGGCAAGTCGGTGTTGACAGCTGGAGAGCTTAAACTCTGCCGTTCTGGAGACACCGAATGATGATAAAGTTTACGGCGCAAGGGAGGGAAACCCTAGTGCCGGCACGGGGGAGGTTGGTTCGACGGCCGCCCCCGGGTCGTTATCCTACAACGTCGAGCCTGAGGTGGTAGACCGCCTGGCCCCTCAGGAAGTACATGCTTCAGGTGAAGGCCTTGAAACTGGGGCTCCGGTAGTTGAGCTGACGACTGCCATCGTTGGTCTGCTGCCGGAAATCAGTCTTACTCGAGTTGGCTTCAACAGAAGTCTTAAGGAGGAACTGGACGACGCTCTGAAAAAAGAGGTCGAAATGGAGCAGTTGAGTGCTTCTCTCCCTGTTAAGCTGGAAAGTTTAGTAGAGGGAGATAATAATAAGGCGGAGAATATGGACCTTGATGTGGACTTGGACATCATCATGTTGTCCGATGATGAGGGAGAGGAACAGGTGTTCAGACCTAGACCTCGACCTCGAGCGATTTCAAGCGACCGGGAGGATTCCGGTGCGCCATCGGATGGATGGCCGGTTCCTGTTGGTACTGGTGTCGGATGGGATGAGTCGATGTCCGGTGATACCGGAGGTATTGGTGTTCCTCGGGAATCTAGTACCCCGATGAATGTTAGCCTGAACGCTGGATCGGTTGACGCTGGTGTAAGGACTACTCCGAAGACTAGTTCGAGGACTGGATCCAAGACTAGTCCAGCTAAGAAAAACGTGGTGATGTCTCCTACATTGGCTTCTTCTAGGGGGTTGCCTGTTATTAGGAGCGTCACCAATATTCATCCTGGAGGTGCGGTGCCTAGAGTTACCACAGAGACGGATCAGATCAAATTGTTAGATAAGTCTTTAACGAAAGACTTGAGAAAGATCCACTCGGATGTGATTCGACTAGTTGAATATACTAGTAAGAATACAAACATCCGAGCGGAGTTTAGAGATATTATCTCTAAACTTCCTGAGACTCTGAAGAAGATTTCAAAGAAAAAAGATTTGATTCGTCACAATTATACGAACAGAGACAGAGAGTTAACCTACTTACCTGAATCTAAACAGGAGGTAGGTACCATGACCTTACCTACTTCGATTGTGAGTCAATTCCTCCGGACGGAGGAATATGATGGAGATGTTTCGGCGTCGGCTATTCCCGGCACGAGTGATGCTGAGTCGGTGATTCCGGGTACATCGTACGCTTCGATGGTGGGTAATCCTGCGATTCCGGGGCCATCTGGTGTACCTGCAAGAAAAAGAAAATTTGAATTATCTTCTCCTAATGAAGAGAAGAAATTCAAGGTTCCTGCGATCCCCAGGGCTAAGGCTGGGAAGCCTGAACCCAGGGGACCTCCCAGGAATTCTGAACCTGTTAAGTTTCCGAATAAAAAGTCTTCCAATAAGAGGAAACGTCCTGAGAACCTGGTTCAGAGTAACCCCTCTGATGAGGAGGCTTCGGAGGACAGGGTGGATGTACTTTTGGGGATTGCCAGGAAATTGGTTGCGGAATTGGAGGAGATTAAAAGATCCAGGAGGAATAAGCGGAGTGGGATGGATAAGCCTGGGAATCTGGATATGGTTGTTCCTGGAAAGGAGGTTTCGTTTAGGGATGATCATTCAGAGGAAGGTGCAATTTCTGGGAAGAAGGAAACGTGGTCTTTGGTCACGAAAAGGAAAAAAGGAAGGGTGAAAAAGGCAGAGGAACAGGGTGAGGTGGATAGGAAAAGGAGTAAGATGGAGGGAAAGAAGGATGACTTGGATGCTACTGTCGGAAATCCAAAGCCTCCGAAGCCTCCATTGAGGCCTAGGTGGACGGTTTCTAGACCGGATGCCCTCGTCATCAATGTTAAGGACGAGTCACACTTCAAGATGATCTGTGAAAAAATAAGTAAGACTCCTGCTAATCTGGACAAGATTAAAAGAGTTAGAAAAACTCGCACTGGTCAGGTTCTCCTCGAAATGAACGAAGCCGGCGATACTCGTGTCCTGAAAGAAGATATTCAGAATTTAGTGGAGGAGAATACTGAGATCAGGGTCCTCCAAAAAATGTTCGATCTTGAGGTACGTGACCTCGATCCAACCATTGAGGCCCCTGAAGTGATGTTGAAATTGGCTGAACATTTGGGAGCCAATCCTTTGGAGTTGAAATCTAGGGTGTTTCGTTCTACCAAGATTGGCACCCGAATGGCAGTTATAGAGACTCCAGTCAAATACCTGAAGAAGGTTGTTGACGGCGGGAAAGTACGCATCGGCATGACCTTTGTACATTTGAGTCCTGCACCTAAGGTCATCAAGTGTTTTAGGTGTCATGGCACTGGCCATTTCAGTACTAATTGCACTGAAAAACTGAATGGTAAGATGCGTTGCCGTAAATGCAACCGTGACGGACACGATATGAAGGACTGCCCTGATAAGGAGATGAGGTGCCTAGATTGCGCGAAGGAAAAACTTCCTTCTAACCATCTAATAGGCTCCATGGGGTGCCCTACGTTTCGTGGGAAATTTAGGGACCTCAAGGCGCAATTCTACAGATACTGTAGTGAGAATACTACAGACAAACTGTAATCACAGTAGAATAGCGCATGACTTACTGGACCAGACTTGTACTACCCATAATATCGACATCATGTGTATTCAAGAGCCCTACAGAATTTCACAAACTTGGATTTGCTCCATTGATCAGCATGCGGCGATTTATATTAGAAACCACATATGGAAGGTTCCCATTAATTGCCAAATTATTGGGCATGTTTACGTCGGTATTGTTACCGAGATGTTTACATTGGTAACCTTTTATATCTCTCCAAATTGCTCCATTCAGGAGTTCTATCAATACTTGGAGGAACTTCGTTGTGCCAAGAGATCATGGAAGAATCCTATTATTTTGTTAGGTGACCCAAACGCTAGGTCTGTCCTGTTTGGGGATATCCTGACGAACAAAAGAGGCTCAATTTTGGAGCAATACATCAATGATGTCGATTTAGTCCCGATTGTGTCGCGTGGTGGTTTTACTTTCGTTAGACCAAAACGTAAGTCGAAGATTGACATCATTTGCGCTTCACATAATTTATTTCCTAAGATTAGCAGTAGAGTTGATCCTACTTACAATGGGTCGGATCACCGAAACTGTTTACATCAAATCGATTTCTCTTCTTCATCCGAATTTATGAATTGCCTCAATTCTAAGACTAATTGGTCTTGGAATTTGAGGACTTTTGACCCGGACATTTTTATGTGCAACCTTCAAATGTTAAATTACAGTATTGATTGGAATAATTTAGACCTTATTTCTGTAGAACAGTACATTAAAAATATTAAATTGGCCTGTAGACGCACAATGAGGAAGAAGACGGATAAATTTAGAGCTAAATCCAATCCTTGGTGGAATACTGAATTAGAAGAATTAAGAACTGCGGTCTATAGAGCTAGACGTAAATATCTTCGCAAAATATCTCGTGGTCAGTATTCCGACAGGGCTCATGAAATCTTCTGTGACCTACGTAAAAAATTACAATATAAAATCAATGAAAGCAAGCGCAGGTTGTGGTCTGAGTTTATCGACTTACTCAAAAAAGATATTTGGGGTAGACCTTTTCTCACAGTCCGTAATAGGATTAAAAATAGACAGCCTGCCCCTCTTATTAATACTGATGATGCCAGGAGAGTTCTGTCTGGTTTATTTCCGCGAGAATTACGCAAACCTCGTTATGACTCCTTTGGGTCTTCTGATCTGGATTTACGCACTTATAACGCCGAATTGATTGAGTTCGGAAAGCGCTTAAATTTGAAAAAAGCGGTTGGTCTGGACAAGATCCCTCCGGCCATAGTTAGGTTTATCATTAATAACGATACTCTTCATTTTACCGCTATAATGAATGTTTGTTTGAATTTGAGGCGCGTTCCGGATTCCTGGAAAAAATCTAGAGTAATATTGATCAGAAAGAATAAGGAAAAGACTGTGTTACCTTCTGACTTTCGTCCCATATGTATCGGTGACTGTCTCAACAAAGTATTCGAGAAAATTCTCGAAGAGCGTATTTTGAGTCAGCTCGGTGATCCTCCTTTCCACGAGAATCAATTTGGATTCACTAGGGGGAAGTCCACTATAGATGCTTTAGATAAGCTTTCAAAATTTATTGCTGAAAGTAATAAGAAAGGTAAATTCGGAATTTTAGTTAGTTTAGACATCAAAAATGCTTTTAATAGCCTCTCTTGGAGTAATATCTTTAGATGTTTCAAAAATAGGAATTTTAGTCCTCAATTACAGGCTATCCTTCAGGATTACTTGAAGGATAGGTTTGTTTTATATAAATCTTCATCTGGATTGGTTGATTACCGAATGGAGAAGGGTGTCCCTCAGGGTTCGGTCATCTCGCCTATTTTGTGGAATATGGTTTATGACGAACTCCTGGCACTCCCTTTTAAAGCTGATGTAAATGTTATCGCATACGCTGATGATATTGCCGTTTACACCTCGGCTCGACGGTTAGTCACAGTTAAGCGGGACCTTGAAGAGGCCATAAACAAGATCATTGCGCCTTGGTTGGAGGATCGAGGTTTGGAACTTTCTCCTAAGAAATCTGAGTTTATATTCATTAATAGGAAAGTGATTCCATCGTCATTTTACCTGAATATACTCGATAACAACTTGACTGCTAAGGACTCTCTGAAATACCTGGGCGTCTATATGAATAGATATTGCAATTACTTTTTTCATATTGAAAAGGTTATTGCTGTTGCAACTAAGACAATGGGTGAGCTGTCTAGACTCATGAGCAACATTGGAGGTCCTTCCACTGCGGGACGTAAACTATATTATAATATCTTGGAGTCTGTAATGTACTCGACCGTAATCGAGCGTCACCTGTCCCAAAATGCGGGAAACAGGGCGACGCGACGGTACCCGCGACGGGGGGCTCAGTCTAGGCGACACGGAGCTCCGTTATACATAGTTCGAGAGGTGACACAAATATAATCGTGATCGGTAGCAAAGGTGTGTTCTTTGGTTGCCCCACCCTCACCGGTACTCCCAGTACGTAACAACTGGCGACGAGGAATAATAAATGGCATAAAGTCGGAAAAAGTGTTAAATTCCGTGTCTGCGAGAAAGGGCGTCACGTAACGCATCGCGCGACTAAAAAAAAAACCCCATGAGTGACGGAGGATCGGCAGTGCCACGTACAGACGAAAGTGTAGATCCGCGAGTGGGACATCTGTATAAGTTAAATAAAACAGAGGCTATAAGAAAATTAAAAGAAGACTACGGGATCGAGGTTGACCGGGAGACGGACATTAAAAGCCTACGACGAACGCTAGTGGAAAAATTCCGACAAAGTCTCGCTGTTTCCCGAGTAGAGGGCAATAACGAAGATCCGCGCAAGCAAGCAGCGGCCAGAGTAAACAAACAAGAAGAAAGCGTAAGCATAAACGAAGATACAGAAGAGATGTCGTGCAATAACAATAAACTCGAATTCAAACTGGGAGAAGACGATTGGGAAACGTATGTCGAGCGCCTGGAACTATATTTCGTAGCCACGGGAGTCACCGATGATAATAAACAGGCGGCAATCTTGTTAACGCGCGTAAACGCAGAGACATATATACTGATCCGGGATCTCTGTGCACCGGAAAAGCCAAAGGAAAAGACGTATGCCGAGATAGTGAAGCTGGTATCCGATCATCTATGCCCGAAGCCGTCAGAGGCAATGGAACGTTTCAATTTCCATCAAGCGAAGCAATCAGGCACGGAAGCTGTGGCAGAGTTTGTAGCACGATTAAAGAAATTGTCACTTCATTGCAATTTCCAAAAGTTGAACGACGCGATCAGAGACCAACTAGTATGTGGCATACGAGATCACGAGACGAAAGTCCTGTTATTCAAGGAGGAGGGGTTGACTCTGGACAGAGCTATTAAAATTGCCACGACACAACAAGATGCAAAAGGCAACGCACAGAAGGTCGAGAAAGCTACTGAAGGGACAGGGCTCCGAGAGGTCCACGCAATTCGAGATGACCAAGGCAGGCGATTCCATGACGGAAGAGGAAGTTTCAAGGGCAAGCAGTACAAAAAGTCGCAGGATTCAGGGACGCAGGGGCGTCCACAGAAACAACGTACAACGAGCGGGAGAGAGACCCTAAGATGTTACTGTTGCGGTCAGGTAAACCACTACGCGCGAGATTGTGTACACAGGTATAAAGTTTGTAATTATTGTAAAACGCAAGGACATTTGCAAGAGGCGTGTAGGAAAGCGAAGTCACAAACAGTGAAATATTGCGAACCTGAGAGTGAGACGGTTGAAGCGGAAGAGTCGGAGGAAGATTTTTTTGCAATCCGAGAAAACGTATTCGCGCTGAATGACTGTGATGATCCTCTTTTTGTAGACGTAGAGATAAACGGGGTAAAATTAAAGATGGAGCATGATTCGGGTTCGAGAGTAACTATAATCCCAGAATCATTGTACCACGAATACTTTGCAAGCGTACCTCTCGAACCGGCAAATGTGAAGTTTAACCTATATGGAGGGTGTAAATTGAAACCGATCGGGAAAATGTTAGGATTAAGAGTAAAACTCGGGAGTAAAAGAAATATGTTAGATTGCTGCGTTACGCGAGGAAATGATCCACCCATCATAGGAAGACAATGGTTAGCTGCATTCGGGCTGTGGCCACTCCAGTTGAAAATTGAGAAAGACATGAGCAAGGAACCGAGCATAGGGATCGCGAAAGGTAAAAGTACACGAAAGGACGAACGCGAAAACGATTGTAAACATGTAGCAAACATCGTCGACATTGAGTACTACGAAAAGAAATTCACACGGTTGTTTAGTCCGGGGCAAGGCCAGTATAATAAAGGAACTTTTAGAGTAACATTAAAACCCCATACCGTACCAGTAGCAATGAAAGTAAGACACGCGCCGTTTGCATTACGGGATAAAATTGAGAAAGAGTTGAGGAGGTTAGAAGCGCTGGGAAATATCGAGAAGGTGGAAGTGAGTCGATGGGCGACGCCGATCGTGCCAGTGTTGAAATCCGACAAAACCGTCAGGATTTGCGGAGATTTCAAAATAACAGTCAATCCGAACATCATTGTCGATAAACATCCATTGCCCCTCATCGACGAGATTTTTTCACGTTTGCAAGGAGGACAGAAGTTCTCTCAAATAGATCTGTCGCATGCGTATATGCAAATTCCTGTCGAGGAAGAGTCGCGCGAATGTTGTGACGTGGCAAAATAACCACGTCACGATAACACAGTAATAAAGTAAACCCGAAAGAATATCGCGAGGACCGGACCACCCTCTAGCAGCACAATTAGGAAATCGCTAGCAGAAAGCGCTCTCTCTGGGACGTTACATAAACTAAGTTCCGATACTGTAGATTTGTGAACGTCGTGCCAATTGGCGCGACGGAAAGATTTCAGGAACGTAGCGTGGGCTCAGAGAGCCCCAACGTAACGAATCGCCGGAAAAGGGAAAATTCCAAGCTGCGACTCGCAAGCCCACTCGGAACGCCGGACCAACACAACATCCTCTGCAGAGGAAATTAAAGGAACCTCGAGCCCAGGCTGAACAACCTGGAGACGCCGACGAGGGACTAAGGGACCACGAGAAGAACTTAGAAGAATCGTCCCGTCGACGTCTCGTCCCGCAACAGAATTGGTCCCTGCAGGAGCGGCTCGAGCGGTTCTGGAATGTCACGAGACATTCCCGGTGGAAGCGCGTCCGCCGTTACGGAAAATCGAGAAATCGGCAAGGTCCGGGGCCCTTCTTGTCGAGTGCCGGCCTTCAGCGCGTACGACACCGCGAGCGACAGTGATTGGTGGGCGAAAAACCGAAGCGAGTAGGGGACGCCTTACTTCCGCATCCTCGAGCCACCGAAAATTCGCGTCACTGCTGCGTAGGCTTTCCAGCAATTAAGTCCGTTTGCTGCCGTACATTATAATCGCGTGTGCGCTTAACTGTATTATCAGAAGCTGCCGTTCAGCTGCGTCAATCCTGCTGCCGTTGGTAAGTGCCTACCAGATTCCGTTTAACGATTTAATATTGATTCGCGATCTTTTGAAGTGGCTCGAGCAGCGTTCGTGATTTTGTGTCGGTTTTTACGTGGGTCGTCCTTTTGACGACCACGTGTTTCGTGTGCCGAGAATCGGCTGCCCGTTTCGTGTTCCTTTGGCGAGTTCCCAGTGAGAGCGATTGGCTAGGGTTTGCGTGTGTAAAATATGTCGCGAATTGTTCAATAGTGAAATAGCCGCGCGCAGTCATATTGTTAATTTCGTCATTTCCATCTCGACCCCGCGCCGGCCTAACATCTCGGGTTGCTGCCGACGCGGGTAATATTATTTAATCCGAGAATCGCGTGTAACATCGGGGATCTGTACGCTTCGTTCCTCGCGGATAACTACGCACGTGTTACCGGCGTCGTACAGATTCCAACGCGTCCATCTTGTATCCGCGAACCGCGTGCGTATCGGCTTGTTGTCGAACATGCCGATTCTAATTTTCCGATTGCCGTAGATTCACAGTACGTTCTAATCTTAATTTTGCATCCGTTAGATTCCGTTATCATATTCAATTTCTCAAACTATTCTTGCCTGCCGTAAATAAATCTTTTGTTCACACCAAGTGTTGTACGAATCATTTGCGAGGTCCGTTCTCGCCGTGGAGAACGTCCTGTCCGATCCTGCGTGTATCCCTGGCCCTTAGCGAGCTATTCCGGTCCTCGCGAACGTGAATTCGGATTCTCATTAGCGCGAATAATTTTGTGGGCATCTCAGATCGCCTGGCGCCCGAAGTATTAACAACCTTGACGAGAGTTCGAATTCGCGTTGTTTATCGCGGGTGGACTGCGCCCATCACGGCTGGACGCAGCCCGGTTAAAACCTATAAAACCCGTAGCCGCTTGTTTTTCCGCCTCTCGATACCTGATATCGGGACCCGGGAAATAGGCCGCGTGATAAATTGGCGCCCGAACAGTTAAAATTTTCATTACTAAAGAATTACATTGCGAAGTTCCCCATCGAGACGCGCAGATCGGACAAGACCCTCGAATAGATGGAAAATCGGTTAGATAAGATTGCCTGTAAAGGAATAGACAAACGCGGAAGTTTTACATTGGCGTAGCACTAGCTAATCGCTCGGACAAAAACCCCCCCGAGAAATTTGCGAAATATTTTGTCGAACAGCGCCGAGCCACGCAGCAGCCACGCACATTTTAATTATATGAAAATTAATGTATTTATTATGTGATTTATGTGATGATGAAATTTATTGAATTGTGTGATTTATGTAAATATGATTTCTGGCCAATAATATTTAAAGTATTTAATTTTCTTATTTAAATTATTTGTCTTTCGTATGCAAATTATTTATTCGTGATAGTTAAATTATTTATTTTTCTTAGTTAAATTATTTATTCCTCTTGTTTCAATTATTTATTTTCGTATTTGCCGTATTTATTTTAATTATTTATTCTCTTTATTTAAATTATTTAGTGAATCTATTTGTTAACATTTTAGGTGTATAATATTGATATTCTAGTCATATAATATTGTTGTTGAAATCCTTTTTTTATTTTATTAACTTCCCGATTCATAGGGAAGTTATGGTAATTACCCCGAAAATCGAAAATCGAATTTTTAACAGATCTCCACGTTTCACGGTCATTGGATTCATTTTAGACTATTTTTATCAAAATGTCGGTATGTGTGTGTGTGTGTGTGTGTGTGTGTGTGTGTGTGCGTATGTCCGTTTCTATGGTATCAAATTTTTCGTTAACGTTTTCAGAAAAAGTAATAACGCGATCAGAATAATGAATGATGCATTGGAAGTGCCCCGCTGCAACTTAGAGCTGATAAGATTTTGGTCAAGTTTGGTCAAGTAGTTTTTTAGTTTTTAAAAAAAAAATTTTTTTTTTTTTTTTTTTGAAAAATTCAAAAGACTACATACGTCATGTGGTTGGGCATACTCTATATGCCCAATACAGTGTTATAATCACTTTCCCTGAAAACATATAATCTTCTTAAAACGTACGAATAGCAAAATAAAAACTAGCTGGTTATTGTTGCTCGCTCGCTTGGCGAGCTCGCGGGTAGAACTGCTCTTGCGAGAGGGTTAGTGGTACGCATTGCTAGTGGGGCATACAGGTATTAATGTTTTTTTACCCCGTAAATCGAAAATCGATTTTTTAGCAGATCTTCACGTTTCATGGTCATTGGAGTCATTTTAGACTATTTTTAACTTCCCGATTCATAGGAAAGTTACTGTAATTACCCCGAAAATCGAGAATCGATTTTTTAGCAGATCTTCACGTTTCATGGTCTTTGGAGTCATTTTAGACTATTTTTATCAAAATGGTGTGTGTGTGTGTGTGTGTGTGTGTGTGTGTGTGTGTGTGTGTGTGTGTGTGTGTGTGTGTGTGTGCGTGCGTGCGTGCGTGCGTGCGTGCGTGCGTGCGTGCGCGCGCGCGCGCGCGTTGTCCGATTCTATGGTATCAAATTCTACGTTAACGTTTTCAGAAAAAGTAATAACGCGATCAGAATAATGAATGATGCATTGTAAGTGCCCCGCTGCATCTTAGAGCTGATTAGATTTTGGTCCATATTGGTCAAGTAGTTTTTTAGTTTTTTTCGAAAGAAGTTCATTCAACAATGCAAATTATACGAGAGGACGGAAATTTTCCACCGAAGAAACAAACATAATAATTACATATATTTTTTTTTATAATTTAAACAAATTTCTTTAAAAAAAATTTTTTTTTAATTTTCCTTTTTTAATTATGCAACTAATGCTAATGTTACCGCTTAGAATAATCGAAAATTATCCCAATCCAAGAGTGAGTTATTCATCGCTACTGCCGAGAATACATTTTCAAAGAATATCGATGAAAGTACAAAAACATTTATATTACAATCCATTAAAAAAACAAGCAGTTCAATACGAATTATTAACTGAGATGAAATTGAAAGTTAATATAAAAAAATGGTTAATGGAGCATGCGAGCAACGAACCTACGATGTTGGTTTAATGCGACGCCATACAGAAAACATTTTGATAAGTAGAAAACTATTGAACTTCCCTGAGGACGTATAATCTTCTTAAAACGTACACTAAATAATGATAATAATATACTGCAACTAACGAATCGGGAAGTTCTTTGTGTGGCTCGTGGAGAGTCACACACAAAATAACATCCGTACCACTAACCCTCTCGCGAAATCGCAAAGCGAGCTACAATACCCCTACCTGCGAAGCTCGCGAAGCGAGCGAGCAACAATAACCAGCTAGTTTATATTTTGTTTTGCCGTTTATTTTAAAATATTTTTATTTCGATTTTATATTGGCCAGAGATAAATTATTGCAATTTTGTGTGTGATTGCGAGATTCGCTAGTCTCACCAAAGAAGGAGAAACGAGTCGGCATAGTGCTGACGAGATTCGAATTCTGGCAGGACCGGCGGATCGACCAGTCAAATATTGATTATTTACGAAATTGAATATTGTATATTTTTATATATCATGTACATTGTATAAATGTGGTGGTGGAACATATGTCCGGGGTGTACTAGTCGTGCACGGATAATTAGTGTCAAATCAATAGTAGAATTGTTGTAAATTGACCTGTAAATTAGCGAAATAATCAAGAATTGCTGGAGATGCCGGTTTGAGAATTTAAAATTAAATTAGATTGTTCCGATAAGCGAAGCGAGACGAAACGCGTAAACATTTTTTTTGCTTGTGCTGCCGTGTTCCCTAATAACATTTTCTTTGAATATACGACGGATTATATATTGAATAGCGGTATTGTTCGCTGCCGGTTACATTAAAGTCATCGCGCTCGGGTACCCTAGCTTAACGTAAACATACCGAAGAGCAATAAATAGAGACAACCTTCGGCTATAGAGTAAACGCGTACGATGCTAAACCCACTTGAGGACGAGGGGGACAATAAGTCAACCATGAGCGAGAAATTCGAAGAAGCGGAAGGGGGAATTACAGATGGAGAATCGACAAGCGATTTAATTAATAATAAAATGCAAACAAAGATGGATTTAAATCAATTAAATCCAAATATGATAACGCTTAAAGTTCCCACTAATACGCGCGACAAATATCAAGACGCGAAAATAAAGTCAACCTCCGCGAACATTAGCATACCGAGCGGATCATTACGCTGCCGAGGGACAACCGTTTCGGAAATTATGAGAAAATGGCGAATTAAATTTGCCGGAAAAACCGGGGAAGATCATGAAACCTTCCTCGAACGTATCGCGGAACAACGTCGATTCACGAACATTTCCGAAGCGGATATCCTAAGGTGTTTGCCGGTTTGCCTCGAAGGGATAGCAGCGCGTTGGTACGAAACAAACGAAAGTACCTGGTCGAATTGGGAAGGCTTCAAAAAGGAATGCCGTAGATTTTTTGGCGATCCCGACTATTACGAGAATTTAGAAAGAAACGCGAAAGATAGAATACAAGGGGAAGACGAACCAATACGCGCATATATAGTAACGATGCAGGCGATATTCAAACGATTTAAGAATCCGTGGTCTGAGTCAAAGAAAATTAAAACGGTCTACTGGGGCGCGAAACCGAAATTGCAAAAAGTCGTAAATTATAGATCAATAACATCGTTGCGAGAATTGGAAGACCAATTATTAGAAGCCGAAAGATATATAGAGGGGCCGAAAAGGCACAATTTAAAACCATCGGAAATGGTTAATGCCGACTTCGCGTACGATCCTAAAAAGTACGGGAAAGTAAGACATATAAACGCGATCGACACCGATAGCGATAGTTCTGGAGAGCTGCCGAGACACCCTCACTCCCATTCGCGTTTAATTAGAAAAAATAAAGATAATTATCAGGGACGCACAGAGCAATGTGCGAATATTTCGAATGCCGCCGGAACATCAGGTAGATTTTACAACCAGCGTTACCCTCCGCCGCACCGATCGGAACAGTATACGAGAAACCAGCCTCGAGGCATTGAGACGAACGCCAACCAACGTAACGACAATGACCTCGAGTGCTGGAATTGCCGAAAGAAAGGACACAGATCGAAAGATTGTCGTGCCGAACCGAAAATCCATTGTTTCCGATGTGGGGCCCCGGGGATAACGCTAAGACAATGTCGAAAATGCAATAGACCATCGGGAAATGGGAGGGGGAGTCACTCGAGCGGACCAGAGGGACCCCGGAAGAAATAGTATCGGCCCGCGTCAAAATAAATTCGCGTGAAACAAAATTACTAACAATAGACGCGCACATAGGAAATTGCAGGGTAAACGCACTAGTAGACTCGGGTTCGACAATAACGTTCGCGAGTAGGGAATTAGTGAAGAAAATTAAACACGCTGCCGTTTTTATAAAACAGGCCGAACAACCGTGCTATTTCCTCCTAGCAACAGGAGCATTAGACCGGTCAAAAGAACAAGCAAAATTTCGTCTCCGCTTACGCAATAAAGAAAAGGAAATTGTCGCGAGAATTTTGGACAATTTGGTGACGCCGTTACTATTAGGAATTGATACCATCGCGTTATTCGGGATTATCGCGGAATTTCATAATGCAGAGTGGTACTTTGCATCGCGTCCGGAAGAAAGGTTTCCATTTAGCGATAAATCGGGACAGCCACTCTGTTGCGGACTGCAATTACTGAATACGGACGAAAGAAAACGGTTAGAGAGATTTCTGGAGATTTCGTTGGCAGAATTTGAGAAAATGAATGGTGTAACGGACCTGACCAGTCATAAAATAGACGTGGGCGACCATCCGCCAATAAAACAAAGGTATTATTCGGTGTCCCCTAAAGTGCAAGAGGCCATTTACAAGGAGGTAGATACCTTGTTGGCCGACGGCATAATAGAACCATCGAATAGTAGCTGGTCGAGTCCTATTGTAATGGTCAAAAAGCCAAACGGAAAATATCGATTCTGTTTAGATTTTCGAAAAGTCAACGAGGTCTCAAAGAAAGATGCATATCCGCTGCCGTTAATGACAAATATTTTGGATAAACTTCGTTCCGCAAAATATATATCGACCATCGACCTCAGTCAGGCCTACTTCCAAATACCATTAGAGGAGAAAAGCCGAGAAATAACTGCTTTTACAGTACCGGGCAAGGGACTTTTTCATTTCCGCCGTATGCCGTATGGGCTAACAGGAGCCCCAGCCACGTTCCAACGATTATTAGACAGACTCATCGGCCCAGAAATGGAACCGTATGCGTTTGCCTATTTAGATGATATCATAATAGTAACGAAAACATTCGAAGAACATCTAGAATGGTTGGATCGTGTGCTACGGAAAATAAAAACGGCCGGGCTTAAAGTTAACCCAGAGAAATGTGAGTTTTGCCGCGAAAAAGTAAAGTATTTGGGATTTATAGTCAGTCAGGAAGGGCTAAAGGTGGACCCGGAGAAAATCAAACCGATTGTAGAGTATCCACCACCGAGAAACGAGAAGCAGCTGAGGCGATTCCTAGGGATGGCATCCTGGTACAGGAGGTTCATACCGGGATTCGCCACCGCTGCCGAACCGTTAAACGGATTATTACGAAAAACGAAGAAATGGGAATGGGGAGACAGCCAAAAAGCTGCCTTCACACTTCTACGGGAAATGATTTCGACCGCCCCCACCTTAGCCTGCCCGAATTTTGAGCTACCGTTCGTACTTCAAACCGATGCGAGCACAGTAGGACTGGGAGCAGTTTTAGCGCAAGAGGTCGATGGATTAGAAAAAGTAATTGCATTCGCGAGCCGTTCCCTCACAAATCCAGAGAGGAAGTATTCCGCAACAGAGTTGGAGTGCTTAGCTATTGTATGGGCTGTACAAAAATTCAGACCCTATTTAGAAGGTTACCGTTTTACCGTAATTACAGACCATAATAGTCTGACATGGCTAAGAAATTTGAGAAACCCTGCCGGAAGGTTAGCACGTTGGGCATTGCAGCTTCTCGAATACGATTTTAACATCGTATATCGACGGGGTGCGTTGAACAAGGTGCCAGACGCATTATCGCGAATGTTTGAGAATGAAAATAATGCCGAAGACAATATACCGTTAGCCGCTGCCGTTAAAATAAATTGGTTTACAAAGAAAATGACATCAGTAGAGAAAAATCCGGAAAATAATAGGGACTGGTCCATTCGCGAAGGGAAATTATACTATCGCCGTACAGACCCCCTAATAGCGGAACTATTAGGAACGGACCATGTAGAATGGAAATTGGTAATCCCGGAGGATGGGAGAACCGAAATTTTGCAAGAGGGACACGATAACGAACAATCGGGACACTTAGGTATAGAGAAAACATATCATAGAATAGCGTCGAAGTATTACTGGCCTGGGATGTATCGAACTATAGTAGAATACGTAAGACGCTGTCCCGTATGCCAACGTACGAAAGTGGAGCAAACACTCCCTTCAGGGTTGATGGGGAGGCGCCGTATAGAGATCCCATGGTCAGTAATTGCTGCCGACATTATGGGCCCATTCCCTCGAAGCAAAAACGGACACTCCTACCTCCTGGTGATCCAGGACCTATTTACAAAATGGGTAGAATGCATGGCGCTCCGCCGGGCGACCGGGGAAAATATCGCAAAAGCGCTCGAAGAACTAATTCTCTCGCGTTGGGGCACACCAGACGTATTATTAACGGATAACGGCACGGAATTTGTGAACAAGGCAATTAAAGATGTAGCCGCGATATACGGTATAAAACTAACGACAACACCCGCATACCACCCGCAAGCAAATCCGGTGGAAAGGGTGAACCGAATATTAAAAACAATGATGGTATCATTTATAGGAAAAGACCACCGGGAGTGGGATAAAAACTTAGATAAATTCAGATTCGCGTATAACACTGCATACCACTCAATTTTACGAACATCACCAGCATTCTTGAACTTCGGACGAGAACCTAAAGCTATCAAATGTTTGCGAAACGCTGTCGAACCTCCAGTCGAGCCGGAAACCGCACCGGTCGACGGATGGAAAGAGAGGGTCACCCAGTTAGTGACGTTACGCAGCTGGGTGAGCGAAAATTTAGAACAAGCATACGAGAGGCAGGCACATTATTATAATCTTAGACGTAGGGACATACAATTCAAAGTGGGGGAATTGGTATTGAAAAGGCAACGAATTTTGTCGTCGGCGGCAAATAAAATTGCGGCTAAATTAGTACCGAAGTATGCAGGTCCATTTAAAGTAAAGGCAAAATTATCACCAGGGGTATATACCTTAGCGACATTAGGCGGCGAAAACGTAGGGAAATCTCACATCTCCGATCTGAAAGCGTATATTCCACCACCATGACAACTTAGAAAATATAAAGAACAACTATGTCACCATGAAACGTTTATTTCAGCTTAAAATAGAAGATAAGATGCCGAAATTATTAGCCGAAGTGGATGCTCTGCTGGAAAAAGCCCAGGGATCGGAAGACCAGGAGGAGATCCTACAGGTTCTCAAAGACTGGGTAAAGAAAGTAAACCACAAGAAGCAGAGGACCGTATCCACCCAGACGGGACGGAAATGTGTAATGCTGCCGAGAAGCAGCTCAAAGATAGACCTAGAAGAAGTCATGGTGGAAAGAGAAGAAGAGGACTCAGAATCGGAATACGCGTCCGCAGAAGAGCTGCCGGAACAAGAAAAAGGGGAGGAGATACTCGACAGGTCGGGATTCTCGTTGGGGGAGGCCCTAGAGAACCTGGAAGCAAGGTTCACCAGAGAAGCAGCCCACGACACAGAGGCCGTAGCCTACGAGGATGCTGCCGTAAAAGATGAGGAAGACGAAATAGAGGAAGAGGCAGCAAGTGAGATCGATGCCGAGATGAACCAAGCTGCCGAAATGAACCAAGCTGCCGAAATTATAACGATAGCCAAGGCAGAAGAAATTGAAGCCCAGTTCTGGCTGCCGGAAGGGAACAGAAAATCCACACGGGAAGAAAGAATCGAGGAGTTTGGCAGACTCCACAAAGCAGGGATAGAAATCTTCCAAAAAGAGAAAGAGGAAGAAAGGAAGAAACAAGAATGGTCACTAGTAGGGCCAATTACAGTAAGGCTGCCGGAGTTAAAAATTGCGCAACCCCGTGGACGATCCAGACTAATAATAGCGAAAAATAGAGATAACCAACAAGCACTGGCAAAACCAGGAGACATAACACTAATAGACCGGCAGAATGGTTGTTGGAGGTGCGGGGCCCAGGACCATAGGCACCGCTGGTGCAACAAACCAGCCTCCACATACTGCTTTCGATGCGGCAGACTGGGGTATACGGTCCAGTCTTGCCCCAAGTGCGGGCAAGATTGGAAACAAGGAGGACCACACCACCCCTGGGGGTATGCTGCCGACCAATTACAGCCTTGGGAATTCTAAGAAGAAAGTTAACAAGTTAAAAGACATTAAGAGTGAAACAAATATCATACTTAAAATAGTTATATTAAAATAATTTTTTGCGTTTCGTTTGCTGCCGCTAACGACAAACTTCTCCTACTAGGAAACTAATAATTATTTAGTTGTTGCCGTGGACGACAAGTCCAACCAGATAAAGATATTAATTATTTTGTTATTGCCGTGGACGACAAGTCCAATCAGATAAATATAGTAACTATTTTGTTATTGCCGGGGACAACAAGTCCAATCAGATAAAGATAAATATATTTAGTTGTTGTCGCCCAATGATAGATATAATCAAAAGAAAATAAATATAGTCAGTTGTTGCCGTAAAGTAGTTAATGAGCAAAAATTTTTTTACAAAGAACATACAAATCCTAATTCCCCTACCTGAATTAAACGCGTGCGACATTAGACGGTAAGGGATAGCGAACCGTCCAAAACATAGGAAAGAATAGGAAACGTCTCGTCCGAAGTAGGAACCATGTCACAGTGGCGGGCGCAACCGAAACTTGGTGATAGGGGGTAAGTGTACTTTTGTGATTGTGATGTATCTAAGTTGGTGTATATATATATAATGTTTTTGTCCAATCACTGATAGGAAACGCCTAAAGAGAACGCTTAGCTGCCGAGACCACAGGAATCTGGTGGGTAACTGCCATCGGGGTAGTCCGGTCCTCCCTGGGGGGGGAGGAGTTGTGACGTGGCAAAATAACCACGTCACGATAACACAGTAATAAAGTAAACCCGAAAGAATATCGCGAGGACCGGACCACCCTCTAGCAGCACAATTAGGAAATCGCTAGCAGAAAGCGCTCTCTCTGGGACGTTACATAAACTAAGTTCCGATACTGTAGATTTGTGAACGTCGTGCCAATTGGCGCGACGGAAAGATTTCAGGAACGTAGCGTGGGCTCAGAGAGCCCCAACGTAACGAATCGCCGGAAAAGGGAAAATTCCAAGCTGCGACTCGCAAGCCCACTCGGAACGCCGGACCAACACAACATCCTCTGCAGAGGAAATTAAAGGAACCTCGAGCCCAGGCTGAACAACCTGGAGACGCCGACGAGGGACTAAGGGACCACGAGAAGAACTTAGAAGAATCGTCCCGTCGACGTCTCGTCCCGCAACAGAATTGGTCCCTGCAGGAGCGGCTCGAGCGGTTCTGGAATGTCACGAGACATTCCCGGTGGAAGCGCGTCCGCCGTTACGGAAAATCGAGAAATCGGCAAGGTCCGGGGCCCTTCTTGTCGAGTGCCGGCCTTCAGCGCGTACGACACCGCGAGCGACAGTGATTGGTGGGCGAAAAACCGAAGCGAGTAGGGGACGCCTTACTTCCGCATCCTCGAGCCACCGAAAATTCGCGTCACTGCTGCGTAGGCTTTCCAGCAATTAAGTCCGTTTGCTGCCGTACATTATAATCGCGTGTGCGCTTAACTGTATTATCAGAAGCTGCCGTTCAGCTGCGTCAATCCTGCTGCCGTTGGTAAGTGCCTACCAGATTCCGTTTAACGATTTAATATTGATTCGCGATCTTTTGAAGTGGCTCGAGCAGCGTTCGTGATTTTGTGTCGGTTTTTACGTGGGTCGTCCTTTTGACGACCACGTGTTTCGTGTGCCGAGAATCGGCTGCCCGTTTCGTGTTCCTTTGGCGAGTTCCCAGTGAGAGCGATTGGCTAGGGTTTGCGTGTGTAAAATATGTCGCGAATTGTTCAATAGTGAAATAGCCGCGCGCAGTCATATTGTTAATTTCGTCATTTCCATCTCGACCCCGCGCCGGCCTAACATCTCGGGTTGCTGCCGACGCGGGTAATATTATTTAATCCGAGAATCGCGTGTAACATCGGGGATCTGTACGCTTCGTTCCTCGCGGATAACTACGCACGTGTTACCGGCGTCGTACAGATTCCAACGCGTCCATCTTGTATCCGCGAACCGCGTGCGTATCGGCTTGTTGTCGAACATGCCGATTCTAATTTTCCGATTGCCGTAGATTCACAGTACGTTCTAATCTTAATTTTGCATCCGTTAGATTCCGTTATCATATTCAATTTCTCAAACTATTCTTGCCTGCCGTAAATAAATCTTTTGTTCACACCAAGTGTTGTACGAATCATTTGCGAGGTCCGTTCTCGCCGTGGAGAACGTCCTGTCCGATCCTGCGTGTATCCCTGGCCCTTAGCGAGCTATTCCGGTCCTCGCGAACGTGAATTCGGATTCTCATTAGCGCGAATAATTTTGTGGGCATCTCAGATCGCCTGGCGCCCGAAGTATTAACAACCTTGACGAGAGTTCGAATTCGCGTTGTTTATCGCGGGTGGACTGCGCCCATCACGGCTGGACGCAGCCCGGTTAAAACCTATAAAACCCGTAGCCGCTTGTTTTTCCGCCTCTCGATACCTGATATCGGGACCCGGGAAATAGGCCGCGTGATAATGTCTTACAATAATAACTCATTTAGGACTATATCGTTATCGCAAATTGCCTGAAGGGATTGCATCGGGGCCGGGCGATTTTCAAAGAAAGATGGAGACATGTGTACAAGATATCGGAAAAGTAGCTGTATACATTGATAACATATACGTAACGGGAAAAGATGAAAAGTCACACATCGAGAACGTGACGAAGGTGTTCGAGAGATTGCAGGAGCATGGTTTTAAAGTAAACAAATCCAAGTGTGAACTATTCAAAGAGAAGCTCGAGATCCTAGGTTTCGTCATTGATAAAAACGGGTTGCATAAAGCAAAGTCGAAAGTAAAAGCGATTCTAGAAGCACCGAAACCGACAGACTCAAAACAATTGCAATCTCTTATAGGGTTGATTACATATTACGCACGGTTCTTACCGCACAGAGCAGTCAAACTGAAGGCACTTTACGATTGCGCGAATAACAAAGAATTCAATTGGACGAAAAAATGTGATGCAGCGTTCGACTGGATAAAACAGGAAATAGCTTCGCCCAGGGTGTTAGCGCACTATGACCCGACGAAACCGTTGATTTTGACGTGCGATGCGTCCGCGTACGGTATATCAGCCATTCTGTCACATGAATACGAGGACGGTACCGAGAGACCAATCGAATTCGCATCCAAAATCATACCAAAAAACGAGCGAAGTAGAGCGATAATAGACAAAGAAGCGAGCGCGATCGTTTTTGGATTTAAAAAATTTTATTATTACATCTATGGCAGAGAAATCACGTTAAAAACGGATCACAAGCCCCTAGTTTACATTTTCGGTCCAAAAAGGGGTATCCCGCAAACTATCGCGAGTAGACTTCAAAGATGGGTCTATTTTTTATCTGGTTTTCAGTATAAAATTAAGTATATCAAGTCTACCGAAAATCTAAACTGCGATGCTTTATCTAGATTGCCAATTGAGGATCCAACCCCGCTTTTTGACGAGCAATTTATCCCTTTACGCTACGTTAATGAAGGTTCTGAAACAGTAAATTCGAAAAGGATAGCAAAAGAAACTCTGAAGGATAAAACCTTAGTTAACGTTTTAAGGTACACACGCGACGGGTGGCCCGGTAACACTAGCACACTATCCGAGGAAGAAAAGAAATTTCATGTAAAGAAAAATGAATTAACCATTGATGGTAATTGTATTCTCTGGGGCTACCGTGTTGTTGTGCCGAAGTCACTTCAATCACTCGTCCTCACAGAACTACACACGACGCATCTGGGCACAGTAAAAATGAAATCAATCGCCCGATCGTTTTTCTGGTGGCCAAACTTAGACTCAGAAATAGAAAACCTAGCCAGCAGCTGCCTTGTGTGTTTACAAGGGAGAAAGTCCCCTGCGAAAACCGTGTTAACGCCGTGGCCGTGGCCCGACACAGCATGGACACGTATTCATAGCGATTTCTTGGGCCCATTTTGCGACCGTATGTTTATGCTTGTTATTGATGCGCACTCCAAGTGGCCCGAAATAATCGATATGGGCACTTGTACCAAAGCTACGAGAGTGGTAGCGGAGTTTAAGAAACTTTTTGCACGATTTGGTCTGCCCAAACATGTAGTAACAGACAATGGCACGCAATACACAAGCGACGAATTTAAAACCTTCTTGCGCGCAAACGGCGTAAAACAAAGTTTCTCTGCTCCGTATCACCCGGCAACAAATGGCGAGGCGGAAAATTTCGTGGGCACATTTAAAAGTAAAGTGGACAAAGCGATCAAATCAGGAACAAACTTAGGCGATGCAATAAATCTTTTTTTACACGACTATCGCGCAACTGAGCACTGCACCACGGGGCGCAGTCCAGCGTATTTAATGTACAAGCGCGAAATACGCACACGTTTTGATCTCTTAAGACCGTCAACCGCCGACCACGTCGAAACGAAGCAGCTAGCGCAAATTGGAAGCAGGAAAGGTACCCGGAACGAAATTTTTCGTGAAGGGGAGAGAGTCCTGGTAAAGGACTACGGAGTGCGAAACGAGAAGCGCTTACTGGGGCAGATAACAAAGAAGTTATCCCCGGTAACATACGAAGTCGATGTGGGAGAAAAGGGGAATTGGAAACGTCACACGGATCAGATCATTAAAGGCCCGGCAGAAGTACGACGATCAAACCGGATCGCGAAACAATCGAAAAAAGCTTAAAAAAAAAATATATATATTTAATCTGTTTATTTTAGTTGTAACATACATATTGTACGTTTATTTTTCAATTGGGAAATTGTACTCATATTCCGTAGAGAGTTTATTCCTACCATAGCCGGCATAACTTTTAATTTTGGCGTTTGTTTCGACACTTCATGAACAATTGTATTCCGTATGTTTAAACAATATAAACGGGGAGGAGTTGTAATGTACTCGACCGTAATCGAGCGTCACCTGTCCCAAAATGCGGGAAACAGGGCGACGCGACGGTACCCGCGACGGGGGGCTCAGTCTAGGCGACACGGAGCTCCGTTATACATAGTTCGAGAGGTGACACAAATATAATCGTGATCGGTAGCAAAGGTGTGTTCTTTGGTTGCCCCACCCTCACCGGTACTCCCAGTACGTAACAGAGTCAATTGTGTGTTATGGGTGTCCTATTTGGGGTGATAAGGGTTTATCGTTCACACGCAATTGCACTTTGGTGGAGCGTATTCAACGTGTTGGCCTGGCGAGGGTTGCTAGATCGTATTGTACGGTATCGCGTAATGCGCTTTGTGCGATTACGGGCATCCTTCCTTTGGAAACTACGATCAAAGAACGCGCACGATTATACTCCATCAAACAGACGTTTAAGATCCTTGACAATGACACGGATGATATAGTATACATGAAGATGGACCTCTTCAAAGAGGAAAAGGCCATTCTTCAGAGGCAATCGTGGTCAGACTGGCAGGATACCTGGAACAGATACCGTAAAGCTAAATGGACTAAAAGATTAATTCCACGTGTGGAGGAATGGAGCTCCAGAAAATTTGGAGAACTTAATTTTAGATTGACGCAGGTTTTGACAGGACACGGTGTGTTCAACTCATACAGACACAGAATTCGCCGTTCCAATAGCGATCTGTGTTGGTTTGAGTGTGGGGTCAGGGATGATCCCAAGCACACTGTCTTTCACTGCGATCGTTGGGCCGGTGAGAGAATCAGTCTGGAGTGTGATCTTCAAGAAGATTTCACCGTGGAAAACTTCCAGAAAATAATCCTTAAGAGTGATGAAAACTGGAAGAAAATTGATAACTTCATTAATAAAATTATGGTCCAAAAGGAAAAATACGAAAGGTATCTTGAGAAAATGAATAGGATTGACTACTTACCTGTTGACGCACTTACCTGATAATGTGAGTGTGGGAGTGAGAGTACCATTGTCAATATAGATATTGTTTTATCTATATGATCAGATAAGAACATGCGAGGCTAAGATTCATGGTAGAAGGACATGTAGCAATGCGAAAAGTAGATCACGTGTCCTTCGCTAGCCATGAAAAATACGAGGCGACAGGTCCACGTGCCTTGTATGGTGGGGTTTTAGTGGGTATGGGCAGGGATATACGATCTGGTTTATCGTATAGTCCCGTTTCCCCCGCACAACATCTCAGGGGGTGCCGAGTCCCACACTACCCTCTCCAGCTGTCATCTATGGGAGAGGGTGTGCGTAAATGCATTTCCCCACCATCCTAAAGAGGAAAAAAAAAAAAAAAAAAAAAAAAGGATAGGGTTAGGATAGGGTTATGAACAAGACAGAAAATAAATACATCATAACGAACGCTAACAGACTAAACGGAACCGCGAGACTTACAATGTTTGTTAACAACAGAGAACTGTCATACAGGGACGTAATAGGAATTTTACAGATAGAGAACAGCGAATTGAATACGGAAAATTGGCACCTCAGAAGGGAACCCAGGATAAAAGATAGAGGGGTAGAATTTGAGATAGAGGTACCAATGAGAGACTTACGTTTTATAAGAGCTAAGGATAATAAGATCAGTATTATGGGGGGAGGCTGGAAGGTAACTTTCACGACAAGGAGAACGCAGTGAAAACGGGCCTGCCTGTCTTCCAGGCTAGAAAAAGGGCGGGGAACCAGACCGCGACAATAGAATATAAGTAGCTACTAATGGATAAAGTATGATTAGATATAAGGAAATACTAATAAAGCTAACCAAATATTAATATAAGAACAGCGAGTAAGGAATGACCGTCTGGATCTGTTGTACAATTTCCCAAGTACAAATAATCGGCAACGACAACAATAAGCGAATACAGCGAACGGTGAGATCCCCGCCGGGAAGACTGGCGAAATCTGAGCCCCCGGGGCGGGGGGCGCCGTGTGGGGGGTTGGGCGGGGGGGTTTCGCGCGGTCTCAGGCCGCGCGGACTTCGTCCCCGCTGGGCGGCCCCGCGGGGCGCCGCCGCGTCGGGGGAGAAGCTGGGGGAGGACCGGCGGGGGTCTCACCTAAGCAGTAGGCTAAGTGGTAAACGATAAGTAAGGAATAAAGATAGGATAGAACGAGGAGCGAAATCAACGACTTGTAAGATGGAAAGCCGCGCGCAAAGGTAGAAAATCGCGACACTCGCACGGGAATCCTTGGAAAGGACGGGAATAACTTGCGAGAAGGGTAATAAAGCGGAGAGTAACTCAAAAGAAAAAGACAGGCAGGCCCGTCAACGCAGGCAGACGAGGAACCAAAGGCAGGGGAATTCATTCTTACTCCAAACGACTCTGAATCGCTCAAGGGATACAAACGAACGGCTGAACAAACAGTGAACGCGAGTAGATTAAATGAGACCGCGAGACTGACAATGTTTGTTAACAACAGGGATCTGTCATACGGGGACGTAATAGGAAATCTACAGTTAGATAACAGCGGATTGAATACGGGAAACTAGCACCTCGGAAGGGAACCCAGGATAAAAGATAGAGGGGTAGAATTTGAGATAGAGGTACCAATGAGAAACGCGCGATTCATAAGAGCCAGGATAATAAGATCAGTAGTAGGGAGGGAGACCGGAAAGCAACATCACAACGAGGAGAACGCAGCGAAAACGGGCCTGCCTGTCTTTTAAGCTGAGGAAAAGGGCAGGAAACCGGACCGTGACAATAAGAATATAAGTAACCATTAACGGATAATGTATAAGTAGATATAAGGAAAGTTATTGAGAACAATAAAGCTAACCAAATATTAAGATAAGAACAGCGAGTAAGGAATGACCGTCTGGATCTGTTGTACAATTTCCCAAGTACAAATAATCGGCAACGACAACAATAAGCGAATACAGCGAACGGTGAGATCCCCGCCGGGAAGACTGGCGAAATCTGAGCCCCCGGGGCGGGGGGCGCCGTGCGGGGGGTTGGGCGGGGGGGGGGTTTCGCGCGGTCTCAGGCCGCGCGGACTTCGTCCCCGCGGGGCGCCGCCGCGTCGGGGGAGAAGCTTGTAACCGTACGATTACATATTGGTTGCCATGGGAACAGACCGACGCGATTTCCACCTCTTAGAGCCGCGACGGGATCTACTGTCCTTGTCTAAGGAAGGACAGTAGATCATTACGCCTAATTTGAGTGCGCACGCATCGATCCCTACTCGATCTAGATCGAAGGAGGTCGATGCGCGAAACAAATTCGTCACTCTACGTCTGGAAGCGAAACGGATAACACGCGACTCTAAACGATCCGGCGAAAACCGGTACGGGTTCGAGAAGTCAAACCGACTTCGCAATTCTAGTCAAACCGCCTAGATTGCCTTCGTCTCGTATGCGCCTCAAACCGAGGAGTCACTGATGCAAACCGCACAGGGGCACTGCCAAGTGATTTAAATAGCGGGTGTTAAATATCGTAACAGCGTAGTAGTCTTTTATTGAGGAACGTACGAGACGACGGGAATCTGTGTTAGAAAGGAATCGTGTGGTATCCGTCGCAAATAACGATTTGACGAAGTACAGTTCAAGTTAATTATCCTAGAACCGGAGTGTGTCTGGGCCCGCCATCCGGCGTAGAAGGACATACTCCTTTGGTGAAGCGTAATAATGCGAACTTCGTACGCGTCGACAGACAGAATATCTCTCTGAGAAATCAGCAAGGTATCTGGGTGCTTCGACAGTCATATTTCGTTCAGGTCTTACGCGTGTAAAGATACAACTAGACCAAGTACAGTTCAAGTTCACTATTCTAGAACCGGAGTGTATTCGGACCCGCCGATAGGTGTAGAAGAATACACTCTTTTGGTGAAGCGTAGTAATGCGAGCTTCGTACGCGTCGGCATACGGGCTATTCCTCTGAGAAATCAGCAGAATACCTGGATGTTTCGACAGTCGCCAGTTGTACGGGAATACGTGAAATAAACGTTGCAATTAGTATAATTTGAGCTATATCCTCTAGGCCCGGAGTACGACTAGATTCACCTGACGGTGCCGAAGGTTTCACTCTTTTGGGAAAGCGAATATAGTGAGAATTTCTTTACGTGTCATCCTGCATGATATTCCTCCGAGCGATCGGCAGAATACATGCAGGTTATGACGGTTGCAGACGTCGGGCGTTGCGCACGTAACATCACGACCGTATTAACTAACATCTAAGCGATATAAAAGAGAGACTTTCAGACGTAGTGTCCTGGGGCGTCTAATAGATTCTGCGAGCGGCATTTATAAGAGTATCGCGCTAACGCGACCGTATTTGATAGTGGGAGTTTCGGTAAATCATTTAATATCTTGCTATAAGCAAGTTTTTCTTGTACATAAGGAGTATCGCGCTAACGCGACCGTATTTGATAGTGGGAGTTTCGGTAAATCATTTCATATCTTGCTATAAGCAAGTTTTTCTTATATATAAGGAGTATCGCGCTACTGCGACCGCATTTGATAGTGGGAGTTTTCGGTAAAACATTTCATATCTTGCTATAAGCAAGTTTTCTTTTATATCAAGAGAATCGCGAACGCGATCGTATATGACGTAGGACTTTGGGTAAATCGTTCATATTGCCTTGAGCAAGGATTTGTTCCTCCACAAATTGTATCGAGTCACGGCGACCGTATCGAATTGTAAATCCCAATAAGTGTATCTGGATTGAATATCTCGATTTGAAACATCGCATAATCGATTGTGATCCACAAGGGCAAATTCCAATAATTGTATTGATAATCACCGCGTTACATCTCATGGTCATACTAAGGACTTCTAACAACCAGGTCTTCAACACATTGTGCATACCATCGATCGGTCTAACACGTATAGATCACTGTACATATTATTCGGTACAATATACCCTACTTTTACCTCCGAACACATCTCAATTTATTTATCAGATAATCTAACCTCTCCGCTTTCCAGTGCCTGGAGGCACGAATTCACTTTATCCATTCATAATTAATAACTATTGGTTGATTTGAATTAAATAGTAAAGAAAGTAAACGAAAAAAGGATATACGGTTACAAAAATGGCGCCCAACGTGGGGCGAAGAGGTTTTGATTAGATAAACGAATTGAGACATTTCACTTGGGAAAATGGCGAGCTCGACGCGCTCCCAGGGAAAGAAAAATCTAACCAATCCGCCAGTGGAAGAAAATCCGCACATACCAACGGAGAACACGACAACTCAGGGACAACCCTCCATACAACCTAACCCAATAGTAATGGACACAGGAACAACACACGGATCAGGATCTAGTTCGGAAATTAGTCACATGGAATTACGCAATACAATTCAAGCGCTAGAAGTCAAGCTTAAAGCCCAAGAGGACAGAATTTTACAAGGAGAAGTCAAAATAGCCGCAATGATGGGGATGTTGGTACAGAATGCTGAGGCCCAAGAACACATGCTCAGCACTCAACAAGACCACGAAAGACGCTTGGATCTTGAGGCACAAAAACGCCAAGAAAGAGAGAAGACCCTCCATGATGACATTCAGGCACAACTAACCGCCCGACTACAATCCAGGATTAGTAATGAAGAGATTTACGAACGGATCACTGAACACAAGCGTGAAATCCGTGATTGGAGACGCGAGATTGAAGCTCGCTTTGAACGCCTACTATTGCTGATACAAGAGGGAATTGAGCCAATTCGATCACGCACGGATTTGAACCAAAGATCCACGGCGACTGGAATAACAGGCGCCGAGTCCCATCCAGGAATTACACCAAACGAGACGGATGAAACTCGAACGCAAAGACATTCCTCGACCTCTCGATGGCCAGAAAACGAATCGACAAGACTCGATGCATCATCAGCTGCAGCGACAAGACCCTTCGCTGTAAAGCCCAAGTTACCTGTCTTTGAAGGAAGGACGACCGAGAAACCACCAAAATTCATCCGCGAAATGCGTCAGTTCATTCTGGCTGCGCGTGTCCCTGAAGAAGAGGTAAAATTTATCATTACCCAAGCAATGAAAGGGATAGCCAGTGAATGGTGGGATATAGTAACCGACGAGATAAATACTTGGAATCAATTCACAAAGGCATTCTTAGACAGATTCTGGAGCCCTGCCATACAACGGAAGGTAAGGGATAATCTGGACACTGGGACACATCGACCTGAATCTGGACTGACCCGGGTAGCATACGCCATGCGATTGATTGGGAGTGCACGAGACCTGGTACCGCGTCCATCTGATGAAGAGATTGTAATAATCCTGGCGCGACACTTTACCCAGCCAGTTGACGATTGCGTGCTGGGTCAAAACATCACGGACATCAATGCATTCCTAGCCCTTCTAGAGCGATTCGACAATGGCGGTACGGTTAATCGACAACGAACCAACGAAGCCCCAACTTATAACAGAACGTGGAGCAATCGTTCAAACCAAGAACAAGCACCACGGGGTAACCCATACTTAGGGAATGCAGTCCGGCCGCAGTCAAACGAGTACCAACAAACTCGACAATCGAGGGAGTATCAGCGTCCGACGACAGCATACCAACGAGAGTATCCTCGGAAGGTACAGGAAGGGGTACGAAATCCCAGAGAGACATACCAGAACCAAGATCGTAGAAAAAACAGTAGTGACAATGGAGACAAACGATATTCAAATCGTCCAGCCCAAGTCAGAACAACACTCATTCACGAAGAACCGCCAGAAGAAGATGAAGAACAATACCCAGAAGAAGCGGTGTCGGAAAACGAATGGGGAGGAGCCTCCAAAGAAACCTAGGCGACTTCCCCGCCCGGGCGAGAGCCTCTTCCGGAGACAGACAAAACAGGGAAGAAACCGGCCTGGTCATCGGGTCAATATTTGAAAACCCTAGGGAAGACCTAATGAAAGAAGAAACAACAGGACCGGGGACAACTCACGACATGAACAATAGCCCAGAAATCACCATAGAGGTGGAGGGCATACCCACACGAGCCTTGATCGACACGGGAAGTGCGATTACCGCAGCCTCAGAGAACTGGTACCACAAACATCAATGCCAGTTGTTAAAAAGCCCAATGCTACCAGCAGCAGGAGCATTCGTCATTGGAGCCACGGGACAAAAATCTGTCAGAATAAGAAAACAAATCTGGGTCACTATTAACTACGGTAAAAAAACGATGGAAGCATCGGTAATAATAGTTCCTGGTCTGATATGCGATTTCATTTTGGGTATCGATTCGCTAAGACGTGCAAGGGCAATCATTAACCTTGAAAAGGATATTCTACAAATATCCACAAACAACGGAATGACGCATATCGACATAACACAGGACGAATCAAAAGGGAAACACATAAGAATGATGAAAGACACGCACTCGGGGCACGATGGGAAAGACGGGACGACCATCGAAATCCCGCCGGAAATATTCGAATCTGAACATACAACGAAACAACAAAGGGAACAACTACAACAAATAATTCAAACATTTCCTCGGCTGTGGAGGAAAGAAGTGGGTCGTTTAACGTGCTATGAACATCACCTACACGTGAAGGCAGATACTCCATACTTTCGCCGAACGTACCCGACTCCACTGAAATATCTTGAGGCAGCAGACGCAGAAATTGAGCGAATGCTAACGAACGACATTATACGACCAAGTAAAAGTCCGTATATAAACCCGGTCGTTCCGGTACTCAAGAAAAATGGGTCACTCCGTTTATGTTTAGATGCAAGAATGCTCAACCAGGTGCTTATTGATGATCATGAAATGTCCGAATCACCAGATACCATCTTTCAACGTCTCAAAAGGGTGGAGTTCCTTACGAGCCTCGACTTAACAAGTAGCTTCTGGCAGGTCCCATTAACCAAAGAATCACGAAAATACACTGCCTTTGCGTATCGCGGCAGATGTTATGAATACGTGGTAACGCCGTTCGGTCTCAAGACAAGCAGCGCGAGTCTAGTAAGAGCATTGCGACAGGTGTTGCATGGGATGGAAGGATTCGTCATCAATTTCATCGATGACATCTTATGCTTTTCAGATACATTCGAAGAGCATAAAAAACATCTATCGGCATTACTAGAACGCTTGGAGCAACATAACTTAACGATCAATTTGGAAAAATGTCGATTTATGAGACGAGAGCTAAAATTTCTTGGACATGTATTGTCCCCAGAAGGAATAAAACAAGATCCAGAAAAGCTTACGGCAATCAAAGAGTTCCCGGCACCACGTAACTTAAAACAACTACGTGGATTCTTAGGACTCATCAACTACTACAGCAAATTCACCGACAAACATGCGGAGATGACAACGCCACTATTGGCCCTGTTAAAAAAGGGAACACGCTGGACGTGGGATGACAAACTCCAAGCTGCATTCAACAACACAAAACAAACATTCTGTAAAGAAGTAGTGCTACAATATCCAGATTCAACCAAAGAATTCTTTTTAGCCACCGACGCAAGCTTCGGGGCCATAGGAGCGGTGATCGAGCAAAAAGACGCACAGGGAAACCTACGCCCAATTAAGTTCGCGAGTAGAACATTAAAGGGCCCAGAATTGGCATACTTCACGACGGAAAAGGAATTATTAGCAGTCGTATGGGCACTAGGAAAATTCAGAACTTATTTGTACGGGACAAAAACAATACTGTTAACAGACCACAAAGCTATAACGTTCCTAATAAATAGCAAACTCCTCAACCAGCGACTTACACGATGGATCTTGTCAATTCAAGATTACCGCGTTGAGATTCAATACCGACCGGGAAAGGAAAATGTACCGGCAGACGTAATGAGCCGATCGTACCACGGGAGCGGCATAAACACCACGAATCGCGAAACACAAATTCCCATCCTCACCGCGATAGCGCGCACGATGTCACCAGAGTTAACGAAAGCCATAAAAAATTTGTCCGAATGGCAATTAAAGGACGAAAAAACGCGTGAAATAATGGAAAGATGCCATCAGAAAGACAAAAGGACCGTCGGCAGATATTGCATTCGCAAGAACACGTTATACCAAATAGATCGAAACGGTAAAATAAGGGCCGTGGTTCCCCCTCAATTACAAAAAGAAATGATAATTGAGGTACATGAAATGTACGCACATCCCGGAAGCGATAAAACAAGTTCGATAATTGCGGAGAGTTTTTACATAGCAAAGCTCAGCCGACATACCCGTAAAGTAATATCCACCTGCGATACATGCCAAAGAGTTAAAATATCAACACACGCTCTCCATTTCGACCTACAAACAATCCTTCCAAAATGCCCATTAGAAATTGTATCAATAGACTACTATGGCCCTCTGCCCACCTCAAGGGGAGGTGTAAAACACATCCTGGTGATGGAAGACTTATTCACAAAATTTGTAAAATTATACCCGGTAAAGAACGCAACTACCGCCATAACGATAGGCCGAATATTTAAGAACTACATTCCGGCATATGGGAAGCCACAAAAACTATTAACAGACCACGGGACACAATTCACATCGAATAAATGGTCGCAAACGCTTCGTGAAGAAGGAATTCACCACATATTATCATCAGTCAGACACCCACAGAGCAACCCAGTTGAGCGAGTCAACCGAGAAATCGGGAGAATTTTTCGCACGCTTGCAGCAAAGGCACATGCATCCTGGGCCACATGGGTAGGGGTAGTGGAAACGTGCTGCAACGAGGTGGCACACGAGAGCACCGGGTTCACACCCACGGAGTTATTCCTTAAGAAGGCCCCAATAAGACCGTGGACGAAATGGATCGACAAAGATATAATGGAAAACAATAGGATCAATACCAATGACAAGTTACAACTGGCTTTCCGGAATATGACAAAAAAGGCACAGAAGCGATGCGAACGAGCAAACGCGGGAAAGACACACACACGCTATAACATCGGTGAACGTGTGCTACTCAAAACAAATCCCGTGTCGAATGCCGCAGACCGTGAAATCGCCAAATTTTTCCATCTATATGAAGGACCATACGAGTTGGTGGAAAAAAAAGGGCCAGCAACATATGTACTACGGCGACCACAGTCAAACGAAATCCGAGGCACATTCCACGCGACTAATCTTCGACGATACCGTGAATGAAAAGAAAGGTACCACATAATATCAACAAGACACCAAATCTACGCACTAGTTACCGTAGAAAGGGAAAATTCAAGGAATACTCCAGCTATCCCTAACAGTATAAATACACGCGGCTCCGGCAAAATGTAACAGTTCATCATGAGCAATTCACAAGCACATACAACGTGCGAAAAGGCCACACAGGCCTACGCATACTGGGCCATGCTGTCGAAGGCAACCCAAACGGGCATGGATCTGACGTACTACGACGCTCCGACAAAAGAGTTGCCAACAAAGACGCCACGACCGTGGAGTTGTAATAGAGATCTACGACATTGTCCTGGTCAGGGTACGCAAGCGACTATAAGCAGGCGAAGCACCATTACACAGACACCACGAAAGGGTCCGGCTGATAAGGGCGGCAAGAAGGGAAAAAAGTCGCGGAAAATAACAGCGACAGCAAATCCAACCACACCAATAGAGGAAGTGGACATGTCCTGGGTGATGATCCCGGATTTTATGGAGGCAGCACACAGAAGGACACGTTCCGATGAACCGCCGCCTATTCGGACGACACCACGACAGGAGAGTGACGAGGGCGACTGGGAGATCATCCCGGCGGAGGGCGGACCTCCACTGGACATTCCGTTGCTCAACACACAGGATCCACTGGGCCTTCTTCCTTTAACAGAGGAGCTGATCCATCGGCTGTTGGAGACGCCAGAGCACCCGAGGGACAACGCCCACGGATAAAATGCAAGCGGGCTTTCCTACAAAGACCAAGGCATCCACGTGCGCTTTGGTAGTAAAAAAAAAAAAAAAAAAAAAAAAAAAAAATGTTCGGCATTTGAGTCATTATATTATTAATAATTTTGTTGCTTTTCAATCCCAAAAGGATGCTTATAAACATAATCAATTCACTCATTTCTTTTATGGGCCATCCATACAGGCCAAACGTTTTTTTTTAATTTTTCCCTTTTTTTCGTTAAATTCACATCAAGTTTACGGGTGCAACGCCACAATGAATAGTTAAGTTTACTTTACAACGCTGCGGGGTTATGTGTGGGTGAATCCAGTGCGGGTATGCTATATAGCCAACCGTGGTCTTTGTGTGTGTGTTGACGATGCCAGTACAACGCAAGTTTACTGCGTACTCGCGCCGGTACTGACATTTTACGGTGGGGGGCATATGTAACCGTACGATTACATATTGGTTGCCATGGGAACAGACCGACGCGATTTCCACCTCTTAGAGCCGCGACGGGATCTACTGTCCTTGTCTAAGGAAGGACAGTAGATCATTACGCCTAATTTGAGTGCGCACGCATCGATCCCTACTCGATCTAGATCGAAGGAGGTCGATGCGCGAAACAAATTCGTCACTCTACGTCTGGAAGCGAAACGGATAACACGCGACTCTAAACGATCCGGCGAAAACCGGTACGGGTTCGAGAAGTCAAACCGACTTCGCAATTCTAGTCAAACCGCCTAGATTGCCTTCGTCTCGTATGCGCCTCAAACCGATAAGTCACTGATGCAAACCGCACAGGGGCACTGCCAAGTGATTTAAATAGCGGGTGTTAAATATCGTAACAGCGTAGTAGTCTTTTATTGAGGAACGTACGAGACGACGGGAATCTGTGTTAGAAAGGAATCGTGTGGTATCCGTCGCAAATAACGATTTGACGAAGTACAGTTCAAGTTAATTATCCTAGAACCGGAGTGTGTCTGGGCCCGCCATCCGGCGTAGAAGGACATACTCCTTTGGTGAAGCGTAATAATGCGAACTTCGTACGCGTCGACAGACAGAATATCTCTCTGAGAAATCAGCAAGGTATCTGGGTGCTTCGACAGTCATATTTCGTTCAGGTCTTACGCGTGTAAAGATACAACTAGACCAAGTACAGTTCAAGTTCACTATTCTAGAACCGGAGTGTATTCGGACCCGCCGATAGGTGTAGAAGAATACACTCTTTTGGTGAAGCGTAGTAATGCGAGCTTCGTACGCGTCGGCATACGGGCTATTCCTCTGAGAAATCAGCAGAATACCTGGATGTTTCGACAGTCGCCAGTTGTACGGGAATACGTGAAATAAACGTTGCAATTAGTATAATTTGAGCTATATCCTCTAGGCCCGGAGTACGACTAGATTCACCTGACGGTGCCGAAGGTTTCACTCTTTTGGGAAAGCGAATATAGTGAGAATTTCTTTACGTGTCATCCTGCATGATATTCCTCCGAGCGATCGGCAGAATACATGCAGGTTATGACGGTTGCAGACGTCGGGCGTTGCGCACGTAACATCACGACCGTATTAACTAACATCTAAGCGATATAAAAGAGAGACTTTCAGACGTAGTGTCCTGGGGCGTCTAATAGATTCTGCGAGCGGCATTTATAAGAGTATCGCGCTAACGCGACCGTATTTGATAGTGGGAGTTTCGGTAAATCATTTAATATCTTGCTATAAGCAAGTTTTTCTTGTACATAAGGAGTATCGCGCTAACGCGACCGTATTTGATAGTGGGAGTTTCGGTAAATCATTTCATATCTTGCTATAAGCAAGTTTTTCTTATATATAAGGAGTATCGCGCTACTGCGACCGCATTTGATAGTGGGAGTTTTCGGTAAAACATTTCATATCTTGCTATAAGCAAGTTTTCTTTTATATCAAGAGAATCGCGAACGCGATCGTATATGACGTAGGACTTTGGGTAAATCGTTCATATTGCCTTGAGCAAGGATTTGTTCCTCCACAAATTGTATCGAGTCACGGCGACCGTATCGAATTGTAAATCCCAATAAGTGTATCTGGATTGAATATCTCGATTTGAAACATCGCATAATCGATTGTGATCCACAAGGGCAAATTCCAATAATTGTATTGATAATCACCGCGTTACATCTCATGGTCATACTAAGGACTTCTAACAACCAGGTCTTCAACACATTGTGCATACCATCGATCGGTCTAACACGTATAGATCACTGTACATATTATTCGGTACAATATACCCTACTTTTACCTCCGAACACATCTCAATTTATTTATCAGATAATCTAACCTCTCCGCTTTCCAGTGCCTGGAGGCACGAATTCACTTTATCCATTCATAATTAATAACTATTGGTTGATTTGAATTAAATAGTAAAGAAAGTAAACGAATAAAGGATATACGGTTAAAAGCTGGGGGAGGACCGGCGGGGGTCTCACCTAAGCAGTAGGCTAAGTGGTAAACGATAAGTAAGGAATAAAGATAGGATAGAACGAGGAGCGGAATCAACGACTTGTAAGATGGAAAGCCGCGCGCAAAGGTAGAAAATCGCGACACTCGCACGGGAATCCTTGGAAAGGACGGGAATAACTTGCGAGAAGGGTAATAAAGCGGAGAGTAACTCAAAAGAAAAAGACAGGCAGGCCCGTCAACGCAGGCAGACGAGGAACCAAAGGCAGGGGAATTCATTCTTACTCCAAACGACTCTGAATCGCTCAAGGGATACAAACGAACGGCTGAACAAACAGTGAACGCGAGTAGATTAAATGAGACCGCGAGACTGACAATGTTTGTTAACAACAGGGATCTGTCATACGGGGACGTAATAGGAAATCTACAGTTAGATAACAGCGGATTGAATACGGGAAACTAGCACCTCGGAAGGGAACCCAGGATAAAAGATAGAGGGGTAGAATTTGAGATAGAGGTACCAATGAGAAACGCGCGATTCATAAGAGCCAGGATAATAAGATCAGTAGTAGGGGGGGAGACCGGAAAGCAACATCACAACGAGGAGAACGCAGCGAAAACGGGCCTGCCTGTCTTTTAAGCTGAGGAAAAGGGCAGGAAACCGGACCGTGACAAGAAGAATATAAGTAACCATTAACGGATAATGTATAAGTAGATATAAGGAAAGTTATTGAGAACAATAAAGCTAACCAAATATTAAGATAAGAACAGCGAGTAAGGAATGACCGTCCGGATCTGTTGTACAATTTCCCAAGTACAAATAATCGGCAACGACAACAATAAGCGAATACAGCGAACGGTGAGGCTCCCGCCGGAGGAAGACTGGCGAAATAAGGGCCCCCGGGGCGGGGGGCGCTGCATGGGGGGTTGGGTGGGGGGGGGGGGGTTTCGCGCGGTCTCAGGCCGCGCGGACTTCGTCCCCGCTGGGCGGCCCCGCGGGGCGCCGCCGCGTCGGGGGAGAAGCTGGGGGAGGACCGGCGGGGGTCTCACCTAAGCAGTAGGCTAAGTGGTAAACGATAAGTAAGGAATAAAGATAGGATAGAACGAGGAGCGAAATCAACGACTTGTAAGATGGAAAGCCGCGCGCAAAGGTAGAAAATCGCGACACTCGCACGGGAATCCTTGGAAAGGACGGGAATAACTTGCGAGAAGGGTAATAAAGCGGAGAGTAACTCAAAAGAAAAAGACAGGCAGGCCCGTCAACGCAGGCAGACGAGGAACCAAAGGCAGGGGAATTCATTCTTACTCCAAACGACTCTGAATCGCTCAAGGGATACAAACGAACGGCTGAACAAACAGTGAACGCGAGTAGATTAAATGAGACCGCGAGACTGACAATGTTTGTTAACAACAGGGATCTGTCATACGGGGACGTAATAGGAAATCTACAGTTAGATAACAGCGGATTGAATACGGGAAACTAGCACCTCGGAAGGGAACCCAGGATAAAAGATAGAGGGGTAGAATTTGAGATAGAGGTACCAATGAGAAACGCGCGATTCATAAGAGCCAGGATAATAAGATCAGTAGTAGGGGGGGAGACCGGAAAGCAACATCACAACGAGGAGAACGCAGCGAAAACGGGCCTGCCTGTCTTTTAAGCTGAGGAAAAGGGCAGGAAACCGGACCGTGACAAGAAGAATATAAGTAACCATTAACGGATAATGTATAAGTAGATATAAGGAAAGTTATTGAGAACAATAAAGCTAACCAAATATTAAGATAAGAACAGCGAGTAAGGAATGACCGTCTGGATCTGTTGTACAATTTCCCAAGTACAAATAATCGGCAACGACAACAATAAGCGAATACAGCGAACGGTGAGATCCCCGCCGGGAAGACTGGCGAAATCTGAGCCCCCGGGGCGGGGGGCGCCGTGTGGGGGGTTGGGCGGGGGGGGGTTTCGCGCGGTCTCAGGCCGCGCGGACTTCGTCCCCGCTGGGCGGCCCCGCGGGGCGCCGCCGCGTCGGGGGAGAAGCTGGGGGAGGACCGGCGGGGGTCTCACCTAAGCAGTAGGCTAAGTGGTAAACGATAAGTAAGGAATAAAGATAGGATAGAACGAGGAGCGGAATCAACGACTTGTAAGATGGAAAGCCGCGCGCAAAGGTAGAAAATCGCGACACTCGCACGGGAATCCTTGGAAAGGACGGGAATAACTTGCGAGAAGGGTAATAAAGCGGAGAGTAACTCAAAAGAAAAAGACAGGCAGGCCCGTCAACGCAGGCAGACGAGGAACCAAAGGCAGGGGAATTCATTCTTACTCCAAACGACTCTGAATCGCTCAAGGGATACAAACGAACGGCTGAACAAACAGTGAACGCGAGTAGATTAAATGAGACCGCGAGACTGACAATGTTTGTTAACAACAGGGATCTGTCATACGGGGACGTAATAGGAAATCTACAGTTAGATAACAGCGGATTGAATACGGGAAACTAGCACCTCGGAAGGGAACCCAGGATAAAAGATAGAGGGGTAGAATTTGAGATAGAGGTACCAATGAGAAACGCGCGATTCATAAGAGCCAGGATAATAAGATCAGTAGTAGGGGGGGAGACCGGAAAGCAACATCACAACGAGGAGAACGCAGCGAAAACGGGCCTGCCTGTCTTTTAAGCTGAGGAAAAGGGCAGGAAACCGGACCGTGACAAGAAGAATATAAGTAACCATTAACGGATAATGTATAAGTAGATATAAGGAAAGTTATTGAGAACAATAAAGCTAACCAAATATTAAGATAAGAACAGCGAGTAAGGAATGACCGTCCGGATCTGTTGTACAATTTCCCAAGTACAAATAATCGGCAACGACAACAATAAGCGAATACAGCGAACGGTGAGGCTCCCGCCGGAGGAAGACTGGCGAAATAAGGGCCCCCGGGGCGGGGGGCGCTGCGTGGGGGGTTGGGTGGGGGGGGGTCCGCGAGGTCCTAGGCCGCGCGGAGTCCGCCCCCGCCGGGCGGCCCCGCGGGGCGCCGCCGCGTCGGGGGAGAAACAGGGAAAAGGCCGGCGGAGGTCTCACCTAAGCAATAGGCTAAGATAGAACGAGGGGCGACACCAAAGAATAGCAGGGCGGAAAACTGCGCAAAAAGGTAGAAGATCGCGACAATCATAGGGAAATCCCCGGTAAGGGATGGAAACAATTTACGAAAGAGGTAATAGAGTGGAGCGCAACTCATAAGATATAAAATAAAGACAGGCAGGCCCGTCAATGCAGGCAGATGGGGACAGAAGGCAGGGGATTCATGTTAACCTCAAACGACTCTGAGTAGCTCATTAATGGAAGGGAGATAATAGAACAATCGAGGAAATACCTGAAAACGAACGCGAGTAGGTTAAAGGGAACAGCGAGACCGACAGGGAAGTCAACAACAGGGAACGGATATACGGGGACGCGACAGGGATTCACAGTCAAAACAGCAAATTAAATATGGAAAAGGGCACCGTAAAAGGGAACTCAGAATAAAAGATAGAGAAGTAGAATCTGGAAGTGGGATACTAAGGAGAAACCTGCTATTCATAAGAGTCAAAAGATAATAATAAGATTAGTATTATGGGGGGAGGCTGGGAGGCAACACTCACAACAAGGAGAACGCAGTAGTAACGGGCCTGCCTGTCTTTAAGCGAGGAAAAGGGCGGGAAACCTGGCCGCGACAAGTAGAATATATGTAATCAGTAACGGAGAATGTATGAGTAGATATAAGGAGAATAATCGATAATAAAGCTAATGTTAATACAAGAGTAGCGAACAAGTACGATTGCCCGAACCTAATGTAAAACTCCCCAAACGCGAATATTCAGCAACGGCGATAATAAGCGTATAAAGAGAACGGCGAGACCTCAGCCGGTGGAAAACTGGCGAAATCTAGGCCCCCGGGGCGGGGGGCGCTGCGTGGGGGGCTGGGCGGGGGGGAGTCTGCGAGGTCTTAGGCCGCGCGGACTCCACCCCCGCCGGGCGGCCCCGCGGGGTGCCGCCGCGTCGGGGGGGAAACTGGGAAAAGGCCGGCGGGGATCTCGCCTGGCAATAAGCTAAGCAACAAACGAAAAGTAGAGAATAAGGACAAGACAGAACGAAGGGCGGAACAAACAGACAATAGAGCGGAAAAGCTGCGTACAAAGAAATAAGCGAAAATGTAAACGAAGCATAAATAAATTTAATACGGAAAAGACAAGACTTAACCCAATTCATCTCCCAACTAGTAGATAAGCGACATGCGGAAAGCGAATAACTAGAAGTAGAATCGACAAAGAAGATTAGACCAAGATAGGGGACAAGGGGAACAAGGGGAATAAGAGGAGACAAGATAGAGAGAAGTTACAAGCATAAGAATAAATAGGGTAGAATCAGGAGACAAACGGAAAAAAATGGAAACAGTACGGAAACACTAGAAAAGTAGAACAGGAAAAAAAAATATATATATAATAGGAAACAATAATAACGAGAACAGCGGAAATAACGAGAATAGAACATCGAGAAGTCAGATTGGCTTAACGTAACAAGTAATAGAAAAAGAGGAGCATAGGGAATCTGAGAGAACACACAATGAGGGATAATAAGAGAAACGGGAAAGGGGAAAGATAGGAAGAAAGGAAAGGTTAAGGAGAAAGGGAAAACGAGGAAAAAAAAAAAGTAGTGAGGAATATATACAAACACAGGGCATATCCCTGCACTGGCCATCCAAGTACAGATCATCCAAGCACGGGACGCCGACGACCAGAAACTAGGAAGCAGGTAAGAACATGAGTAGAGAGCGAGTACGAAGAGGACAGAAGAGGTAGGAAAGGGAAGAGGGAAAGTAGGAAGAAGGAAAAGAAACAAACAAAGAAGGAAAAAGGGAAAAATGGGAAAGGGAAAAGTAGAATTTAAGGAATACACGAGAGAAGGGGAAGGAGGAAAAAAGGAGAAAAGGGAAAGGAAAATACAGGAAAGGGATGATGACAGGAACAAGAAGATGATACTCAATAAAGGGTACGAAGGAGAAACGAGAGACTTGGAAATAAAGAAGAGAAAACAGAATAGGGAAAAAGGAAAGAAGAGGAAAAGGGAGAACGGCAGCGTAAGCAAAGACTAATTAAAGTACTACACGTTGTAGGTCACAGAGAGGACGACCAAGACCCTAACGATCAAGAAGCAATACAACGAGCGAGAGGGACAGAGCTCCACCCGCGAAAAGAGAAAAGGCGAGGAGAGGAGGGGAAGAAAGAGGGGAAGAAGAAGGGAGGGAGAAAGAACACACATCAGAAAAAAAAGAAAAAAAAATAGATAACAAGCCAGGGAAAGGAAAAGGAATAAAAAAGGAAAAAAAAAAGAGGGGAAAAAGAGAAGGAAGGAAAGAAGGAAGAAAAGGAAAGAGAGAGTGAAGGGAAGAGAAGAGGAAGGAAGGAAAAAAGAAAAAAAAAACACAAGGAAAGAGGGAAAAGGGAAGATCAGAGGAAAGAAAAAAGGAAAGACAAACAACAGGGAGAAGAAGGAAGGGTCTGACTAAAAACCAGGAGCAAAGGGTAGCGCAGGTAACCACAAGGGAAAAGGAAAGGAAAGAGAAGAAGGAAAGAGGGAAAAAAAGGAGAAGGGAAACAAAGCAAAGAAATGAAAATAATACAAATCAACCTGCACCATGCAGCAGCAGCGGCAGCGCTACTGGCCAAAAAATTCAATCAGGGAAAGTATGACGTAGCACTCATACAAGAACCATGGCTGAACCAGAGGGGACCAAAGGGAATAAGGGGACTAGGACAGACGGGAACGATACACTCAGGTAAGGTAAACGAGAACACAAGGACATGCATAGTAACAAGAAGAAGGTTGATCGGTACACTGATGACTCAATTCACGGACGAGAACATCACGGTGATATCGATCCAGACAGGAAAACAGGAAAGCGATCGCAAGGAAATACTGCTGGTATCGCTATACCTGCAGCACGACAGTAAGGAAATCCCAGGAACAAAATGCAGGGAAATGATCGAATGGGCGAACAGGAACAATGTACCGGTAATCATGGGAGTAGACGCCAACGCGAGACACAGGAATTGGGGAAGCACGGACACAAACACGAGGGGCAAAAGGCTGATGGAGTACATAATTAGCGAGGGACTGTGCATCGCGAACTACGGCAGCAGACCGACGTTCGTGACGCGAGACAGAAGGGAAGTACTGGACATAACGTTATGCTCCGAGGCAATAATCAGGAGATTCCAACAATGGTACGTGATGGAAGACGAGAGTTTGTCGGACCACAAGTATATCGAATACAAGGTAAAATGGGAAAAGCAAACGGAAAACGAGACGATAAGGAGCATACAGTACACGGACTGGAAGCTCTATCAAAGACTGAACAAAGGGACGATAAAAGCATTAGCAGGCAGATACGGGAATCGAGAGGAGATAAACGCGTACGCGAAAGAAATAGCGGAAACACTGAGGAGGAATTGGGAGGAGGCAACGGAAGCCAAGGTGATCAGGAAACACAGTAAAATAGAATGGTGGAATGAGAAACTAGAGAAAGGGAAACGAACGGTGAGGGAATGCAAGAGAAGATGGAGATCGGCCAGGCCTGAGGCCAAAGGAAGGAAATGGGAGATTTACAAAAGGGAGGCAGCAAAGCTGAGAAAGGAAATCATGAAAAGCAGGACGGAAAGCTGGAGGAAATTTACAAAGTCTATAGAGAGAACAGCGATAGCGGCCCGCATAACTCAGACTCTGCTGAAATGCGGAGGCTCCGATATGGGGGCCATCAGAAGAGGGAACACTCTGGTACACAGGAACGAGGACATAATGGAGCAGTTAATGATGACGCACTTCCCGGGCTTCGAGAGAAGCCCGGCGGGGGAAACGAGTACGACGGAGAATGACAACAACAATAGAAACAGGGAGGCACGGCCCAACTGGGAGCTGGCCAATCAAATAGCGAACCCAAGGAGAGTAAGGTGGGCACTGGCCGCCTTCATGCCGGACAAGGCACCGGGCATGGACGGACTGAGCCCAAGGATGCTGAAAGAGGCGTTCGGGCAGTATGGACAGGCTATGACGAACCTGATCAAGGCAAGCATAGCCACGGGGCATATCCCGGAGGCATGGACAGGCACGAAAGTGGTGTTCCTGCCGAAACCAGGGAAAACGGACTTTACGGAACCGAAGGCATACAGGCCGATCTGTCTGACGTCGTTCCTGCTGAAAACAGCGGAAAGACTGATAGACAGACACCTGAAATGCACGACACTACTGGAAAGGGAGATGTTCCCCGGGCAACACGCCTATAGAACGGGAAACTCCACGGAAGTGGCATTGCACAGGCTGGTGAAGGAAGCGGAAACGGCACTGAAACGAAAGGAATGCGCAATCGTATGCGTGATGGACATAGAAGGGGCATTCAACATGACCCCGATAGAAACGATAGAACAGGCACTGAAAGACTTCAGGGTAGAGGAGAATATCCAGAAATGGATAATGAGCATGCTGGAGAACAGAAGGATCAGGGCGTACAGAGGGGACGCGGAAGTGGAAGGAAGAGTAAGAAGAGGTACACCACAGGGGGGAATCCTGTCCCCGCTGCTATGGTGCATGGCACTGGATTCGCTCCTGTGGGAACTAAAGGAGACAGGGGCAGAAATCGTGGCGTACGCCGACGACGTGGCAATCATATACAGGAACAAGAACAGAGGGAAATGCATGGAGGTGATGCAAACGGCACTGAACATCACGGAAATATGGTGCGACTCGGTAGGGCTCTCGGTGAACCCGGAGAAAATGGAGATCATGGAATTCACCAAGACCACGCTGTACCCGGAAGACAGCGGTCTAACGTATATGGGGAAACCGCTCCCCCTGAAACAGAGAATCAAATACCTGGGAATACTGATAACAAGGAAACTACTGTGGAGACCACACGTAAAGGCAAAGACGGAAGCAGCAAAAGGGAACATCGCGATGCTCAGCAGAGCGGTAGGAGCGACGTGGGGCATGAAGCCCCACATCATGAGATGGATATACAGGGCGATAGTGATACCAAGGATCACGTACGGCGCGGCCATATGGTGGCAAGCGACGGACATGAAAACGGTGCAAGGATGGCTGGAAAGGCTGCAAAGCATGGCAAACAGAAGGACTCTGGGATGCGTGGGCAACACGCCAAACAGAGCGATGGAAATATTGGCGGACACGATGCCGCTAGACATCAGGATAAAGGAAATAGCACTGAAAACGGTATACAGGCTGATAAGCTGGGGAAAATGGGAAAACCTGGGATATGGACACTCGAACCTGATCTACAAAATAGGAGACGGGGAAGAGAACAGGGAGCTAGTCACGCTAAGCGAGATGCAAAAGGACACGGACGAGAGGAGATATACGGACTACAAACTGTACAAAACGGAGATCAGAGAGAGAGAAGAGTGGGACAACGGTATACCGAGGGACCTGAGGAACACGGCGCTATGGTATACGGACGGGTCAAAGAAAAGGAACATGCTGACGGGGGCAGCATGGACGGACAATAAGGAAAGACACCACTACATAAGGCTAGGGATATACCCAACGGTATACCAGGCGGAGCTCCTGGCCATACAGCTATGCGCCAAGGAGATCAAGGAGAACGGGGAGAACGGAAGAAGGATAACGATTTGCACGGACAGCCAGGCGGCGATAAAAAGCCTGGCACAGATGGAATGTAGATCAAAGATCATATGGGGAACGCACGTAGCGCTCAACGAGCTAGCGCGTACAGGAAGATCGATAACGATCACATGGATACCCGGCCACTCAGGACTAGAAGGCAACGAGAAGGCGGACAGACTGGCCAATCTAGGCTCGGACTCGGCCCCGGAAGAACCGCAGACCCTGATAGGGGTCGCGGACGCAAACTTCAACCTGGAAGTAAGGAGATGGGGCATGAGAGAGGCTGGGGAGAAATGGAAGAACACCCCAGGGCTGGCGCATAGCAAAGGCTTCCTGGGGGAGGACAAATGGTCGACAAAGCATGTGAAAGGAATATTACAACTGGAGAAAAAGGATCTAAGGAGAATGGTGGAAACGGTAACAGGAATAGCACCGCTTAACAAGCACTTGGCAAAAATAGGGAAGGCAGAAACGAGCACATGATCGCTATGCGAGGAAGAAGAGGAAACACCGGAACACATAGTCAGGAATTGTGCAGCGCTGCTACACAAAAGGAGAACCATATTGGAGGCGAATCTCATCGAGGGAGAAATCTTAGATGTGATACCATGGAAGAAGGTCAAACGCTTCATGGAGGTGGTGGACCCATGGAAATACTAAAGGAAAAAAAGAAAGAATAAGGAAAAAATAAGGAAAGAGGGAAAAGAAAGTAAAGGAAGAAAGAGAGGAAGCAGGTCAGGTGATAGGCAATGTATAGGCATTGCTCTGAGGCCACGGAAGTGGCCGATGATGGACCCCGCCTGCCGAAACACCTGGTCTGTCGACACTAGGGAAAAGGAAGGAAGGACGAAGAAAAAAGGATAAGGAAGGGAAAAAAAAAGAGAAGAAGAGGAAAGAAGAAAGAGGGAAAAAGAAAAAGAAACAGAGACAGAGATAAGAGGGAGTAAGAGAGAAAGGAAAGGGAGGAGGAAAGAGGAGTGAAGGAAGGAAAGGAATGAGAAAGGAGAATAGAGAGAAAGAAAAAAAAGGGAAAGGAAAGAGGGGTAGGAAAAAGGGAAGCGAAATGGGAAAAGGAGAAAAAAGGAAGGAGGTAAAAACGAGAAAGACAAAGAAAAGAACAGAAGGAGAGAAGAAGGAGAGAGAAGGAAAAAAAAAGGGAAACATACATACTAAGGAAAAACGGAAACCAAACGGAAAGAGGAGAGAGGAAAGAGAAGAAAGAAAAAACGAGAAGAAAAAAGGGAAAAAAAAAGAGAAGTGAAGGGAACGCGAGGAACAAACACGGACAAAAGGAAACAAGAAAATAGGGCGGAACAGAGGACAGAGAAACAGGACGGAAGCAGGAAATGGAACACAGGAAAGAAGGAAGCGGAGGAACGGGACAAAAGAAACAAGGAAACATACGCAGGAACAAGAGGAGACAGTATACGAAGGAACAGAGTGAAAAGGATAACCATAGGAAAACAACAACAGGGAGAACAAAGGACCAACTGACAGGAGCAGGAGGGAAGGATCAATGAACAGAGAGTACAAGACAAGGTAGCAACGAACAAGGTGATACCGAAAGGAACAAAAGGGCCAGAGAAGACAAACAAAAGCAGGAAAAGAAAGAAAGGAGCACACACGAAAGGAACGAGAACAGGGAAGGCAACAAAGGGAGAAACAAAGGGAAGAATTGGAAGAGAAAGGTAACAAAAAGGAAAAAGAGGAGAACGTCACAGAGAGAATCAAGAATGGGAAACATCTGGAAAACAACAAAAAAGAGAAGAAAACGCAACACAAATGGGAACGCAGAGCAAAAACAGGAAACAACGAAACAAGGCAGACACACAAGGAACAAAAAGAAAGGAAACGTAAAAGAGGGAAACTAACAAGGGCCAAAAACAGGAAATCATGCAAAGGATCAATAGAGGGAGGAAAAGAGAAAGGGATAAGAAACGGGGAGAACCAGCAACGAGTCAAACTCGAAAGGAGGCAAAAGAGACAATGAAAAGAAACATCATAACGCAAGGACAGAAACCAGGGGAGAGAACCACAAGGACTAACGGGAAGGCTACAACAAAAAAGGAGACAGACCGACAGAAATGGAACAACAAGGGAAACAAGAGCAGGACAGGAAGAGAAAGAAAACAAGGAGAAGGGAAACAACTTAGGAGAAACTAAGACCGGGACACATCCGGAAGATGGGTAAAAAGAGACAATGAAAAGAGACAACATAACGCAAGGTTAGAAATCAAGGGAGAGAATCACAAGGAGCAACGGGAAGGCAACAACAAAAGGAGACAGACTGACAGGAACGGAACAACAAGGAGGAACAAGAACAGGATCAGGAGAGAAAGGAAACAAGGAGAAGGGAAACAACTTAGGAGGAACTAACATCGGGACACACCCGGAAGATGGGCAAAAAGAGACAATGGAAAGAGACATCACAACGCAAGGACAGGAACCAAGGAAGGGAATCACAAGGAGCAACGGAAAGGCAACAACAAAAGGAGACAGACCAACAGGAATGGAACAACAAGGGGAAACAAGAATAGGATCATGAAAGAAAGAAACAAGGAGAAGGGAAACAACGCAGGAGGAACCAACACCGGGACACACCCAGAAGATGGGCAGAAGAGACAATGAAAAGAGACATCGCAACGCAGAGAACAAACGCGAGGAAGGCAAACACGAAGGGAGAGAACAACAAGGAACAACGGGAAAGGCAAAGGAACAAGGAACGATTAATAAGGAGAAGAGAACAGGTAGCGCAAAACTGGAAACCACACGACAAGGAACAGCGAGTCAAAGGAAGAAACGGAGGTACACGAACAAGGATCAAGAACAAAGGAGCAACAGCAACAGGAAAACTACCCCAAAGTGCAAACAAACAAGGACCATCTCACAAGAAAGCGAACAAAGGTGGAATAAAAGGGAAACGGCATAAGGAACCCCCGAAAGAGCAACAATCAAAGGCGAAACAGCCCAATAAAGGAACAACAACAGACACTCACAGGGAAGCAAACAGACGAACAGGAGACAAACCTGAATGGGCGAACCCGGAAGGAAGGCAGCACAAGCTCGCACTTCCGCCGGACCCCGAGAGCGATGGTCACGCTCGAAATTCACCAGCCATAGAACCTAGTGCGGCTAGAGTCCCCCCCCCCCAACCCAACACGCGGCAGGCTCGGCAAGGAAAGACCGCATGGAAGCGATATTCCAGCCTCGGCAGGAATTTCGCTGAAGTCGGATCGGACCCCAAGTTGATGCGTACGCATTAGGGTGGGAAGCCTTCGAGGGCGAGGACCGTATGAACGCGATATACCGGTCTTCACTGGTATTTCGCCGAAGTCGGATCAGAGCCCGAGGGGGTCGAACACATAGTACGCAAATTCATCCCAACGATCGTAAAAGCGCGGCCCCCTTGCTCTTGAAATACCCGTAGAAGCGTAGAGTAGCCTATCCTAATCCAGGGTGGGAGTGGGTAAGTCCCGGACAGCCGGGATAGACTAGGGAAAGGGAAGTAAGACTCGCAGGCGCACGACATGGTTCTATGGTGAAGAGGGGGGGCCAACTGGGCAGGTGTGGCGAACCTGCATGATCCGAGAGTGAGCACGGCCCGACGTACGCTCCGAGCCGTAAAACGCTCAAAAATCCATATATGCTAGGTAGAATGGCCGACTCACCGATGACGATCGCTTCCCTGATCAGTAGACCGACCGCTCTGAAAGTTGCCCGGGCTATAAAAAGCAGAGCGGCGGTCGAACGCAGTGGTATTTGCAACCCTACGGGGCCGAGAGCCGGTCGCCATATGAAACTGACTATGCTGTCGGTGTGCGATCGGGAAAGGGGAGGTGCCTGGCGGCACCACCCCCTCTCCCGCAAGGACAGGTAGGAGTGCCGATCACTTCTGCCCCGGCTGAATTTACTACTACTACTACTACTAGGATAGGGTTAGGATAGGGTTAGGATAGGGTTAGGATAGGGTTAGGATGGGGTCTGAAGGCCGGAGAGGATTCGGAGTGGGTGTGGGAATGACCTCGAGGACCTCGTGTGCCTCTTGGAAATCCCCCACATCCATGATGAAACTTCGATGGAACTGATGTTCTCCTGAACTGGATACTTACCTGTTTACTTACCTTCGGTGAGTTCTCGGGAGAGAGGTCCAGGGTGGAGAATTTCGGTGAAGTTGAGGGTCCTCTTTGGTCAAAATCCTCCTACTCCACCTCCTCGTGGTGGCCCCGGGACTCTGTGGAGGCTTCGGCTGAAACAGAGTGCGAACGGAGTAGGCAGGTGTGTGGGCGGGCTGTGGGATCTCCTAGTGGCAGCTAGAATACGAACCCAGTCCGCTCCAGGGATGGATTTTTTGGCGACGACAGTGCAAGTGGGCGATCCAGCTGGAGAGCTTGATACTCGGATTTAGTCTGGAGTCCAAGCACGATAGCAATGTTTATGGTGCAAGGGAGGGAAACCCTAGTGCCGGTACGGGTGACGTGGTCGCGCATGCGGCACCCGGATCGTCATTCCATGAATGCGAGCCTGAGGAGGTAGACCGCCTGGCCCCTCAGGAAGTAATGGCGACAGGTGAAGGCCTTCAGACTGGGGCTTCGGTAGTTGATCCAACGACTGCCATCGTTGGATTGCTACCGGAAATCAGTTTTACTCGTGTTGACTTCGACAGAAGTCTTAAAGAAGAATTGGACGATGCTCTTAGGAAAGAGGTCGATGTGGAGCGCTTAAGTGCTTCTCTCCCTGTTAAGCTGGAAAGCTTAATGGAGGGAGATAAGAGTAAGGCGGAGAACATGGACCTTGACGTGGACATTGATGTCATCATGTTGTCCGATGATGAGGGAGAGGAACAGGTGTTTAGACCTAGACCTCGACCTCGTGTGATTTCGAGCGACAAGGAGGATGTTGTTGTGCCTTCGGACAGTTGGCCGGTTCCGGTTGGTACAGGTGTTGGATGGGATGAGCCGGCGCCTGGTGATATCGGAGGTGTTGGTGTTCCTCGGGAGTGTAGTACCCCGATGAATGTTAGCCTTGGTGCTGGATCGGTTGACGCGGGTGTTGGGACCTCTCCGAAGGTTGGTCCGAGGACTAGATCCATGATTAGTCCGGTGAAGAAGAATGTTGTGATGTCTCCTACGCTGGCTTCTTCTGGGGGATTGCCTGTTGTTAGGAGCGTCACCACTATTGATACGGGAGGTGCGGTACCTAGAGTTACCACTGAGACGGATCAAATCAAATTGTTGGATAAGTCTTTAACAAAAGACTTGAGGAAGATCCACTCGGATGTACTTCGACTAGTTGAATATACTAGTAAGAATACAAACATCCGAGCAGAGTATAGAGATATTATCTCTAAGTTACCTGAGTCTTTGAAGAAGATCTCAAAGAAGAAAGATTTGATACGTCACAATTACACGAATAGAGAAAGAGAGCTGACTTACTTACCTGAATCCAAACAGGAGGTGGGTACCATGACTCTGCCTGCTCCGATTGTGAACAAATTCCTCAGGACAGAGGAATATGATGGAGACGTTTCGGCGTCGGCTATCCTTGGCACGAGTGATGCTGAGTCGGTGATTCCAGGTACGTCGTATGCCTCGGTGGTGGGACATCCTGCGATTCCGGGGCCATCTGGTGTACCTGTAAGAAAAAGAAAAGTTGAGTTATCTCCTCCTAAAGAAGAGAAAAAGTTCAGAGTTCCTGCGATCCCCAAGGCTAAGGCTGGGAAGCCTGAACCAAGGGGACCCTCCAGGAATTCTGAACCTGTTAAGTTTCCTGGTAAAAAATCTTCCTCTAAGAGGAAGTGTCCTGAAAGTGTTGTTCAGAGCAGCCCTTCTGATGAGGAGGCTTCAGAGGATAGGGTGGACGTACTTTTGGGGATTGCGAGGAAGTTGGTTGCGGAATTGGAGGAGATTAAAAGATCCAGGAGGAGTAAGAGAAGTGGGATGGACAAGGCTGGAAGTCTGGATGTGGTTGTTCCTAGGAAAGAGTCTCGTTTAGGGATGATCATTCAGAGGAGGGTCCAGTCTCTGGAAAGAAGGAAACGTGGTCTCTGGTCACGAAGAGGAAAAAAGGACGGGTGAAAAAGACAGAGGATCTGGGGGTTGTAGAGAGGAAAAGGAGTAAGGTGGAAGAAAAGAAGGATGATTTGGATACTTCTGCTGGGACTTCGAAGCCTCCGAAGCCTCCGTTGAGGCCTAGGTGGACGGTTTCTAGACCGGACGCCCTTGTCATCAACGTGAAGGACGAGTCACACTTCAAGATGATTTGTGACAAAATAAGTAAGACTCCAGCTAATCTGGACAAGATTAAAAGAGTCAGAAAAACTCGCACTGGTCAGGTTCTCCTCGAAATGAACGAAGCCGGCGATACTCGTGTCCTGAAAGAAGATATTCAGAATTTAGTGGAGGAGAATACTGAGATCAGGGTTCTTCAAAAAATGTTCGATCTCGAGGTTCGAGACCTAGATCCTACCATTGAGGCCCCTGAAGTGCTTCTTAAATTGGCGGAACATCTGGGAGCCAATCCATTGGAGCTTAAATCCAGGGTTTTCCGTTCCACTAAGATTGGAACTCGAATGGCGGTCATCGAAACCCCTGTTAAATACCTGAAAAAGGTTGTTGACGGGGGAAAGGTACGTATTGGTATGACCTTTGTACATTTGAGCCCTGCACCTAAGGTCATTAAGTGCTTTAGGTGTCACGGCACGGGTCACTTTAGTACCAATTGTACCGAAAAACTTAATGGAAAAATTCGATGTCGTAAATGTAATCGAGACGGACACGACATGAAGGATTGCCCTGAAAAAGAGATGAGGTGCCTAGATTGTGCGAAGGAAAAACTTCCTTCCAACCATCTTATAGGCTCCATGGGGTGCCCTACGTTTCGTGGGAAATTTAGGGACCTCAAGACGCAGTTCTACCGATACTGTAGTGAGAATACTACAGATAAACTGTAACCACAGTAGAATTGCGCACAACCTCCTGGATCAGTCTTGCTCTACCCATAACATCGATATCATGTGTGTTCAGGAACCATTTAAAGTCCCTCAGACTTGGATTAGCTCCATTGATCAGCATTCGGCGATCTATATTAGAAACAATTTATGGAAAGTTCCTATTAACCGCCAAATTATTGGCCACTTTTATGTTGGTATAGTTACTGAGATATTTACCTTGGTAACATTCTACATTTCTCCGAACTGCTCCATCCAGGAGTTTTACCAATATTTAGAGGAACTCCGCTGCGCCAGAAGATCATGGAGAAATCCTATTGTTCTGTTGGGTGACCCGAACGCCAGGTCTGTTTTGTTTGGTGACATCTTGACAAACAAAAGAGGTTCTATCCTGGAACAATATATCAATGATATCGATTTGGTACCGATTATCTCTCGTGGTGGTTTCACCTTTGTTAGACCCAAGCGTAAATCGAAGATTGACGTTATCTGTGCTTCGCATAATTTGTTTAATAAGATTGACAGTAAGGTTGATCCTACTTATAATGGGTCTGATCATCGAAACTGTCTCCACAAAATTGATTTTTCTTCCTCGTCCGCTTTTCAAAATTATTTTAAATCCAAGACCAATTGGTCTTGGAACTTAAGGACTTTTGACCCGGATGTCTTTATGTGCAACCTTCAGATGTTGAATTATAGTATTGATTGGACCAACCTGGATCTTACATCTGTGGAACAATATATTAAAAATATTAAACAGGCTTGTAGACGGACTATGAGGAAGAAGACTGATAAGTTTCGAATGAAATCAAATCCCTGGTGGAGTGTTGAGCTGGGGGACTTGAGAACTGCGGTCTACAGGGCTAGGCGCAAGTATCTCCGTAAGATGTCTCGTGATCAATACTCTGATAGGGCTCGAGAGATATTTTGTGATCTTCGGAAGAAATTACAATACAAAATTAATGAAAGCAAGCGCAGACTATGGTTTGAATTTATCGATTTGCTTAAGAAGGACATCTGGGGTAGACCCTTTCTTACTGTTCGCAATAAGATCAAGAACAGGCAGCCCGCCCCTCTTATTGATGCCGATGATGCCAGGAATGTTCTGTCGGGATTGTTTCCGCGAGAACTCCATAGGCCTCGTTACGATTCTTTTGGTTCCTCTAATCTGGATTTGCGAACTTTTAACAACGAATTGATTGAATTCGGGAAGCGTCTCAATTTGAAAAAAGCGGTAGGACTTGACAAGATTCCTCCGGCTATTGTCAGGTTCCTGATTAATAATGACACCTCTCATTTCACCGCTGTGATGAATGTGTGTTTGAATTTGGGACGCGTTCCGGATTCATGGAAGAGATCCAGGGTAATTTTAATTAGAAAAAATAAAGAGAAGACCATACTACCGTCCGACTTCCGTCCTATTTGTATCGGTGATTGCCTTAACAAGATATTTGAGAAGATCTTGGAAGAACGTATCTTGAGCCAGCTAGGTGATCCTCCGTTCCACAGTAATCAGTTTGGATTTACTAGGGGGAAATCCACGATTGATGCCCTAGATAAATTATCAAAATTTATTGCAGACTGTAACAAAAAAGGCAAATATGGAATTCTGGTTAGTCTTGATATCAAAAATGCCTTTAACAGTCTTTCTTGGCGCAATATTTTCAAGTGTTTTAAAAATAGGAACTTTAGCCCACAATTGCAAGCTGTCCTTCAAGATTACTTGCGGGACAGATTTGTTACTTACAAATCTTCGACTGGTTTGGTGGATTACCGTATGGAGAAGGGTGTTCCCCAGGGTTCAGTCATATCCCCGATCCTTTGGAACATGGTTTATGATGAACTTCTGGCACTCCCTTTTAAAGATGACGTTAACGTTATTGCATATGCCGATGATATAGCTGTTTTCACCTCGGCTCGACGGTTGGTCACGGTTAAACGGGATCTTGAAGAGGCTGTAAATAAAATCATTGCGCCTTGGTTGGATGATCGAGGCCTGGAACTTTCTCCTAAAAAATCGAAGTTCATTTTTGTTAACAGAAAGGTGATTCCATCATCATTTTATTTAAATGTTTTGGATACTCGCCTTGTTGCAAAGGACTCATTGAAGTATCTTGGCATCCACATGAATAGATACGGTAACTATTTTGTTCACATCGAGAAGGTTATAGCTGTGGCGACTCGTACCATTGGTGAGTTGTCTCGGCTTATGAACAATATTGGGGGTCCTTCTACTGCTGGGCGTAAGTTGTACTACAACATTATAGAGTCGATCGTGTGTTATGGGTGCCCTATTTGGGGTGATAAGGGCTTATCTTACACTCGGAACCGCACTTTGGTGGAGCGTATTCAGCGCGTTGGCCTGGGGAGGGTTGCTAGGTCGTATTGTACGGTTTCGCGCAATGCGCTTTGTGCGATTACAGGCATCCTCCCTATGGAAATAACGATCAAAGAACGTGCTCGATTATACTTCATCAAACAAATGTACAAGATCCTTGACAATGACACGGATGATATTGTGTTTATGAAGATGGACTTATTTAAAGAAGAGAAGGCCATTCTTCAGAAGAATTCGTGGATGGAATGGCAGGACAAATGGAATAGGTATCGAAAAGCCAGATGGACCAAGAGATTAATTCCACGTGTGGAGGAGTGGAGCTCCAGAAAATTTGGCGAACTGAATTTTCGCCTTACGCAGGTTTTGACTGGACACGGTGTGTTCAATTCATATAGACACAGAATCCGTCGATCCAATAGTGATATGTGTTGGTTTGAATGTGAAGTTAAAGATGATCCTGAGCACACCGTGTTCCATTGTAATCGTTGGACCGGCGATAGGGTTAGTTTGGAGTCCGATCTTCAGGAAGATCTAACCGTGGAAAACTTCCAGACGCTTATGTTGAAGAGTGCTGAAAACTGGAAGAAGATAGATAATTTCATCAATAAGATCATGGTCCAAAAGGAAAAATTTGAAAGATACCTGGAGAAGATGAATAGAGTTGATTTTCTTCCTGTGGACACACTCACTTGATAGTGTGAGTGTGGGAGTGATAGTACCGCTGTTAATATAGATATGATATCTATTTATTAGATAAAAACATGCGAGGTACTAGGTTCATGGCAGAAGGACGCGTTGTAATGCGAATAGTAGATCGCGTGTCCTTCGCTAGCCATGGAAATTACGAGGCGACAGGTCCACGTGCCTTGTATGGTGGGGTTTTAGTGGGTATGGGCAGGGATATACGATCTGGTTTATCGTATAGTCCCGTTTCCCCCGCACAACATCTCAGGGGGTGCCGAGTCCCACACTACCCTCTCCAGCTGTCATCTATGGGAGAGGGTGTGCGTAAATGCATTTCCCCACCATCCTAAATGGAAAAAAAGGATAGGGTTAGGATAGGGTTAGGATAGGGTTAGGATAGGGTTAGGATAGGGTTAGGATAGGGTTAGGATGGGGTCTGAAGGCCGGAGAGTATTCGGAGTGGGTGTGGGAATGATCTAGAGGACCTCGTGTGCCTCTGGGGATTCCCCCGCATCCATGATGAAACTTCGATGGAACTGATGTTCTCCTGAAGAGGTACTTACCTGTTTACTCACCTTCGGTGGGTTCTCGGGAGAGAGGCCTTGAACGGAGAATTTCGGTGAAGTTGAGGGTCCTCTTTGGTCAAAATCCTCCTACTCCACCTCCTCGTGGTGGCCCCGGGACTCTGTGGAAGCTTCGGCTGAAACAGAGTGCGAACGGAGTAGGCAGGTGCGTGGGCGGGCCTTGGGATCTCCTTGTGGCAGCAAGAATACGAACCAGGTCCGCTCCAGGGATGGCTTCAACGGCGACGACTCGGGCAAGTGGTGGTTCCAGCTGAAGAGCTTAGTACTTTTTTGAGTCTGGATTCACCAACAAAGAAAAACGTTTACGGCGCAGAGGAGGGATACCTCAGTGCCGGCGCGGGGGGGGGTTAGCTCGACGGCACCCCCCGTGTCGTCATCCGGCGACGTCGAGGCTGCGGGGTTGGACCCTTTGGTCCCGCAGCTAGTATCTGCTTCAAAGGAAGACCCCCGGCCTGAGGGGGTGGCCCCTGGACCCGGTCCGTCATCTGCCAGTGGCGGCCGGGAGGGGGAATACGTATCAGGTGAGGAAGGAGACCCTAATGTTACCCCTCTGGATTCAGAGGAGGGTGACACTGGGGATAACGCGGATTGGAGCACCGTAGAAAGCTCCGAGGGCTCACTGGATAGTCTATCTGTCAGTGACTCTGAGTTGGCAGAATTGAGCGAGATAGCCAAGCTATCTCCGCGAGTAAAGGGAAAGAGAACGCTAAGATCGCGCAGAGATTCTGCCGAAGAGGCCAGAGAGTGGAGACGTAAATGGACTCGTGTAATGGAGGCCAAATTAAGCGATAAATTCAAAGCTGAATCGCAGGACATTATCTCGGGGAATACTTCTGATCTAACGACAGAAGAAAAACGTATTCTGGTGGAAAGGATTGACTTAAACTGTGCGAATCTCAGATTATTGAAGGATTTAATATCTGATATCAACAGTAACGGTGAAATTGACGAAGGCTCTAACAGGCTTCAGGAATATCGAAAAGAACTCGATGAGGTCATGGTGGAGCAGGAGATTATGACACCAATTCTGAGACCCTGGTTGGAACAGTGGAGGAAAGAAGAGAGAGAAAGGCTTGATTTAGAAAGAGTAAAGAAAAGGATTATGAAGAAAGAGGAAGAGAGAAAGAAGAAAGCGGCCAAAAAAGAGGAGGAGAAGAAAAAGAAGGGTGACCTACCTGGGAAGGAAAAGGAATTATCACCCGAAGAGGAAAAAGACTATGTACCTGAAAAGGAAAAAGTTATTTATAACTTACCTGGTACCAAGGAAGATAATCCACTTATGGAAGAAAAGAAAGACTTACCTGATGATCACGTAGTGGCTCCTAATCTCACGGTAGAAGGAATTGCCGAAATTACTGGAACAGGAATTCCTAGAAGAGAAAATATTACATCTCCATTTAATGTGGAGGGAAAATCACCTGATGATTTGATACCTGGAGATTTAGTTGAGGTAGTCCTGGGCGGCGTCTCGGCGGGTGGTCCTGTGGAGGGTCCTGGGGCTGGTCCTGCTGGAGATGAAGGTCCTGGGCAACCTGAAACAGAAAAAGAAAAAGAAATTAGTCAAATGGAACTTATGGAAGTAGCGGACTCGGCTGACGAACTCATCAGGAAACTGGATTCCGACTTGAAGGCGGTGGCCGAGGCTGAAACAGAAATAGTATCCAATATAAATAGAGATAAGGGTGACACAATGGAATGGGTGGATGATTCTGGAAAGGGTCCTGAACAATCAGAGATATTAAAACCTGGAAGGAAAGAAGATAAGCCCATGGATTGGAGGATTGACCCTTCAATGGCCACTACCACTTGGTCTGAGTCATCCTCCAATGCAGTTCCAGGAACGAGTGGTTTGAAGAGAGACATAAGTATTTCTCTTTTTGGGGTTGATCTAACAAAGACAACCCCACAGACGGAGAGTAAAGTCAAGACATCAACTGATAGGGTTTATAAAACCAAGGTCTTTACCAATATAAATAAAGGCGGTAAACCGACTATCAGATCAGTGACGGATTTAAATCCTATATCGACCAAGGATAGTAAACCTCATATGAGTCAGTTGAATCTGAGATTGTCTAAATATTCAAAGAAGGTCTCAAAAGAGTTATCAAAAACTCAGGAAAATGTCAGAGAATTGGCATCATATATTCCTAAATGCAAGAATATAAGGATGGCCTATAAGGAAATGATCATGAATTTACCAAATGATGTGGACCGTATCATCAAGACTAAGGATCAACTAGTAAACTTGTGTGATTTGAGTAAAAAGGTGTCTCTTGTGGAGGAGGGGGTTTCAAGGAAGACCGAATCTTCTAAGAGGGACACCGCGGTTCAAACTTCTCCGGGGAGCTCATTCTTTTTAGAGGAGGAACCCCTTGATAATTCAAAAGGAAAGATGTCGACCAAGAATGTAAGTGGAAACACATATGCAGAGGTCACAAACAAGAATAAGTCGAAAGTAAAGAGTAAAGAGGGGAACTCATATGCTACGGTTTCAGCTAAGAAACGTAAAGTAGAGGTAGTGGAAGAGAGCTCAAAGATGGAACCTACGGTATGGAAGGAGGATGAGGATCCAATCTTGGAGATACTCATCAACCTGATCAAACAAAGGCGAAAGATGATCCACCATATTGCAGGTATAAAGGAGGTCAAAAACTCGTTGGTAGAATACGAGAAGAAGATTGAGGATTTGGAAATACACCCAAGAACTTCACGGGATGAACAAATCCTCCTACAGGAGGCCAAAACAACAATAAGGACACTCAGAAAGGATGCCTTAGACTTGAGTATCTCTCGGAGGTCTGGGGGAAATAAATTTGCTCCGGATCAAGAAGAGAGTAAACAAATTAAAGATTTGGTTCCGACTAGACAGAGGATTATAACACCCCAAAAGAAGAGAGATTCAGAGGCGAAATTAGGGCGTCCAAGATGGGCTGTACCCCGACCGGACGCCTTATTAATAAAAATGAAAGAGGGATCCGATGCGAAATCCCGGAATCTCTTATACGAGAAACTCGAAGATGTAGACGGAGAAACATCGGGTAACATTAGAAAGATAAGGAAGACCCGTCAGGGTGACATCTTATTGGAATTGGAGGCTGACGCTGATACAAACGGGCTCAAGAGATCGATTTATGATCGATTGAGCTCGGAGGATAGCGTCAAGACTCTCCAAAAAACATGCGACATTGAAATAAGAGATATGGATCCGTTTGTGGAGCAGCAAGAAGTGCTCCGGGCGCTCGAGGCCCATTTAGCGTGTAGCTTGGAGGACTTTAAGGTTAAGGTTTTTAGAGAATCACGCATAGGCACCAAAATAGCGGTAATTGAAATTCCGTTAAAATATCTTGATACGGTAATGAAAAAGAACCGGATTAAAATTGGCTTTTCTAAGGTGTCTATTACTCCGGCTCCTAGAATCAGCAAGTGTTTTAAGTGTCATCGACCAGGTCATATCAGTGCCAATTGCACTGAAAGAATTGAGGGTTTGAGATGTAGGAAATGTGGACTGGATGGACACGACATCTCGGCTTGCAAACAAAAGGCTTCGTTCTGCGTAGATTGTGCAGCCGATAATAGACCCTCGGGACATCTTGTCGGTTCTATGGCTTGTCCAATATATAGGAAAAACTTTAAGGACAAACAGATTCAATTCTTGGACTACTATAGAGCGAAGAGGAACCAAGAAGAAAAGGATAAAGTAACCAAGAAACCTAGGGAGGATACATTTCCGGAATCACATCCAATGGAAGTGGATAATATAGATTCGACGCCCGGAGTAACTCCAATATCAACTCCTGGAACTACTCCGAGAAATATAAGGAAGGAGAAGCAAATGCCTCTAGACCGAAGAAAAAGACTACTAGAAGAAGAATTGTAATTGTGTATAAGATGTAAATAGATTTTCTGTAATGTGTAAATAGTTTTTTGTATATAGTTGAGTGTTTAATTGGTGGAATTATGGTTAAGATCCCGTAGAAAAGAGGAAGTCGTCAGAGTTAGTGGCCCCGATGTAATGCGGCAAGTAGGTCCCGGGTGCCCACGATTATCTCTGACAAATAGCGGGCGAGATTAAGGGTACACATTCCATCGTGTATCCTGGGGGTGGAAGTTTGAAACTTTACCACCTCCTTAAAAAAAAAAAAAAAAAAAAAGGATAGGGTTAGGATAGGGTTAGGATAGGGTTAGGATGGGGTCTGAAGGCCGGAGAGTATTCGGAGTGGGTGTGGGAATGATCTAGAGGACCTCGTGTGCCTCTGGGGATTCCCCCGCATCCATGATGAAACTTCGATGGAACTGATGTTCTCCTGAAGAGGTACTTACCTGTTTACTCACCTTCGGTGGGTTCTCGGGAGAGAGGCCTTGAACGGAGAATTTCGGTGAAGTTGAGGGTCCTCTTTGGTCAAAATCCTCCTACTCCACCTCCTCGTGGTGGCCCCGGGACTCTGTGGAAGCTTCGGCTGAAACAGAGTGCGAACGGAGTAGGCAGGTGCGTGGGCGGGCCTTGGGATCTCCTTGTGGCAGCAAGAATACGAACCAGGTCCGCTCCAGGGATGGCTTCAACGGCGACGACTCGGGCAAGTGGTGGTTCCAGCTGAAGAGCTTAGTACTTTTTTGAGTCTGGATTCACCAACAAAGAAAAACGTTTACGGCGCAGAGGAGGGAGACCTCAGTGCCGGCGCGGGGGGGGGGGTTTGCTCGACGGCACCCCCCGTGTCGTCATCCGGCGACGTCGAGGTTGCGGAGTTGGGCCCTTTGGCTTCGCAACTAGTGTCCGCAACAAAGGAAGATCCTCCTCTAGAGGGGGATGATCCCGTCGTCGCGTCGTCGTCTGCCAGCGGCGATGCGTCGGGGGATCTTGGAGAAGAATTAGACCAGATCATTGGCGAGGCCCTTGGTCAATCGGATGGAGGAAGTAAAGATCGGGAGGATGATAATGATTCAGATTGGATCAATCAGAGTTCTCCTGATAAGACAACAGAAGATAGTTTTGAGCTTAGTGGAGATGAGAAAGAGTTCAAGGAAGTTAAAAAGCTTCAGGCTCGTCGCAAGATGAAGCAGAAGCTGAAACTTAAAAAGAAGAAAAAGAAACCGATGAAATTGGAATACTCCGAGGAGGAGGAAGAGGTTCCAAATTTCCAGGAAAAATGGAAGTATCCTCTGGAACTCAGAGCTAGAGCACATGATATGTTGAATGATGAGATATCCTCACTCACACAGGAAGATAAAGAAATTATTACCAAGAGATATTGTATCCTTGGAGAATATTTGTCCCGATGTAGTACTGCGATGGGCGAGTATTTCGGGAACTCAGGTAAGATGTCCAAAGAGGAATACGACATTATGCGTCGTAATATGGGCATAGGGAATAGAGAAATTCAGGAATTTCGGACTACTCCTATTATAGAGATGATTAATGAAATCATGAAGGTAGAAAAGGCCAAAAAGGAAGCAGAAGAGGCGGAAGAAAAGGCAAGGAAAGATGCGAAGGATCTGGAGAGGATTAGGGAAAGGATTTTGGAGAAAGAGAGGAAGAAGTCAGAAAAGGATAAGGAAACTTACTTACCTGCTTCGAAGTCTAAGGACTTACCTACGCTGGAATACAAGAACTTACCTGCTCCTGATCCGGGAGAGACCCTGGTATCTGGACTCGTGGACATACCTATACCTGGGGAAGTGGATACACCTCCCCAAGAGAAGATAAAGATACTTACTCCTGAGGTGGGGGGATCCTTGATTTCCGAACCAATGGAGGTGACATATAGCCAGTGGGAACCGGAGGACGTTGAAGCGGCAGCCGATGGGGAACCTGGAATAGAAAAATTAGTTGAGGTGATCATGACTGAAGGGGAACCTGAAAGAGAAAAAGAAGCATTAGTTGATACGGTTGCGACTGGTATAAAGGAAATTCCTCGCCCAGTCGTAACCCCTGAAAAAGAAGGAAGTGGTGAGATGGAGTGGATCGTAGATGAGACGACTCCTGCTGTAAAATGGAGCCCTCAACCGGGAACGTCCACTGGAGGGGAAACGGTGTCGAGGACAATACCTTCTGTCTTCAGTGTGGACTTGACGGTTACCACACCACAGGTCGGATCTTCTAAGAAGACAGGATCTAAAACAGACAAAAGGTTCAAGACTAAGGTGTTCTCTAATAAAAGTAATAAACCTACCATAAGATCTATTTCAGATCTTAAGACGCCTATACTGAAGGTAGCTCAGACAAAGTCGGAGTATCAAGAGGCCTTTGGAGTATACTGTAGAAAAGTTAGCCGAGAAATGATTAAGATCCAGAATAAAATAAAGGATCTTTCTCTGTATGCACCGGGGGTTAAAAACATAAAAATCGCGTACAAGGAGTTGATTAGTCAACTCCCTGCACAAATGGAGAAACTGATCGGCCTGAAAGACCATCTTATTGAGGTTTCGGAGATATCTCAGCTCCGGAGTAGGGTGGAAACCCAGGCCAAAATCATACCGGAAAAGAAAATGAAAACGAAATCCATCCAGACTGTTATGGAGGAGCCTGTGGTTCAAGAACAAAAGGATGCCCAATTGCCGAGGATGGGATCTCAAATAGTATCTGTTAGTACAGGAACACCTGCCACATATGCGGCAGTAACATCTAAGAGGCGTAAAATAGATACTGTCTTGCAATTTAAACCAAGAACAGAGGGTCTTAGCATCTTTGAGAATATGAGTGGGGATCGAAGGGGCGATCCAATTATGGATCTCCTTTCCGACTTGGTCGAGAAAAGGAAAAGGATGCTGGAGCACTTTACTGGGTTGGAGGAGATCAATAGATCTTTAACTACGACAGAAAAGAGAATACAGGATATGGAGAAAGATCCCAGAATTACGGAGGACGTAGCTATAGTGGTTCAACAAGCCAAATTGGCTATGTTGAAAATGAAACAAGAAACTAGGAGCATTAACGTCCGTACAGAGACGGGAAGAGAATTAGCAGAGAATATCATGGAGAGGAGTAAAGGACTCTCCAAGTTAGATGTGTTTAAGGCACCTGTTAGTTTGACTCCTAAAAAGAAAAAGTGTTGTTCCTACCAAAAAGTTGACGACCTCAAAGAAAGTCATTAAACCGAGATGGTCAGTCCCACGACCTGACGCCTTGGTTATTAAGACAAAAGGAGATAATCAGGCTTTGGTCAAGGAGACATATGAGAAAGTAGAGGCCCTAAAGGAAGAGATCAAGGACCAAATTAAGACAATTAAAAAGACAAGAAATGGGGAGATTCTGTTAGAATTACTACCCAATGCTAACACTATCGATGTAAAACGAGCTATCTACGATTCTATCAGCTCGGAGGACTCTGTTAAGGCACTACAGAAGACCTTCGATTTAGAAATTAAGGATATAGACCCGTTTGTAGAGCAGAAGGATGTTATTAGCGCATTAACAGGTCATCTTAATATAGAAACAGAAGATATGAAGGTCAAGGTTTTTAGGGAAACAAGATTAGGGACCAAAATTGCGGTAATTGCTCTACCAATTAAGTGGTTGGAGCCGATTATGAATAAAAACAGAATAAAAATAGGACTTTCTAAAGTCACCTTAACACCAGCTCCGAGATTAACAGCTTGTTTTAAGTGCCATCGTGCGGGACATTTAAGCATTAACTGCACAGTGGTTACGGACAAAAATGTTAGATGTCGTAGGTGTGGAGAGGACGGGCACGAATTGTCTTCCTGTGATGCAGCTAAGAGTAGATGTATGGACTGTCTCGAGGTGGGGAAGCCGGTGGAACACTTAATTGGCTCCATGGCCTGCCCGTTATATCGGGAGAAATTCAAGACCAAGCAATCCCAATATTTGCGCTACCATAGGGAGGCCAAGAAACAAGAGGAATTGAAGAAAAATAAAGATGCATTAGAAGGTATTACACCTATGGAAATACAAGAGTCAACGGAGGGAGAAATTACCCCAGGGTATACGCCGGTAACCACACCGGGTAGTACGCCGAGAACAGCTAAGTTCCCGTTAGACCGTCGGAAACGACAATTAGTTATATAAGTAAGTTTTTTATTTTAGTAATATAAAAAGAGTTGGTCCGGTAGATATGTTAACTTCCATTCATTTCATCCTTTGGAACATAAATTGGGTTTGGTTAAAGGCTTGATAGACAGGGCCATCTTATTATCAGATCCTGAATTTAGACCGGAAAATTTACGTTTAATTAAAAAAACATTAAAGCTTAATGGTTACCCTGAAAGTTTCACATCAAATATCATCAAAGAACGTATTTTTCAAATATATCATCCTCTTCTTGTTGAAAAGCAAAAAGAGGACATATTGAGAAAAAGAGGTCCAATTAATTGGAAAAATACTGTGGTACTACCATTTGTTGAAAATATTTCAAACGACATTAAAAGAATTTTCCGATCAGCCGGTATACATACAATCTTCAAAATACCAGTTTATCTCAAGTCTTTATTCCCTCCAGTTAAAGACAAACTACCACAACTCAAATGTTACAATGTGGTTTACTCTATTCCTTGCTCAGGTTGTGATTCAGTTTACATTGGACAAACATCTAGAAACCTTGATACACGGATTAGAGAGCATAAACATAATATCTTTTTACCTCCGACTCAACACACAGCATTGACTAAACACTCATTTGAATTGGATCACAGATTTAACTTTGACGATGTCAAAATAATTGACAGAGAAGAAAACCTACATCAAAGATTATTGTTGGAAACTTTTCATATGATTAAACATCAAAGCATAAACTTGAGGTATGAGACCCCAAAGATAAACGAATATTATGCAGCATTACTGTGCAATTAGCGTAATATGATGAAATTTTTCCAACACAATAAAATCTTCAATAAAATCTTCTATAGATCTTATGTTTGTCAAATCTGACACATACGCAACCTTATATTGTGTTTTGATTCCATTTCAATTTGACTGTTATTAAATTGTGGTTTACCAATTTGGTATTCTCACCAATGTGGGGTTAAAGACATATTATGAATTTTGAATTTACCGCTCTATATCGATCTTGCTAACCTAGATCACGTACAAGAATGATCAGTGTCGTGAAAACAGACATGGGGAACGCACGCGTTTCACGTGTCTCACGACTCTCAAATTTAAATATTTAATTACACCTAAGCAAGTGAGTACAAAATTTTCCTCTTTTTATTTTTATTTATACAAATTGTTTTTTTTTTTCAATCTATTTTCATTTCTGTTCTTTAAAATTTGAAAATTGTATGTCTTACCAAAAACATTTTGATTACAGACGCAATTTCAATTAAGTTCTTGAAAATGGTTCAAATTGGAACCGAAACGTCGAATTAATTTTATAATTAGCAAAATTGCTTAAGGTAGTTTATTGATCGAACCGTAGCGCCGAGATCATTTTGCAATTGTTTTTAACAAGAGTACGATCGAGAAACACACATTTATTTAGTTATATAAGTACTTGTAAATATAGTAGTTAATATAATTTGTAAATATATATAGTTAAATATTATTTGTAAATATGTAGATAATATCTTAGAAGATAAGGCAAGTTGGCGGGGGAAAAATGAGTACGGGAGTTAATACGAACAGTAGGTCCCCGGAGGCATGCCAAATCCCCGCCACATTAGGTTCAGGATCGGGCACTTAATGTTATCAAGTGTCCAGGCTGGAGGAGTTTCGTGCTTCTCCTCCAGCTTTAACAAAAAAAAAAAGGACAGGGTTAGGATAGGGTTAGGATAGGGTTAGGATAGGGTTAGGATGGGAAGGGCGGGGACAGCTGGACCGAGGTGGTCGGGCGGAGGAGCAAGCGGGCGGCTAAGACCGCAGCGCAGCTCCCCCCGAAGACCGGAAACCTCGGAAAGGCTGCCCCTCGCAAGGAGAACCCCCCTAAGGGGTCGGGAGTACCCCCTCCCAGGGGAAGGAAACCCACGGCGCCCAGACTGCCGCGACAGCCGAAATCGGCTGCCGTGGTGCTGACCGTCCCCGTGGGCGTAAAGGCCTCGTACGCCGAGGCCATGCGAAAGGTGACGACCGACATCCGTCTCGAGGATGTCGGCATCACGGAGGGGCTGACCTTCGGCCGTGCCCAAACCGGTGCCCTCATTATGAGGGTTCGCGGGGCGGGTGGCCGGGAAAAGGCGGTCCTCCTCGCGGGAAGGATGAGGGAATCCTTCAAGGATTCGGGGGTGACAGTGACCACCCCCACACGGACGGCCGAGATCCGGCTCCGGGGGCTAGGCGATAACGCCACCCCGGAGGCCGTGCGCGAGGCACTCGCGGGGGCAGCGGGCTGCCCCCTCGAGGAGGTCCGTGTGGGGGCGGTCAATAGACCGCCTAACGGGGGGGAAGTGGGCCCGGCGCGTGCCGGGCCCGGCTGCCGCTGGCGGCAGCGCGAAAGGTGGCCGTGGCGGGCCGGGTGCGGGTGGGGTGGGCCTCGGCGCGGGTAGAAGTGCTTGAGCAACGGCCGTTGCAGTGCTTCAGATGCCTGCGCCGAGGCCACACGTGGGCGCAGTGCGCCCACAAGGGAGAGGCGAGCCGGCTCGGCCGGTGTTACCGGTGTGGTGACGACGGGCATCTGGCGGCGGCCTGTAGGGCCCCCCCAGGTGCCCGTTATGCGGGGATTTAGGCCTGCCGGCCAATCATCGGTCCGGCACTAGGGCCTGCCCCTCCTTCGTGTCCAGCAGGACAGGAAGGGGGGGAGGTAAGGGGTTTCCGCCCCCGAAGAGCTCGGTCACTAGGACCGAGCCACCGCCGGCCGAGCCGACTCGCCCTCCCGAGGGGAGTATGGAGGTGGACGTGGAGGACGCTCCTACCACGTCCACAGGGCGCGGGCGCCCTAAGGGGGGAGAAACCTCCTCCGATGACCCGGATCCCGGGCCCGGATTCGGGGTCGCAACCGAACATTCCCATCGGGCGTCCCAGGGAAGGGGGAGGGTGTGGCATCCGTCGCTGCACTCTCTCGAAGGGGCCGATAAGTCGGGGGGCTTCTCCCCCCGACGGGATGTCTAATGGAAAGACTGCGGGGGGCCAGTTGTATGCTAACGCGATCCTGGTCACCCGCATTAGAGTCTAGGGACGGACGTGGGGTTTTAGGCGATATGAGTTCGTCATTCTGCTCCCTTGCTGGCGACGGCTTGAGGAGCGGGATCCATGATGGATTTCCCCATAGTTAAAAAAAAAAAATAAAAAAAAAGGATAGGGTTAGGATAGGGTTAGGATCGAGGAGCGGGATGAGATCGAAGTGCGAAAGCGCCAGGCCCGGGAGGACATGATGAGCCGATGGAGGATGGAACTGGCTCCATCGGCTCGTCCAATTGTCCGGGCCCTCTTGCCCATTTTCAATATTTGGTGCAAGAGGCGGCTGAGGCTGACTTTCCGCATCACACAGGTGCTCTCCGGCAAGGGTTGCTTTGGAGAGTTCCTGTGTGTTATAAGACGGGAACCAACCACGCAGTGTCACCACTGCGGCGAGAGGGTGGATTCGGTGCGGCACACCTTGGAAGAATGCCCCGCGTGGGCAGTGCCGCGCCGAGCCCTTCAAGCCGCGGTGGGAGGGTGGGACCTCTCGCTCGCGGCCCTGGTCGACCACATGACCGCCAGCGAGAGGTCGTGGAAGGCGGTGGCCTCCTTCTGTGAGGACGTAATGTCCCAGAAGGAGGCCGCCGAGCGGGCCCGGGAGGCGGACCCTGGCTCCGCGAGGAGGGAGCTCGCGCGGGGGCGACCCCCCCGTAGGCGAGGACGCGCTCCCCCTCGGGGGAGAGGCCGGGGGGGAATCGCGCAAGGGGGATCGCCTCCGCGCGATGATTTGGGGCCCCATGGGGGGGCGGAGGATCGGGTGGGGAGGGCGCGGGGGGTTCGCCCCCCGCGCCAGTTCGTGCCCCCGCGAGGGGGGCGGCGGTGGGTGGGAGGTCGCGGGGAGTGTTCCCCTCCCCGCGACAGTTGTTGCCCCCTCCTCTGGGGGGGCGGGGGGTTCCCCTTCGGCGCGGGGTGTACGCACCCCGCGCCGACGTTTGTCCCCATCCCGGGGGACGAGAGGGAGAAGGGGCCGGGGGGGGAGAGCTGACCCCGGCCCATGGGGAGAAGTTAGACTTCTCCCCGGGGTGGTCGGTGACCTCGAAAAGACCATAGTCTAACCGAGGCACCGGCCATCCCCGGAGTCCAGCTCCGGGGGGGGGCGCGTGGGGGGTGGGGTGGGGAGAGACGGGGCGTCCGATACGCTTTCGACGGCTCTCCCTTACCGGGAGCGGAGCCCTCGTGACCTGGCCAGGGGGGACCTTAGGGTTTCCACTGAGCGGGACACGGGGGCGCCGGGGGCTGCATGTGGACCGAGCTGGGGCTCGGGAAGCATGATTCGAAGGCCCCAGGGATGGGAACACCGGGCGGGTCCCTCCGCCCGGGGTTCGGTTAGAGTAGGTTGGGGGAGTTAATCCTCCCCCGGGGTTTATTGTAGCTAGGAGTGAGCCAGTTGTATACCTCGGGTGATCCTGGCTCCTCCTACATAGCTTAGGAGGGTGTGGAGTTTTAGTGGGTTCGCCTGGGGAGAGGAGCGCCGCGCTGCGCGCGACGACCCCCACCCTAGGAGAGCCCCACATAACCCCGGTTCCTCCCCAGGGGGCCGGGGTATGCGTACTGCATTTCTCCACATAAAAAAAAAAAAAAAAGGATAGGGTTAGGATAGGGTTAGGATAGGGTTAATTTAGTAGGGGCGCAGTGGCTCAGTGGGTAGAGCGCGCGCCTACGGACCCCGTGGTCGCGGGTTCGATCCCCGACGCGGCACCTCTGGAAATACTCCATGTGCTCTATAAACTGTGGTGCCCCCAGGTGGTTCGGAACCCACCTTTATAAAAACTGTAGGTCCCGTTGCGATGCGACGTAAAAAAAAAAAAAAAAAAAAAACGGAACAACAAACCTCTAAGGGAAAGGTCAGATGGACGGAGCTATTTGCTGAACATCGACCGGACCCGGGGATGATGGTCACATCCAAACAATCAGTCATTATTCCGAGAATGTGTCAAGCCCACCCAATGAGGCGGGAGCACGATGGAACTGATATCTATGCTCCGAAGGAGAAAGATTTCGGCGAAGTTGGAGCGACCGACCTCCGTCACCCCATCGCGTTTAGTAGGACGGCAAGTGATGACCGAATGGAGGTGATGTTCCCGCGCGAGCGGGAATTTCGCCGAAGTCGGATCGGATCCCAAGTTTGCAATATATGTACAGACATATACTAGAATCACCCCCACGAAACTCTCGCGATCGCGTCCATTGTTCTTTGCAAAGCCCGTAGAGTCACAGCTTAGCCTATCCTAACCTTGGGGAGGGAGTGGGTAAGTCGCTGGATAGCAGCGACAGAGTACGGACGGGATTCGAACTTGACACATTCAACCAAGGAATATGGCGAAGGTGGGGGGAGCCAAAACACGGGCAGGCGAGGCACCCTGCAGGTCCGAAGGTGAGAGGGTCCGACGTTCACTCCGAGCCTTAAAACCGCTCAAAAATCCGAAAACTAGGTAGCATGGCCCTTCTCATCGATGACGACCGGACCCATCATAGTAAGTCGCAGACTCCGAAAATGGCCCGGGCCGAATAAAACGGAGGAACGGCGGAACGATGGGAAAACTGCAACCCCTAGTGGGTCGAGCTGCCGGCAGCGCCGATTATGATACTGGTGTATACCGGTGTGCCTTAAGGAAGTGAGGGGCGGACGATCCGCTACTCCTCCCCGGCAATGTAATTACTACTACTACTACTACTACTACTAGGATAGGGTTAGAGTCTGTAGCCAGGAGTCTAGTAGAACGGTCGACTTTGAACAAGCAAGCTTTTCGCAAGTACATCTCGAGTTTTCACTGAGCATCGCGTGATACTTCTCTAACCGCACACGAGTCGCGTAAAGTACTGCAACAGTGCAGCGCAGAGTAGAGCCATCGCGCAAAAAGCTTCGCGAAGCTAAACGAATACGCGTGTGTCCTGTTCGAACGAGAACGAGGCCCATCAAAACAAGCAGGAATATCGCCACCGCAGCGAGAAAACAGGCAGCGTTTCAGGCAGCGTCCCAGCCAAACGAGCGAAAGAGCAGAAAGGAAGGCAGAAAGAAAACAGCGAAAGGTAGGATTATCCATAAACAGTCAGATAGCCGAAACGCGAACGCGAGAATAGGGAAAAGCGAGATAAACCTCGACGGGAACGAGGCCCCCGGCAAATAAATACAGACGAGTAACGTACGAACGATCAAGTAAAGAAGCAGAAACGCGAAAACGTGAAAACGCGCCGACGAACGACCGAAAATCCCCTCGCGAAACGAGAAAACAACGCAGCAAAAAACGCGATGGCCGAAAAGTGAAAGGACGCAGGAACACGTGCGGGCGTGCAAAGATGCCACGGAAGGCACAGTTTGAAATCGCGCGCGCGTCAACTTGATTTCGAAACTCACGAAGGGGCGAACGCAAAATGGCGGACGTCCAACAGGGCCCCACCCGAGCGGAATACAAGCCCAAGAGGGTGGACACGCGCACAATAGACACAAATGGCCATTGTAACTGCCGATAGCAACAATATCGTTTTAAAAAAGCGGAGAACTCCGCCAATAATTTTCACGCGCAGGTCCACCCACGACGACAAAGTATAAAGCATCGGCCGCGATCGCGATCAGGGACAAACAAATCGACGACATAGCAACGGAACCCGCGCCCAATGTACGCGCTGCCTAGCGGAAAAACAAATCCGCAAAGCAGTGGAAACAATAGGACGATTAACGGGGGAAACTTCCACAACGAAGGAAAGAAAGCGGGCACGCAGGCTGGACGCGAGTTGAAAACCACAACTAAGCGGACCAGCATGGGTGACTCGCTGACCTCCCGAGCCCACGAATAAGAACAACGGTCGCGAATAAACAAACAATCCTAGATAGTCTCGCATAACATAGGGATCACTTGCATGTCGAAACCAACAATTACTTTTCAGCAACAATACCGCACCGACACGCGCGGAAACTACAGGCGCGTTGAACTCGCCACGAACAGACAGTCTTCCGTAGTCCGCTCGCTCGCTTCGCGAGCTCGCGGTTGCTCGAACAAATTATTAACAACACCGTGTAACGTTACACGAATGTTCATAAACAATTAGAATTTGTAAACTAACGCGTCGATCATAAATTAAACAATAGTATAGCGACAATAAATAATGCCGCGTAACGGAAACCACCTCAAGGTAATTGAAAAATTTTCTTTTCAATTGATAGAATTTCAAGCTTGCTAGTATGTACAGACAATTGATCGCGCGTTGAAAATCCTATGCGCGGACAGTCCTCCGTAGTCCGCTCGCTCGCCTCGCGAACTCGCGGTTGCTCGAACAAATTATTAACAATACCGTGTAACGTTACACGAATGTTCATAAACAATTAGAATTTGTAAACTAACGCGTCGATCATAAATTAAACAATAGTATAGCGACAATAAATAATGCCGCGTAACGGAAACCACCTCAAGGTAATTGAAAAATTTTCTTTTCAATTGATAGAATTTCAAGCTTGCTAGTATGTACAGACAATTGATCGCGCGTTGAAAATCCTATGCGCGGACAGTCCTCCGTAGTCCGCTCGCTCGCCTCGCGAACTCGCGGTTGCTCGAACAAATTATTAACAATACCGTGTAACGTTACACGAATGTTCATAAACAATTAGAATTTGTAAACTAACGCGTCGATCCATAAATTGAACAATAGTATAGCGACAATAAATAATTCCGCGTAACGGAAACCACCTCAAGGTAATTGAAAAATTTTCTTTTCAATTGATAGAATTTCAAGTTCGCTAGTATGTACAGACAATTGATTGCGCGTCGAAATTCCCATGCGCGGACAGTCCCCCGTAGTCCGCTCGCTCGCCTCGCGAACTCGCGGTTGCTCGAACAAATTATTAACAATACCGTGTAACGTTACACGAATGTTCATAAACAATTAGAATTTGTAAACTCACGCGTCGATCCATAAATTGAACAATAGTATAGAGACAATAAATAATTCCGCGTAACGGAAACCACCTTAAGGTGATTGAAAAATTTTCTTTTCAATTGATAGAATTTCAAGTTCGCTAGTATGTACAGACAATTGATCGCGCGTCGAAATTCCCATGCGCGGACAGTCCCCCGTAGTCCGCTCGCTCGCCTCGCGAACTCGCGGTTGCTCGAACAAATTATTAACAATACCGTGTAACGTTACACGAATGTTCATAAACAATTAGAATTTGTAAACTAACGCGTCGATCATAAATTAAACAATAGTATAGCGACAATAAATAATGCCGCGTAACGAATACCACCCTTAAGGTGATTGAAAAATTTTCTTTTCAATTGAAAGAATCTCAAGTTCGCTAGTATGTACGGACAATTGATCGCGCGTTGAAATCCCCATGCGCGGACAGTCTTCCGTAGTCCGCTCGCTCGCCTCGCGAGCTCGCGGTTGCTCGAACAAATTATTAACAATACCGTGTAACGTTACACGAATGTTCGTAAACAATTAGAATTTGTAAACTAACGCGTCGATCCATAAATTGAACAATAGTATAGCGACAATAATTAATTCCGCGTAACGGAAACCACCTCAAGGTAATTGAAAAATTTTCTTTTCAATTGATAGAATTTCAAGTTCGCTAGTATGTACAGACAATTGATTGCGCGTCGAAATTCCCATGCGCGGACAGTCCCCCGTAGTCCGCTCGCTCGCCTCGCGAACTCGCGGTTGCTCGAACAAATTATTAACAATGCCGTGTAACGTTACACGAATGTTCATAAACAATTAGAATTTGTAAACTCACGCGTCGATCCATAAATTGAACAATAGTATAGAGACAATAAATAATTCCGCGTAACGGAAACCACCTTAAGGTGATTGAAAAATTTTCTTTTCAATCGAAAGAATTTCAAGTTCGCTAGTATGTACGGACAATTGATCGCGCGTTGAAATTCCCATGCGCGGACAGTCTTCCGTAGTCCGCTCGCTCGCTTCGCGAGCTCGCGGTTGCTCGAACAAATTATTAACAATACCGGGTAACGTTACACGAATGTTCGTAAACAACTAGAATTTGTAAACTCACGCGTCGATCCACAAATTGAATATTAGTTTAGCGACAATAAATAATGCCTCGTAACGAATACCACCCTTAAGGTGATTGAAAAATTTTCTTTTCAATTGATAGAATTTCAAGTTCGCTAGTATGTACAGACAATTGATTGCGCGTCGAAATTCCCATGCGCGGACAGTCCCCCGTAGTCCGCTCGCTCGCCTCGCGAACTCGCGGTTGCTCGAACAAATTATTAACAATACCGGGTAACGTTACACGAATGTTCGTAAACAACTAGAATTTGTAAACTCACGCGTCGATCCACAAATTGAATATTAGTTTAGCGACAATAAATAATGCCTCGTAACGAATACCACCCTTAAGGTGATTGAAAAATTTTCTTTTCAATTGATAGAATTTCAAGTTCGCTAGTATGTACAGACAATTGATCGCGCGTCGAAATTCCCATGCGCGGACAGTCCTCCGTAGTCCGCTCGCTCGCCTCGCGAACTCGCGGTTGCTCGAACAAATTATTAACAATACCGGGTAACGTTACACGAATGTTCGTAAACAATTAGAATTTGTAAACTCACGCGTCGATCCACAAATTGAATATTAGTTTAGCGACAATAAATAATTCCGCGTAACGGAAACCACCTCAAGGTAATTGAAAAATTTTCTTTTCAATTGATAGAATTTCAAGTTCGCTAGTATGTACAGACAATTGATCGCGCGTCGAAATTCCCATGCGCGGACAGTCCTCCGTAGTCCGCTCGCTCGCCTCGCGAACTCGCGGTTGCTCGAACAAATTATTAACAATACCGTGTAACGTTACACGAATGTTCATAAACAATTAGAATTTGTAAACTAACGCGTCGATCCATAAATTGAACAATAGTATAGCGACAATAAATAATTCCGCGTAACGGAAACCACCTCAAGGTAATTGAAAAATTTTCTTTTCAATTGATAGAATTTCAAGTTCGCTAGTATGTACAGACAATTGATTGCGCGTCGAAATTCCCATGCGCGGACAGTCCTCCGTAGTCCGCTCGCTCGCCTCGCGAACTCGCGGTTGCTCGAACAAATTATTAACAATACCGGGTAACGTTACACGAATGTTCGTAAACAATTAGAATTTGTAAACTCACGCGTCGATCCACAAATTGAATATTAGTTTAGCGACAATAAATAATTCCGCGTAACGGAAACCACCTCAAGGTAATTGAAAAATTTTCTTTTCAATTGATAGAATTTCAAGTTCGCTAGTATGTACAGACAATTGATCGCGCGTCGAAATTCCCATGCGCGGACAGTCCTCCGTAGTCCGCTCGCTCGCCTCGCGAACTCGCGGTTGCTCGAACAAATTATTAACAATACCGTGTAACGTTACACGAATGTTCATAAACAATTAGAATTTGTAAACTAACGCGTCGATCCATAAATTGAACAATAGTATAGCGACAATAAATAATTCCGCGTAACGGAAACCACCTCAAGGTAATTGAAAAATTTTCTTTTCAATTGATAGAATTTCAAGTTCGCTAGTATGTACAGACAATTGATTGCGCGTCGAAATTCCCATGCGCGGACAGTCCCCCGTAGTCCGCTCGCTCGCCTCGCGAACTCGCGGTTGCTCGAACAAATTATTAACAATACCGTGTAACGTTACACGAATGTTCGTAAACAATTAGAATTTGTAAACTAACGCGTCGATCCATAAATTGAACAATAGTATAGCGACAATAATTAATTCCGCGTAACGGAAACCACCTCAAGGTAATTGAAAAATTTTCTTTTCAATTGATAGAATTTCAAGTTCGCTAGTATGTACAGACAATTGATTGCGCGTCGAAATTCCCATGCGCGGACAGTCCCCCGTAGTCCGCTCGCTCGCCTCGCGAACTCGCGGTTGCTCGAACAAATTATTAACAATGCCGTGTAACGTTACACGAATGTTCATAAACAATTAGAATTTGTAAACTCACGCGTCGATCCATAAATTGAACAATAGTATAGAGACAATAAATAATTCCGCGTAACGGAAACCACCTTAAGGTGATTGAAAAATTTTCTTTTCAATCGAAAGAATTTCAAGTTCGCTAGTATGTACGGACAATTGATCGCGCGTCGAAATTCCCATGCGCGGACAGTCCTCCGTAGTCCGCTCGCTCGCCTCGCGAACTCGCGGTTGCTCGAACAAATTATTAACAATACCGGGTAACGTTACACGAATGTTCGTAAACAATTAGAATTTGTAAACTCACGCGTCGATCCACAAATTGAATATTAGTTTAGCGACAATAAATAATTCCGCGTAACGGAAACCACCTCAAGGTAATTGAAAAATTTTCTTTTCAATTGATAGAATTTCAAGTTCGCTAGTATGTACAGACAATTGATCGCGCGTCGAAATTCCCATGCGCGGACAGTCCTCCGTAGTCCGCTCGCTCGCCTCGCGAACTCGCGGTTGCTCGAACAAATTATTAACAATACCGTGTAACGTTACACGAATGTTCATAAACAATTAGAATTTGTAAACTAACGCGTCGATCCATAAATTGAACAATAGTATAGCGACAATAAATAATTCCGCGTAACGGAAACCACCTCAAGGTAATTGAAAAATTTTCTTTTCAATTGATAGAATTTCAAGTTCGCTAGTATGTACAGACAATTGATTGCGCGTCGAAATTCCCATGCGCGGACAGTCCCCCGTAGTCCGCTCGCTCGCCTCGCGAACTCGCGGTTGCTCGAACAAATTATTAACAATACCGTGTAACGTTACACGAATGTTCATAAACAATTAGAATTTGTAAACTAACGCGTCGATCCATAAATTGAACAATAGTATAGCGACAATAAATAATTCCGCGTAACGGAAACCACCTCAAGGTAATTGAAAAATTTTCTTTTCAATTGATAGAATTTCAAGTTCGCTAGTATGTACAGACAATTGATTGCGCGTCGAAATTCCCATGCGCGGACAGTCCCCCGTAGTCCGCTCGCTCGCCTCGCGAACTCGCGGTTGCTCGAACAAATTATTAACAATACCGTGTAACGTTACACGAATGTTCATAAACAATTAGAATTTGTAAACTCACGCGTCGATCCATAAATTGAACAATAGTATAGAGACAATAAATAATTCCGCGTAACGGAAACCACCTTAAGGTGATTGAAAAATTTTCTTTTCAATCGAAAGAATTTCAAGTTCGCTAGTATGTACGGACAATTGATCGCGCGTTGAAATTCCCATGCGCGGACAGTCTTCCGTAGTCCGCTCGCTCGCTTCGCGAGCTCGCGGTTGCTCGAACAAATTATTAACAATACCGTGTAACGTTACACGAATGTTCATAAACAATTAGAATTTGTAAACTAACGCGTCGATCCATAAATTGAACAATAGTATAGCGACAATAAATAATTCCGCGTAACGGAAACCACCTCAAGGTAATTGAAAAATTTTCTTTTCAATTGATAGAATTTCAAGTTCGCTAGTATGTACAGACAATTGATTGCGCGTCGAAATTCCCATGCGCGGACAGTCCTCCGTAGTCCGCTCGCTCGCCTCGCGAACTCGCGGTTGCTCGAACAAATTATTAACAATACCGGGTAACGTTACACGAATGTTCGTAAACAATTAGAATTTGTAAACTCACGCGTCGATCCACAAATTGAATATTAGTTTAGCGACAATAAATAATTCCGCGTAACGGAAACCACCTCAAGGTAATTGAAAAATTTTCTTTTCAATTGATAGAATTTCAAGTTCGCTAGTATGTACAGACAATTGATCGCGCGTCGAAATTCCCATGCGCGGACAGTCCTCCGTAGTCCGCTCGCTCGCCTCGCGAACTCGCGGTTGCTCGAACAAATTATTAACAATACCGTGTAACGTTACACGAATGTTCATAAACAATTAGAATTTGTAAACTAACGCGTCGATCCATAAATTGAACAATAGTATAGCGACAATAAATAATTCCGCGTAACGGAAACCACCTCAAGGTAATTGAAAAATTTTCTTTTCAATTGATAGAATTTCAAGTTCGCTAGTATGTACAGACAATTGATTGCGCGTCGAAATTCCCATGCGCGGACAGTCCCCCGTAGTCCGCTCGCTCGCCTCGCGAACTCGCGGTTGCTCGAACAAATTATTAACAATACCGTGTAACGTTACACGAATGTTCATAAACAATTAGAATTTGTAAACTCACGCGTCGATCCATAAATTGAACAATAGTATAGAGACAATAAATAATTCCGCGTAACGGAAACCACCTTAAGGTGATTGAAAAATTTTCTTTTCAATCGAAAGAATTTCAAGTTCGCTAGTATGTACGGACAATTGATCGCGCGTTGAAATTCCCATGCGCGGACAGTCTTCCGTAGTCCGCTCGCTCGCTTCGCGAGCTCGCGGTTGCTCGAACAAATTATTAACAATACCGTGTAACGTTACACGAATGTTCATAAACAATTAGAATTTGTAAACTAACGCGTCGATCCATAAATTGAACAATAGTATAGCGACAATAAATAATTCCGCGTAACGGAAACCACCTCAAGGTAATTGAAAAATTTTCTTTTCAATTGATAGAATTTCAAGTTCGCTAGTATGTACAGACAATTGATTGCGCGTCGAAATTCCCATGCGCGGACAGTCCCCCGTAGTCCGCTCGCTCGCCTCGCGAACTCGCGGTTGCTCGAACAAATTATTAACAATACCGTGTAACGTTACACGAATGTTCGTAAACAATTAGAATTTGTAAACTAACGCGTCGATCCATAAATTGAACAATAGTATAGCGACAATAATTAATTCCGCGTAACGGAAACCACCTCAAGGTAATTGAAAAATTTTCTTTTCAATTGATAGAATTTCAAGTTCGCTAGTATGTACAGACAATTGATTGCGCGTCGAAATTCCCATGCGCGGACAGTCCCCCGTAGTCCGCTCGCTCGCCTCGCGAACTCGCGGTTGCTCGAACAAATTATTAACAATGCCGTGTAACGTTACACGAATGTTCATAAACAATTAGAATTTGTAAACTCACGCGTCGATCCATAAATTGAACAATAGTATAGAGACAATAAATAATTCCGCGTAACGGAAACCACCTTAAGGTGATTGAAAAATTTTCTTTTCAATCGAAAGAATTTCAAGTTCGCTAGTATGTACGGACAATTGATCGCGCGTCGAAATTCCCATGCGCGGACAGTCCTCCGTAGTCCGCTCGCTCGCCTCGCGAACTCGCGGTTGCTCGAACAAATTATTAACAATACCGGGTAACGTTACACGAATGTTCGTAAACAATTAGAATTTGTAAACTCACGCGTCGATCCACAAATTGAATATTAGTTTAGCGACAATAAATAATTCCGCGTAACGGAAACCACCTCAAGGTAATTGAAAAATTTTCTTTTCAATTGATAGAATTTCAAGTTCGCTAGTATGTACAGACAATTGATCGCGCGTCGAAATTCCCATGCGCGGACAGTCCTCCGTAGTCCGCTCGCTCGCCTCGCGAACTCGCGGTTGCTCGAACAAATTATTAACAATACCGTGTAACGTTACACGAATGTTCATAAACAATTAGAATTTGTAAACTAACGCGTCGATCCATAAATTGAACAATAGTATAGCGACAATAAATAATTCCGCGTAACGGAAACCACCTCAAGGTAATTGAAAAATTTTCTTTTCAATTGATAGAATTTCAAGTTCGCTAGTATGTACAGACAATTGATTGCGCGTCGAAATTCCCATGCGCGGACAGTCCCCCGTAGTCCGCTCGCTCGCCTCGCGAACTCGCGGTTGCTCGAACAAATTATTAACAATACCGTGTAACGTTACACGAATGTTCATAAACAATTAGAATTTGTAAACTAACGCGTCGATCCATAAATTGAACAATAGTATAGCGACAATAAATAATTCCGCGTAACGGAAACCACCTCAAGGTAATTGAAAAATTTTCTTTTCAATTGATAGAATTTCAAGTTCGCTAGTATGTACAGACAATTGATTGCGCGTCGAAATTCCCATGCGCGGACAGTCCCCCGTAGTCCGCTCGCTCGCCTCGCGAACTCGCGGTTGCTCGAACAAATTATTAACAATACCGTGTAACGTTACACGAATGTTCATAAACAATTAGAATTTGTAAACTCACGCGTCGATCCATAAATTGAACAATAGTATAGAGACAATAAATAATTCCGCGTAACGGAAACCACCTTAAGGTGATTGAAAAATTTTCTTTTCAATCGAAAGAATTTCAAGTTCGCTAGTATGTACGGACAATTGATCGCGCGTTGAAATTCCCATGCGCGGACAGTCTTCCGTAGTCCGCTCGCTCGCTTCGCGAGCTCGCGGTTGCTCGAACAAATTATTAACAATACCGGGTAACGTTACACGAATGTTCGTAAACAACTAGAATTTGTAAACTCACGCGTCGATCCACAAATTGAATATTAGTTTAGCGACAATAAATAATGCCTCGTAACGAATACCACCCTTAAGGTGATTGAAAAATTTTCTTTTCAATTGATAGAATTTCAAGTTCGCTAGTATGTACAGACAATTGATCGCGCGTTGAAATTCCCATGCGCGGACAGTCTTCCGTAGTCCGCTCGCTCGCTTCGCGAGCTCGCGGTTGCTCGAACAAATTATTAACAATGTCGAGTAACGTTACACGAATGTTCATAAACAATTGGAATTTGTAAACTCACGCGTCGATCCATAAATTGAACAATAGTATAGCGACAATAAATAATTCCGCGTAACGGAAACCACCCTTAAGGTGATTGGAAATTTTCTTTTCAATTGAAAGAATTTCAAGTTCGCTAGTATGTACAGACAATTGATCGCGCGTTGAAATTCCTATGCGCGGACAGTCCTAATAGGTAGAACAATCACCGAGCCCAACCCAGTAGAGAAACAACGCCATACCCCCAATCAATCACGCAATACCTACCACTACACCCACGCCAACACACTCACTCCAACACCACCCACCAAAAAAGGTAAAAAGGGGTAAAAGAGAGTGAACACACAACCACAATCTCCTAAAAACACACGCACACAAACACACACACACAATCGAAATACAACCCAGCAGAACAGGAAGGGAGGTAGAAGAAAAAAAGGGAAAGGAAACACGGACAACCAAATATCTCCGAACGAGTAAAGGTAACGGAAAACGGTAAAACGATGAAGCGGCACAAAACACCAAAAGGAACCTAAAACGGAACCTCCCCACATCCAATATATCCTAACCCTGAACGCCTGCCCCAGATAACCCCCCCCACACCCCCCCCCCACAGAAGGGGGGAAGCGTAAAAACCTCCAACCACCCACCCACTAATATTTGTTACAGAAAACAATAATGGAAATCAGGGGAATCCAGCTCGGGGAGGATATACAGATAGTGGAGCGCAAGGACAAGGAGGCTGTTTTAGATTCTCGAGCAATTCTCAGATAGAATTGCTTTCGAGACTCTAAGGTAAACGTACGAACTATTTAAACCGTTATGTGTCGACGAGACGATTACGTAATACTACGGAAGGTCGAGCAAAGCGAAATCGAATATCGTTCGGTGTCAATAGACGAACTGAGCGATCAGCTGGGCTCGCCGATCCACCGCGTTCGCTCCCCCCGCCGCGCCCGCGGGCCTCGAGCTGCTCGATCCACCCGGTGAGCCCGCGGGGAACGGGGGGGGCGGAGCGGGGACGACAACGCGCCGAACTGATCGCTAGTCGAAGTCAAATTTATTTGAACAGTATGTACATGGTATGAAAGGGTAATAAATAAAAAGTGGTTAGAATCTCTAACATACTCCCCGCCTTGACGCAATAGTGTTGCGTCAAAATTAGTTCCGACTGCAATACTAACGGTCTGCAGGATGACGTCACAGAGAGGGCAAGGGTCCGAGTTCACGTGTACGTACGTCGGAGCCATCTGGTCCTCGGCCCGGCGGAAAGTGCGGAGGTCCGATCGCACGAAAGCTCGAGAACGCATGAGCAGAAGCGCGAGAGCCCGCCAGCGCAAGCCCAAAAGCGGAGGAACGAGAGCGCAATAGAGCAAGTGCTGAGGCTCGAGAGTGCAAGCGCGTGACAGCGCAACCGCGCAAGATCGTGAACGCGGAGTTGCAAGAGCGCACGAACGGGGGCGCGCGGGCGCACGAGTGGAGGCGCGGGGGCGCAAGCGTGGACGGACGAGGGCACGGGAGCACAGATGCGGAGGCGCGCGAGCGCACGAGCGGGTGCGCGAAAGCGTACGAGCGGAGACGCGCAAGCCGAGGCGCGTGGACGCACGACCGAGGGCGCGTGAGCGCAAGAGCGGAAGCACGTGAGCGCGAGAGCGCAGATTCGAGACCTCGAGAGTGCAGGATCCCAAGCGCGGAGGCGTGCGAGCGCCTGTGTACGCACGAGCGGAGGCGCGAGAGCGCACGAGCGGGAACAAGAGAGTTCGGGAGCGCAAAGGCGAGCGCTCGAGAGCGCGGGAGCCCAAAAGCGACGGCACGCGAGCGGACGAGCGGAGGCCCGAAAGCGCACGGGCGGAGGCACGCAAGCGGAGGCGCGTGGACGCACGTGCGGAGGCGCGGTAGTGCTAGAGCGAAGTACGAGAGCTCATGGGAGCAGATTCGAGAGCTCGAGAGCGCAGGAGCCCAGCAGCGGAGGCGCGCGAGCGCACGAGCGGATGCGCGAAAGCGTACGAGCGCAAGAACGCACGAACGAAGGCGCGTGAGCGCAAGAGCGTAAGCGCGAGAACGCGTGGTCGGCAGCGCGACATCGCAGAAGCGGGGGCGTGCTATCGTAAAGGCGGGTGCGCATGAGCGGAAGGGCGTGCGCAGATCCGAAAGCGGAAATGCGTGAGTGCACGAGCTCAAATTTGGAGGCCCGAAAGCGCTAGCGCGGCAGGGCAAGAGCGAAGGCGCAAGAGCGCCCAAGCGAGGACGCGCGAGCGAAGGCACGAGAGCGCGGAGGCGCAAGAGCGGAGGATCGGACTCGGAGGCGAGAGAACGCACTAGCGAAGGTCCGAAATCGGAGTTGCGTGAGTGCATGAGCGAAAAAGTGGAGACCCGGGAGCGAAGGCGTGAGCGCGCGCGAGTCGAAGCGCGGAAGCGACGGTCGGAGGACGCGAGCGCGGAGGCGCGACAACGCAGGATCGGAGACGTCAGAGCGCACAAGCGGAGACGCAAGAGATGCGAGCCCGGAAATGAGCCTGAAGGCGTTCTCCGGTAGCGGCGATGACATCGACGAGCGCGGTGGCCAGGAGCATCGGACGGCGCCGCGATATCGGTGAGCGAGGCTGGGGGGACCAGAAGCTTGATGTCCAGGGGGTTCGATGTCGGTGCGAACTCCAGATCGCTGGGGGGAAGCTGGCTTCCTTGATCCTCCAGATCCGAGTCAGGAAAATCCCACGGGTCCCACGGATCGGTTGCAGGCATCGAGCGCAGCTCCTTGATCCAGCGGTGGATGGCTAGAACCTGGCTATCATAATCAGTCTCGATGCCGTCGAAGAACTCTGGGGTATACGACTCCAACGAGACCATCCGAAGGTGTAGGGCTTTGAAATCAGTCCAATAGTCATTTAGCTTGGCCAACCGAATTTGCAACACCTCAATCGTGACATTGTCTTTCCCCAATTTCTTTACGTTGGGAAGAATTCGGGTGATGAGGCGCCCCAAATCCTTGAGTTGGGCGGCGAGTTGTTTTAGTTCGCTCGACATGTTGATCGGGCGAAAGACAAGAGGTTTTAAATCTCACCGTTGAGATGTGCAACAAACAGTACACACTGCTCGCGAACAACACGCGACGGTTACGACAAGGGGGGCACACACTTGTTTTGTTCGCGCTCGATCGGCGAGGACAAAGAAGTCCGTTGGCGCGTTCAAACATACAAAGCCGTCGGAGAAACGATCGAGCCTCTTGGCAAAGACTCGATAATTCGGAAGCGCGGTCGACTGAAGGGTTACGGATCCCTTTGCTACGCGACGCTGCACTTTCGATTTTCGCGAAACTCGGACACGTTATCGCAAGGACGCGCACGAGAGACGTGATTCCTTGTCTCCGCGCGTGGGATCGACGAACGTGAACGAGAAATTCGCACTTGACACAACCACTGCTTCGAAGCCCGGTCGACGAAAGGGTTGGATCCCTAAACTTCTCGACGCTGCGCTTTCGAATTGGCTGGATCCGCACGCGTGATCGTAACGGCACACGCGAATAAAGAGTTCTCGTGTCTCCGCGTATAAACGACGAACGCGAACGAATTATATCCGGCTCGAAGGACCAATGTTTTAGATTCTCGAGCAATTCTCAGATAGAATTGCTTTCGAGACTCTAAGGTAAACGTACGAACTATTTAAACCGTTATGTGTCGACGAGACGATTACGTAATACTACGGAAGGTCGAGCAAAGCGAAATCGAATATCGTTCGGTGTCAATAGACGAACTGAGCGATCAGCTGGGCTCGCCGATCCACCGCGTTCGCTCCCCCCGCCGCGCCCGCGGGCCTCGAGCTGCTCGATCCACCCGGTGAGCCCGCGGGGAACGGGGGGGGGCGGAGCGGGGACGACAACGCGCCGAACTGATCGCTAGTCGAAGTCAAATTTATTTGAACAGTATGTACATGGTATGAAAGGGTAATAAATAAAAAGTGGTTAGAATCTCTAACAGAGGCAAAGGGAAAGATGCCGAAACCCGTCAGAAGCGTCAACAGGGACGCGGGCGAAGGCAGCAATGGCAGCCGTTTAAAAGCCCTAAGGGAACAGCCGGGAACCTCGGCAACTGAAGGGACCACGGGAACCGCGGGAACAACAAGCACCACGGCAACCCCAGGAACCTCAGCAGAAAGAAGCAGACGCCAGCAGCAGGAGGAGTCAGACCTGCTGGACCCGATGACCATAGTCATCGTAAAAGAGGGGTACCCGGAAAAGGGTACCGACATACAGCGAGATGACGTCACGGCCATGTGGGCAAGCGTGGCCGAATACGCACTAAACAAGAAGAGGCCGATTAGGTTTAAGAGGTGGGGCCTTAAAGCAGGGGGAATCATAATGACAGCCCGGGATGACCAGGCCATAGGAAATTTAAAAATAGCTTTAAAGGAACTAGAGTTTGATTTCGCCCCCAGAAAACTTACCACAATAGGGGTAGAGAAGTTGAACGTTACCGTCCGAGCAACGATGTACATAAGCAATAAGCTTATGAAGTACGAGGTAATTATCGGGCACCTCCGGGTGGATTACAAGCCCCTCTCAGCCACGAGTTGGCAGCTTAAAAGAAAAGAGAGGTTGACAGAGAGGGGCAAGGAATTTACCCTAGAGTTGCCTGAAAGCGACTTCAACTTCATTAAAAGCAAAGGGGGAAAAATAAGTATAATGGGAGGGGCCATAAACCTCACTTTCACAAAGAAAACGTAAATTCACCGCAACAGCCAACACCTAGTTTAGTACCACTTAACATGTAACAGTTAGAACTTAGATACACCCAGACACAAAGAAAAACATTGTACAACCGGCTCAAATATCCACCACTTGCTACCAGTCACTCACACCAGTCAGCCATTTGTAACATACTCCTCAACAATACGCCGCTCACAGACAGACACAAATAAAATACATCATACTATATTATATCATGCTACCCTCAACCTTATTACGTTATTATACTATATTAATATGCATCTTTTTCAATAAATAAAAAGAACTCTTGTAAAACACAACTACCAGCAAACAATCATTATTATTACTAACCTTCCCTAGCTGTACATAAATAGATAACGATAGAACACCTAAGACTACAAGAAACATAGCGAGGCACATCTCCTAATCAGACACAATAAAACGTAACCCCCTTAGAGACAAACACACAAAACAAACAACAGACGACCAACACACAAAACGCACCTAGACATAAGCGTAAAAATACACCCCAAACGGAGAAAAGAAAGGAAAAAAAAAGAAATACATAACACATATATATAAAATAAAACATATACACATACATAAATTACACAATAAATAAAGAGGTAATAAATAATCAGAAAAAAGAGGTGAACCCCAACTCCCTCCCAAACATATCCCTCTACACTATCCCATTACAGCGGAGCTCCGGACAATCAACCACAACAAAAAGGTAGGTGCTAGCCATAACTATAACGACTCGCACAGGACGAATCACTACCCTCGGTAAATGCTACTCGAACGGGAGCGCACGATGCAAATCGAAGACCACACCACCCCAGCCCCGCCCACACCCAGAGAACGAGCTCTGATCGACAGAACCTAGACACATCCGCGCGACACCAGAGAAACAGGAATACATATACAAAACGCAACTCGAGATAGACTCACGACACCCGAACCGCAACCCATAGCAGCGCGAAACAAACAGCCTGCATCTCAACACGGAAACCCGGGCGCGGAATTGCGAACAGGAAAAACTTAGAAAATAGCAGCAACCACAGATAGAGCAACTACCACAACAACCCCAAAACCGTAAGCCAAATAATCGCACCCCCCGCGTAAAACCGTAATCGCCCACCCACGAATAACACATCCCAGCCCCAAGCCAAAGGGAACAAAGTCAGCACCCCCAACACAACCGACAAACACTCGAGTCAGAGAGCGAAAGAGAGAGAGAGAGAAAGAGAGAAATGAATGAACATATATACAACAGAGTATAACGAACATAAAATAAGCGAACACCCCACTCCTCCCTTAAAAAAAAAAAAAAAAAAAAAAAATCCTTAAACTCACCACAAATAAAGAATCATAGAGTGAGCATCCCTATCCACAAAATCCCACACTACCCCGGCGCCGACTAACCTTATCGGTTCACAGGTTTACTTTGCCACACAGCCACGACACTCGGCAGGGCAACAAATAACAAGTGATAGCAGAGGACGGTAGTGGCAACGAAAACGGCCACAAAACCAGAAACACCACTGAAAGTGCACCCCACCACACACAAGGGCACGCAAACTAAATAAAAAAAAAAAAGAGAGGGAAAAAAAAACCCCTCTCAAAAAGGAAAAGAAAGGGAAAAAAAAAAAAGAAAGGAAGATAAAAAGAAAGAGGAAAAAAAAGAGAAGAGGAAGAGGAAAAAAAAAATGAAGGTAATACAAGTAAACCTCCACCACGCGGCCGGGGCAGCAGCCCTACTGGCCAAAAAATTCAGCGAGGAAGCATTCGATGTGGCACTCATCCAGGAACCCTGGGTCAGTCGTAAAGGCATAAGAGGCATGAACGGGATTGGAACCATACATTCTAACAAGATAAACGAGGAAACGAGAACCTGCGTGGTAACAAGAAGAAACATAACGGGTACCCTGATGACCCAATTCACGGACAACTCGATCACAACTGTATCGATACAAATAGGAAAAGGAAACGAATCCAAGGAAATACTAGTAGTATCATTGTATCTACATCACGAAGGAAGAGACATCCCGGGCAGAAAATGCGCGGAAATGGTAGAATGGGCAAACAGGAACGACGTCCCTGTGGTAATAGGGGCGGACGCGAACGCCAGAAACAGGCACTGGGGAAGCACGGATACCAACCCAAGAGGAGTAATCCTCATGGACTATATAGTAAACGCGGGGCTGTTCATAGCCAACTATGGAAACAGACCGACATACGTCACGAAAAACAGGAAGGAGGTTCTGGACATAACCATATGCTCAGAATCGATAATAGACAAATTCCACAAATGGAAGGTACTGGACGAGATTAACGGCTCAGACCACAACTCGATAGAGTACAGAATAAGATGGGACTGCCAAACGGAAACAGAGGAAAGAAGGAGTGTGAACAACACAGATTGGGACAGATTCAAGGAATTAAACAAGGAATCGGTGAAAACACTGGAAGGAAAATACGGAAACGCGGCAGAAATAGACGCGTACGCGGAAAGCAAAGCGACAACGCTAAGAATGAACTGGGAGGACGCAACGGAGGCAACTCCGACGACAGGTAGAAGGAAAGTAAGATGGTGGAACAAAAAACTAGAGAAAAAGAAAGAAACGGTAAAAATATGCAAGCAAAGATGGAGGAAGGCCAAACCAAGGAACAAGGCCAAGAAATGGGCAGCCTACAAAAAAGAATGCAAAAACTTCAGATACGAAATAATGAAAAGCAGAAGAGAATGCTGGAAGAAATTCACCAAGTCGATCGAGAAAACCTCGATAGCGGCCAGAATCACGCAGACTCTGCTGAAATGCGGAGGCGCCAACATGGGAGCAATAAGAAAGGGAAACACCTTACTACACAGGAACGACGAGATAATGGAGCAACTGCTGGAGACCCACTTCCCCGGGTTCACCAGAGACACGGGGGCCGAAGCCGCCGAGGAGGAGAACAACGGAACCAACGAGGTACAACCGAACTGGAGGCTGGCGAATCAGATCGCCAACCCCAGCAGGGTTAAATGGGCCCTATCGGTCTTCAGCCCGGACAAGGCTCCTGGGCTGGACAAACTGAGCCCGCGAATCATAAAGAGATCGCAAAATCAATATGGACAGGCCATAACTAACCTGATAAAGGCAAGCATTGCTACGGGGCACATCCCGGAAGCATGGACGGTAACTAAGGTAGTATTCCTACCCAAACCCGGAAAAACGGATCTGACGGTACCAAAGGCATACCGACCGATATGCCTGACATCGTTTCTGCTGAAAACAGCAGAAAAACTGATCGACAGGCATCTCAAATGCACCACGCTAAGGGAAAGGGAACTGTTCGAAGGGCAACACGCCTACAGAACGGGACACTCGACGGAAGTCGCCCTACACAGGGTGCTAAACGAAGCCGAAAAGGCACGCGTAAACAAGGAATGCGCCATGGCGTGCTTCATGGACATCGAGGGGGCATTCAACATGACCCCGATCGATGCCATGGATCAAGCGATGGAAGATTTCAACGTGGAACCAAACATCAGGGCATGGATAATGAACATGCTGGAGAACCGGAGAATCAAGGCGTACAGAGGGGACGCGGAGGTAGAAGGCAAGGTAAAAAGGGGCACCCCACAGGGAGGGATACTCTCCCCGCTGCTGTGGTGCATGGCGCTGGACTCGCTCCTACGCGCACTAGAGGAAACAGGAGCCACGATAGTGGCCTACGCCGACGACGTGGCCATCGTGAGCAGAGACAAGGACAGACGGAAATGCGTGGAAACGATACAGACGGCGCTGAATATAACGGAAGTCTGGTGCGAAACGGTAGGACTGTCGGTTAACCCCGAGAAAACCGAGGTAATGGAATTCACCAGGACGACCCTGTACCCGGTGGACAGCGGACTGTGCTACATGGGCACGCCGTTGCAACTAAAAGAGAAGGTAAAGTATCTGGGAATAACCATAAACAGGAAACTGATGTGGAGACCACACATCAAAGGCAAGGTAGACGCGGCAAAAGGGAACATAATGATGCTGAGCAGAGCGGTAGGCGCAACCTGGGGGCTGACACCGTACATCCTGAGATGGATTTACAAGGCGATCGTGGTGCCGAGGGTAACGTACGGAGCGGCAATCTGGTGGAAGGGAACGGACCTGGCAACGGTCAAGGGCTGGCTGGACAGAATGCAAGGAATGGCGAACAGGAGAATTCTGGGATGCGTGGGAAACACACCGAACAAGACCATGGAAGTGCTAGCGGACATACAACCGCTAGACATAAGGATAAAAGAAATAGCGCTGAAAACAGCATACAGACTGATATGCTGGAACAAATGGGAAGACCTGGGCTACGGCCACTCGAACATCATCGAGTACATAGGGAAACGGGACAACAGGGAACTCATCACCCTGAGCCAGCTACCCAAGGACACGGACGAGAGAAGATACCTGGACAGCAAGCTGTACAAAACAGAGATAAGAGAAAGGGACGATTGGAAGAAAGGAATACCGAGGGACCTGAAGGAAACGGCACTCTGGTACACAGACGGATCGAGGAAGAACGAGCTGACAGGAGCAGCTTGGACAAATAACAAGGACAGACACTTCTACGTCAAACTAGGAGAACACCCCACGGTTTATCAGGCAGAACTACTGGCCATAAAGTTATGCGCCCTGGAAATCATAAACAAAGGGGAAAACAAAAAAGAGATCACGATCTGCACAGACAGCCAAGCGGCCATCAAAAGCCTGCAACAGCTGGAATGCAGATCAAGACTATTATGGGAGGCACACGACACGCTAAACCAGCTGGTCAAGAAGGGAAAAACCGTAAAGATAACCTGGATACCAGGTCACTCGGGACTGGAGGGAAACGAGAAAGCGGACGAACTGGCCAACAAAGGATCGGACTCACCTCCGGAGGAACCACAACAGTGGGTTGGCCTACCAGACGCCAACTACAACCTCCTGGTAAGAAGGTGGGCGGAGGAAAGATCAGCGGAAAAATGGAGAACATCTACAGGGCTGGAACACAGCAAAAGGTTCCTGGGGGTAGATGAATGGCCAGCCAAAAGGGTCAGAGGCATCATCGACCTGAACAGGAAGGAACTAAGAAGAATGGTAGAAACGATCACGGGAATATGCCCGCTGAACAAACACCTGACAAAACTAGGAAGAGCAGACACGAGCATATGCTCGCTATGCAATGATAAAGAGGAAACTCCCGAGCACATAGTCACGGAATGCGAGGCAATAACGAGGAAAAGAAGGGCAATACTAGAAGACAGTACCATCGAAGGAGACGTACTGAAAGCAGTAGAATGGAAAAAACTAAAACGGTTCATGGAAGAAGTAGACCCATGGAAAGAATAGAGAAAAGAAAAGAAAAGGAAAAAAAAAGAGAGTGAGCAAGGAAAAAAAAAAGGAAAAAAAAAGGGGAAAACAGGAAGCAAGCAGGAAAGGTTATGATACGGCGATAAACTGAGACTACACGGTAGTCGATGATGGACCCCCACGCCAAAACCTGCCTGTTTGCGACCGAATCGAAGAAGAAAAAAAAAAGAGGAATAAAAAAAACAACCTAACCAATACAAGGCAACGCACACGCGCAAGCAGGTACAGGAGCACGGCAACAGAGGAAACACCGAACAGAAAGACTGAAACTGAAGACCAGACAAACGAGAAACCCAAAAAAGGAGGAAACCAGAAGGGAAAAAGAGGGAAAGAAAGAAAGAGAAAAAAAAAGAGAAAAACAAAACAACAACAAGAAAGAGAGAGAACAAGGGAACAACAGGCAGCCTAAGAAACCCAGAATGAAAAAGAGAACGGGGAAACATGGTTATGACGGGAACCAGACGAAAATGTACAGAAAGAAACCAAAACGCAAAAGCAAACGAACAACCAAGAAACAACGGCAACAGCCGAAGGGATCCAGAATAAAACAAAAGGTAGCAAGCAACACACCATAGGAAGACCAGAACAACAGCACAAAGACGCACAAAGAAAGAAAAACCAACAAACGATCAATCACCAATAAACCATACACAAGGGAGACCTCACAAGAGAAAGATCCGGAAGTCAAAGGAAGGAAGAAAAGAGAAAGAACGACACCAAAAAGACCGAAAGACGAATAACACGGAAACCGAGAAGAAGACAACAGCCCCAGAAACCAAGAGCAATACAAACAAAGAAATCACAGGAAACAGGAACAACAACACGACAGCAAGAAAAACGCAGCAAAAAGGCAACCAACAACACAAGTAAGGCGGAACACGCCAAGGGCAACAGAACCGAAAGACACGCAGTCGGACCCCACCCCGACAAACTAACAACGAACCGAAAAGGAAACACGCGAACACGCAAACACACAACCCAAGCAGGGAAACAAACGCATGGAACAACCAAAAAGACAAACAACCCGGGACACACTCCCAAAGGAACAAAAACACCAGGAGACTCAGCACAAAGACAACAAACCCGAAGGGACCTAATGAACCAGGAATAAGCAAACAAGGAGATCAATCAGAGGAAAGCCAATAGCGGAACCACCAATAGCGGAACTCCATCACGGAGACCAGACTCGAAAGAGCGACGAAGGAACACCACAAAGCAGAAGCAACACACATAAAAGGAAAATGAAAAACCGACCAAACGGGGAGACCCCCACGAGGCAGCAACAATAGACAACACGGGACACACTCCCAAAGGGAAGATACAAAACACCAGGAAACCCAACACGAACACAACAAATTGAACGGACCACACGAAAAAGGAATAAGCAAACAAGGCAATCAAACAGAAGAAAACCAATAGAGGAAATCCACTAAGGATACCAGACTCGCAAGAGCGACAAAGGAACACCACCAGGCACGAACCAAAATGGGAAGACCCACTAGAGGCAGCAACGACAGACAACTCGGGAAACACTCCCAAAGGAATGAACACTAGGAGATTCAGCGCAAAGACAACAAACCCGAACGGATCAAACAAACAAGGAATAAGCAAACAAGGAGACCAATCAGAGGAAAACCAATAGCGGAACTCCACTACGGAGACCAGACTCGTAAAGAGCGACGAAGGAACACCACCATCAGGCAGAAGACACACGTAAAAAAGGAAAACAGACTGACCGACACAAATCAAAACGGGAAGACCGCAAAAGGCAACTCGGGACACACTCCCAAAAGAAGGAACTGACACCGGAAGATTTAACCCAAACACAACAAAACTCAAACGGACCAAAACAAAAAGGAATAAGCAAATAAGGAAATCAACTAGAGGCAAGCCAATAGCGGAACCACCAATAGCGGAACCACCAATAGCGGAATCTCACACGCAAACAGAGGAAGTCGAACATGGGTGACAAACCTGAATGGGCGACGACCGGATCCAATCCGGCCGAAACCTGGGGACGATGGTCACGTCCAAACTCTTCCAGCCATGGATCCTAGTGCGTTTCTCGAGCCCTCCACAACCCCAACTCGCGGTAGGCTCGGCAAGGAATGACCGAATGGACGCGATATCCCGGCTGCGCCGGGATTTCGCCGAAGTCGGATCGGCCCCCAAGTAGATGTATGCCCACCGTTGGGAAAGGTTTCCGATGGCGACAACCGGATGGAAGCGATATTCGGGTCGATGACCAGAATTTCGTCGAAGTCGGATTGAACCCGGAGGACTCCGGACGCATACGGTAGCATATAAAGCCACCCCAACGTTTCTATTTGACACGCGACCCCTTGCTTTGCTGCCCCATATATATACGTAGAGTCGTAGCTCAGGACCTATCCTAACCTAGGGGTGGGAGTGGGTAAGTTCCGGACAGCCGGGACAGCTTAGGGACGGGACGTCAAACTCGAGAACGCACGACATGGATCTATGGTGTAGTTGGGGGGGCCAAACACGGGCAGGCCAGGCAAACCTGCATGATCTGAAGGTGAGAAGGTCCGACGTACGCTCCGAGCCGTAAAACGCTCAAAAATCCATATATATTTAGGTAGAATGGCCTTCTCATCAATGATGATCGCACCCTGATTAGTAGATTGACGCTCTGAAAGTTGCCCGGGCTATAAAAAGCAGAGCGGCTTTCGAACGCAGTGGCTATTCGCAACCCCTCTGGGGCCGAGGACCGGTTACCGCCATATGAAATCGGCTGTGCTGCTGATGTGCGAACCGGCGAGGGCAACCGACTGCCCTCGCCCCGGTCAGACTCTTTACTACTACTACTACTACTACTAGGATAGGGTTAGGATAGGGTTAGGATTGCACCTCAGATTCCGAAAACTGAGGCAATAGTGGTAAAAGCTAGTGAGAATAGAACATATGCAGACTTATTCAAACAAATTAAAAGTAATACCTCGGGAACAATTGAGGGAATAAATACGGTTAGAAAGTCGAGAGGAGGAGACTTAATAATCGAAATGGAAAAGAACGCGGATATTGGCAAATTAGAATCTGTAGTTAGGTCTTCACTAGGAGAATCCCACTCAGTAAGAAGATTAGCACCAAAAATTGCAATGGAAATTAGAGCCATAGAGCCAACAATGGAGAAAGAAGAGCTGTTAAAGGAACTCGCAGCTAAATGGGAAACTAAGGAAGAGGATCTTGATATAAAAGCATTCAGATACGGATTCGGTGGAACTAGAACGGCTATCGTAACGATCCCCCCCTGACAGCAGAAAAATTAGGTGAGACAGATAAAATTAAAATCGGCTTTACAAATTGCAGGTTGAAAAAAGCGGCGAATGTAATTAGATGCTTCCGATGCCACGGTCTTGGGCACCTTTCATATAACTGCAAAGAAAAAATGGAAGGAAATGAACTTTGCAGGAAATGTGGAACCATAGGACACCAAATAAATAATTGCACCAACACAATTAGTAGATGTATCATCTGCGTCAGGGAGGGGATCCCAGAAGCACAGACGGAGCACGTCGCAGGAGCGGCAAGCTGCCCACAATACAAAAGATATATTCGCGAGGCGAATAGGAGTAATTAAATACATTCAATTTAAAAATTCTTCAGATAAATCTAAACCATTGCAGATTGGCACACTATCTCCTCACCCAATCTGCAGAGGAACTCAAAGTAGATATTGTCGTCATATCAGAACCATTATTTAATCCGGGACGATGGGTTTGGAAGAAAAATCATAAAACAGCAATATGGGCTACTGGTGTAAATGGTCTATTTAGATACGAGGAAGAAGATATCACTGATGAAGATTACACGGCGATTCCTATAAAAAATATTACTATTATCAGTATATATATTCCGCCAAATATTAATGTTGTCTCTTTTTGCAGGAAAATTGGAAAAGTTATGACGTTTATAGAAGAGGAAAAGAAGAAAAACAGGAAAGTAATCATAGCGGGTGATTTCAACGCACACTCGGCGGCCTGGGGATCCAGATACGACGACAGGAAAGGAATTGAATTGTCAAAAGAATTCAAAAGGTTAGTTCTGACCCCCCTGAGACCAGGGGGAGGGGCGTGTACTTACGAAAGAGGGGACAGAAACTCCATGATCGATTTTCTTGCTCTTTCCGAAGAAATGTCATTAGATAGTACATCTAGGGTATTAGAAACGGAGACCGCATCCGATCACAAATACATTCTAACAAAAATCGACATATCACAAAAGATCAAAATTCTATTGATTAATTTGAATCATTGTAAAAAGGCACAACAAAAAGTTAAAGAGGTGGCAATAGAATTAAAAATAGACATAGTATTATTAACGGAAACCACGGAAAACCCAGGTAACTGGATCATGAAAAATAAGAATAACACAGCAATCTGGGTAACGGAAATAAACGGGATGATAGAAGAAAAAAGAGGAAATGTCTTCGATCCTAATTTTACAGCAATATCCATAGCGGATTTTACAATCATTGTAGTTTATATTTCGCCTAATATAGAGATTAATAAATTCAACATGATCGTGGAAAGAATTTCGAAATTCATTAAAAGTGAAGTAAGAAAGGGCAGGAAAATCGTGATTGGAGGTGACTGGAACGCACACTCCCCGGCCTGGGGCTCGTGCTCCCAAAACGAGAGGGGTGAGTCACTCCTCACCGATTTCTGGAACCTAAATCTGGAACCCAGACCGCCGGAGGGAGAATATACTTTCCTCAAAAACGGAAGAAAGTCTAAAATAGACTTTTTCGCATTTTCCAATTTTCCGAGAAAAGAGATAACATCAATTATACTAGACAAGACAACTGAATCTGACCATATGTACGTACTCACCAATATAATCCTGGAGAAGGAAGCCATCCAAGCAGCGGTAAAATCTTCAAATCCTTGGATCATGGACACTATGTCACTGGAGAATCTAAAAAGAGAATTCGAAAGATTAATAAACCTAGAAAATCTTGGCTTCAAAGAAGAATATGACGAAAATGAAGAAGAGAGAATAATGAGGCTGATTGAGTCCGTGATGAATGATAACCTGAAAAAGAAAAAAGAATTTAGTAAAATGAAAATCGGCAACAGTTGGTGGACACCAGAATTGACTCAACTGAGAAAAGGAGCGAGGAAAATGAAAAGAAAAATACAACGTGAAAGAACGAAGGAAAAGAAAAGAAAGACCAAGGAAGAAATGAGTATAATAATGAAAGAAATATACAAAGAAAAAATGAAAAGTCTAAGAAGAGAGATAGAGAAAGCAAAAGAAGAAAAATGGAGAGAATGGAACGAGACACTAGAGACGGATATATGGGGAAAACCATACAAGACGGTAATGAAAAAAGTGAAAAGCTCGCTTCCACCTCCGGATATCTCAAAAGAATTTGCGAGAAAGATCCTAGACAGTCTATTTCCCAGGAGAGATAACGAAAGAGCAAACGATAACGACAAGGAAAATTCGGACAAAGTCCGCAAAGAGGAAGATAATCAAGACACCCAAATAGATGGAGAATTAATAAATCCAGAAGAAGTGAGAAATGCCGCCAAACTACTCACCAAGGGAAAAGCGGCGGGCCTGGATAAGATCCCTCCAGAAGTGATCAAGGAGCTGGCCTTACACCGTCCGGATGTTTTCGCTGCTTCCTTCAACGGCATTTTGAAGAGGAGCAAAATGCCGGAAACCTGGAAGGAAGCGAGAACCATATTACTAAGAAAACCAAGAAAAGATCAAAATACCCCTGCGGCTTACAGACCTATTTGTATTATTAACACATTATCTAAATTATTTGAATATGTCATTAAAAATAGATTCTTTGCAGTGTTTGGACAACATCCTTTCAGAGAAAACCAATACGGCTTTGCAAAAGAAAAATCTACTATACACGCATTGAAAGTACTGAAAGAAAAAATTAAGGAAGGTATTAGTAAACAGAGATATCAATTAATAATCGCATTGGATATCAAAAATGCTTTCAATTCTTTAAATTGGACACGCATCTTTGAGGAATTAGAAAAAAGAGGAACACCTAAATATCTGATCAATATAACTAAGGAATATTTCAAAAACAGGTACATATATTATGACTCACTTGATGGAACGATTAAAATTCAGATGGAAAAGGGAGTGCCGCAGGGGTCGGTCCTAGGCCCGCTCTTTTGGAACCTGGTATACGATGGGATCTTGAGAATCTCCCTTCAGAAAGGCTGTACTATAATTGCCTTCGCGGATGATTTGCTCTTGTTGGTAGAAAAAAGCTCACTAGAATCTTTGAAATTATGCACGGAAAGTTCCATTGATACCCTAATGATCTGGCTAAAGGAGGTAGGATTAGAGCTCGCGGCGAACAAAACAGAAATTATGTTTACTAACAAGAAAACAATTAAAGAAGATTTTAAAATAAAAGTAAATAACATAGACATTTTCCCTTCTCAGCAGTTAAAATACCTGGGAATCACTTTCGACTACAAAAACTTATTTAGAGATCATATAGTAAACATCACAAACAAAGGAATTAAAACTATGTCGGCATTAGCAGGATTTATGGCAAATAAAGGTAAACTCAAACAGAACGGCAGGAAATTATACTTCAATGTCCTGGAATCTATAGTACTATATGGTGCCCCAATCTGGGCCGATGCTCTAAAAAACTCCAAGAATAGCGAGATCATTAGGAAAACACAAAAAATCGGTTTAGCAAGAGTGATTTCTGCCTATAAATCCGTATCATTTGACGCGCAATGCGTAATATCGGGCGTAACCCCATGGAATTTAAAAGTACAGGAGAGACTCAATAGATTAGAGTGGGAAGAATTTTACTTACAAGTGTTGATAGAACCTACAGGAAGACCAAGAAGAACGGCAGCCTCGAGAATAGGGCGAGGGAGATACAGGGAACACTCGCCAGAAATCCAGGAATGGCTGGAAAATAGAAACGACACGTACCTGGAAAACGCACCACCAGATCCGGCAGAGCTCCACGATGAAATCCACGAAGAATTGAGCCCTGAAATCCAAAAGAAGAAAATCAAAAAATGGACAAAGAAAAAAGCAGAAGAAAAAACAATTGCAATATGGCAAAGAAACTGGGAAGATTCGAGAGAAGGCAGATGGACACACGAATGGATTCCAGACATAAAAACCTGGATAAATAGGAAACACGGCAAATTAAATTTCTACCTAACGCAAGCCCTCTCAGGGCATGGTGTTTTCAATTCTTTCAGATTCAGAATAGGGAAAACGGCAAGCCAAGGATGCTGGTATTGTGAGGAATTGGACGACCCGGAGCACACCTTATTCGAGTGCAAAGAATGGGAAGTACAAAGGGAGAATCTAAGGACCAATCTAGGAGGAGGAGGAATCGAGCTGACGTGCGAAACAATTAGAAATAAGATAATAAACTCTGAGAAGCACTGGAACGCCTTCCAAACCTTTTGCAGTGAAATCCTAGCAATAAAAGAAGAAGAAGAAAGAAGAAGAGACAACGACAAAAGAGGCGAGTAATCGACTAAGGAAATAACCAAGCCAACAAAATAATGAATTGAAAAACACTTGATACTGTAATGATTTTTGTTTCTTTTTCTTTTTCGAGTTAATATAGCCTCACAGGGAGCAACAGAGGGCCGCCGAGGTGAAAGGAGAGGAGAGATGAGGGGGATGGAGGAGCCAGGAGGTCCGAGACGAAAAGGAGAAATAACGAACCTGCGGAATGCGAGAGAGCGGATCCGGGTTGCCGCAGAGTACCCTGTTTCCTCGAGGATTCATCCAGGACTCACCTAAAAACCAACTCTTTTCCCCGCACAGAGACGGCCCTTGGAAACCCCTGTGAGGAGAAGAAGAAAAGGAAAAAGATCAGTATAACAAAACAGAAATTTAATTAAGAAAATGTTTTATGTTAACATAATCTATTTATTAGACATTTATTATACACGCTGCGCGCGACGACCCCCACCCTAGGGGAGCCCCACATAACCCCGGTTCCTCCCCAGGGGGCCGGGGTATGCGTACTGCATTTCTCCACATTAAAAAAAAAAAGAAAAAAAGGATAGGGTTAGGATAGGGTTAGGATAGGGTTAAGAGGGGTGCAGTGGCTCAGTGGGTAGAGCGCGCGCCTACGGACCCCGTGGTTGCGGGTTCGATCCCCGATGCGGCACCTCTGGAAATACTCCATGTGCTCTATAAACTGTGGTGCCCCCAGGTGGTTCGGAACCCACCTTTATAAAAACTGTAGGTCCCGTTGCGATGCGACGTAAAAAAAAAAAAAAAAAAAAAAAAAACGGAACAACAAACCTCTAAGGGAAAGGTCAGATGGACGGAGCTATTTGCTGAACATCGACCGGACCCGGGGATGATGGTCACATCCAAACAATCAGTCATTATTCCGAGAATGTGTCAAGCCCACCCAATGAGGCGGGAGCACGATGGAACTGATATCTATGCTCCGAAGGAGAAAGATTTCGGCGAAGTTGGAGCGACCGACCTCCGTCACCCCATCGCGTTTAGTAGGACGGCAAGTGATGACCGAATGGAGGTGATGTTCCCGCGCGAGCGGGAATTTCGCCGAAGTCGGATCGGATCCCAAGTTTGCAATATATGTACAGACATATACTAGAATCACCCCCACGAAACTCTCGCGATCGCGTCCATTGTTCTTTGCAAAGCCCGTAGAGTCACAGCTTAGCCTATCCTAACCTTGGGGAGGGAGTGGGTAAGTCGCTGGATAGCAGCGAGAGAGTAGGGACGGGATTCGAACTTGACACATTCAACCAAGGAATATGGCGAAGGTGGGGGGAGCCAAAACACGGGCAGGCGAGGCACCCTGCAGGTCCGAAGGTGAGAGGGCCCGACGTTCACTCCGAGCCTTAAAACCGCTCAAAAATCCGAAAACTAGGTAGCATGGCCCTTCTCATCGATGACGACCGGACCCATCATAGTAAGTCGCAGACTCCGAAAATGGCCCGGGCCGAATAAAACGGAGGAACGGCGGAACGATGGGAAAACTGCAACCCCTTAGTGGGCCGAGCTGCCGGCAGCGCCGATTATGATACTGGTGTATACCGGTGTGCCTTAAGGAAGTGAGGGGCGGACGATCCGCTACTCCTCCCCGGCAATGTAATTACTACTACTACTACTACTACTACTAGGATAGGGTTAGGATAGGGTTAGGATAGGGTTAGGATAGGGTTAGGACCTTATGACGCGGTGCTCCGGGTTTCCCTCCCCCGCGGCACGGGTGTCATCTGCTACGCAGATGACACCCTGGTGTATGCCGTGGAGGAGAACTGGAGGAGGACCAGGCACCTCGGCGAGAACGCCCTGGACTGCGTGGTTGGGCGGATCCGCAGAATGGGTCTCCGGGTGGCAGCCGAAAAGACAGAAGCCTTATGGCTTCATAGGTCTAGGCTGCCACCCCAAGGACAAGACCTGCGGATCCGTGTTGCGGATGCCTACGTCGAGGTCAAGCCCGTTATTAAATATCTGGGCTTGACACTCGACGGCCGCTGGCGCTTCGAGAGGCACTTCGATCTCTTGGCCCCCCGATTGGCTAGGACAGCGGCCGCCCTAGGGCGGCTGCTGCCAAATATCGGGGGGCCCGATACGAATGTACGCCGCCTTTATGCGGGGGTGGTGCGGTCGATGGCCCTTTATGGGGCCCCCGTGTGGTCCCTCGCGTTAGGATCGGGACGGCCGGCATAATCGGGCCCTTTTGGAAAGGGTCCGTCACCGGCTGTCCCTGAGGACCATACGGGGATACCGCAGCATCTCCGCTGAGGCGGCGGGGCTCCTCGCCGTGATTCCACCATTCCACTTGGTGGCGGCCGAGCGGGCGACCTGTTACCAGATCGCCTGCTCGGCCCGCCGACCGTATGGGGTGGAACTCACGGTCGAGGAGCGGGATGAGATCGAGGTGCGAAAGCGCCAGGCCCGGGAGGACATGATGAGCCGGTGGAAAATGGAACTGGCTCCATCGGCTCGTCCAATTGTCCGGGCCCTCTTGCCCATTTTCGATATTTGGTGCAAGAGGCGGCTGAGGCTGACTTTCCGCATCACACAGGTGCTCTCCGGCAAGGGTTGCTTTGGAGAGTTCCTGTGTGTTATAAGACGGGAACCAACCACGCAGTGTCACCACTGCGGCGAGAGGGTGGATTCGGTGCGGCACACCTTGGAAGAATGCCCCGCGTGGGCAGTGCCGCGCCGAGCCCTTCAAGCCGCGGTGGTAGGGTGGGACCTCTCGCTCGCGGCCCTGGTCGACCACATGACCGCCAGCGAGAGGTCGTGGAAGGCGGTGGCCTCCTTCTGTGAGGACGTAATGTACCAGAAGGAGGCCGCCGAGCGGGCCCGGGAGGCGGACCCGGGCTCCGCGAGGAGGGAGCTCGCGCGGGGGCGACCCCCCGTAGGCGAGGACGCGCTCCCCCTCGGGGGAGAGGCCGGGGGGGAATCGCGCAAGGGGGATCGCCTCCGCGCGATGATTTGGGGCCCCATGGGGGGGGCGGAGGATCGGGTGGGGAGGGCGCGGGGGGTTCGCCCCCCGCGCCAGTTCGTGCCCCCGCGAGGGGGGCGGCGGTGGGTGGGAGGTCGCGGGGAGTGTTCCCCTCCCCGCGACAGTTGATGCCCCCTCCTCTGGGGGGGCGGGGGGTTCCCCTTCGGCGCGGGGTGTACGCACCCCGCGCCGACGTTTGTCCCCATCCCGGGGGACGAGAGGGAGAAGGGGCCGGGGGGGAGAGCTGACCCCGGCCCATGGGGAGAAGTTAGACTTCTCCCCGGGGTGGTCGGTGACCTCGAAAAGACCATAGTCTAACCGAGGCACCGGCCACCCCCGGAGTCCAGCTCCGGGGGGGCGCGTGGGGGGTGGGGTGGGGAGAGCCGGGGCGTCCGATACGCTTTCGACGGCTCTCCCTTACCGGGAGCGGAGCCCTCGTGACCTGGCCGGGGGGGACCTTAGGGTTTCCCCTGAGCGGGACACGGGGGCGCCGGGGGCTGCATGTGGACCGAGCTGGGGCTCGGGAAGCATGATTCGAAGGCCCCAGGGATGGGAACACCGGGCGGGTCCCTCCGCCCGGGGTTCGGTTAGAGTAGGTTGGGGGAGTTAATCCTCCCCCGGGGTTTCTTGTAGCTAGGAGTGAGCCAGTTGTATACCTCGGGTGATCCTGGCTCTTCCTACATAGCTTAGGAGGGTGTGGAGTTTTAGTGGGTTGGCCTGGGGAGGGGAGCGCCGCGCTGCGCGACGACCCCCACCCTAGGAGAGCCCCACATAACCCCGGTTCCTCCCCAGGGGGCCGGGGTATGCGTACTGCATTTCTCCACATAAAAAAAAGGATAGGGTTAGGATAGGGTTAGGATAGGGTTAGGATAGGGTTAGGATAGGGTTAGGATAGGGTTAGGATGGGTCCAAGGTCATGTGGCGCTGACAATGCTGACTCTGAACCATTGTCGGTTTCGTCTTCACTATTTGTGGAGGTCACATGGCTAAATCCTCTCACTCCAACCTCCTCGTGGTGGACCCGGGCACCCACTGCGGTGGGTGGCGAATGGAGTCAGGGGTGTGCACGAGACGCGGCCCTACGCTTTTTTCCTGTGCATGTCACAGTTAGGCCCGTGACTCGTGTATTATGTGTGTGTGTATGTCTGTGTATGAGTGTGTGTGTGAAAGGGCTGTGGCCGGTGCGCGGTGGATATTCCTCGGAGACTAACCAAGGGGGGAGTGGTAGCCCCCCGACCGGGGCTGGGGGATATGTTAGTACCTAACCTCTGTCCGTGGCAACACGGACATGTTTAATGTGGGAGAACCGCTACCCCCAGCTGACTGGAGCCAATGCGAGGGTTGAAGCCGCGTTATCGGGCGCAGGTATGGAGGATTATCTGGCCAGTATTTCCTCATACCCCTAGCTCTGGGGGAGAATACCAGAGCCACGTCTAGCCCGAACTTGGGATAGCCGGGTCGGAACCGGTAGGCCCATAAGTAGGGATGACGTTAAACCTTTAGCATCATTTATGGCGCGGGCCTATCCCGTATTATTTTTTAGTAGAGTCACACGCACCGATAGGTTTGGCCAACTGACAAGCCGCTTCTCGGTTTCGGTGCGCATAACTAGGGTTTTCACTCCGGCGGGGAAGTACCCCTACTGCGGTAGGGGTCCCATGATGGGCGAACCGTCGTTATTCATAAATAACACGGCCATGGAAGGCATTACAAATATAAAAAACGACGTTGTTAAGGAGGTTACCCCCGGGACGGGGGCACCACGGACGCGGTCGAGGACGTCCACTCCAACCGGGAGAATTCCCGGGGGGAGTGGACGTTCGAGCGTCCGGGGTGCGTCCGTCACGAGGGCGGGTGCAGGTGGGGGTGGATCTCGGTCCGTCTCCCCTGCTGGTAGCCGTGCCGAAAGTGAGACGATTTCAATATCGTCGTCTCTCTTTTCGGTCGGCAGGGGGGAGAAGCGGGATAGATCCCCCTCCCTCGATCAGGAAGAAGGGCCTAAGCCCTCGAAGAATAAGGACCCCTCATCGACTGTGGGCCAACGCCAGCAGTCGATGAGGGGCCTTCTTCCTGGGGAGCTCACCGCAATTGCGGTCGAGTCTTCCCGGTTAGTGGAGGTCACGGCCTTGAAGAGCGGCAACCTGAAGGGCACGGCAATCCGTGACCTGAAGGATGCCGCTCGGGATATCGAGGCCGTGATGGAGGAGCTCCGGAGGCGGGGGTTAACGGGGTTAGATGCCCCTGCACCCGCCCCCGGGCCCTCGTCGGGACGATCCACGCCCGTGGACCCTGGGGCTCCGAATGCAGTCTTGTGGGACAAGATGCAGGCGGAGAACCGGGCCCTACGGGCGGAGAACGCCTCCCTCTGTCTGGAGATGGCGGGGGTGCGGAGTACCCTGGAGGCAGTGAAGGGGGAGATGATGGCCTTGAAGAGGCGGCTTGACGCCCCCTCTTTGAGGACATCACCTCCCCCCGAGCCCAGGGTGCCTCCTGCGCCCCGCATTCTCCCGCCAGGGCCAGGTGAGGCCGTGTTGGTGCGCGGTCTCGACGAGGGGGCTCTCCTGGAGAGGATTGGAGCCCTTATCGACGCAAAATTTGCGTCGATAAGGGAGGAATTCCATATCTCCCAGCGAGATTCCCCCGTCGAGGAGCGCGGGTGTTGCCGGGGGTGGGACCCGTCCGGTCGTTAGACCGGCGGCTCCCCCCCTGCATCACCCGGTGTGTTGGCGGTTCCCTCCTCCAGCTCGACCCCTTCCTTCCCTTCTTTCGTCGGGGGCGTTCCCCCGGCAACCCCCCTTGTCCCTCCCTCTGGGAAGGGCAAGGGGAATAAGAAGAAGAAGGGGGGTGGAGCTGGTGGAGGGAGTGTGGTCGCCCGGGCGGCCCCCCCTGTTTCACCGCTTCCTCCCCTCCCGCAGGCGAGGAAGAAGAAGGGGAAAGGGGGTGGAGGAGGAGCGGCGGCCTTAGCCCCCGCCCCGATCCCACCCCCCTCCCCTGCGGTGGGTAGCCACCCGGCCGGCCCCTCGTCCGCGCCCCCTCAGGGGACGTGGGCGTGGGTGGTCGGCCGGAGGGCCGCGAAGGGGACGTTCGCCAGGGTGGCGACGCCCGGTGCTCCGACTCCCCCCCTAAAAAGGGGGGAGCCGGAGCGAAGGGTGCCGCGGCGGCGAAAAAGCCGCGTGTGGTGGCCCCTCCCCGCACGGCCGCGGTTACAATAACCGTGCCGGAGGGGAGTAAGGCCACCTATGCCGAGGCCATCAGGGTTGCCAGGAGCAAAATCGACCTGGGCGCCCTAGGAATCGAGGCCCTCTCTTGGAAGAGGGCCGTCACCGGGGGCCTGATAATTCAGGTCCCCGGTGCCGAGGGGTCGACCAGGGCGGATGCCCTGGCAGCCGGGATGACCTCGGTATTGGGGGAGATGGGGGTCCGGGTGTCGAGGCCGGTGAAGAAGGCGGAGTTCCGCCTTACCGGCCTGGACATCTCGGCCACGCCCCAAGAGGTAGCGGCGGCGGTCGCCTTGGCCGGGGGCTGCACCCCTGCAGAGGTCCGGGTGGGGGAGATTAAGGTCCCCCCCACCGGTCTTGGCACTATTTGGGTGCAGTGCCCGGCTGCCGCGGCCGTGGCGGTCGAGAAGGTCGGCCGCATAAGGGTGGGGTGGGCTTTTGCCCAAGTGGTGGTACTGGCGGCTAGACCGCTGCAGTGCTTCCGCTGCCTTGCCTTAGGGCATGTACGGCAGCGGTGCACTGCGGAGGTCGACAGAAGCGGCCAGTGCTACCGGTGCGGAAGCCCGTCCCATCGGGCCGCGGCCTGCACGGCGCAGGCGAGATGCGTCGTGTGCGAGGCCGCGGGGCGGCCGGCGGGCCATAAGGCGGGGGGCAAGGCGTGCTCCCCGCCTTCTAGGCCCAAGAAGGGTAAGGGGGGAAGGTTGCGGATCCCCCCCTGCAAAAGCCGGTGAAGGGGTGGTGACCCCCGCCGGCCCTCAGGCCATGGACGTAGAATCGGCGGCGGCGGGCGGAAGGGTGGTTCTGCCCCCCCTCCCCCCGCCCCGCCGACTCGAGAGGGGGACTCGCCAGCCGTTTAAATGGCTGACGAGGCCCCCCGCCTGAGGGTGCTCCAGGCCAACCTCAATCACGACAGGCGTGCGCAGGACTTGATGGTCCAGCACGCCGCCGAGTTTGGGGTTGGCCTGGCAGTAGCCGCGGAGCCCTACAGTGTCCCCTCCCATCCGCATTGGTTTGGGGACCTGGAGGGCTCCGTGGCCGTGTGTTACCGCGAGGACGGAACACTTCCCCCCTGTTCCGAGGTCGATCGGGGCAGGGGGATGATTTTAGTACGCTGGGGAAGGCTTCTGGTTGCAGGGTGTTACAATTCGCCAAACTGCGGGCCGGCGGACCTCGGGGAATTTTTGGACCGGCTAGGGGTGATGATCGCCCCCTATATAGCCGGTCCTGTGCTGGTTCTGGGAGACCTCAACGCTCGTTCTGTCGAGTGGGGGGACTCCCAGACCAGCCCCCGGGGCACGGTATTGGCGGATTGGGCGGAGGGGCAGGGACTCTGGTTTCTGAACTGGGGTTCAGTCCCTACGTGCGTGAGGTGGAATGGTTGGTCGATCGTCGACGTTTCGTTGGCGACGACCACCGCCTTGCGCCGTGTGTCCGACTGGCGGGTCTGGGAAGGTGAGACCCTGTCGGACCACAGCTACATCTTTATGGATGTGGCTGTGGATCCGGCCCCGCCGTTGGACACGCCCCTCCGTGACGGCACCCTGTCAACGCCCAGGTGGGCGTTGACACAACTGGACGAGGACCTGTTGAGGGCCGTAATTATTGGCTCCGCCTGGCCAGAAACGGCCAGGGAGCGCGGTGTGGATGAGGGGGCGGAATGGCTCCGGGGCACGTTGCAGATGATTTGCGACGTGGCGATGCCCCGGTGCCGAAAGCTGCCCCCGAGAAGATCCGTGTACTGGTGGTCGAGCGGGCTGGAAGAGTTGAGGAATGTCTCCAGCGCCGCTCGTCGCCAGTACACCCGCGCTCGGCGCCGCCTTCGTAGAGGCGGCGTCTCGGAGTCGGAAGTCGCCGGTCTGTACGAGTTGTTCAGATCGGCGGCTACGGCCTTCAAACGGCAAATTGCCTTTGGACGATCCTTGGGGACGCCCATATAAGACGGTGCTTGGGAAGCTCCGTCCTCGGGCGTCCCCTATCTCGGAGAGGCTTGACCCGGAATTTCTGGGGCGCGTCGTGAGTACTCTCTTCCCCCCCGCGGGGGAGGAAGGGGGGAATAGACGCGCCCCGGCTCCGACAAACGATTGGTCGGAGGATTTCCGGGTCACTGAGTGGGAGCTGGAGATGGCCATCGGGAGGCGCCGAGGAGGGGGCAAGAAAGCCCCCGGTCCGGACGGCGTCCCCGGGGTCATCTGTGCTCGGGCTTTGGGGGTCCTCGCCCCGGCTTTCAGGCGCATCATGGATGCAAGCCTGGGCCGGGGAGCCTTCCCCAGCGTTTGGAAGAGAGGTCGCCTGGTCCTCCTCCAGAAGGAGGGGAAACCCGTCGATTCTCCCTCGGCTTACCGGCCGGTGTGTCTGCTCGATGAGGCGGGCAAGCTCTTTGAAAGAGTTATCGCTGCCCGCCTCATCGAGCACCTGTCGCGGGGGGATGGTCCCGGACTGAGCGACAGCCAGTACGGCTTCCGGGGGGGGGGGCGCTCTACGATAGACGCTCTTGAGCGTCTGCGCCTCCTCCGGGAAAGGGCTGTCGCCGAGGGCGGGGTGTTGCTGGCGATATCATTGGATATCACTAATGCCTTCAACACCCTGCCCTGGGTGGAGATAGAGAGGGCCATGGAATTTTTCCAAGTGCCCTCCTATCTCCAACTGGTAGTCCGGGACTATCTCCGCGGCAGGGTGGTGGAGTTCACCGGCCGGTACGGAGAGAGCCACGAGAGGGAGATGCACCGCGGGGTTCCGCAGGGGTCGGTTCTAGGACCACTCCTGTGGAACCTAGCTTATGACGCGGTGCTCCGGGTTTCCCTCCCCCGCGGCACGGGTGTCATCTGCTACGCAGATGACACCCTGGTGTATGCCGTGGAGGAGAACTGGAGGAGGACCAGGCACCTCGGCGAGAACGCCCTGGACTGCGTGGTTGGGCGGATCCGCAGAATGGGTCTCCGGGTGGCAGCCGAAAAGACAGAAGCCTTATGGCTTCATAGGTCTAGGCTGCCACCCCAAGGACAAGACCTGCGGATCCGTGTTGCGGATGCCTACGTCGAGGTCAAGCCCGTTATTAAATATCTGGGCTTGACACTCGACGGCCGCTGGCGCTTCGAGAGGCACTTCGATCTCTTGGCCCCCCGATTGGCTAGGACAGCGGCCGCCCTAGGGCGGCTGCTGCCAAATATCGGGGGGCCCGATACGAATGTACGCCGCCTTTATGCGGAGGTGGTGCGGTCGATGGCCCTTTATGGGGCCCCCGTGTGGTCCCTTGCGTTACGGGACGGCCGGCATAATCGGGCCCTTTTGGAAAGGGTCCGTCACCGGCTGTCCCTGAGGACCATACGGGGTTACCGTAGCATCTCCGCGGAGGCGGCGGGGCTCCTCGCTGTAGTTCCACCCTTTCACTTGGTGGCGGCCGAGCGGGCGACCTGTTACCAGATCGCCTGCTCGGCCCGCCGACCGTATGGGGTGGAGCTCACGGTCGAGGAGCGGGATGAGATCGAAGTGCGAAAGCGCCAGGCCCGGGAGGACATGATGAGCCGATGGAGGATGGAACTGGCTCCATCGGCTCGTCCAATTGTCCGGGCCCTCTTGCCCATTTTCAATATTTGGTGCAAGAGGCGGCTGAGGCTGACTTTCCGCATCACACAGGTGCTCTCCGGCAAGGGTTGCTTTGGAGAGTTCCTGTGTGTTATAAGACGGGAACCAACCACGCAGTGTCACCACTGCGGCGAGAGGGTGGAATCGGTGCGGCACACCTTGGAAGAATGCCCCGCGTGGGCAGTGCCGCGCCGAGCCCTTCAAGCCGCGGTGGGAGGGTGGGACCTCTCGCTCGCGGCCCTGGTCGACCACATGACCGCCAGCGAGAGGTCGTGGAAGGCGGTGGCCTCCTTCTGTGAGGACGTAATGTCCCAGAAGGAGGCCGCCGAGCGGGCCCGGGAGGCGGACCCGGGCTCCGCGAGGAGGGAGCTCGCGCGGGGGCGACCCCCCCGTAGGCGAGGACGCGCTCCCCCTCGGGGGAGAGGCCGGGGGGGAATCGCGCAAGGGGGATCGCCTCCGCGCGATGATTTGGGGCCCCATGGGGGGGCGGAGGATCGGGTGGGGAGGGCGCGGGGGGTTCGCCCCCCGCGCCAGTTAGTGCCCCCGCGAGGGGGGCGGCGGTGGGTGGGAGGTCGCGGGGAGTGTTCCCCTCCCCGCGACAGTTGATGCCCCCTCCTCGGGGGGGCGGGGGGTTCCCCTTCGGCGCGGGGTGTACGCACCCCGCGCCGACGTTTGTCCCCACCCCGGGGGACGAGAGGGAGAAGGGGCCGGGGGGGAGAGCTGACCCCGGCCCATGGGGAGAAGTTAGACTTCTCCCCGGGGTGGTCGGTGACCTCGAAAAGACCATAGTCTAACCGAGGCACCGGCCATCCCCGGAGTCCAGCTCCGGGGGGGCGCGTGGGGGGTGGGGTGGGGAGAGACGGGGCGTCCGATACGCTTTCGACGGCTCTCCCTTACCGGGAGCGGAGCCCTCGTGACCTGGCCAGGGGGACCTTAGGGTTTCCACTGAGCGGGACACGGGGGCGCCGGGGGCTGCATGTGGACCGAGCTGGGGCTCGGGAAGCATGATTCGAAGGCCCCAGGGATGGGAACACCGGGCGGGTCCCTCCGCCCGGGGTTCGGTTAGAGTAGGTTGGGGGAGTTAATCCTCCCCCGGGGTTTATTGTAGCTAGGAGTGAGCCAGTTGTATACCTCGGGTGATCCTGGCTCCTCCTACATAGCTTAGGAGGGTGTGGAGTTTTAGTGGGTTGGCCTGGGGAGGGGAGCGCCGCGCTGCGCGCGACGACCCCCACCCTAGGAGAGCCCCACATAACCCCGGTTCCTCCCCAGGGGGCCGGGGTATGCGTACTGCATTTCTCCACATTAAAAAAAAAAGGATAGGGTTAGGATAGGGTTAGGATAGGGTTAGGATAGGGTTAGGATAGAGCGATTGAGGTTGTCGAGTTGAGTAGTTATTACGGTTTTCGATAGCGAGTTCAGTCTCTTTGAGTTTTCAGTTAGTTTTTCAGTTTTTGAGTTTTCTTTTAGTTTAGTTAGTTTAAATTCGTAGTATATGTCCTCAGTTTCATACTTTTAGTGAAACAGGCGGGTGTGTTACCGCGAACAGTGCGCGTTTTGTTCTATAGTTCGGCTTTTTCGCAATCCGAGTGTGGGAAGCGAGTTGTCTAGTAGTTTTGATACAGTCCCGGGGGGCTTAGCCTTCGGGGAATAAAAATTTATTGCTCGGGGAAGTTGCTCGGGAGTGCTCGGGAAAATTTTTCTGATAGTTTAGAATACCCCTGTGGAGCAGTTTTTTGGCTTTTTTGTGTGTTTTGCGGTTGCTCGTAGGCTGCCGGGAACACTCTGTAAAATAGTTAAAAAATTAGTTTGTAAATTTTTATTAGGTTAAATTATTTTTAGATAGTTTTTAGAGCTTGTGTGGTCCAATTTAGTGGTTTTGTGTCCAGGTTTAAATTCTGTCGAGTTAGTTTTATTTTCCGAGAGTTCCGATTGTCGTTCTTACCCAACACCCCAGCGGGCTGATCGCGCTGCTCCAGGCATTCGCGGACCGTGCGAGGGTTGGGGGAGGGATTTTCGGAATTCCGGACAGGTAGGAGTGTAGAGGGGTCCCCCCCGTCACAGTCGCGAAAATCCGGTTAGGATTGTTTTCTTCGTCCACGCGTGAGCGGTTAGGAAAGAAAAAATCCGGATTTTTCCAAGGCAGAAATTGACTTTGTGCGAGTGCGACAAGGACGCACTTACGCGGTTCGGGATAGGTGCGAGTGAGAGTTCCCATAGAGGGAAGTCTAACCACCGATCATTGCGCAACCCTAAGTAGAAAAAATTTATTTTTTATTTCGAGGTTTCCTCTTTACCCCCCCGCCGAGAGGGGGGAATCGACTCAGGGCTGTCCAAGCCTAACCAGGTTTTCGGGCGAAGCTTGTACCCCCTTCACCCCCCCAGGGTGGAGGAATCAAGTTTTGGTTATTGCTTGACCCCCCCCCCGAGTGAGGTATCATTGTTCTTGGCTTGACCTCTGGACCCCGAATCCAAGGTCAAACCTATAGAATTCGCGAATTTAGAAATTCCGAGTAGGCCAAAGGTCTTGGAAATCTTTTTCCAGACTTTTCGGTTTTTTGGTGGAGGGAAGATTTTTTAAAATCGTTCTCCCGGCCAATCGGTTAGTTTGAGGAGAAAGTGCAGAGGAGCAATATTGCAGCTGAGGTCGAGATCTAGGTGTGTGCCAAGTTACAGCCTCGTATCTCGATTTTAGCTGCAGGCGCCTCCACTTTCGGAAATTTTGAAAGTTCTTCTGACCCCCCCGTGTGGGGTATCATTGAATAGGGTTTCTTAAACAGAACAGGATAGGGTAGGTCCGGTTCGCCGAAATTCGTTTTTCGGCCCGTGAGAGCCGATTTAGGTGTCAGAAGCGTGCGAGAAGTGCGGCCTTAGAATAGGGTACTCGCGTGGACGTGCGCTTCGGATCCATACGGATTTTATAATTTTATAAAAATATTGTGACTTTTGCGGTGCGTTGCGGTCATAGATGTAGACAGCGTGACTAGACAATAATTGTACGACAACGTTATAGTTGGATTTGTGTAAATAGTGTAAATCTTGACAAGTTTGAATAGATTATACTGTGGGAAGAACTCCTTATAAAAAAAGGATAGGGTTAGGATAGGGTTAGGATCCCGTATGGGGTATCATTGAATAGGGTTTTTTAAATAGAACAGAATAGGATAGGTCCGGTTCGCCGAAATTTGTTTTTCGGCCCGTGAGAGCCGATTTTGGTGTTAGAAGCGTGCGAGAAGTGCGGCCTTAGAATAGGGTACACGCGTGGACGTGCGCTTCGGATCCATACGGATTTTATAATTTTATAAAAATATTGTGACTTTTGCGGTGCGTTGCGGTCATAGATGTAGACAGCGTGACTAGAAAATAATTGTACGACAACGTTATAGTTGGATTTTTTGTAAATAGTGTAAATCTTGACAAGTTTGAATAGATTATACTGTGGGAAGAACTCCTTATAAAAAAAGGATAGGGTTAGGATAGGGTTAGGATCCCGTATGGGGTATCATTGAATAGGGTTTTTTAAATAGAACAGAATAGGATAGGTCCGGTTCGCCGAAATTTGTTTTTCGGCCCGTGAGAGCCGATTTTGGTGTTAGAAGCGTGCGAGAAGTGCGGCCTTAGAATAGGGTACACGCGTGGACGTGCGCTTCGGATCCATACGGATTTTATAATTTTATAAAAATATTGTGACTTTTGCGGTGCGTTGCGGTCATAGATGTAGACAGCGTGACTAGAAAATAATTGTACGACAACGTTATAGTTGGATTTTTTGTAAATAGTGTAAATCTTGACAAGTTTGAATAGATTATACTGTGGGAAGAACTCCTTATAAAAAAAGGTAAATAACTGCTTGGTTTTTTCGAGTCGCTTCCTACAACTGGGCTATAGGGGGTTCAAAGGGCCAGTCGTGGTTGCCTGGGAGAATCTTTTTGGTTTTTCCTTCATAAGGGGTTATAAAATAAAGTCAGTTTCAATTATTGGTTGCTTGTTCGTGTGATTCGCGCGTCGGCGGGACTGCAGGATGCCTCTCCAGCGGACCCCCCCGACTCCGCTGCAGGGCGATAAGGAGAGGGAAAAAAGGGTTAAAGTAGATATACAAGACTCTAATCGTTCGCCCTTAGATGTTGAGGTAAAGACTCGTAGAATTAAAGTTAGCGAGAAGACAGCCAAGGCTCTCAAAAGTATTGTCGAAAATGCTTTTATCACATACGATGATGAGCAATGTTTTCGTAACGGGATAGAGATAGCTAAAGCGATTCTGATCGATGCTGCGATAGCCGCGGAGGAAGTTAGACACTTTAGCTGCGAAGTTAGTAAAAATGTTAAAGTCAGTATTCAGAAGAGAGCGTCGGAGACTACCTCCCAGATAGATCAGGCGTTGTCAGTCTTCAAAAAGATGGAGGAAACACTCGAATTCAATAAAGTTAGTAGAGTTCAAGCAATCAGCAATAGAGTGAGAATAGTTGCAGACGAGAAAGCCGAAGATTCGGTCGTTGAACCTAGGGTTGCGTCCGAATTGATTAGTTTTGAAAACGAGTACGCGGAAAAGTCAATTCAGGTGAACTCGGTTGACATTGACAACGAGTTCCCTGAATTGACTAAAGTAGATAATAAGAAAAAGAAGAAATCTAAGAAGAGTAAGGATTCGAGACTTGGAGGGCCCGCAGGGCAAGTACCAGGGTCATCTGCGAGCCACGATAGGGTAGAGGAAGAGCAAAGACAAGAGGTTAGAAGAGAGAAGAAATTGAGGGCTCCGAGGTCAGAGGCTATCATCGTGAAAGCCTCTGAGAAGAGATCTTTCGCTGACTGCTTCAAGCAGATCAAGAAGGATGCTGCCGACAGTCTGACGGGCATAGATAAAGTCCGCAGGTCACGTGGAGGTGATCTGGTGATCGAGCTGGAGAAAGGAGTCGATAGCCGAGAATTTGAGAAGGTGGTGTCCACTGTCCTTGGTCAGGAGAGCGTCAGGAGAAGTGCTCCGAAGGTGCTCTTCGAGTTTAGGGAGATGGACCCCACAATCGAGAAGGACGAGATGCTGGACATCATTGCGAAGAAATGCGGGATTACCTCCAACAGACTGGAGGTAATCAATTCAAGATACGGCTTCGGAGGGACAAGGACGGCCATTGTCAGGGTTCCAGAGGAAGTGGCATCAATACTGGATGCTGAGACGCGCTTCAGGATGGGTTACACTTGCTGTAAGGTAAATAGAACCTATAGCCTGACGCGCTGTTTCAGATGTCACGAGTTCGGCCACATGTCATATACATGCAAAGCGAAACCGGAGCAGAGGGATCTCTGTAGGAAGTGCGGAGAGGCTGGTCACCAGATCAACGAATGCAAGAGTGACAGAAAGCGATGCGTACTCTGTACAAGAAGAGGAGTTCCAGCAGACAAGGCGGAACACGTTGCGGGGGCGGCCACCTGCCCTGAGTTGCGGAAGTACAGACTCCAGTTAGAATCAGGGAGAAACGCAGCACCTTGAGGTCGGGACGATGCAGCGGAACCCTCGATGGAGTGAACTGCAGCGGAAATCTCGACGTGGAGGAACCTGCAGCGGCTCTTCCCAAAGAAGAAATACAAGTTATGTATTTATCGTACTGTAGAAATCTCATATGTTATATTTAGTTGATACAGATCGCTGTTGCATTCATTCTTTGCTTTACATGTTCCAGCAGAACTTCGAGGGAGGAACGGCGCCGACGGGGGAGGAGAGAGGAGGACGTCGGATCTTCGGGGGAGCGAGAGGACGTCGGCGCGTGGGAGGAAGCGCTTATCCCTACTGCGTATAGCTAAGACGGCGGATCCGGTAGGAGGAGGTGTTCCCATCCGGGCGTTTGGCGGAGTCTGCAGCTGTACGAAGATGATTTGGGGTCATCGAACTCTCCTCCTCTCCCCGGAATCGTCGTCTCGGAACTCGAGGGGATGCTGGAACGTGAGATGTCGGCAGAGGAGCAACGCGATGCAACAGGGATCTGCTGCAGCGAGCGCCGTGCGAGCGTAAGAGTTCTGCACAGCGGTGCACAAACGGTCGCGGATCTCGGGCGTGCGTCGGTACAGAGCGAGCGCGTTCGACACGTGCGAGCGAGACAGAGCGTGTCTAAGATGGCGGCCGCGCTATACACTTAGTTTATCGCTAAATTTAATAGTTTATCGGTCGCGGATTAAGCGGAGTTGTAAAATATAACCGTTTTCGAGGCAGCCGGTCATTCTGGTAGTGGTTTCACACCGCGAAATGCCTCCGTTTAAGAGATATTTTGCGGGTGAACACCCACTAATATTTTTTGTGATAAACCAATAGTGTTTAATGTTTTAAACAAATTGGTTTATGTAGAGTTAATCGATTTCTCCAATTAAAGGAAAAGAAGAAAGAAGAAAATAGAAACAAAGAAAAAAAGAATATCGTAGAAGAAGTATTTAAAAGCCCACAAATCATTAAAGATATCATAAATAAGAACATGCAGGTTTCATATGAAAGCTCTCAAGACGAGAAAATGGATACAGATATAATTTTTGAGATCCCTGGGGTCCAGAATAATAGCAAAAAAGAAAAGGATGCACTGTTGGAAAAGATTGAAATGTCAAATCAGGTAATAGGAAAAATAGAATTAAATATTAAAAATATACAAGAATATGTTAGCATGCATCCAAAAGTCTTTAAACAAGAAATGAAGGAAAGATTACAAAATATTGAAAAAGGAACGATTAAAATAAATAAATGGGGAAAGAAAGCAAGAAATATAAGGACAGAAGAAATTAAAAATAAGAAAACAATAGAAAAAAGGAATGAAGAAATAGAAGAAAAGCTAGAAAATATTGTAAAAGAGATGAAAATACTAAAAGAAGAAAATCAAAACTTAACAAAAAAGGTAGATATCTTAATGCAAGAAAATAAAAATTTATATACAACAATTACAGCAGTAACAGAAGAAAGAAATAACATGAAACAAAAATATAAAAAAATATGGAAAACAATTAAAGAACAAACAAAAAATGAAACAATAAATATAGACATACTTAAAGAAACAATAGATAATGGCTCCGAAACAGATGATACAATGCAGGAAGGATGGAACGAGACATCGGATACGGAAAGAGAGGACACGTCAAGAAGTACCAGTGTTTCGAGTAGAAAAAGAAAAATAACTAATAAAGGAACCCAGGCATCTCCAACATTAGAAAGTAAAAAGAAAAGGAAAGTTAAGGATAATGCAAATGGAAAAAATGAAATTAAAGATAAAAATGTAAAAGATAAAAACGAAAACATAAAACAGATAAATAACAACAATAATAATAAAAGTAACAACAATAATAATAAAAGTAACAATAAAATAATGAATAATAACAGTAACAATAATAATAAAGTAGATACAAAAAAAACAGGAAACATTATGATAGACGCAATAGCCTCGGCAACAGAACAATTGATGGCCGCATTAACCCAACTTAGGGAATCTGAAACAAAAAAACAAAAAGATTATACATATGCAGAAATAACAAAAGAAAATAATATAAATAACGAAGAAAGCGAAATAGGAACACATGATGATGAAGAAAGAGAATGGAAAACAGTAAGGAATAGAAAGAGACAAGTACATACAAATAGAAGAAACTATGAAGAATTTACTAGCGAAAGAGAAACTGAAATAGAAACACAAATGAATAGAACACAAAAAATAAGAAAACCAAGATGGACAATACCAAAAAAAGAAGCAATAGTAATAAAAGCAAAAAATGATGAAGAGTACAGAGATACATATAACAAAATTAATGAAACAGTTGTAAATTCGGATACAATAAAAAGAGTTCGTAAGACCCGAACGGGTCAATTATTAATTGAATTGGTCGAAACGGGCGATACGGAAGACCTGAAAGAAAAGTTAGTAAAATCATTGGAAGGTAGAGAAATAAGAATACTACAAAAACTTTTTGAAGTAGAATTTAAAGATTTAGACCCAATGGTAACTAAAGATAAAATACTAGAAGCATTAACGACAAAAATAAAAATTAAAAGAGAAGATATAAGTTTCAAAGTATTAAGAGCAACGAAACAGGGAACACAAGTAGCGGTCATAGAGTTACCAATAAAATACCTAAAAATAATAAACGAAACAGAAAAAATAAAAATAGGACTTACTAATGTTAAAATGACTCCGGCACCAAAAATATTGAAATGTTTTAGGTGCCATAGAATCGGGCACTACAGTACCAGCTGTAAGGAAGAAATACAGGACAATCTAAGATGTCGTAAATGCGGAATTAACGGACACTCGATGTTAGAAAAGAAAGATGGTAAAATAGAAGAATGTAAAAATGAATTCTGTTGTCAGGAGTGTAAATATGCAAGACTACCGATGAAACACTTAATGTGTACAATGACATGTCCGCTTTTCCGGAAAACATTAAAAGACCTAAAGGAACAATTTACAAATTATTATAATGCGAATCCTACAAATTAACGCTAATCATAATGAAACTGCACACCAACTTATGGAACATGCAATAATAAAAAATAAAATCGATATAGCATGCGTTCAGGAGCCATATATAAAATTATGTAAAGAATGGATAAACTCAAAAGATAAAAAAGCTAATATAAAAATAATAAATAATAATATTAAAATAACTAAAGACATGCAAATAATAGGTGAATTTTACGTAGGAATTAAAACAAACTACATGACGTTGGTAAATATGTATATATCTCCTAACCGTAGCATGCAAGAATTCAAAGATAATCTAGAGGAAATAGAAAATAAAAAAAGAAACTGGAAAGAACCAATAATCATAATAGGCGACCTGAACGCAAGATCGACAGAATTCGGCGATACAAAAAACACAAACAGAGGTTTAGTACTTTCAACATATGTACAAGACATGCATATGACTCCGATAATTATACAGGGTGGTAACTACACCTTCCATCGCGGAAGAGCAAAATCCAAGGTTGACGTGATATTTTCAAGTAGTAACTTTATAAACAAAATAAACAGTAAAATAGATCACGAGGAAAACTCTTCAGATCACAAAACAATTATACACGATATAGATCTATCAAAAAATATGGAATACAAAATAAGTATGCGACATAACGTAGATTGGAAGTGGAATCTAAAAAACTTTGATGGAAAAAAATTCTTAAACCTATTCAATGAACTAAATAAAAACTTAAAACTAGATAACATAAATATAGATAAAAATACAATAAATAAATACTTTAAAAATATAACAACAACATGCAAGAAAACACTTAAAAAGAAAAAGAATACTTACCGTCATCCGGAAAATACATGGTGGAACAGTGAGATAGCAGATATAAGAAGCCAGGTGGTCAAAGCGAGAAGAAAAATGCTAAAAGCGAAGGCTCGGAACAACAACTATGAACAGAAAAAAGAAGAATATAAAACAATTAAAAAGAAACTGCAGTATAAAATTAATGATGCTAAAAGAGAAACTTGGAAGGATTTCGTCAATCTATTGGAAAATGATATCTGGGGCCGCCCCTTTCAGGTGATACGAAATAAATTCAAAAGTAAAATGTCACCCCCCTGTATTAGGGATGTAGACGCGAGACGTATTTTAGAAGAACTCTTTCCTAAAGAAACAAATAAAGCGAAATACGACTACTTTGATAAAAACGAAAACAATATAATAATAAGTAAAAACGAAATGTTAAATATAGGAGAAAAAATAGAAGTTAAAAAGGCAATAGGCCTGGATAAAATACCGCCACAACTGATTAAATGTATAATTCAAAACGATATAAAAAATTTCACAGAAGTTATAAATGGATGCATTAAATTACATTACATTCCAGATAAATGGAAAACGACTAGGACGATTCTACTAAGAAAAACAGACGAAGACACACTATTGGCGACAAATTTTAGACCGATATGCATAAGTGACGGTTTATATAAAATTATGGAAAGAGTTCTCGAAATAAAAATAAAAGAACATTTGGGATATGATCCGTATCACCACAACCAATTTGGCTTCTGTAAGGGGAAGGGTACATTAGATGCTCTTAAAGTTATAACAACGCATATGGAGGAAAGCAACAGTAGGGGTTACTTTGGTTTTCTGGTGAGCCTGGACGTACGCAACGCGTTTAACAGCGTATCATGGAACACAATTTTTGAAATGCTAAAGAAAAAAGAATTTCCAGAACAAGTACAGAGCTTAATACAGCAGTGTTTTACGCATAGGTACATTAAATACAAAGCTGCTAACAGATGGATACAAGTACCGACAGAAAAAGGCGTACCACAGGGTTCCATACTATCGCCGATACTATGGAACCTTGTATACGATGAATTGCTGAACCTAAACTACGATGAAAAAGTTAAAGTAGTAGCCTATGCGGACGACATTGCTGTGTTCAGCTCTGGAACAAGATTATACAAAGTGAAAAGAGATATAGAGATTACCATAAAAGAAAAAATAGCACCATGGCTAGAAAAGAAAGGATTACAAATGGCTCCCCAGAAGACCAAGGTGATGAGCTATAATAAAAAATGGTTGCCACCAGATTTCGAGATGGAAGTATTAAACAATAATATTAAACCGGTTGATTCATTAAAATATCTAGGTGTAACGTTAAGTAAGAATAATAACTTCTTTGCTCATGTAGATAAAGTAGTTAGACACGCAGCGTTTGTGATGACGGAATTATCTCGCCTAATGCTGAATATAGGCGGTCCTAAAAGCTCAGACAGACGTCTATACTACAATATTATTATCTCGATTATAGGTTATGCTAGCCCGATTTGGGCCCCTCGTGCGCTGAAATTTAATAGAAATAAAAAATTATTAGCTCAAATACAAAGGACGGGGCTCAGTAAAGTAGCGAGGAGCTACAAATCGGCAGGAAGGTATGCGTTATGCGCAATTACAGGTTGCTTACCAATAGAATTCCATCTTGAAGAGAGATCCAGACTGTATGCGGTTGCCGTAAGATATAGACCCCTGGAGACTGATGACGATGACGCAAAAAATTGGAAAGAAGAAAATCTAGAAAGAGAAAAACAGAATATTGATAGGAGAATATGGTCTAGCTGGCAACGTCAGTGGCAAGAAAAAACAAAAGTATCTGAATGGACACGGAAATTAATTCCACGTCCAGATCAATGGAGAAAGAGAAAATTTGGTCAGCTAAATTTCAGACTTACACAGATGTTGTCTGGTCACGGCGTATTCGGGTCCTTCCTGAAAAAAATTCAAAAGGCGACGTCAGACGAATGTTGGTGGTGTCCTACTAGTCATGATGATCCGGAGCACACACTTCTGCATTGTGCTCGGTGGGATGCGGAACGGCTGCACCTAGAACAAAAAAATAGAAGAAAGATTAGATATAGACAACTTTATGGAAATTATGATTAGAAGTGAAAAAGATTGGAAAGCAATAGACGAATTTGTAAATAAAATAATGACAGGAAAAGAAGAAATGGAGAGAAAGAAAGAAAGAGAAAGAGAAGAAGAGGATTGAAAGAGGAAACAGAAAACAGAAAACACAAAAAAAAGGAGAAAAAAAAGAAAAAGAAAAAGAAAAAAAAAATATAAAAACGAATACTAATAGATGAAGAAAACAAAAGAAAAACGAGAATGAAAGACAAGAACAGGCGTGGGGAAGGCCCAATTAAGGGGGGAGAAATGCGAAGAGCGGAGCCCCCCCTTCAGAACATAATTGGGATAAAGATGAGGAAAAAGGGGCATATACAACAGCTTATGTCCCGGGGCGTGGGAGTTGTAAACCTCCCACGCCACAAAAAAAAAAAAAAAAAAAAAAAGGGTTAGGATAGGGTTAGGATAGGGTTAAACCATATTGGAGGCGAATCTCATCGAGGGAGAAATCTTAGATGCGATACCATGGAAGAAGGTCAAACGCTTCATGGAGGTGGTGGACCCATGGAAATACTAAAGGCAACAAAAAGAGGGAATAAAGGTGTTTGGGATTGGCCGAGCGGATCAGTAGCGTCTGCCGCTCGCGATCGGTCATTCGCTCATGAGTGCGATTGATCTGGATCGAAGATCGATCGTGAGCTCGCGAAGTCATTGGCCGACACCGTCGAGAGCGATAGCTATCGATCATCGAGCGTAACGACTCGCGTTGATTGGCGGATCGCGCTATCGATCCGCGAATCACGCGTTTTCGGCGGTGACGGCTAACGGCCAGCTGATCGATCTAACCCAGTCTTTGTCTAGCACTCCTAGTAACGACTTTCGCTAACGTTCCAACACGCGCACTTCGCACACAGTTAAAATTAAACCGACACTTTTGGCTTAATTCCGTAAGGTCTCTGCACATCAGAGAAGCCTTACCCGTTTAATTATCATTTATTGACATATTCTTGTACAGTTCAGTGTAAATCGGAAGTGAACGAACCCTCTTCGGGAGAAATAAAGTTAACGTCTAAGTGAAGTGACTTGTTTCAACTCCTTCTAATCCTGAACATTTGGTCCTTCGAGCCGGATACTGCGCTGCAGTCTACTGAAAGGAGAAGGTTGCATTATTTTTGAGCCGCTCGTGCTTCGACCGCGTGTTAAGAATAATGGCTGACCTGATCGAAAATCAACGGTTAGTCGCACACCGACTATCTCGAGTTTTGACCAACCTGAAGAAGAAGGGAAAGTCAAACCTCTCTCTGGGACCTCTTCGCTCGGGACTTGCTTCGACCGATCGGCTATGGTCGGAATATTGCGCGGGAGACGCCGAACTTCGGGCCGCTGCAAGAAAGGAACCGAGGCTAAAGGAGAGCTCATATTTTCAAAGGGATGAATTCGATGAGGCCCACATGACATTCATCGAAGAATCCGGGGCAATCCGAGATTTGATCGCCGAATTCGAAGCAGCGGAGACCGTTAAGGAGCCTCCGAATTCAAAGGCAACGGCCGGAGAGACGACCACGCAAAGGTCACGCGCCGTGTTGCCGAAAATGGCATTACCAACGTTCGAGGGCGATTACAAGGACTGGCGGCCGTTTCGCGACTTGTTTACTTCTCTGATCATAAACGACTCGACTTTGTCCCCTGTAGAAAGGCTACACTACCTAAAGAGTTGTGTGAAGGGCAGTGCCGCTTCTCTTCTAAAAAACGTCTTGACGACGTCCGACAATTTCAAGGTAGCCTGGGACAAACTAGAGAGTCGTTACGACAATACTCGCCTTCTCGTACAAGCCCAGATTCGCTCGCTGACTTCGCTGGCCCCAGTGCGGAAGGAATCAGCTGCCGAAATGAAACGACTGTACGACGAAACATTCGATGCCATCGGCGCGCTCGAAAATCTCGGTCGGCCGGTCAATCAATCGGAGGACTGGATAGTCGAATTGACCGTCGAGCGTTGGGACCGCCAGTCACGACGTGAGTGGGAGGAGGCTCTACAACATTCGAAGGTGCCCCCTACCTTGGAGCAGCTGAAGACCTTCATGGAGGGCCGGATCCGCACTTGTGAGGCTCTGGAAGTGCCTCAACCGGATGGGTCCTCAGACGTCAAGAAGGCGTCAACCAAGACCTTGAAGGTGCATCAGGTGTCTAAGGCCAGCTCCTCCTCAAGGAACTGTCTTCTCTGCCACGAGCTGCACTACCTCCTGTTCTGCCCTCAGTACCAGGAGAAGAGCCCCGTCGAGAGGAAGGCCGCAGTCAAATACCTTGGGCTCTGTTACAATTGCCTAGGGAAACATTCGGCGAGTGAGTGCAAGTCGAGGAAGAGGTGCCAGAAGTGTGATGGGAAGCATCACTCCACGCTTCACGATGCAGCCTCGAGTGCCAGGGAACCTACCCCGGGAGTCTGCGTCCAACATTCATCCGCTCACGTGAGTCCATCCGCTTCGGTCGTCCTCAGCACCGCTCGTGTTAAAGTTTCAGGCCCTCGGGAAACAGGCTGTCTGGTTCGGTCGCTTATCGACCCGGGCAGTGAGGTGTCCCTCATCTCGGAGGCACTGGCTCAGCGGCTCAGCTTGGACAGGAGACAGGCGCGAGTCCCTCTTCTCGGGGTTGGAGGTTCCAAGGCCAGGTTTACGAGGGGGAGAACAACACTAGTCCTCGCTCCTCACGACGGCGGAGATCTTCAATTGAGAGTTCCGGTCTACATCATTCCGGAACTCTCCCGATACCGGCCGAGGAATTTACCGGATCTTGCTGCGTGGCCGCACATCCAGGGTCTGAAGCTCGCCGATCCAGCCTACTACCGTCCGGATCCTGTCGATATCCTGTTGGGAGCAGATTCTTATAACCTGATACTACGAGAGGGCGTGAGGAGAGGACCAGTCAATACTCCAGTCGCCCAGGAAACATCACTGGGCTGGATACTTACGGGCGGAGTGGAATCTAAGAGCAGCAACGAGGCTTCTGGTCGGCCGGGAGTTCCGGTCAATCATTGTAACGTCGACCACGAACTGATGGAAATGCTCACGAGGTTCTGGGAGCAGGAGGAAGTTGAGGCTTCAATCCCGGACACAGCAGACGACCAGAAGGCTGAGGAGCACTTCGTCCGGACTTGTCGTCGCCTACCGGAGGGCCGGTATATGGTTCGCTTGCCCTTCAAGCGAACCCCGGAATTGGGGGATTCCAGACGCACCGCACTTCGTACACTGGAGTCCCTACACAGCAGGTTTCGGCGCTCTCCCGCATTGCAGAGCGCCTATTCGGAGTTCTTGGAGGCCTACAATTCCCTGGGGCACATGGCTTCGTCGCGTCGACCTCCTCCCCGGGAGGGATACTATCTCCCTCACCATGGCGTTTGGCGAGAAGGGAGTACAACCACGAAACTACGGGTGGTATTCAATGGATCGATGCCAACCTCCAACGGGAAATCGCTCAACGATTTCCTACTTCGGGGTCCGAATCTGCTACCAAATCTGGCCGATGTTCTGCTGAGATGGCGGCGTCACGCAGTTGTCTTCACGGCGGATATTGAAAAGATGTTCAGGCAGATAGTCGTCCACCCCGAAGACCGAAAATGGCAGCGGATCCTCTGGAGACCTGAAGGAGAAGACGATGTAGTTGAGTACGAGCTCAACACCGTGACCTACGGACTCGCTTCAGCGCCTTACCTCGCTATCCGTTGCCTGCTTCAACTTGCCAAGGATGACGAGAAGCAGTATCCGCTTGGCTCCAGCGTAATCCGACAGGATGGCTACATGGATGACATCCTCACCGGAGCTGACACTCTGTCCGAAGCCAAGCAGAAGCAACAAGAGCTAAGGGAGCTCCTCATGGCGGGCGGTTTCCCACTTCGCAAGTGGGCCTCCAACGCGAAGGGATTGCTGGACGGGCTCTCCGAGGACGAAAGGAAGGGAATCGTCGAGTGGGATTCTCCGACGCTCCACAGCGTCTTAGGTATCAAATGGATCCCCTCCTCTGATTGCTTTCAGGTCACTGCTGCGACGTCTCTTAAAAACTCGGGATTCACGAAGCGCTCCGTGCTCAGCGGAACTGCCCAGCTGTTTGACCCGCTTGGTTGGCTGGCTCCTGTCACGATCGCAGCAAAGGTGCTCATCCAGTCACTCTGGCTTCTGAAGGTTGACTGGGACACCCCGCTGCCGGAGAAGGAGGAGCTCATGTGGCAGCAATTCCAACAGCAACTTCCGGCGCTGAAAATTCTCCAGGTCCCTCGTTGGCTCGGAACGAGTTCTTCGTCACAGCCACTAGAGATCCACGGGTTTGCTGACGCATCAGAGCGTGCATACGCTGCTGTTGTGTATTCTCGCACCATCAACGCTGAGGGAGTTGCCGTAGTCTCCCTGATTATGGCAAAATCCAAGGTGGCTCCCTTGAAGCGGGTGTCTCTACCCAGACTAGAGCTCTGTGCGGCCTTTCTGCTGGCTAGGCTCGTCCAGCACGTTGTCAAGGTGCTGGATTGGCAAAGGGTCGACCTACACCTCTGGTCTGACTCTTCTGTAGCGCTCAGCTGGATCCGAGGACATCCGTCTCGCTGGCCGACCTACGTGGCGAATCGAGTGGCCGAGATCCAGAGGATGCTGCCCTCAGCGCGGTGGCACCATGTCCGGAGCGCAGAGAATCCAGCCGACTGCGCTTCCAGAGGCATTTCTCCTGCCGAACTGACCGAGTTCGCCTTGTGGTGGCGAGGACCTGAGTGGCTCTCTTCCCCGGATCCTGTTTCCGTAGCCGCCATCGAAGAGGAGACCGACGAGGAGGAAAATAGGGAAGTCCACCACGTGATCCGCCGAGTAGATGGAACTTCAGGCCAGTTGATAGAGCGCTTCTCTACCTTGAACCGGCTGGTTCGAGTCCTGGCCTGGTGCCGTCGGTGGCTACCTAGAAATCGCAGGAAGGAATCATTAATAACGGCTTCTGAAATGCACGAGGTAAAACTTACCCTCCTGCGGCTGGAACAGTCAGCGATTTTCGAGGAGGATATCGCTAATCTCCGGAAGGGTCAGTCAGTAGCAGCTAAGAGCAGACTGGCCAAACTCTGCCCCTTTTTGGATTCGTCCGGAGTCCTTAGAGTCGGGGGCCGGTTACAAGCATCCAACTTGTCCTATGACAGGATGCATCCTGCTATATTGCCGGACGAGTCCCCATTGGCTAAGTTGTGGGTCGAAGCTGCCCACAAACGATGCTTGCACGGGGGGACACAGCTCACCCTGGCAACGTTACGCCAGGAGTGCTGGATCCTCAAGGGTCGTCATCTGGTAAAGTCTTGCATTCACAAATGCACGGTCTGTATACGCTGGAAAGGGCAAACTGCTCAACAAAAAATGGGAAATCTCCCACCAGCAAGAGTTATACAATGTCGTCCCTTTTTCAGGACTGGAGTTGATTATGCGGGACCGATACAGCTTCGAGTCGGTCGGGGCCGTGGTCGTGGTCAGCTCACGTCGAAGGGATACATCGCTATATTTGTATGTCTCACTACGAAGGCTGTGCACTTGGAGGCTGTGACGGATGGATCCACCGAAACCTTCCTCGCTGCACTACGCCGGTTTGTTTCAAGGCGAGGACGATGCCTGGAGCTTTACAGTGACTGCGGCAGGAACTTCATCGGAGCCAATCACGAGCTGCGCAGCCTACTGAAGGAATCAGTACAACAGGGCGGTGGACCATTCGCCGCAGCCTCCAGGGAAGGTATCGTGTGGCGTTTCAACCCTCCTTCCGCTCCACACTTTGGAGGGATCTGGGAGGCCGCCGTCAAATCGGTGAAATACCACCTTCGTAGGCTTATCGGTGAGCAGCGACTGTCCTTCGAGGAGCTGACCACGCTCCTAACAGGTATCGAGGCATGTCTCAACTCCAGACCTCTGCTACCATTATCCGACGACCCTGAGGATCCAGCAGCCTTGACTCCAGGGCACTTCCTGATCGGGGGCCCCATTAATTCTATTCCAGAGCCCAGCCTCGAGGAAATCCCCGTATCCCGGTTGTCTCGGTGGCAGCTGATACAGCAGTTGCAGCAACATTTCTGGAAGCGATGGTCTCTGGAGTACTTGAACACGCTACAGACACGTGGCAAGTGGAGAAAATTCAAAATTCCAATCACGAAGGGCATGCTTTGCATAGTAAAAAGCGAAATATTACCTCCCACGCAATGGCCACTTGCTCGCGTGGTTGAAGTACACCCGGGACCAGACGGCTCAGTGCGAGTTGCTACGATTCGCACGGCTACTTCGGAATTTCTCAGGCCGATACACAAGCTGATCCCCATGTTAGCAGCAGATGACGAGGAAAGGGATACGGGAGAGAACCACGAGGCTGGACCCTCCAGCGAGCCACCCGATCAGTAACTATTGCGAAACATCACTGCACCTTTCATTTCTTCAGTTCAGTAGTTTAGCACATTAATCTTCATTCACCGTTGTATCACCGCTCATTTCACTGTATATTTCCATCACCATCACAATCACTGCGTATCACCTTCTCCTCTAACGCTTGTTTACTACGCACTTTTGTAGATACTACGCAGCACGCCGACACGTTGTGGACCCGCTCGGCCCGGCCGTTCATTCACGCCGTCTACCTCGAGTTGCATTTGTTTAATTTCGTCATTGGCTGACGAGGCGGGCGGAATGTTTGGGATTGGCCGAGCGGATCAGTAGCGTCTGCCGCTCGCGATCGGTCATTCGCTCATGAGTGCGATTGATCTGGATCGAAGATCGATCGTGAGCTCGCGAAGTCATTGGCCGACACCGTCGAGAGCGATAGCTATCGATCATCGAGCGTAACGACTCGCGTTGATTGGCGGATCGCGCTATCGATCCGCGAATCACGCGTTTTCGGCGGTGACGGCTAACGGCCAGCTGATCGATCTAACCCAGTCTTTGTCTAGCACTCCTAGTAACGACTTTCGCTAACGTTCCAACACGCGCACTTCGCACACAGTTAAAATTAAACCGACACTTTTGGCTTAATTCCGTAAGGTCTCTGCACATCAGAGAAGCCTTACCCGTTTAATTATCATTTATTGACATATTCTTGTACAGTTCAGTGTAAATCGGAAGTGAACGAACCCTCTTCGGGAGAAATAAAGTTAACGTCTAAGTGAAGTGACTTGTTTCAACTCCTTCTAATCCTGAACAAAAGGAAAAGAGGAAAGAGGGAAAAGAAAGTAAAGGAAGAACGAGAGGAAGCAGGTCAGGTGATAGGCAATGAATAGGCACTGCTCTGAGGCTACGAAAGTGGCCAATGATGGACCCCGCCTGCCGAAACACCTGGTCTGTCGACACTAGGGAAAGAAGGAAGGACGAAAAAGAAAAAAAGAGGATAAGGAAGAGAAGGAGAGGAAAGAAGAGAGAGGGAAGAAGAAAAAGAAACAGAGACAGAGACAAGAGGGAGTGAGAGAGAAAGAAAAAAGGAGGAGGAGAGAGAAGTGCAGGAAGGAAAGGAATGAGAAGGGAGAATAGAGGGAAGGAAAAAAGGGAAAAGAAAGAGGGGTAGGAGAAAGGAAGCGAAAGGGGAAAAGGGAAAGAAGGAAGGAGGTAAAAAACGAGAAAGACAAAGAAAAGAACAGAAGGAGAGAAGAAGGAAGAGAGAGACAGAGAAAAAAAAAGAAGAAACATACATACTAGGGAAAAACGGAAATCAAACGGAAAGAGGAGAGAGGAAAGAGAAGAGGAAAAAAAAAACGAAAAGAATAAAGGGAAAAAGAGAAGTGAAGGGAACGCGAGGAACAAACACGGACAAAAAGGAAAACAAGAGAACAGGATGGAACAGAGGACAGAGAAACAAGATGGAATTAGGAAATGGAACACAGGAAAGAAGGAAACGGAGGAATGGAACAAAAGAAACAAGGAAACATACGCAGGAACAAGAGGAGACAGGATACAAAGAGACAAAGTGTAAAGGATAACCATAGGAAAGCAACAACAGGGAGAACAAAGGACCAACGGACAGGAACAAGAGGGAAGGATCAACGAACAGAGAGTACAAGACAAGGTAGCAACGAACAAGGTGATACCGAAAGGAACAAAAAGGATCAAAGAAGACAAACAAAGCAGGAAAAGAAAGAAAGGAGCACACACGAAAGGAACGAGAACAGGGAAGGCAATAAAGGGAGAAACAAAGGGAAGAACTGAAAGAGGAAAGTAACAAAAAAGGGGAAAAGAGGAGAACATCACAGAGAGAATCAAGAATGGGAAACATCTGGAGAACAATAAAAAAGAGAAGAAAACGCAACACAAATGGGAACGCAGAACGAATACAGGAAACAACGAAGCAAGGCAGACACACAAGGAACAAAAAAGAAAGGAAACGTACAAAGGGAAACTAATAACAAGGGCCAAAGAACAGGAAATCACGTAGAGGATCAATAGAGGGAGGAAAAGAGAAAGGGACAAGAAACGGGGAGAATTAGCAACGAGTCAAACTCGAAAGGAGGCAAAAGAGACAATGAAAAGAGACATCATAACGCAAGGACAGAAACCAAGGGAGAGAACCACAAGGACTAACGAGAAGGCTACAACAAAAAAAGGGGACAGACCGACAGAAACGAAACAACAAAGGGAACAAGAGCAGGACAAGAAGAGAAGGGAAACAAGGTGAAGGGAGCAACTTAGGAGAAACTAATACCGGGACACACCCGGAAGATGGGTAAAAAGAGTCAATGAAAAGAGACACCATAACGCAAGGACAGGAACCAAGGGAGAGAATCACAAGGACCAACGAGAAGGCCACAACAAGAAGGGGACAGACCGACAGAAACGAAACAACAAGGGAAACAAGAGCAGGACAAGAAGAGAAGGGAAACAAGGAGAAGGGAAACAACTTAGGAAAACTAATACCGGGACACACCCGGAAGATGAGTAAAAAGGGGACAACGAAAAGAGACATCACAACGCAAGGCTAGAAGTCAAGGGAGAGAATCACAAGGACCAACGAGAAGGCCACAACAAGAAGGGGACAGACCGACAGAAACGAAACAACAAGGGAAACAAGAGCAGGACAAGAAGAGAAGGGAAACAAGGAGAAGGGAAACAACTTAGGAAAACTAATACCGGGACACACCCGGAAGATGAGTAAAAAGGGGACAACGAAAAGAGACATCACAACGCAAGGCTAGAAGTCAAGGGAGAGAATCATAAGGAGCAAAGGGAAGGCAACAATAAAAGGAGACAGACCAACAGGAATGGAACAATAAGGGGAAACAAGAACAGGATCATGTAAGAGTGAAACAAGTTAGAAGGGAAACAACGTAGGAGGAACCAACACCGGGATACACCCGGAAGACGAGCGTAAAGAGACAATGAAAAGAGACATCGCAACGCAGAGAACAAACGCGAGGAAAGACAAACACGAAGGGAGGGAACAACAAGGAGCAACGAGAAAGGCAAAGGAACAAAGAACGATCAAAAAAAGGAGAAGAGAACAGGTAGCGCAAAACTGGAAACCACACGACAAGGAACAGCGAGTCAAAGGAAGAAACGGAGGTACACGAACAAGGATCAAGAACAAAGGAGCAACAGCAACAGGAAAACTACCCCAAAGTGCAAACAAATAAGGACCATCTCACAAGAAAGCGAACAAAGGTGAAACGAAAGGGAAACGGCATAAGGAACCCCCGAAAGAGCAGTAATCGACGGCGAAACAGCCCAATAAAGGAACATCAACTGACACTAACAGGGAAGCAAACAGACGAACAGGAGACAAACCTGAATGGGCGAACCCGGAAGGAAGGCAGCACAAGCTCGCACTTCCGCCGGACCCCGAGAGCGATGGTCACGCTCGAAATTCACCAGCCATAGAACCTAGTGCGGCTAGAGTCCCCCCCCCCCCCAACCCAATACGCGGCAGGCTCGGCAAGGAAAGACCGCATGGAAGCGATATTCCAGCCTCGGCAGGAATTTCGCTGAAGTCGGATCGGACCCCAAGTTGATGCGTACGCATTAGGGTGGGAAGCCTTCGAGGGCGAAGACCGTATGAACGCGATATACCGGTCTTCACTGGTATTTCGCCGAAGTCGGATCGGAGCCCGAGGGGGTCGAACACATAGTACGCAAATTCATCCCAACGATCGTAAAGGCGCGGCCCCTTGCTCTTGAAACACCCGTAGAAGCGTAGAGTAGCCTATCCTAATCCAGGGTGGGAGTGGGTAAGTCCCGGACAGCCGGGATAGATTAGGGAAAGGGAAGTAAGACTCGCAGGCGCACGACACGGTTCTATGGTGAAGAGGGGGGGCCAACTGGGCAGGTGTGGCGAACCTGCATGATCCGAGGGTGAGCACGGCCCGACGTACGCTCCGAGCCGTAAAACGCTCAAAAATCCATATATGATAGGTAGAATGGCCGACTCACCGATGACGATCGCTTCCCTGATTAGTAGACCGACCGCTCTGAAAGATGCCCGGGCTATAAAAAGCAGAGCGGCGGTCGAACGCAGTGGTATTTGCAACCCTACGGGGCCGAGAGCCGGTCGCCATATGAAACTGACTATTCTGTCGGTGTGCGATCGGGAGAGGGGAGGTGCCTGGCGGCACCACCCCCTCTCCCGCAAGGACAGGTAGGAGTGCCGATCACTTCTGCCCCGGCTGAATTTACTACTACTACTACTACTACTAGGATAGGGTTAGGATAGGGTTATGGGGGGTCTGAAGGCCGGAGAGGATTCGGAGTGGGTGTGGGAATGACCTCGAGGACCTCGTGTGCCTCTTGGGATTCCCCCACATCCATGATGAAACTTCGATGGAACTGATGTTCTCCTGAAGAGGTACTTACCTGATTACTCACCTTCGGTGGGTTTTCGGGAGAGAGGCCTTGAACGGAGGATTTCGGTGAAGTTGAGGGTCCTCTCTGGTCAAAATCCTCCTACTCCACCTCCTCGTGGTGGCCCCGGGACTCTGTGGAAGCTTCGGCTGAAACAGTGTGCGAACGGAGTAGGCAGGTGCGTGGGCGGGCCTTGGGATCTCCTCGTGGCAGCGAGAATACGAACCAGGTCCGCTCCAGGGACTTCTGTTATGGTGACGAGCGGGCAAGTTAGGAGTATGAGCTGGAGAGCTTGACAATACTCAGTGGAATTCTGGAGTCTCGTCAAGCTGAAAACGTTTACGGCGCAGGGGAGGGAGACCCCAGTGCCGGCATGGGGGGGGGTTGGTTCGACGGCCACCCCCAGGTCGTCATCACACTACGTCGAAACTGCGGGATTGGACCCTTTGGTCCCGCAGTTAGTAACTGCTACAAAGGTAGATCCCTCGGTTAAGGGGGATGATCCTGAAGCGGGCCCTTCGACTGCCATCGAGGACACGCAGAAGGATGAGGTATCGGAGGAGAAGATCTCTGCTGATGATTCACTTGAAGAAGGTGAATCTGATGATGACTCGGAATGGAGTACCACGGATGGTTCTGAGGGAACGCTCGAAAGTTTATCAGTCAGTGAATCCGAACTGGCTGAATTACAGAAGATATCTCCAGTATCAAAGATAAGGAAGAAACCGAAATCACTTGTGTACTCCGAAGAGGAGGAAAAAGAGGATAGACGGAAGAACCTAGTTAAACTTGAAGCTAAACTTAGCGACAAGTTTAAAGATAAAATCCAGGATATAATCTTAGGAGATACATCCAATCTGCAGGACGATGATAAAAGAATCCTAGCAGACAGATTGGACATAAATTGCGAAAATCTGAGGACTGTCAAAGAGATTATTAGTAACATCCAAAGTTATAATGAATTTGAAGGAAGTTCAGATAAGCTTAAAAAATTCCAAAGGTATCTTGAGGAACTCATGGTTGAACAAGACATAATAACACCGATTATGAGACCATGGCTTGAGCAGTGGAAAGCAAAAGAAAGAAAGAGAATAGAAGAGCTGAAGTTGGAAAAAATTAGAAAAAGAATTCTTAAGAAAGAAGAAGAGAGGAAAATAGAAGAAGAAAAGAAGAAGGTCTCACCTAAACAAAGGGTGGATTTACCTGTTCTTTCTGCGGAAGGAAGTGTTGAGAGCATTGGCCCAGGTATTCCACAAATAGTTTTAACGGAGTTACCTGGTGACTTTATAACTGAAAGAGAAATGGAAGATACCTCGGTTGTCGTTGCGGGGGCTGATCCTGTGGTGGGTACACGGGTTGATCATGGCGGTGGCGATGATCCGGGGGTGATACCTGAAAAAGAAAGAAAAATTAATACTTCACAAGAGGAACCGATGGAATGGAAAGCGGATTCGATTGAAGATCCCATCCTTAAACCTGATCTTGGTATTGGATTGATGACACCTGAAATAGAAAAAGAAAATATTAGTAAGGATAATGAAGGAGGAATGGAATGGACCGATGAAGTAGGGGAGGGTCCTGGTACGGAAGAAACGATGGATTCCGGGATGAAGTCTCCTGAAAAAGAAAAGACTAGTTCAGAATGGAAGACTGACCCCAATGTACCTACCTTGACGTGGACGAGGTCACCTTCTAAGATTACACCGGGTATAAGTGGGATTACAATGAGCCCTCGTATCTCTTTGTTTAGGGTAGATTTAAAGAAAACTACTCCCCAAGAAGAAGAGAAGAAAACAACTAAAAAAGATAAAAATTATAAAACCCGTATTTTTACTCAGGGGGGAAAAGGAAACAAACCTACAATCAGATCGGTAATTGACCTTAAACCTCAGGAAATGAATACAGATAAATCATCTGAGACGAAACTACAGGGCAATGTCCGTAAATATTCTAAACAAGTAAGTAAGGTATTATTAAATACACAGAAGAAAGTTAAAGACCTTGCATCCTATATAACTACTTGTAAAAATGTTAGGGTGGGATACAAGGAGATAATAAAAGATTTACCTGACGAGTTGGATAAAATCATAAAGCTGAAGGATCAACTTCTTAGCTCTTATGATTTAAATCAAAAAATCTGCACAGCTAAAGAGGCTTCAACATATAAGATTGATAAGCCTCGGAAAGATAGTGCTATCCAAACCTCTCCAACCCCGGATCCTTCAAACCCGTTTGGGATGGAGATGATGGGAAATGATAAGAGGAGAATAATGGATTTGGAATTTGGAGGAAGGAACGAGAGAGACAGTGGAGTATCATATGCTGCTATCACCTCTAAGAAGAGGAAAATAGACACACACTTCCAACAGGTAACTGGATCAGGTCCTTCTGTGATGAGATCGGAACCTTTGGCAGTGAGGGAGTCAGATGACCCTATATTGGACATATTGACAAACCTTACTGTACAAAGAAAGAAGATGATTCAACATATAGCAGGATTGAAAGAAATAGATGGTTCCTTAAGAGAATCAGAAAAAAGAATAGTCGAATCGGAATCCGATCCGAGGACATCTCAGGATGAGCAAATCATATTACAGAAAGCTAAGTTAACTCTGTTAACTATGAAAAAAGATATAAGAGATGTCAATATAAGCTCGGACAATATAAAGGAAATATTGGGAGGTATTCAGTCAAAACCCAAAGAAATTAGGAAGACTGAATTATCGCACCCAAATAAGGAAAAAGAAAAAAGTAAATCAGACCCAATCGTGAAGAACATCCGGCCGAGATGGTCCGTCTCTCGACCGGATGCATTACTAATTAAGCTCAAGGACGAGTCAGATAATAAAGCTAAAGAGGAAACATACAAAAAGATTGGAGAATTGGACACGGATGCAACTGATAAGATTCGCAAAATCAGGAAAACGAGAAACGGCGAAATTTTGTTAGAATTAGAACAGGATGCCGATACTGACGCAATTAAAAGAGCCATTTATGACTCTTTAAATAAAGATGACATAATCAAGACCCTCCAGAAGACATTCGACATGGAGATCAAGGACATTGATCCCTTTGTCGAACAGGAGGAAGTCATTAAGGCATTAGAGGTTCATCTAGAATGTAACCCGGAAGACTTTAAAGTAAGAGTTTTTAGAGAGTCTAGAATGGGCACGAGAATTGCCGTTATTGAATTGCCAATCAAATATTTGGATAAAGTAATGAATAAAAACCGGATTAGGATTGGTTTCACAAAGGTAACACTAATTCCAGCATCCAGAATAAATAAGTGCTATAAATGCCACCGTCTAGGGCATTTTAGTGCGAATTGCACGGAAAAAATGATAAATAACATCAGGTGCAGGAAGTGTGGAAGAGAAGGTCACGACATAACGGCATGTCAGCAGAAATATATGATGTGTTTAGATTGCTCAGCTCTAGAAAAACCAGCGGGTCATCTTGTTGGATCGATGGCATGTCCCATTTTTAGAGAAAAATATAGGATTAAACAAACACAGTTCCTGAAATATCACAGAGAAAAGAAAAAACAGGAAGAATTAAGGATCAGTAAAAATAAAAACGTAAAAGATGCGACTATGGTAGAAGATGTACCTATGATAATGGATGAGTTAGGTTCGACACCTGGAGTAACCCCATTTCATACCCCTGGGAATACTCCAAGAAATTTGATGAGGCATGCGCGATCTCCATTAGATAGGAGAAAAAGAAAAATGGAATTTGAATTGTAATATACATAAATGTAAATAGTTAATTAGTGGTAATAGTGTATTTGTATATAAGGAATCAAATGGATGTATATACTTACCTGCATAGATTTAAAGAGAAAGAGGAGGAGCCGAAGGTAGCGGGCCTGGAGTAATGCGGCAAGCGGGTCCCAGGTAACTGCGACTATCTTCGGCAAGTAGTAGGCGAGAGGAGGGGCACACACGTCACCGTGTGTCCCGGGAGGTGGAAGTTTTCAAATTTACCACCTTCCTTAACAAAAAAAAAAAAAAAAAAAAAAAGGATAGGGTTATGGAACAAAAAACTAGAGAAAAAGAAAGAAACGGTAAAAATATGCAAGCAAAGATGGAGGAAGGCCAAACCAAGGAATAAGGCCAAGAAATGGGCAGCCTACAAAAAGGAATGCAAAAACTTTAGATACGAAATAATGAAAAGCAGAAGAGAATGCTGGAAGAAATTCACCAAGTCGATCGAGAAAACCTCGATAGCGGCCAGAATCACGCAGACTCTGCTGAAGTGCGGAGGCGCCAACATGGGAGCAATAAGAAAGGGAAACACCCTACTACACAGGAACGACGAGATAATGGAGCAACTGCTGGAGACCCACTTCCCCGGGTTCACCAGAGACACGGGGGCCGAAGCCGCCGAGGAGGAGGAGAACAACGGAACCAACAACAACGAGGTACAACCGAACTGGAGGCTGGCGAATCAGATCGCCAACCCCAGCAGGGTTAAATGGGCCCTATCGGTCTTCAGCCCGGACAAGGCTCCCGGGCTGGACAAACTGAGCCCGCGAATCATAAAGAGATCGCAAAATCAATATGGACAGGCCATAACTAACCTGATAAAGGCAAGCATCGCTACGGGGCACATCCCGGAAGCATGGACGGTAACAAAGGTAGTATTCCTACCCAAACCCGGAAAAACGGATCTGACGGTACCAAAGGCATACCGACCGATATGCCTGACATCGTTTCTGCTGAAAACAGCAGAAAAACTGATCGACAGGCATCTCAAATGCACCACGCTAAGGGAAAAGGAACTGTTCGAAGGGCAACACGCCTACAGAACGGGACACTCGACGGAAGTCGCCCTACACAGGGTGCTAAACGAAGCCGAAAAGGCACGCGTAAACAAGGAATGCGCCATGGCGTGCTTCATGGACATCGAGGGGGCATTCAACATGACCCCGATCGATGCCATGGATCAAGCGATGGAAGACTTCAACGTGGAACCAAATATCAGAGCATGGATAATGAACATGCTAAAGAACAGAAGAATCAAAGCGTACAGAGGGGACGCGGAAGTAGAAGGCAAGGTAAAAAGGGGCACCCCACAGGGGGGAATACTCTCCCCACTGCTGTGGTGCATGGCGCTGGACTCGCTCCTACGCGCACTGGAGGAAACCGGAGCCACGATAGTGGGCTACGCCGACGACGTGGCCATCGTGAGCAGGAACAAGGACAGACGGAAATGCGTGGAAACGATACAAACGGCGTTAAACATAACGGAAGTTTGGTGCGAAACGGTAGGACTGTCGGTAAACCCCAGGAAACAGAGGTAATGGAATTCACCAGGACCACCCTGTACCCGGTGGACAGCGGACTGTGCTACATGGGCACGCCGTTGCAACTAAAAGAGAAGGTAAAGTATCTGGGAATAACCATAAACAGGAAACTGATGTGGAGACCACACATCAAAGGCAAGGTAGACGCGGCAAAAGGGAACATAATGATGCTGAGCAGAGCGGTAGGCGCAACCTGGGGGCTAACACCGTACATCCTGAGATGGATATACAAGGCGATCGTGGTGCCGAGGGTAACATACGGAGCGGCAATATGGTGGAAGGGAACGGACCTGGCAACGGTCAAGGGCTGGCTGGACAGACTGCAAGGAATGGCGAATAGGAGAATTCTGGGATGCGTGGGAAACACGCCGAACAAAACAATGGAAGTGCTAGCGGACATACAACCGCTAGACATAAGAATAAAGGAAATAGCGCTGAAAACAGCATACAGGCTAATATGCTGGAACAAGTGGGAAGACCTGGGCTACGGCCACTCAAACATCATCGAGTATATAGGAAAACGGGACAACAGGGAACTCATCACCCTGAGCCAGCTACAAAAGGACACGGACGAGAAAAGGTACCTGGACAGCAAGCTGTATAAAACAGAGATAAGAGAAAGGGACGATTGGAAGAAAGGAATACCGAGAGACCTGAAGGAAACGGCACTCTGGTACACAGACGGATCGAGGAAAAACGAGCTGACAGGCGCAGCCTGGACAAACAACAAGGACAGACACTTCTACGTCAAACTAGGAGAACACCCCACGGTTTATCAGGCAGAACTACTGGCCATAAAGCTATGCGCCCTGGAAATCATAAACAAAGGGGAAAACAAAAAAGAGATCACGATCTGCACAGACAGCCAAGCGGCCATCAAAAGCCTGCAACAGCTGGAATGCAGATCAAGACTATTATGGGAGGCACATGACACGCTAAACCAGCTGGTCAAGAAGGGAAAAACCGTAAAGATAACCTGGATACCAGGTCACTCGGGACTGGAGGGAAACGAGAAAGCGGACGAACTGGCCAACAAAGGATCGGACTCACCTCCGGAGGAACCACAACAGTGGGTTGGCCTACCAGACGCCAATTACAACCTCCTGGTAAGAAGGTGGGCGGAGGAAAGATCAGCGGAAAAATGGAGAACATCTACAGGGCTGGAACACAGCAAAAGGTTCCTGGGGGTAGATGAATGGCCAGCCAAAAGGGTCAGAGGCATCATCGACCTGAACAGGAAGGAACTGAGAAGAATGGTAGAAACGATCACGGGAATATGCCCGCTGAACAAACACCTAACAAAACTAGGAAGAGCAGACACGAGCATATGCTCGCTATGCAACGATAAAGAGGAAACTCCCGAGCACATAGTCACGGAATGCGAGGCAATAACGAGGAAAAGAAGAGCAATTCTGGAAGACAGTACTATCGAGGGCGACGTACTGAAAGCAACAGAATGGAAAAAACTAAAACGGTTCATGGAAGAAGTAGATCCATGGAAAGAATAGAAGGAAAAAAGAAGAGTGTAGAAAAAGGGAAAAGGGAAACAGGAAACAAGCAAGGGAGGTTATGTTACGGCGACAAACTGAGACTACTTATGTAGTCGATGATGGACCCCCACGCCAAAACCTGTCTGCTTGCGACCGAATCACAAGGAAAAAGAAAAGGGAAAAAGAAAAACACAGGAAAATGACAGAGATCAAAACGACAGCATAGAAGAAACTGTACAGAAAGAAGCCAAAGGAAAGACGGAAGCAAAATCAGACAATCAAGAAACAATGGCAAAAGTCGAAAAGACCCAGATTAAACAAAGGAAATGCAATAAAGGAGAGCAGGATACAAGAATAACAACAGACAGCAAGAAGACCGGAACAACAACACAAAGACGCGAAAGAAAAAAAGAGGAGGAACCACTGAAAAATCAATTACCAACACCCACACACAAGGAAGACAAAAAGAAAGGAAAAAAGAAAGTAAATCAGGAAAAGACACCTCAACAACTGAAAGACGGAAGCACACAAAAGGAACCCAAAACATGGAAGCCGAGAAACCAAGAAGAAAGCGACAGCCCAAGAAACCCAAGAAACCCAGATCCTAAAAAGAGAAAAAGTAAGGAAGGCAAACAACACATAAAACACATACAAAATCACAAAGAAACAGGAGCAGCGACACGAAAGCACGGAAAACGCACAAAATGGGAAACAACGAGAAAAGAAACCAATAACACAAGAAGAACAACCCACAGGAAACAACAACCAGGAGAGGCGATCCTAAAAGGTACACGCCAAGGATAACAGATCCGAAAAGACACACAGTCGGACTCCACCCCGACGGACTAACGACAAACCGAACAGGGAACAAAACAGTACGGGAGAACGTGGACACAAGATCCACGAAGGGAAACACGAACACAGACAATCCGGGACACACTCCCAAAAGAACAAAAACACAAGGAGATTCAGCACAAAGACAACAAACTCGAAGGGACCAAGCGAACCAGGAACAAGCAAACAAGGGAACCAATTAGAGGAAAGCAAATAGCGGAACCACCAATAGCGGAACTCCACCACGGAGACCAGACTCGAAAGAGCGACAAAGGAACACCACCATCAGACGGAAAGATACACAAAAGGGAAGCAACGACCACACGATCAAACAGGGGGAAGACCCCCACGAGGCAGAAACAATAATCAAGTTCAGCACAAAGACAACAAAATCGACCAAACCAAACGAAAACGGAACAAACAGACCAGGAATCAACCAGAGGAAAACCAATAGCGGAACTCCTCCACGGAGACTAGACTCGCAAGAGCGACAAAGGAACACCACCATCAGACAGAAAGACACACAAAAGGGAAGCAACAACCACACGATCAAAAAGGGGGAAGACCCCCACGAGGCAGCAACAATGGAAAAACCCGGGACGCACTCCCAAAGGAAGGTACAACACCAGGAATTCCAACTCAATCACAACAACCCGAACGGACCAAACGAACAAGGAATAAGCAAATAAGGAAATCAATTAGAGGAAAGCCAATAGCGGAACCCCCAATAGCGGAACCACCAATAGCGGAATCTCACACGCAAACAGAGGAAGTCGAACACGGGTGACAAACCTGAATGGGCGACGACCGGATCCAATCCGGCCGAAACCTGGGGACGATGGTCACGTCCAAACTCTTCCAGCCATGGATCCTAGTGCGTTTCTCGAGCCCTCCACAACCCCAACTCGCGGTAGGCTCGGCAAGGAATGACCGAATGGAAGCGATATCCCGGCTGGCGCCGGGATTTCGCCGAAGTCGGATCGGCCCCCAAGTAGATGTATGCCCACCGTTGGGAAAGGTTTCCGATGGCGACAACCGGATGGAAGCGATATTCAGGTCGATGACCAGAATTTCATCGAAGTCGGATTGAACCCTGAGGACTCTGGACGCATACGGTAGCATATAAAGCCATCCCAACGTTTCTATTTGACACGCGACCCCTTGCTTTGCTGCCCCATATATATATACGTAGAGTCGTAGCTCAGGACCTATCCTAACCTAGGGGTGGGAGTGGGTAAGTTCCGGACAGCCGGGACAGCTTAGGGACGGGACGTCAAACTCGAGAACGCACGACATGGATCCATGGTGTAGTTGGGGGGGCCAAACAAGGGCAGGCCAGGCAAACCTGCATGATCTGAAGGTGAGAAGGTCCGACGTACGCTCCGAGCCGTAAAACGCTCAAAAATCCATATATACTTAGGTAGAATGGCCTTCTCATCAATGATGATCGCACCCTGATTAGTAGATTGACGCTCTGGAAGTTGCCCGGGCTATAAAAAGCAGAGCGGCTTTCGAACGCAGTGGCTATTCGCAACCCCTCTGGGGCCGAGGACCGGTTACCGCCATATGAAATCGGCTGTGCTGCTGATGTGCGAACCGGCGAGGGCAACCGACTGCCCTCGCCCCGGTCAGACTCTTTACTACTACTACTACTACTACTAGGATAGGGTTAGGATAGGGTTAGGATAGGGTTAGGATGGGGTCTGAAGGCCGGAGAGGATTCGGAGTGGGTGTGGGAATGACCTCGAGGACCTCGTGTGCCTCTTGGAAATCCCCCACATCCATGATGAAACTTCGATGGAACTGATGTTCTCCTGAACTGGATACTTACCTGTTTACTTACCTTCGGTGAGTTCTCGGGAGAGAGGTCCAGGGTGGAGAATTTCGGTGAAGTTGAGGGTCCTCTTTGGTCAAAATCCTCCTACTCCACCTCCTCGTGGTGGCCCCGGGACTCTGTGGAGGCTTCGGCTGAAACAGAGTGCGAACGGAGTAGGCAGGTGCGCGGGGTGCTAATCTAGGCAGAGGTTGGTTGCCTCCAGGGACGGGACTATTGTAGACGACTGTGCAAGTTGGGAGATAGCTGGAGAGCTTGGTACTCTTTTTTCTGGGCTGGACAATTCAAAGAAAAACGTTTACGGTGCAGGGGGGGGATACCCCAGTACCGGCGGTGAGGAAGTGGGCGAGCGGGCTTCCTTGGCGTCGTCATCCTATGACCGCGAGCTTGGGATTGTCGTCCACCCGGCAACCCAAGAAGTAACAGCTACGGGTGAAGGCCCTGTTACGGGGGCTCCGGGGATGATCTCGGCGACTGCCTTCGTCGGATTATTACCGGAAATTACCGTAACTAAGATTGAGAGTAAGAGCCTCATGGAGGAGTTGTCCTAGGTGGAGGGGGGTCCTTCGGGCCCTGACTCCAAACTCGCGATGAATCCTGTGGTTGAACTGGAAAAGTTTGAAATGGAGGATGTCATCATGAAGGAAACAATAGTTTTGCCTAGTGTTGTTCCTGAGGTTGATCTTACCCTAGAAGAGGAAGAGATTAGATCTGTCAACAGGGGATCCGTTACCGAGAAATCGGATGACGGCAGGTCTGTTGATCAGAGATCAGAGGATAATAGATCCATTGACAGGAGGTTGAGAGTTTCCGAACTTGAGAAGATGGTTACCACGCCGGATTCTCAGAAAAGGAAGAGACTTGACAAGAAGAGTTCGTCATCAGATGACGGTCTTATCCATAGGTCAAAGGTTGGATCTACCAGGAGGAGGATATTCAGCGAGGAGGATCCTCTCACGAGCCCTCGAAGTATGGGTTGTCCGAGTCCTGGAACAAGTAGGGTTATCGATGTTGATTGGCCTGTGATAAGGAGTGAAAAGATAGAGACATGGGTTAATACCTCTGTGCAGAATGTTTGTGATGATATTGGTGCTCCCGGTCCTTCTGATGGTGGGGATCTTATGATTCCCGTGGATGATGTTGTTCCCGTGGATGATGTTGTTGTCCCAGGTACATCTGATGGTGGGGATGTGGTAGTTCCCGGTCCCTCTGACGATGGGGTCCCTGTTTCCTCGGGTGAGGTTGGTGTCCTGAGGGGAACTGGTCCCATTATACGTAGTATTACTACGGTTAAGCAGGGTCCGGGAGGGCCTCAGGTTGTACAAGAAAAAGATCAATACACGTTGTTACATAAATCTATTACGCAAGACCTAAATAGAGTTTATGATACGATAGTGAAAATAGAGAAGTACATAAGTGGTAACAAAAGTGTTGGTGCAGAAATTAAGAAAATGGCTAACAAGTTACCCGATATGGTGAAGAAAGTAACCAAAAAGAAGGATCGATTTTATCATAAATTCCTGAATGAGAAAAGGAAGGAGAAGTACATACCTGAGGTTCAGATTCTTGAGATGCCGATGACTCGGACACAGGATGTGGGGACGATGACGGTGCCTACTCCTGTAGTCAGCAAACATCTCAAGACGGATGCTTATGACGGTGATATTTCGGCTTCCGATCGTAACTTACCTGGAACGTCTAAAAGTCATAACTTACCTGGAACGTCTAAGAGTCACAACTTACCTGGTGTCTCTTATGCTGTGGCGGCTGGTGCTGCTTCTGGGTCAATGTTGGCTCCGGCTTCCACGATGATACCTAAAAAAGAAAAGAAAAATAAATTAGAAAAAGAGAAGAAGAGTAAGGGTGGGCCCTCATCATCTCGGTCGAGGGGAACTATGGTGTTTGATCGACCGGGAGATGTGGTTCCACGAAGAGATATGGAAGTTACACCACAAAAAGACTCATCTGATATCAGTTCTTCGGAGGAGTCCACTGATGACCGTGTTGGTGGGCTCTTGGTAGTTGCTAGGAAACTAGTGAGGGAGCTTGAATATATCAAAAAGTCTAAGGGTGTAAAACCTGAAAGAAAAGAAGTAGTTAGGCCGAGTAACCCTGTCCCTGTTTCTATGGAAACGTCGGAGGGAGAAGAGGTTCCTCGGAATAACGAAGGATGGAAGATTCAGACGAAGAAAAAGAAAGGAAGAGTGAAAAAGCAAGAATCTAAAGGGGTTAAGAAAGTAGAGGAAAAGAAGGAGAGGAAGGAAAAACTTCCTGAAAAGCCTTTACTTAGACCAAGGTGGACGGTTACCAGACCGGATGCTTTGGTTATCAAGACTAAGGGTGCGGAGGAATTCAAGGAAGTTTGCAATAAGATCAGCAGTAGTTCGGCAAATCTGGACATGATTAAGAGGGTCAGGAAGACCCGTACTGGCCAGATTTTGCTAGAGATTAATGAAACGGGAGATTCTAGGGATCTGAGTAAGGAAATTCGGAAGATCGTGGATACTGAGATCCATGTTCTTCAGAAAACTTTCGACCTAGAAGTAAGAGACCTGGATCCCATGGTGGAGAGCTCCGAAGTGGTCAATAAGTTGGCCGAATATTTGGAAACCTCTCCTCAGGATTTAAAAGTTCGGGTGTATCGTATGACGAAGGTCGGTACTAGAGTTGCTGTGGTCGAGACTCCGGTGAAATTCTTAAAGAAGGTCACTGGAGGAAATAAGATCCGGATAGGCATGACCTATGTACAGTTGAATCCGGCACCAAAAGTAATTAAATGCTTTAGGTGCCATAGTATTGGACATTACAGTACAAATTGCCCGGCAATCATCGAGGGTGAAAAACAGGTTCGTTGCCGAAGATGTCATGCCGACGGCCACGAGATGAAAGATTGTAAGGAGACGGAACCTTTTTGTGTGGATTGTGCTAGGGATCGTCTCCCCACCAATCATTTAATAGGCTCCATGGGGTGCCCTGCGTTTCGTAGACGATACGGGGACCTCAGGGAGCAGTACTTCAGATATTGCCGTGAGAATCCTGCAAATTAATTGCAATCACAGTAGATTGGCGCAGGATCTTATAGACAAGACCCGCGAAACCCACCGGATAGACATTGTGTGCATTCAGGAGCCCCATAGAATTCGAGAAGGATGGATGGGTTCTACTGACGGGCATTCGGCGATTTATATTCGTAATAGGATATTGATGGTTCCAGATAACCATATTATTGTTGGGAATTTTTACATAGGCATCATCACAGATGCTTTTACTTTAATTAACGTTTATATTTCGCCGAATTGCACGATACAGGAGTTTTACCAGTATCTTGAAGAGCTTAGATACTCGAAGAGGCTCTGGAAGGGTCAAGTTATCCTTATGGGTGATCCTAATGCACGTTCGGTGTTGTTCGGAGATGTCATGTCTAATAGAAGGGGTGTCATTTTCGAGCGATACCTTCAAGATATTGATTTGATACCGATTGTAACGAAAGGAGGATTTACTTTCTTTAAACGGAAAAGGAAGTCCAAAATTGACATTATATGTGCCTCTCCTGGTATTTATGGGAAAATTAATAGTCGAGTTGATCATTCGTATAATGGTTCGGATCATAGAAATTGTATACACGTTATTAATCTTGGAGACAACACAGAATTTATTAACAGTATGAGATACAGGATCAATTGGTCCTGGAATCTCAAAACTTTTAATCAAGATTTATTCTTGTGTAGTTTTAAGAGATTAAATAGTAATATAGATTGGACTAACATCGACTCCAAAGCTATTTCGCAGTATTTTGCTAATGTCAAATCAGCGTGTAAATTGACCATGCGAAAGAAAACTGACAGATTTAGGCTTAAATCCAAACCATGGTGGACGGATGAGATGACGGTTTTAAAATCTCAAATCATCAAAGCTCGACGAAAATACCAAAGGAAGGCATCAAGAAAAGAATACTCTGACAGGGAGTATGATGTTTATTCAGATCTCCGTAAAAAATTACAGTACAAAATAAATGACAGTAAACGCAATATTTGGCTTAACTTCATAGACACATTAAAAAAGGATATCTGGGGTCGACCTTTTCTTGCTATCAGGAATAAAATCAAGGGTAGAAAATCTGCTCCCTTAATTGATGCGAAGGATGCGAAGAGGATTTTATCCACATTATTTCCTAGAGAAAACCAAAAAGCTTATTTTGATACGTTTAAATCAAAAAATAATGATATACTTACCTTCGGTCCGGAACTCGTGGAACTGGCTAAAAATTTGAACTTAAAGAAAGCTGTTGGTTTGGATAAGATCCCTCCGAGCATCGTTAGATGTATTATCCTGAATGATACAGTCAATTTTACGGCTGTTATCAATGCTTGTCTGTTGATGAGGAAGGTTCCAGGTCCCTGGAAAAAATCTAGAGTTATTTTATTGAGAAAAAATAAGGAGAAGAGTATGTTGCCTTCGGACTTTCGTCCTATTTGTGTGGGGGATTGTTTCAATAAGATCTTGGAAAAGATTATGGAGGATCGCATTTTGGAGCAATTGGGGAGTCCACCCTTTCATGAAAACCAATTTGGTTTTTGTAGGGGGAGGTCAACCATTGAGGCCCTTGATAAGTTGACTACATACATTAGGGAAAATAATTCTAAAAATCGTTATGGCATCTTGGTCAGTTTAGACATTAAAAACGCGTTCAACAGTTTATCTTGGAAAAATATTTTCCAAGCTTTTAAAAATCGGAATTTTGCTCCTGAACTTCAGGCATTATTACAAGATTACTTCAAAGATAGGTCTATTCTGTACAAATCAGCTAATGGGGTAGTCGAACTCAAGATGGAGAAGGGGGTTCCTCAGGGCTCCGTGATATCCCCTATACTGTGGAACATGGTTTACGATGGACTTCTGGCTCTTCAATTCAGGAAAAATGTCCATGTTATAGCTTATGCAGATGACGTGGCGGTTTATACCGCGGCGAGTAATCTGGTAAAGGTTAAAAGAGATCTGGAGGAAACAATTAACAAAATTATTGCTCCCTGGTTGGAAAATAGAGGTCTCGAGTTATCTCCGAAGAAAACAGAATACATATTTTTCAATAGAAAGGTTATCCCATCTACGTTTTATTTAGACGTATTAGACAATCAGTTAAAAGCAAAGGATTCAATCAAGTATCTTGGAATTTATGTAAACAAATTCAACAACTATGTTATGCATATGGAGAAGACTACAGCGAAGGCTACTAGAGTTGCTGGGGAACTATCTAGATTGACGGCAAATATCGGTGGACCATCTACATCGGGTAGGAAATTATATTACAATATAATTGAATCCATTATGTGCTATGGATGTCCGGTATGGGCAGATTCTGCTCTGTCGTTCAGAAAAAATAGAACATTGGTGGAACGCTGTCAGAGAATGGGACTCAGCAGAGTAGCGCGTGCCTATTGTACAGTCTCTCGAAATGCCTTATGCGTGATTACGGGGATTCTCCCATTGGAGATCACTATGCGAGAACGAGCCAAATTATACCGGATAAAACAAGATTACAAGGTTTTGGACGAAGATACTGATGGTCAGATCGAAATTAAATTGGATATTTTGAAGACCGAAAGCGAGTTATTATATGAACAATCTTGGCAGGAATGGCAGGAAACTTGGAACGCCTTTAAGAAGGGATTGTGGACGAAAAGGTTGATTCCAGTGGTTAAGAGTTGGAGCGAGAGGAAATTTGGTGATTTGAATTTTCGACTCACTCAAGTACTTACGGGTCATGGAGTGTTCGGTACGTATAGACATCGCATTCGTCGTGCCAACGATGCTATCTGCTGGTTCGGATGCGATGTTAGGGATAATCCGGAGCATACTGTGTTTTACTGTGACAGATTTGCAGAGAAAAGACTTCGGTTAGAGATTGATTTAGATGCGAATTTCACCGTCGAACACTTCCAGAGGCTGATGTTAAGTAGTCATGATAATTGGAGGAAAATTGATAATTTTATCAATGAAATCATGACACTTAAAGAGAAGTATGAGAGGGATTTGGAAAGGCAATCTCGAATGGACGTTTCGTCATCTTCGGGTTCCTGACAATGAGCTTTTGGGTGTGAAAGTATCCATTTTAGATAGGTACATTTTAAGATAAGAACATGAGAAGTAATCATCCGGTGTAGTGACCACGACGTTATGCGAAAAGCGTCCGTCGCTTGGTCCGGCTAGTTGGCGGACGCCAAGGCCGGAGGGCGACGGACGACGAGGCCTCTGTAGACGTCGGGGACCTGAGCCACTCTCGGGTCTCCCATCGGGCGTCTCGGGAAGGGGGGAACACACGACTTCCGTCGTCGTGTTTCCCAATAGAGGGATTAAACGGGGGGTGGCTTCTCCACCCCCCCGGGATGTCTATTAAAGACTGCGGGTTGGCCAGTTGTATGCTCGCGCGATCCTGGCCACCCGCAATATAGTCTAGGGACGGACGTGGGGTTTTAGGCGATTTGAGTTCGTCATTCTGCTCCCTTGCCGGTGGCGGCATGAGGAGCGGGATCCATGAGGATTTCCCCGTTGTTTAAAAAAAAAAAAAAAAAAAAAGGATAGGGTTAGGATAGGGTTAGGATAGGGTTAGGATAGGGTTAGGATGGGGTCTGAAGGCCGGAGAGGATTCGGAGTGGGTGTGGGAATGACCTCGAGGACCTCGTGTGCCTCTTGGGATTCCCCCACATCCATGATGAAACTTCGATGGAACTGATGTTCTCCTGAAGAGGTACTTACCTGTTTACTCACCTTCGGTGGGTTCTCGGGAGAGAGGCCTTGAACGGAGAATTTCGGTGAAGTTGAGGGTCCTCTTTGGTCAAAATCCTCCTACTCCACGTCCTCGTGGTGGCCCCGGGACTCTGTGGAAGCTTCGGCTGAAACAGAGTGCGAACGGAGTAGGCAGGTGCGTGGGCGGGCCTTGGGATCTCCTTGTGGCAGCAAGAATACGAACCAGGTCCGCCCCAGGGATGGCTTCAACGGCGACGACACGGGCAAGGGGGTGTGTTCAGCTGAAGAGCTTTGTACTTCGGAATTCTGGATACACCACACACGAAGAACGTTTACGGCGCAAGGGAGGGAGACCCTAGTGCCGGCGCGGGGGGGGGGTTAGCTCGACGGCACCCCCCTTGTCGTCATCCGGCGACGTCGAGGCTGCGGGGTTGGACCCTTTGGTCCCGCAGCTAGTAGTAGCTACAAAGGAAGACCCCCGGCCTGAGGGGGGTCCCGGACCCGGTCCGTCATCTGCCAGTGGCGGTCGGGAAAGGGAATACGTGTCAGGTGAGGAAGGTGATCCTAATGTTACCCCTCCGGAGTCAGAGGAGGGTAATACTGAGGATGACGAGGAGTGGAGCACTATGGAGAGCTCTGAGGGGTCACTTGATAGCCTTTCTATCAGTGACTCTGAGCTTGCAGAGCTAAGCGAGTTGGCAAAGCTCTCTCCACGTGCAAGAGACAAGGGAAAAAATCTGAGATCGCGCAGAGATTCTGCCGAGGAGGCCAGAGAGTGGAGACGAAAGTGGACTCGGGCAATGGAGGCTAAACTAAGCGATAAGCTTAAAGCGGAAGTCCAGTACATTACTTCGGGGAACACCTCCATGTTATCGGCTGAACACAAACGAATCCTAGCAGAACGGATGGATTTAAACTGCGCCAATCTTAGACTACTAAAAGATTTAATATCTGACGTCAAATGTAATGGAGAAATCGACGAAGGTTCAACCAGACTTCAAGAGTACGAGAAGGAACTCGAAGAGGTCATGGTTGAACAGGACATTATGACACCGATTGTGAGACCCTGGATGGAAGAATGGAAAAAAGAGGAAAGAGAAAGACAGGACTTGGAAAGAGTAAGGAAGAGGATTTTAAAGAAAGAAGAAGAGAGAAAGAAGAGAGCGACCAAAGAAGAGGAGAAGAAGAATAAGAAGGATGAATTACCTGAAGAGAAAATGGAAATCATACCTGAAAAAGAAAAAGAGTTACCTGAAAAGGAAAAATATAACTTACCTGGTAACCTACCTGAAGGAAACATCGTAACTTCAGATCCCACGGTAGAGGGAATAGCCGAAATCATCGGCACGGATATTCCTAGGAGACAAAGTATTACATCTCCATTAAACGTGGAGGGGAAATCACTAGACGAGTTATTACCTGGAGACCTAGTCGAGGTAGTCTTGGATGACGTCTCGGTGGTTGGCTCTGTGGTGGGTCCTCGGGCTGGTCCTGTTGGGGATGATGGTCCTGGGCTTCAACCTGAAAAAGAGAAAGAAAAAGGAATTAGTCAGGATTCACAAATGGAAGTAGCAGATTCGGCTGACGTACTCATTCGGGGGCTTGATTCCGACTTGATGGCGTTAGTTGAACCTGAAAAAGAAAAAGAAATATTATTAAACCTAAATAGGAACAAGGGTGACCTGATGGAATGGGTGGACGATTCCGGAAGGGGCCCTGAACAGGATGTAGCATTAAATCCTGAAATAAAGGTCATTGATAAAGAAGTCACGAGCATGGACTGGAAGACTGACCCTTCGGTGGACACCTCCAAATGGTCTGAGTCACCTACCAGGGCGGTACCAGGTACGAGTGGTCTGAAGAAAGATTTAGGTATCTCCCTTTTCGGGGTGGACCTGTCTAAGACAACTCCACAGGGTGAAGACGTTGTTCGACCTAAAAGTAAAAAAGAGAAAACTTATAAATCTAGAGTCTTCACAAATGGGGATAAACCTAAAGGACCCGTTATAAGATCGGTAACAGAATTCAAGCCTACATCATCGAAGGACAATAAAAACGAGTTAAATATCAGTAAGTACTCTAGGAAAGTTTCTAAAGAATTAGAAACTATAAAAAATAACGTAAAAGAACTAGCAGATTATATTCCTAGGGTGAAAAACGTTAGAGTGGCATATAAAGATATCATTCTAATCTTACCGGATGAAATAGAGCGCGTAATTAAAATAAAAAACCAATTATTAAATACGTACGAGCTAAATAAAAAAGTTGAAGTAGTTGGAAAATTAACCACTACTAAAAAAGAAGCTATTAAAAAGAATATAGCGATCCAAACAGTGGAAGAAGGTAACCCTCCACAAATAGTTACTGGAAGTGGAACCAAAAAGAAGGAAACCAAACAAGACACTAAGGAAGTTTCCTATGCGTCTGTCGTTGCCAAGAGGCGTAGGGTTGGGGTGTCTGAGGACACCCCTACACAGGAACCCTTGGCAATAAACGAGAAAGAGGACCCCATTCTAGACATATTAAACAGTTTAACCGAGCAACGAAAGAAAATGATCTTTCATATTGCCGGACTTAAAGAATTGGATGGGACTCTCACGGAGACCGAAAGAAGAATAGCTGATCTGGAGATGAACCCAAGGGTTTCACAAGAGGAACAGATCATCCTCCAGAAAGCGAAACTCACGCTGATGACTATGAAAAAGGACACCAAGGACTTGACCATCAGCCAGAGTAATTCTGATAAACTGCTGGCTGATATACAGGGTAGTGTCAGAGGAGTTAAAAATATGGTTTCCCCAATGAAGAAAATCATAGATAAGAAGAAAAGAGATCCGAGCCCGAGGATAATTCAACCAAGATGGACAGTTCCTCGGCCGGATGCACTTTTAATTAAGGTAAAGGATATTTCTGATCCCAAAGCAAAGGATAACATCTACCACAAGCTGGGAGATTTAGACGATAATGCTTCTGACAAGATCAGAAGAATAAGAAAAACTCGCCAGGGCGATATTTTGTTGGAGTTGGAGGCGGATGCCAACACCAACGAAATAAAAAGATCTATCTTTGATCAATTAAGCCCTGAGGATCAGATTAAAACACTACAAAAAACCTGCGACATTGAGATAAAGGACCTGGATCCTTTTATTGAGCAAAAGGAAGTACTGAAGGCTTTAGAGGTGCATCTATCTTGTGGCCTAGAGGATATGAAGGTAAAAGTCTTCCGTGAATCTCGCATGGGAACGAAAATTATGGTTATTGAAATACCTATTAAATATCTGGAGGTGGTCATGAAGAAGAACCGCATCAAAATAGGTTTCTCTAAAGTATCTATAATGCCGGCCCCTAGGATCACGAAGTGCTTTAAATGCCATCGAGCAGGACACTTCAGTGCGAACTGTACGGAGCGGATAGAGCAAAACTTAAGGTGCCGAAAATGCGGCTTAGATGGGCATGACATTTCCACATGTCAGCAGAAGGTCTCAACCTGTGTAGACTGTGCAGCAAATAATCGCCCTGCTGCACATTTAGTCGGGTCAATGGCATGTCCTGTTTACAGAGAAAATTTCAGGAATAGGCAGGCCCAATTCCTGAAATATTACAAAAATAAGAAACAACAGGAAGCTAATAAAATAAAGAAGATTGACTTACCTGCAGAGAATAATAAAATGGAGACGGAAGAAGAAGCTATGACGCCTGGAGTGACTCCTGGGACGACGCCATTTACGACCCCGGGATCGACTCCGAGATCGATGCCGAGATTAGCTCGGTTTCCTCTAGATAGGAGAAAAAGGCAATTAGAAATTTAAATCGCATGAAATTGTAAATAGTTCATAGTTATAAGTTAATCTGTAAATAGAGAATTTTTATGTATATAGTGATAATAGTGAAAGATCATGCAGAAAAGTGGAAGTTGTCGGAGTTTAGTGGCCCCGGTGTAATGCGGCGAGTAGGTCCCGGGTATCCACGACTATCTCCGACACCCAGCGGGCGAGATTAAGGGTGCACATTCCATCGTGCATCCTGGAGGTGGAAGTTTGAAAATTTACCACCTCCTTAAAAAAAAAAAAAAAAAAGGATAGGGTTAGGATAGGGTTAGGTAGTCTGCAGCCAGGAGTCTAATAGAGCGGTCGACTTTCGAAGCAAGCAAGCTTTTCATCTCGAGTTTCCACTGTGTTTTCACCGAGCATCGCGCGATACTTCTCTAACCGCACACGAGTCGCGTAAAGCACTACAACAGTGCAGTGTAGAGTCGAGCCATCGCGCAAAAAGCTACGCGAAGCTAAACGTACACGCGTGTGTCCTGTTCGAACGAGAACGAGGCCCATCGAAAACAAGCGGAAATATCGCCACCGCAGCGAGGAAATAGGCAGCGTTCAGGCAGCGTTTTAGGCAGCGTTTCAGGCAGCCGAGCGAAAGAGCAGAAAGAAAACAGCGAAAGGTAGGATTATCCATCCATAAAAATAGTCGAATAGCCAAAACGCGAACGCGAGAATAGGGAAAAGCGAGATAAACCGCGACGGGAACGAGGCCCCCGGCGAATAAATACAGACGAGTAACGTACGAACGATCCAGTAGAGAAACAGAAACGCGAAAACGTGAAAACGCGCCGACGAACGAACGAAAAACCCCCTCGCGAAACGTAGAAACGACGCAGCAAAAAACGCGATGGCCGAAAAAGTGAAAGGACGCAGGAACACGTGCGGGCGTGCAAGATGCCACGGAAGGCACAGTTTGAAATCGCGCGCGCGTCAACTTGATTTTGAAACTCACGAAGGGGCGAACGCAAAATGGCGGACGTCCAACAGGGCCCCACCCGAGCGGAATACAAGTCCAAAAGGGTGGACACGCGCAAAATAGATACAAATGGCCATTATAACTGCCGATAGCAATAATATCGTTTTAAAAGCGGAAAACTCCGCCAATAGTTTCACGCGCAGATCCACCCTCGACGACAAAGTATAAAGCAACGGCCGCGATCGCGACTAGGGACAATCAAATCGACGACACATCGATAGAACCCGCGTTCAATGCACGCGCTGCCCAGCGGAAAAACAAATCCGCAAAGCAGCAGTAACAATAGGACGATTAACGGGGAAACTTCCACAACGAAGGAAAGAAAGCGGGCACGCAGGCTGGACGCGAGTTGAAAATCACAACCAAGCGGACCAGCATGGGTGACACGCTGACCTCCCGAGCCCACAATAAGAACAACGGTCGCGAATAACAGACAATCTTAGACAGCCTCGCATAACATAGGGAACACTCGCATGTCGATACCAACAATTACTTTTCAGCAATAATACCGCACCGACACGCGCGGAAACCACAGGCGCGTTGAACTCGCCACGAACAAACAGTCCTCCGTAGTCCGCTCGCTCGCTTCGCGAGCTCGCGGTCGCTCGAACAAGTTACTAACAATACCGTGTAACGTTAAACGATTGTTAATAAACAATTAGAACTAGTAAAACCCGCGCGTCGGTCCATGAATGAAACAATAGTAGAGCGATAACAAATAATTCCGCGTAACGGAAACCACCCTTAAGGTGATTGAAAAATTTTCTTTTCAATTAAAATAATTTCAATCTCGACAGTATGTACAGACAACTGCTCGCGCGTTGAAATTCCCATGCGCGGACAGTCCTCCGTAGTCCGCTCGCTCGCTTCGCGAGCTCGCGGCTGCTCGCGCAATTTATTAACAATACCGTGTAACGTTGAACGATTGTTAATAAACAATTAGAATTCGTAAACCCGCGCGTCGGTACATAAATTAAACAATAGTAGAGCGATAACAAATAATTCCGCGTAACGGAAATCACCCTTAAGGTGATTGAAAAATTTTCTTTTCAACTAAAAGAATTTCAATTTCACTAGCATATACAGACAACTGCTCGCGCGTTGAAATTCCCATGCGCGGACAGTCCTCCGTAGTCCGCTCGCTCACTTCGCAAGCTCGCGGCTGCTCGAACAAATTATTAACAATACCGTGTAACGTTAAACGATTGTTAATAAACAATTAGAACTAGCAAACCCGCGCGTCGGTCCATAAATGAAACAATAGTAGAGCGATAATAATAACTCCGCGTAACGGAAACCACCCTCAAGGTGATTGAAAAATTTTCTTTTCAATTAAAAGAATTTCAATTTCACTAGTATATATAGACAATTGCTCGCGCGCTGAAATTCCCAAGCGCGGACAGTCCTCCGTAGTCCGCTCGCTCGCTTCGCGAACTCGCGGCTGCTCGAACAAATTACTAACAATACCGTGTAACGTTAAACGATTGTTAATAAACAATTAGAACTAGCAAACCCGCGCGTCGGTCCATAAATGAAACAATAGTAGAGCGATAATAATAACTCCGCGTAACGGAAATCACCCTTAAGGTGATTGAAAAATTTTCTTTTCAATTAAAAGAATTTCAATTTCACTAGTATATACAGACAATTGCTCGCGCGCTGAAATTCCCAAGCGCGGACAGTCCTCCGTAGTCCGCTCGCTCGCTTCGCGAACTCGCGGCTGCTCGAACAAATTACTAACAATACCGTGTAACGTTAAACGATTGTTAATAAACAATTAGAACTAGCAAACCCGCGCGTCGGTCCATAAATGAAACAATAGTAGAGCGATAATAATAACTCCGCGTAACGGAAATCACCCTTAAGGTGATTGAAAAATTTTCTTTTCAATTAAAAGAATTTCAATTTCACTAGTATATACAGACAATTGCTCGCGCGCTGAAATTCCCAAGCGCGGACAGTCCTCCGTAGTCCGCTCGCTCACTTCGCGAGCTCGCGGCTGCTCGCACAATTTATTAACAATACCGTGTAACGTTGAACGATTGTTAATAAACAATTAGAATTCGTAAACTCACGCGTCGATCCACAAATCAAATATTAGTGTAGCGACAATAAATAATTCCGCGTAACGGAAACCACCCTCAAGGTGATTGAAAAATTTTCTTTTCAATTAAAAGAATTTCAATTTCACTAGTATATACAGACAATTGCTCGCGCGTTGAAATTCCCATGCGCGGACAGTCCTCCGTAGTCCGCTCGCTCGCTTCGCGAGCTCGCGGCTGCTCGAACAAATTATTAACAATACCGTGTAACGTTAAACGATTGTTAATAAACAATTAGAATTCGTAAACCCGCGCGTCGGTCCATAAATTAAACAATAAGTAGAGCGATAACAAATAATTCCGCGTAACGGAAACCACCCTCAAGGTGATTGAAAAATTTTCTTTTCAATTAAAAGAATTTCAATTTCACTAGTATATATAGACAATTGCTCGCGCGTTGAAATTCCCATGCGCGGACAGTCCTCCGTAGTCCGCTCGCTCGCTTCGCGAGCTCGCGGTCGCTCGAACAAATTATTAACAATACCGTGTAACGTTGAACGATTGTTAATAAACAATTAGAATTCGTAAACTCGCGCGTCGGTCCATAAATTAAACAATAGTATAGCGACGATAAATAATTCCGCGTAACGGAAACCACCCTTAAGGTGATTGAAAAAATTTTCTTTTCAATTAAAAGAATTTCAATTTCACTAGTATGTAGAGACAACTGCTCGCGCGTTGAAATTCCCATGCGCGGACAGTCTACCGTAGTCCGCTCGCTCGCTTCGCGAGCTCGCGGCTGCTCGCACAAATTATTAACAATACCGTGTAACGTTGAACGATTGTTAATAAACAATTAGAATTCATAAACCCGCGCGTCGGTACATAAATTAAACAATAGTAGAGCGATAACAAATAATTCCGCGTAACGGAAATCACCCTTAAGGTGATTGAAAAATTTTCTTTTCAACTAAAAGAATTTCAATTTCACTAGCATATACAGACAACTGCTCGCGCGTTGAAATTCCCATGCGCGGACAGTCCTCCGTAGTCCGCTCGCTCGCTTCGCGAGCTCGCGGCTGCTCGCACAATTTATTAACAATACCGTGTAACGTTGAACGATTGTTAATAAACAATTAGAATTCGTAAACTCACGCGTCGATCCACAAATCAAATATTAGTGTAGCGACAATAAATAATTCCGCGTAACAGAAACCACCCTTAAGGTGATTGAAAAATTTTCTTTTCAATTAAAAGAATTTCAATCTCACTAGTATATACAGACAATTGCTCGCGCGTTGAAATTCCCATGCGCGGACAGTCCTCCGTAGTCCGCTCGCTCGCTTCGCGAGCTCGCGGCAGCTCGAACAAATTATTAACAATACCGTGTAACGTTAAACGAATGTTAATAAACAATTAGAATTCGTAAACTCCCGCGTCGGTACATAAATTAAAAAATAGTAGAGCGATAACAAATAATTCCGTGTAACGGAAACCACCCTTAAGGTGAGTGAAAAATTTTCTTTTTAATTAAAAGAATTTCAATTTCACTGGTATATATAGACAATTGCTCGCGCGTTGAAATTCCCATGCGCGGACAGTCTACCGTAGTCCGCTCGCTCGCTTCGCGAGCTCGCGGCTGCTCGCACAAATTATTAACAATACCGTGTAACGTTAAACGAATGTTAATAAACAATTAGAATTCGTAAACCCGCGCGTCGGTCCATAAATTAAACAATAGTAGAGCGATAACAAAAAATTCCGCGTAACGGAAACCACCCTTAAGGTGATTGAAAAATTTTCTTTTCAATTAAAAGAATTTCAATTTCACTAGTATATACAGACAATTGCTCGCGCGCTGAAATTCCCAAGCGCGGACAGTCCTCCGTAGTCCGCTCGCTCCCTTCGCAAGCTCGCGGCTGCTCGAACAAATTATTAACAATACCGTGTAACGTTAAACGATTGTTAATAAACAATTAGAACTAGCAAACCCGCGCGTCGGTCCATAAATGAAACAATAGTAGAGCGATAATAATAACTCCGCGTAACGGAAACCACCCTCAAGGTGATTGAAAAATTTTCTTTTCAATTAAAAGAATTTCAATTTCACTAGTATACAGGGTGTCCCAAAATTCCTCCGACACCCGAAAATGGAAGGTTCCTCGGGTCATTTGAAGCGACATTTTCCTTTACAAAAATGGCGTCCGCAGCTTTGTTTAGGAGTTTTTAACGAAAAACACAGACCAATCAGAGCGCGATCTAGACATGCGATAACACGTTCGGCCAATTGACAGTTGGCGCGTCGGGCCGACTGTGCTAACTCGCGTCTAGGTTGCGCTCTGATTGGTCCGTGTTTTTCGTTAATAACTCCTGAACAAAGCCGCGGACACCATTTTTGTAAAGGAAAATGTCGCTTGAAATGATCCAAGGAACCTCCCATTTTCGGGTGTCGGAGGAATTTTGGGACACCCTGTATATAGACAATTGCTCGCGCGCTGAAATTCCCAAGCGCGGACAGTCCTCCGTAGTCCGCTCGCTCGCTTCGCGAGCTCGCGGCTGCTCGCACAATTTATTAACAATACCGTGTAACGTTGAACGATTGTTAATAAACAATTAGAATTCGTAAACTCACGCGTCGATCCACAAATCAAATATTAGTGTAGCGACAATAAATAATTCCGCGTAACGGAAACCACCCTCAAGGTGATTGAAAAATTTTCTTTTCAATTAAAAGAATTTCAATTTCACTAGTATATACAGACAATTGCTCGCGCGTTGAAATTCCCATGCGCGGACAGTCCTCCGTAGTCCGCTCGCTCGCTTCGCGAGCTCGCGGCTGCTCGAACAAATTATTAACAATACCGTGTAACGTTAAACGATTGTTAATAAACAATTAGAATTCGTAAACCCGCGCGTCGGTCCATAAATTAAACAATAAGTAGAGCGATAACAAATAATTCCGCGTAACGGAAACCACCCTCAAGGTGATTGAAAAATTTTCTTTTCAATTAAAAGAATTTCAATTTCACTAGTATATATAGACAATTGCTCGCGCGTTGAAATTCCCATGCGCGGACAGTCCTCCGTAGTCCGCTCGCTCGCTTCGCGAGCTCGCGGCTGCTCGCACAATTTATTAACAATACCGTGTAACGTTGAACGATTGTTAATAAACAATTAGAATTCGTAAACCCGCGCGTCGGTACATAAATTAAACAATAGTAGAGCGATAACAAATAATTCCGCGTAACGGAAATCACCCTTAAGGTGATTGAAAAATTTTCTTTTCAACTAAAAGAATTTCAATTTCACTAGCATATACAGACAACTGCTCGCGCGTTGAAATTCCCATGCGCGGACAGTCCTCCGTAGTCCGCTCGCTCGCTTCGCGAGCTCGCGGCTGCTCGCACAATTTATTAACAATACCGTGTAACGTTAAACGAATGTTAATAAACAATTAGAATTCGTAAACCCGCGCGTCGGTACATAAATTAAACAATAGTAGAGCGATAACAAATAATTCCGCGTAACGGAAATCACCCTTAAGGTGATTGAAAAATTTTCTTTTCAACTAAAAGAATTTCAATTTCACTAGCATATGCAGACAACTGCTCGCGCGTTGAAATTCCCATGCGCGGACAGTCCTCCGTAGTCCGCTCGCTCACTTCGCAAGCTCGCGGCTGCTCGAACAAATTATTAACAATACCGTGTAACGTTAAACGATTGTTAATAAACAATTAGAACTAGCAAACCCGCGCGTCGGTCCATAAATGAAACAATAGTAGAGCGATGATAATAACTCCGCGTAACGGAAACCACCCTCAAGGTGATTGAAAAATTTTCTTTTCAATTAAAAGAATTTCAATTTCACTAGTATATATAGACAATTGCTCGCGCGCTGAAATTCCCAAGCGCGGACAGTCCTCCGTAGTCCGCTCGCTCGCTTCGCGAGCTCGCGGCTGCTCGCAAAATTTATTAACAATACCGTGTAACGTTGAACGATTGTTAATAAACAATTAGAATTCGTAAACTCACGCGTCGATCCACAAATCAAATATTAGTGTAGCGACAATAAATAATTCCGCGTAACGGAAACCACCCTCAAGGTGATTGAAAAATTTTCTTTTCAATTAAAAGAATTTCAATTTCACTAGTATATACAGACAATTGCTCGCGCGTTGAAATTCCCATGCGCGGACAGTCCTCCGTAGTCCGCTCGCTCGCTTCGCGAGCTCGCGGCTGCTCGAACAAATTATTAACAATACCGTGTAACGTTAAACGATTGTTAATAAACAATTAGAATTCGTAAACCCGCGCGTCGGTCCATAAATTAAACAATAAGTAGAGCGATAACAAATAATTCCGCGTAACGGAAACCACCCTCAAGGTGATTGAAAAATTTTCTTTTCAATTAAAAGAATTTCAATTTCACTAGTATATATAGACAATTGCTCGCGCGTTGAAATTCCCATGCGCGGACAGTCCTCCGTAGTCCGCTCGCACAATTTATTAACAATACCGTGTAACGTTGAACGATTGTTAATAAACAATTAGAATTCGTAAACCCGCGCGTCGGTACATAAATTAAACAATAGTAGAGCGATAACAAATAATTCCGCGTAACGGAAATCACCCTTAAGGTGATTGAAAAATTTTCTTTTCAACTAAAAGAATTTCAATTTCACTAGCATATACAGACAACTGCTCGCGCGTTGAAATTCCCATGCGCGGACAGTCCTCCGTAGTCCGCTCGCTCGCTTCGCGAGCTCGCGGCTGCTCGCACAATTTATTAACAATACCGTGTAACGTTAAACGAATGTTAATAAACAATTAGAATTCGTAAACTCGCGCGTCGGTACATAAATTAAACAATAGTAGAGCGATAACAAATAATTCCGCGTAACGGAAATCACCCTTAAGGTGATTGAAAAATTTTCTTTTCAATTAAAAAAATTTCAATTTCACTAGTATATATAGACAATTGCTCGCGCGTTGAAATTCCCATGCGCGGACAGTCCTCCGTAGTCCGCTCGCTCGCTCCGCGAGCTCGCAGATGCAAAAACGCATATGAAGCAAGCAGCAACAAAAACAAGAGCCTAACCGAGGCGCGAAAGCCAAACCCCAACCCACCAAAAGAGCCCACCCACCCACCCCAAACAATCAAACACCCACCCAGACATACAAACACACACACACACACAGACACACAGCAGAAGCACGAGACAAAGCAGGGAAAAGGAGAAAGAGGAAAACAACGGGTGACCACACCCGAAAGAAAAGGGGACAGAAAAGGAATAAGGTGCAACAAACACCAAAACGGAAACCCCTCAGCACCCAACCAAACCCCAAAATCCTAACCCACCCCCTCCTCCTCCCCCGAAGAAAGGGGAAAAAAGAAAAACCCTCCCAATCAACCATAAACTAAATATGTTACAGAAACGGAAACGAAACCCGGAATCATGGAATTCAAGGGAATACAGCTAGGAGAGGATATTCAGATCGTAGAGCGGAAAGGAGAAAGGGAGACCAAGGGAAAGACGACGACAAAAACGCCGAGAATCATCACCACAAGGGACCTAAACGAGAGCAGCGGCAGCAGCAAAACACGAGCCCAGAAGGAGCAACCGGGCACCTCAACAACAACCACGGGAGAAAGCGGGAACAACAACAGGCGAAGGGACGAGGCGGACCCGATGGACCCGTTAACCATCGCGATAGTGAAGGAGGGATACCCGGCAAAGGGACTCGATCTAGTCCGCGAAGAGGTGACGGCAATGTGGGCTAGTGTGGCGGAATACGCGCTCCATAAAAGGAGACCCATAAAGTTTAAGAGATGGGGGATTAAAGCGGGGGGAGTAATAATGATGGCAAGGGAAGACGCGGCTATAGGCAACCTAAAACTAGCATTAAAAGAAATAGAATTCGATTTTGAACCTAAGAAGCTGACGGTAATTGGTATTGACAAACTCAACGTAACGATACGAGCCACGCTCTACGTGAGCAACAGGCTCATGAAACTTGAAGTAATCTTAGGCCACCTCGAGAGGGACTATGAGCCGCTAACAGCCACTAAGTGGCAACTCAAGAGAAAAGAAAGGCTCACCGAGAAGGGCAAAGAATTTACTCTAGAGCTACCGGAAAGCGAATACGATTACATCAAAAGCAAAGGGGGTAAGATCAGTATAATGGGGGGAGCAATCAACCTTACCGTCACGAAAAAGTCGTGAACACGCCCGCTAGCCCACATAGCCGCACAGCACACGCCCCACTAACTAACATAATGTTGAATCTCGATGGTCAGATGAGCGAAATGCGTGCGGCACTCTACTTTTGATAGCGTTAAAACCTAAATAACCAAGTGTATCTCACCTATATATAAATGAAGCACAGAAGTACACAAAGGATACTGTTATTATTACTTTAGTCACTAGAGCGCACGTACAAATAAGGACAAATATCTCTACTTACCGATCTCCATATATCGTTCAATAGTCAGTCGCGACACCAACATCTAACCCCCCTTTCTGTGTCACTATCACGAGTGTCCGACGGTCCTCGACTACAGTATATGTACTATCAACAACTTACATACGAATAAAAGAATAATTACATGCATCCAAACTCAACGTCAATAGATAACAAATTATTACTAACACCCTCCCCTAGCCATAAGCAAGAAGTACAAGGTATGAAGCGTCAACGGAACTAAGGCAAAAGGAACTAGAAACGGAACCTCGCATAAGGCACACACAACATACACGACACACAGATCACACTTATCAGTCCAACACAAAAAGGGACAAATCAAAACAGGGGACAGCAAACCCCAACGGTCAGACAGCACGACACATAGACGCAGACCCCCCTAAGCGAACAGACTCCCCCTCCAAGAACAATACCGAACAATCACACGGAGCGCGAAAATTAAAATAAAAACCCGAACCAAGATAGAGAAAAAAAAAAAAAAGAATTAACAAATAAATATACACAAAACCGCCGACCAACCAAAGCCCACCCTATCCCAACCCCAAACGCAGAGAAGGAGAAAAGAGAGGGAACATACAAAGAAAAGAAATATAAATAAATAAATAAATAAATAATAACCACAACCAACCCAACTCCCCGAACCCCAACCAATCCTCCCAGCAGCAACACAACACAACAGAGCTAGGGAAAGCCAGCACAAAAAGGTAAGTGCAATACAAACAGCACTAAGTCAAGGTAACCGGTCACCCCCCAATCATAGATCGACGCCCGTCCACCCCGCCGTAAATTAACACCGCGCCGGTCAACGTAAACAACGAAACTAGACATAGCCGACGAGAACAACCGCCGCGATAACACAAATAGACCCAAACATTAGAATCGCCTAAAGCCTCGATACCCAGTCTCGCAAAACCTCCATCAACCGACCTCAGGGTAACCCCACCGCACGCGAGGTGGTCGAATCGGCACCCGACGGGTCACTCAAGGAGGAAAGACTCCGACAACGAAAAAGACAACACGTCTGACCTCGCTCCGCCATAACCCTCCACGTCGCGCTCGGGACGCCCATCGACGATCGAGCCTACGGAACCAACCAAAACGCGTCGTGCCCGACAAAGGCGTCCAACCAAAGAAAGACCGAAAACGGATAGAGGAAAGTTCCTCAAAATATCAACGACCAAGACCATAGGGAACCCTAGAAACAGCACATGGACCCCTAGACAAGTCGGAAATAAAATAGAAAGGAAAAGAAAGAGAAACGCCCGGCCACGCGAATCCCACCCTGCACTGCCTCTCCCCACTTTCGACCGTCGCCCAGGGCCCTAACGCGACAGGACAGGAATAAATAGAAAAAACCACCCCAACTCACCGCGACACGTCCAGAGAGCGAACGGGAGACTCGCGATCCGAAAACGTAGCAACCAGCAGGGAGGGAAAGACCCAGCAACGAAAACATCATACACCCTCCCAATCGCTTGAACACGCAGAGAAAAAACGACTCGAAACGTCACATCGCCGCGGCCCACAACCCAAGTCCCAGCGATCATAAAGGGGACGCACCCCAACACCAACAAAAACGAACCGAGTCAACCGGAAACAACAACCCAACCCAAGCACGTTATACCCTATCCCAAAACCCAAAAAAAAAAAAAAAAGCAACCCGAGACGCTCACCACGAATAAAAGAATAAAGGAATGAGCACCCCCAACCATATCCCTAAAATCCCACCCCCACACCAACTAACTATCTCATCCACAGGTTGGTCGCATAACCACAACATTGAGCAACCGGAACGAGAAAGGGTAGTGACACGATCCCCTCTGTCACCAACACAAATTCGACCGGGACCAACCAACACAGAGTAACACAGCAACTCCAGACCGAAAAAAAAAACACAACATATATATAACACAAAGCAACAAACAAACACACACAAACATACAAAGGAAACAACAAAAAGGAGAAAAAAAAAAGAAAAAAAGGGAAATAAAAAAGGAACAGAAAAAAAAGGAACTAAAAAGGAAAAAGGGGAGAAACAGAAAAGAAAAAGAAGAGGCAGGGAAGCAGGGAAAGAGAATGAAGATAATACAAGTAAACCTCCACCACGCGGCCGGGGCAGCAGCCCTACTGGCCAAAAAATTCAGCGAGGAAGCATTTGATGTAGCACTGATCCAGGAACCCTGGGTCAGTCGCAAAGGCATAAGAGGCATGAACGGGATTGGAACTATCCACTCAAGCAAAGTAAACGAAGAAACGAGAACCTGTGTGGTAACGAGAAGGAACATAACGGGCACCCTGTTGACCCAATTCACGGACAACTCGATCACAACCGTGTCGCTACAAGTAGGAAAAGGGAACGAACACAAAGAAATACTAGTAGTATCATTGTATCTACACCACGAAGGAAGAGACATCCCGGGCAGAAAATGCGCGGAAATGGTAGAATGGGCAAACAGGAACGACGTCCCTGTGATAATAGGGGCGGACGCGAACGCCAGAAACAGGCACTGGGGAAGCACGGACACCAACCCAAGAGGAGTAATCCTCATGGACTATATAGTAAACGCGGGGCTGTTCATAGCCAACTATGGAAACAGACCGACATACGTCACGAAAAACAGGAAGGAGGTTCTGGACATAACCATATGCTCAGAATCGATAATAGACAAATTTTACGAATGGAAGGTACTGGACGAGATTAACGGCTCGGACCACAACTCGATAGAGTACAGAATAAGATGGGACTGCCAAACGGAAACGGAGGAAAGAAGGAGTGTGAATAACACAGATTGGGACAGATTCAAGGAACTAAACAGGGAATCGGTAAAAACACTGGAAGGAAAATACGGAAACGCGGCGGAAATAGACGCGTACGCGGAAAGCATAGCGACAACGCTAAGAATGAACTGGGAAGACGCAACGGAGGCAACTCCGACGACAGGAAGAAGGAAAGTAAGATGGTGGAACAAGAAACTAGAGAAAAAGAAAGAAACGGTAAAAATATGCAAGCAAAGATGGAGGAAGGCCAAACCAAGGAACAAGGCCAAGAAGTGGGCAGCCTACAAAAAGGAATGCAAAAACTTCAGATACGAAATAATGAAAAGCAGAAGAGAATGCTGGAAGAAATTCACCAAGTCGATCGAGAAAACCTCGATAGCGGCCAGAATCACGCAGACTCTGCTGAAATGCGGAGGCGCCAACATGGGAGCAATAAGAAAGGGAAACACCCTACTACACAGGAACGACGAGATAATGGAGCAACTGCTGGAGACCCACTTCCCCGGGTTCACCAGAGACACGGGGGCCGAAGCCGCCGAGGAAGAGGAGAACAACGGAACCAACAACAACTACGAGGTACAACCGAACTGGAGGCTGGCGAATCAAATCGCCAACCCCAGCAGGGTTAAATGGGCCCTGTCGGTCTTCAGCCCGGACAAGGCTCCCGGGCTGGACAAACTGAGCCCGCGAATCATAAAGAGATCGCAAAATCAATATGGACAGGCCATAACTAACCTGATAAAGGCAAGCATCGCTACGGGGCATATCCCGGAAGCGTGGACGGTAACAAAGGTAGTATTCCTACCCAAACCCGGAAAAACGGATCTGACGGTACCAAAGGCATACCGACCGATATGCCTGACGTCGTTTCTGCTGAAAACAGCAGAAAAACTGATCGACAGGCATCTCAAATGCACCACGCTGAGGGAAAGGGAACTGTTCGAAGGGCAACACGCCTACAGAACGGGACACTCGACGGAAGTTGCCCTACACAGGGTGTTAAACGAAGCCGAAAAGGCACGGGTAAAAAAGGAACACGCCATGGCATGCTTCATGGACATCGAGGGGGCATTCAACATGACCCCGATCGATGCCATGGATCAAGCAATGGAAGACTTCAACGTGGAACCGAACATCAGAACATGGATAATGAACATGTTGAAGAACAGAAGAATCAAGGCGTACAGAGGGGACGCGGAAGTAGAAGGCAAGGTAAAAAGGGGCACCCCGCAGGGGGGAATACTCTCCCCACTGCTATGGTGCATGGCGCTGGACTCGCTCCTACGCGCACTGGAGGAAACCGGAGCCACGATAGTGGCCTACGCCGACGACGTGGCCATCGTGAGCAGAAACAAGGAAAGAGGAAAATGCGTGGAAACGATACAGACGGCGTTAAACATAACGGAAGTCTGGTGCGAAACGGTAGGACTGTCGGTTAACCCCGAGAAAACAGAGGTAATGGAATTCACCAGGACCACCCTGTACCCGGTGGACAGCGGACTGTGCTACATGGGCACGCCGTTGCAACTAAAAGAGAAGGTAAAGTATCTGGGTATAACCATAAACAGGAAGCTGATGTGGAGACCACACATCAAAGGCAAGGTAGACGCGGCAAAAGGGAACATAATGATGCTGAGCAGAGCGGTAGGCGCAACCTGGGGGCTAACACCGTACATCCTGAGATGGATTTACAAGGCGATCGTGGTGCCGAGGGTAACATACGGAGCGGCAATCTGGTGGAAGGGAACGGACCTGGCAACGGTCAAGGGCTGGCTGGACAGACTACAAGGAATGGCGAACAGGAGAATTCTGGGATGCGTGGGAAACACGCCGAACAAGACCATGGAAGTGCTAGCGGACATACAACCGCTAGACATAAGAATAAAAGAAATAGCGCTGAAAACAGCATACAGGCTAATATGCTGGAACAAGTGGGAGGACCTGGGCTACGGCCACTCGAACATCATCGAGTACATAGGAAAACGGGACAACAGGGAACTCATCACCCTGAGCCAGCTACAAAAGGACACAGACGAGAAAAGGTACCTGGACAGCAAGCTGTACAAGACAGAGATAAGAGAAAGGGACGATTGGAAGAAAGGAATACCGAGGGACCTAAAGGAAACGGCACTCTGGTACACAGACGGATCGAGGAAAAACGAGCTGACAGGCGCAGCCTGGACAAACAACAAGGACAGACACTTCTACGTCAAACTAGGAGAACACCCCACGGTCTATCAGGCAGAACTACTGGCCATAAAGTTATGCGCCCTAGAAATCATAAACAAAGGGGAAGACAAAAGAGAGATCACGATCTGCACAGACAGCCAAGCGGCCATCAAAAGCCTGCAACAGCTGGAATGCAGATCAAGACTATTATGGGAGGCACACGACACGCTAAACCAACTGGTCAAGAAGGGAAAAACTGTAAAGATAACCTGGATACCAGGTCACTCGGGACTAGAGGGAAACGAGAAAGCGGACGAACTGGCCAACAAAGGATCGGACTCACCTCCGGAGGAACCACAACAGTGGGTTGGCCTGCCAGACGCCAACTACAACCTCCTGGTAAGAAGGTGGGCGGAGGAAAGATCAGCGGAAAAGTGGAGAACATCCACAGGGCTGGAACACAGCAAAAGGTTCCTGGGGGTAGATGAATGGCCAGCCAAAAGGGTCAGAGGCATCATCGACCTGAACAGGAAAGAACTGAGAAGAATGGTAGAAACGATCACGGGAATATGCCCGCTGAACAAACACCTAACAAAACTAGGAAGAGCAGACACGAGCACATGCTCGCTATGCAACGATAAAGAGGAAACCCCCGAGCACATAGTCACGGAATGTGAGGCAATAACGAGGAAAAGAAGGGCAATTCTGGAAGACAGTACTATCGAGGGCGACGTACTGAAAACGGTAGAATGGAAGAAACTAAAACGGTTCATGGAGGAAATAGACCCATGGAAAGAATAGAGAGAAAAAAAGAAAAAAAAAGAGTATGTAAGGAAAAAGGAAAAAAAGGAAGCAAGCAGGAAAGGTTATGATACGGCGACAAACTGAGACTACTTATGTAGTCGATGATGGACCCCCACGCCAAAACCTGCCTGCTTGCGACCGAATCACAAGGAAAAAGAAAAGGGAAAAAGAAAAACACAGGAAAATGACAGAGATCAAAACGACAGCATAGAAGAAACTGTACAGAAAGAAGCCAAAGGAAAGACGGAAGCAAAATCAGACAATCAAGAAACAATGGCAAAAGTCGAAAAGACCCAGATTAAACAAAGGAAATGCAATAAAGGAGAGCAGGATACAAGAATAACAACAGACAGCAAGAAGACCGGAACAACAACACAAAGACGCGAAAGAAAAAAAAAGAGGAGGAACCACTGAAAAATCAATTACCAACACCCACACACAAGGAAGACAAAAAGAAAGGAAAAAAGAAAGTAAAATCAGGAAAAGACACCTCAACAACTGAAAGACGGAAGCACACAAAAGGAACCCAAAACACGGAAGCCGAGAAACCAAGAAGAAAGCGACAGCCCAAGAAACCCAAGAAACCCGGATCCAAAAAGAGAAGGAAAAAAAAAAAATAAGGAAGGCAAACAACATATAAAACACATACAAAATCACAAAGAAACAGGAGCAGCGACACGAAAGCACGGTAAACGCACAAAATGAGAAACAACGAGAGAAGAAACTAACAACACAAGAAGAACAACCCACAGGGAGGCGATCCTAATAGGTACACACGCCAAGGATAACAGATCCGAAAAGACACACAGTCGGACTCCACCCCGACGGACTAACGACAAACCGAACAGGGAACAAAACAGTACGGGAGAACGTGGACACAAAATCCACAAAGGGAAACACGAACACAGACAATCCGGGACACACTCCCAAAAGAACAAAAAAACACAAGAAGATTCAGCACAAAGACAACAAACTCGAAGGGACCAAGCGAACCAGGAACAAAGCAAACAAGGGAACCAATTAGAGGAAAACCAATAGCGGAACCACCAATAGCGGAACTCCTCCACGGAGACTAGACTCGCAAGAGCGACAAAGGAACACCACCAACAGACGGAAAGACACACAAAAGGGAAGCAACGACCACACGATCAAACAGGGGGAAGACCCCCACGAGGCAGCAAAAGCAAACAATCAAGTTCAGCACAAAGACAACAAAATCGACCAAACCAAACGAAAACGGAACAAACAGACCAGGAATCAACCAGAGGAAAACCAATAGCGGAACTCCTTCACGGAGACTAGACTCGCAAGAGCGACAAAGGAACAACACCACCATCAGACAAAAAGACACACAAAAGGGAAACAACGACCACACGATCAAACAGGGGAAAGACCCCACGAGGCAACAAAGCAAACAATCAAGTTCAGCACAAACACAACAAATCGAACGGACCAAACAAACAAGGAATAAGCAAACAAGGAGATCAATCAGAGGAAAACCAATAGCGGAACTCCCTCACGGAGACTAGACTCGCAAAGAGCGACAAAGGAACAACACCACCACCAGACAAAAAGACACACAAAAGGGAAACAACGACCACACGATAAAACAGGGGGAAGTCCCCCACGAGGCAACAAAAGCAAACAATCAAGTTCAGCACAAACACAACAAATCGAACGGACCAAACGAAAAATGGAACAAACAGACCAGGAATCAACCAGAGGAAAACCAATAGCGGAACTCCACTACGGAGACCAGACTCGTAAAGAGCGACAAAGGAACACCACCATCAGGCAGAAGACACACAAAAGGGAAGCAACGACCACACGATCAAACAGGGGGAAGACCCCCACGAGGCAGCAACAATGAAAAAACCCGGGACGCACTCCCAAAGGAAGGTACAACACCAGGAATTCCAACTCAATCACAACAACCCGAACGGACCAAACGAAAACGGAATAAGCAAATAAGGAAATCAATTAGAGGAAAGCCAATAGCGGAACCCCCAATAGCGGAACCACCAATAGCGGAATCTCACACGCAAACAGAGGAAGTCGAACACGGGTGACAAACCTGAATGGGCGACGACCGGATCCAATCCGGCCGAAACCTGGGGACGATGGTCACGTCCAAACTCTTCCAGCCATGGATCCTAGTGCGTTTCTCGAGCCCTCCACAACCCCAACTCGCGGTAGGCTCGGCAAGGAATGACCGAATGGAAGCGATATCCCGGCTGCGCCGGGATTTCGCCGAAGTCGGATCGGACCCCAAGTAGATGTATGCCAACCGGTGTGAAAGGTTTCCGATGGCAGCAACCGGATGGAGACGATGTTCGGGTCGATGACCAGAACTTCGTCGAAGTCGGATTGAACCCGGAGGACTCCGGACGCATACGGTAGCATATAAAGCCATCCCAACGTTCTATTGACACGCGGCCCCTTGCTTTGCTGCCCCATATATATATACGTAGAGTCGTAGCTCAGGACCTATCCTAACCTAGGGGTGGGAGTGGGTAAGTTCCGGACAGCCGGGACAGCTTAGGGACGGGACGTCAAACTCGAGAACGCACGACATGGATCCATGGTGTAGTTGGGGGGGGGGGGCCAAACACGGGCAGGCCAGGCAAACCTGCATGATCTGAAGGTGAGAAGGTCCGACGTACGCTCCGAGCCGTAAAACGCTCAAAAATCCATATATGCTTAGGTAGAATGGCCTTCTCATCAATGATGATCGCACCCTGATTAGTAGATTGACGCTCTGAAAGTTGCCCGGGCTATAAAAAGCAGAGCGGCTTTCGAACGCAGTGGCTATTCGCAACCCCTCTGGGGCCGAGGACCGGTTACCGCCATATGAAATCGGCTGTGCTGCTGATGTGCGAACCGGCGAGGGCAACCGACTGCCCTCGCCCCGGTCAGACTCTTTACTACTACTACTACTACTACTAGGATAGGGTTAGGATAGGGTTAGGATAGGGTTAGGATGGGGTCTGAAGGCCGGAGAGGATTCGGAGTGGGTGTGGGAATGACCTCGAGGACCTCGTGTGCCTCTTGGAAATCCCCCACATCCATGATGAAACTTCGATGGAACTGATGTTTTCCTGAACTGGATACTTACCTGTTTACTTACCTTCGGTGGGTTCTCGGGAGAGAGGCCTTGAACGGAGAATTTCGGTGAAGTTGAGGGTCCTCTTTGGTCAAAATCCTCCTACTCCACCTCCTCGTGGTGGCCCCGGGACTCTGTGGAAGCTCCGGCTGAAACAGAGTGCGAACGGAGTAGGCAGGTGCGTGGGCGGGCCTTGGGATCTCCTTGTGGCAGCAAGGATACGAACCAGGTCCGCCCCAGGGATGGTTCAACGGCGACGACAGGGCAAGGTGGTGGTTCCAGCTGAAGAGCTTTGTACTTTCTTAGTCTGGATTCACCGCACATGAAAAACGTTTACGGCGCAGAGGAGGGAGACCTCAGTGCCGGCGCGGGGGGGGGGTTAGCTCGACGGCACCCCCCGTGTCGTCATCCGGCGACGTCGAGGTTGCGGGGTTGGGCCCTTTGGCTCCGCAACTAGTGTCCATGACAAAGGAAGACCCCCGGCCTGAGGGGGGTCCCGGACCCGGTCCGTCATCTGCCAGTGGCGGTCGGGAAGGGGAATACGTTTCAGGTGAGGAAGGAGACCCCAATGTTACCCCTCCGGAGTCAGAGGAGGGTAATACGGAGGATGACGCAGATTGGAGCACCATGGATAGCTCTGAGGGCTCACTTGACAGTTTATCTGTCAGTGATTCTGAGTTGGCAGAGCTAAGTGAAATGGCCAAGCTGTCTCCGCGAATGGGGAAGAGAAGTTTGAGATTGAGCAGAGATTCTGCCGAGGAGGCCAGAGAGTGGAGAAGAAAGTGGACTCGGGCAATGGAGGCTAAACTAAGCGATAAGCTTAAAGCGGAAGTCCAGGACATTGCTTCGGGGAACACCTCCAAGTTATCGGCAGAACACAAACGAATCCTAGCAGAACGGATGGATATAAACTGTGCCAATCTTAGACTACTAAAAGACTTAATATCTGACGTCAAATGCAATGGAGAAATCGACGAAGGTTCAACCAGACTTCAAGAGTACGAGAAGGAACTCGAAGAGGTTATGGTTGAACAGGATATTATGACACCAATTGTGAGACCCTGGATGGAACTATGGAAAAAAGAAGAAAGAGAAAGACAGGATTTGGAAAGAGTAAGGAAGAGGATTTTAAAGAAAGAAGAAGAGAGAAAGAAGAAAGCGACCAAAGAAGAGGAGAAGAAGAAAAAGAAGGGTGATTTACCTGAAGAGAAAATGGAAATCATACCTGAAAAAGAAAAAGAGTTACCTGAAAAGCAAAAATACATCTTACCTGGTAACCTATCTGAAGGAAACATCGTAACTTCGGATCTCACAGTTGAGGGAATAGCCGAAATTATTGACACGGATATTCCTAGGAGACAAAGTACCACATCTCCATTAATCGTGGAGGGGAAAGCATTAGACGAGTTATTACCTGGAGATCTAGTCGAGGTAGTACTGGATGACGTCTCGGTGGTTGGCTCTGTGGTGGGTCCTAGGGCTGGTCCGGCGGGAGAGGATGGTCCTGGGCAACCTGAAACAGAGAAAGAAAAAGAAATTAGTCAGGATTCACAAATGGAAGTAGTAGATTCGGCTGACGTACTCATTCGGAAGCTTGATTCCGATTTGATGGCGTTAGTTGAACCTGAAAAAGAAAAAGAAATATTATTAAACCTAAGTGGGAACAAGGGTGACCCGATGGAATGGGTGGATGATTCCGGAAGGGGCCCTGAACAGGATGTAGTATCAAATCCTGAAACAAAGATCATTGACAAGGAAGGCACGAGCATGGACTGGAGGATTGACACTTCGATGGTCACCTCCAAATGGTCCGAGTCACCTACCAGGGCGATACCAGGTACGAGTGGTCTAGGTATCTCCCTTTTCGGGTGTGACTTGACCAAGACAACTCCTCAGGTCGAAGAAGATGGTGGATTTGTAGGTGAAAAGGTGAAAACCTATAAATCTAGAGTTTTTACCAAAGGGAATAAACCTACGAAGCCCGTTATTAGATCAATAACGGAATTTAAACCTACCTCATCAGAGGTCAACAAAAATGAACTAAAGTAGATATATAATGGGGGTTCTAACTCAATGGGCGAGGGGGGTTTTTCTCTTGCGGGGCAAGAGGGGGGATCTCGCGCTTTGCGGTTTCGGCGTTATCGCGCATGCATATCCGTTATCGCGCGTGCAAGAGTGGGGGGGATTTCGCGCTTTGCGGTTTTCTGCATATCCGTTATCGCGCGTCTGTGACTGCGGTTTGGACACATCCGTTATCGCGCGTCTCGTTATCACCGATGCATTTTTTTTTTTCAGCCACATCCTTTTCGTCATCCTGCATTTTAAGATTCTTCCTGTGGAGTGGTTCATGCTGTTTCTCTCGCTCTTTCTGTTCTCTCCATCTCACGTCCTTTTCGTTACTCCGCTCTGATTTCTCTCTCGTAGTACCACATCCTTCGCTTTCGTTATTCCGCTCCGATTTCTCTCTCGCGCATTTTTCGGTTTCTCTCGTAGTACCACATCCTCCGTTTTTTCCTTTTGTGCAAATGTATTTGTTTGTAATATTATGTATGTGGATGTAACAATGAATACTAGACGTAGATTCGAAATACGAATTGTGTCGCTATGCAGTACGTGGAGGTGCCTTCGCTACAATCATTTGCTGCAGCCAAGTTATTCGAGTTTGGCATTCATAATTATTCGAAAGAGATTTTGGAACGATATTTTCGCGTTTTTTCGTGCGAGATTTATTGCGTTTTTCGCAAGAGATCTCCGCCCGCCATAGTCCCGTACGTGGCGGTTTTCACGTATAAACTGTTGGACCTGTTGCACGACGTATGGAACGAGAACATTGATCTTTTACGAGTGTTCGTTTTCCTAAAACCGAAACGGAAATTGTCGTCGTATTTAAGGAAATCGGTGCTTCGATATCGTAGAACCGATTATGTTTACACGGGAGTGCTGGCATCGGAGCGTCATTGCGTGTCTCGTTTGGTTTTGACTCCTCCGTTTTTACCGATGAAAAAGCGTCGTTTACGTTTCTAGAGCGAGGAATATTGATGCCAGTTTTAACGTTAAAAAATTTGGCTTGGAGTCACGTTATAAATTTATATTTGAACGATCGTTTTTCCATCGAGCAGAATGCAATGATTGAACGTTTAATGCGAAACGACGTTACGAGTCGTATATGTTTTTTTTATACAAAGAGATTTAGTCAAGTTGTGTCGCCATGGCCCGCGGTCGAATCACCATCCACGATATTGGATATAATAGAGACGGGCGAACGTCGAATTGTGTTAACTGGATGCGAAGTATAAATGTGTTTTTACGAACTGGTAATTTAACGGATGACGTGAAATTGAAGTTGAAAAAATTATTTTGTGCAAGATGATTGAGGTTTTGAAAAAAACGCTAAAGTGTCTAACGCGTATGTCGATGTTGATCAAAACCATCGACGAGTATCGCGAATGGTCTCGTTCGTATATCGAAACTTTACAATGCTGTACCAATTATTTGTCTCGTATGAAGGATGAATTATCGGTAGGCGCGAAATTCAGTTTAATATCGCTAATATGTCGTTTGAAAAGTTTAAACGTTTCGCTGGATCATCGTTTTTCGTCGCGCGTTGGCCGAGGTTTACGCGATCGCGGTGGTGCGAGAGCATCGACTCTTCGTTGGGAAGATATCGAGTCGACGTTTCGAAATCGTATATCGAGTGGTGTTGTTATCAACGTTGAGCATATTGATCCCCGTCAATTTTTGCAACATGCGAAGCGGATGGTTACGAGACGCATTACGGAATTTCTGAACGAGCATTCATCGATGAAAGTGAACATTACGTTGGAAGCAGAATTTGTGTTGCGCGACATGATTTCGGTGAAAAGTTTCAACACGCGAAATTTTGCGCTGTTTCGAACGAGTGATTTACGTCGATGGTACATGAAAGACGTTATACCAACGATTTTAACATCGATGGAAGAGTTTCAAGAACGAGACAGCGGATGGGCGCTATCGAAGATACTATATCTAATAGTGAATTGCAACATGTATCAACCGCTGCAAGCTGGTTGCGTTGTCACCAATGCGTGCATACCTCGAACGATACAGCTGAAGAGAGCAGTAATTAGCGTCAACAGTGACGATGAAGCCTGTTTTTTTTGGTCGGTTGTGGCCAGTCTCTACCCGGTTGTGAGAAATCCAGAGCGTTCAACCTCTTATCCGCATTATCGTACGGTGCTTCGAACCGAAGGTTTTCAACTACCCATGTCCGTCAAAGATATTCAAAAATTCGAACGAGTAAACGACGTTTCCGTGAACGTGTTTGAATGGGAGCGTGAGAAGGTCGGAACGCTTCATCTGGCAGAGAAGACACGGAGCAAACATGTTAATTTGCTTTTTCTACAGAGGGGTTCGCACAATCATTACGCATGTATAAGAAATTTATCGCGATTGGTTTCATCGCAGCTTAGCAAGCACAAGTGCGCCAAACATATTTGCAATCGGTAAGTCGAACACATTTTTTCTTTTCGGTGTTGATGTTATATTTTTTTTTCCTCTTCAGATGTCTGCAATATTTTCAATCGCAAGAGAAATTAGACGCCCATGCAAACGATTGCGATCGAATGAACGAATGCGCTTTGACGCTTCCAACCTCGGAAGATATGTGGTTGCGGTTTAGCAACTACGCGTACAAAGAACCGACGTTCATCATTTACGCCGATTTGGAATGTCTGCTGAAGAAACAGGAAGGGCAGAGTTGTGGAGCGCGTATGCGGTATCAGCATCACAGCGTATTCAGTATAGGTTATTACGTACATTGTCGATACAATGCTTCTTTGTGCGAGTATCAAGCTTGTTCCAGAGAAGAGGGATGCTCGGCATGGTTCGCGAAAAAGTTGTACGAATTGAGTGAAAAATTACAGCCGATACTCGATAAAACGGTGCCGATGACAGCGTTAACCAAAGCGCAAGAATTAGATTTTCTTAAGGCCACGCATTGCCACATATGTGAAAAACCGTTCAACGATTGTGATGTAAAAGCGCGCGATCATTGTCATATTACGGGTATGTATCGCGGTCCGGCGCATAGCGATTGTAATTTGTGTTATCAATGTACGTACGTGATACCGGTGGTTTTTCATAATTTATCCGGTTACGATGCGCATTTTATCATCAAAGAATTGGCGAATGCGTTCAAGGGGAATATAGAAGTGTTGCCGCTTACAAAAGAGCGGTACATTTCTTTCACGAAACACGTTGACCAGGAGGCGAGAGATTACAAGAAGTTGATAAAGTTTCGGTTTATCGATTCATTCAAATTCCTAAATTCCAGTCTGGACAAGTTATCATCGTATTTGAACAAGAGCAAGCTGCGCGTCGTACGAAGCGAATTTACACATCTTTCCGACAGCGATTTCGATCTTTTAACGAGAAAAGGTGTTTTCCCATACGACTATTTAACGTCATACGATAAATTAAACGACAAGCAATTGCCACCGCGCGAAGCATTTTACAATCAGTTATGCGCCAGCGAGATATCCGACGCCGATTACCTTCACGCGAATATGGTTTGGTCACGTTTCGCTATAAAGACGTTAGGACAGTACAGCGATTTGTACTTAAAATTGGACGTACTGTTGTTGGCAGATATTTTTGAAAATTTTCGCGACGACTGTCTTGAGAATTATAAACTCGATCCAGCCCATTATTACACGCTCCCCGGTTTCGCGTGGGACGTGATGTTAAAAATGACGAAGATCGAGCTAGAGCTGCTCACCGACGTGACCATGCTTTTGTTCGTGGAGCGTGGAATACGCGGTGGACTGAGTCAATGTTCTCACAGGTATGCGCGCGCGAACAACAAGTATTTGTCGACGTACGACTCGAGCGAGCCGTCCATCTATCTGATGTATTTCGATATTAATAATTTGTATGGTTGGGCCATGTCGCAACCTCTACCGTACAGCAATTTTCGCTGGATGGATGATCAGACGAGTATAGATAATTTTAGTATCGAATCCATTCCAATCGATAGTCCCGTAGGATACATTTTAGAGGTGGATTTAGAGTATCCGCGCGAAATTCATGACGCTCACGCGGATCTTCCGTTTTGTCCGAGTCACGACACGGCAATCGCGACGAGTCAAAGGAAGTTGTTGGCTACGCTTCGCGATAAGGAACGATACGTTTTACATTACCGATATCTGCAACAAAGTTTGAGACACGGTTTGAAATTGAAAAAAATTCATAGAATTTTAGAGTTTCAACAATCTCGATGGTTGAACAGCTACATTGATTTGAACACACAATTGCGTGCCAATGCGAGTAACGACTTTTCAAGGAATTTGTTTAAACTAATGAATAACGCGGTGTTCGGAAAAACAATGGAGAACGTTCGAAATCACGCGTGCGTCAAATTACTCTCTCGTTGGAACGGCCGATACGGTATCGAGCGACTGATAGCTAGGCCAAATTTTCACAGTTGTACGATATTCTCGGAGGATTTCGTCGCGGTTCAGTTGAAAAAAGTTAATATTAAATTTTATAAACCCGTTTACGTAGGTATGTCTGTATTAGATATATCGAAGTGTCATATGTATGATTTTCATTATGGTTATATGTACCCGAATTTTAAAGAAAACTGTAAGATTCTGTATACGGACACAGACAGTTTGATATACGAAATAGCATGCGATGACGCGTACGAGATGTTGAAACGCGATATTTATCGCTATGACACTAGCAATTATCCAGAGAATAATGCGTACGGTGTTCCGATCGCGAACAAAAAGATGTTGGGATTGATGAAGGACGAGAACGGCGGTAAAATTATGACCGAATTCGTAGGGCTCCGCTCGAAAATGTATGCCACTCGCGTGCACGATGACGATGATACCTGTCGCGAAACCAAAAAGATAAAAGGTATCAGAACGAATGTCACGGTTAGGGATATAAGTTTCGAAGACTATATCGAATGCCTTCGTAATTATACGGAGAAGAGCGTCAACAGTAATCGTATAATGTCTGAGCGGCACCAGGTGTATTCGGTATCCGAAATGAAATTGGCGTTGAGTCCGTACGATGATAAACGTCGCATTTGTGATAATTTGATCAATACTCTTCCTTGGGGACATTATAGTATCAACGACAACGACGACGACGACGACGACGATTGACTGGAAAGCGGAAAAGGGCAGTGATAGAGAGAGAGACCGTGTAGAACATTGAGACATCCTTCGGAAAAAGGAAGTGGTAGAGAGAGAGACCGTTGCAACTGTAGAACATTAGAGAGATCGTGTAGAAAAATGAAACATCCTTCGGAAAAAGGAAGTGGTAGAGAGATCGTTGCAACTTTATAGTATCAACGACGATTGACTGGGGAGGGGGAAAAGAAGTGGTTGTAGAAATATTATATCGACAAAAGGAAGTGATAAGATGATAGCGCATTGTACAAAAGGACGTGTTTCGAGCATTGTGCTTCAGAAGTCATACGTCGAACAGTAACGAAGATGTTTGCTAACCATCGTCCACTCAGCGAATGTAATCGAATGATGTATGTATAAGATAAAATCAATTTTAAAAAAACATTCATCATATATCATTCAATATATCAATTGATTGCAGGAATTTTCAACTATCGCGAGCATCGCTGCAACCGTCGCCGGTGTCGAACACTTCGCGCCCCGTACGAATCCTAAGCCGAAGATATTCCATTGCCGGCAACTATTTCAAGTATCTGGAAATGGGTGTACGAGTCGGCGAGGATATTTTCATTGAAATGGCTATAGGAGATAACCGAGGCAACGAGGTTGCTATCTCCCCGAACGCGTGGACCGAGTTGTTGCGCATGAAGAAGTGTTTGCTAGACTCGCTTTCATCCACGAGGAAAGAAGAAGAAGAGCAAAGGATTTGCGATAATTTAACATTGCGAATAGTCGAGCTCAATGGTATGAAACTCGTAAAATTATCGAATCAGTTCACGTCTATATTTGTTACGAGAAAAACTATGCTTAATTTATATAATCTTGAATTCTGTATACGAAATATGAGTTCGAAATTGACTGATAACCTTCCAATAATCATAGAAAAAATTCAAAAATTTTTGTCAGGGAGAACTGATCTCGCGAATCAGCAATTGTTTGATCGAAATTCGTTGATAGAATGTGAATTAATGGCATTATGCATGAACGTGATCGAAGCTGAAAAAACGAAATTTGTTAAAATTTAAAATAAATGATGTTCTCTCTTTTTGTCGAAAACGATTGTGTGTGTGTGTGTAACGAAAGAAGTTAAAAAGTGAGCGTTGAATGTAATATTATTTTTTTCATTAATAAAAATATCATCTTTTCATGTGTTATTTTTATTCGATAAGAATACATTTTTGCGTTTTCAGATAATTTTTTTTCATTAATAAAATATCATCTTTTCATGCGTTATTTTATTCGATAAGAATACATTTTTTTTTTATAAGCGTTTTCAGATAATTTTTCGAACGATATTCGTCAACGGGTTGTACTCCACGATGCAGTCGTGTATCATCAAGCAGTATGCGGTTGTCGAGGAGGGGACGTCGATTCGACATTCGAATTCGATTCGCACATCGATCGTAGCATTTTTCAGCGCTTCGTTTTGCCGGGAACAGTCGAGAACAACGAACGGACCGTATTTTAGGAAGTTTGTAACGTCGAGTAACGTTTCACCGTTTCCATAGTATGATTCTTGGAATTTTGCGTACATGTCGTAGAGCAACGCGTATTTGCCTTTTTCGAAATCGATATTTAGATCATCGTACGGGTAGGTTTCCGAATTCAAGTAGAGTCGAATATTGGCTAACGCGCAATGATCGAATCGCGTAACCGTTTTCTTTAAATTATTTTTTCGCGCGGTTTGTAAGGCGAATATCACGTATCGCGGTTTCTCCATTTGTGGAGCAGTTTTTATCGCCCATGTATGCTTCGTAGTCGCTTGGAGTAGAGGATACTCGTACAGTTCCCACGATCGAAAGCTCATATCGATCGGTTTGTCGCCGTCCAAAATACGTAACATCGACAATTTGTGTACTTCATCCAGCGTAACGTGCGGCATTCGCCATTGAATTTTGTGCAGATCCAGAACGGGTTTAGCATTGTCGGAAACGCTGTACAATGCATTCGTGTCAGTACGCGAGCGAATCAAAACTAATTCGTGTCGAGCGTTTATTACAATGCGTTTGTAGTCTTCGCAGAAGCCCAATAACACGCTCATAGGTACGCAAAAGTTGAAGCTTATCGACGTCGTTACTGTTGCGGTTTTCCTATGCTCCTCGTTCTCGTACGTCCAGCTTGCGTTGGATAACGCGCTGCTTCTCGTCGTGGACAGACTCACATAGTTCTTCAGAGTCGTTGTGATACCAGGATTTCTGGACCGATCGATTTCAACGCCGTTCAGTTCATAGCGTATTTCCTCGAACATAAACGCAACGGCATTGTTATCGAGAGTCACCGAATCGGTGGTCTCCGATCCCGTCGATAAACCGAGTTTTCCCTCGACGTATAGGAAGCTTCTGCACGGGAGCGTGTACAAATCTTGTTGCTGAATAGGTATCCTTATCTCATCGTTGTTTCCGAACGTCGTGTTGGCGTACGGATTGTACGTGTGCAGCTCGATCTTCGTTATTCGATTGTCGAAGATCGGCGCTTCGGAGATGTTTAAAATGTCGTCGAACATGGTAACACTTCTTTCACTTTTTAACAATAAATCCCAAAGATCTCAGATACTTCACGTTTTCCGCCGTTAGTCTCTTGCGAATCAAGTCGTTTTTGCGAATTGGCGTCTCGTTTAATCTGCTGAATGTTGTATTGTTATGAATTAGCATCGCTTCGTCGCGCGTGTAGTCGTACCGTGATTTCTTCGCCGCGAAAGTCGACCAAACGACCGGCTTGATCCACGATGCGGATCGTTAAATCGTCAATTACTCGGGCAACGATCGGAAGGTAAATGACTCGCGTAGGTGTTTCAGATAATTTATACCCTGGCGGTACCTGGGGCGCGAACTCGTGTATCGCGTGAATGAGTTTACCGTTGTCGTACGATCCGGTGGTTACGTTACATTCTACACGAATGATATTCACGTTAATGATGTTCACAGGCGCGTTCGACGTGTGCCACGTGTTCAACGATAAAACGCGATTCGTGGAAAATCCTAGGATCGATCCTACGTTGCGAGGCATTGTGAAGTTTATCCGATACTTGCTTTTTATTTCGCTTTTCATGGTGTTGTTGTTCGCCCGTAGGATCAGCGGATATTCGTTATCGGACAGCTCTTTGTCATCTTTCGGGGGATATCGCTCGCGTATTTCATGTCTCAAGTATGCGTTGATCGCTTCCAATTCGTACGAACCGTCAGGGATGACGATCACCTCATCTTTCTCACCGAAGTAGAACCGATTGTTACCGATTTTGTCGCTGATGTTCGGTATCGTGTAATAAGTTTGCAAATCGAGCAATCCCAGCTCGTATTCGCCGTCGCCCAGATCTATAGGTGGAAAGTACTGGGACGACAGTACACTGCTCTTTCCCGACAACGTAAACGTGAACGATTTTTTCGCTCGCATGCTCGAGTTTACAACGAAGTTTCTCGGAGAAATTTTGCGCACAGTTGTCCGCACACGCTTTCGTCGTAGTTTTGAAAACGTCTGTGATTATACAAGATTATCGCGTTCGCGCCGAAATAGCGAATCAACTCGATCGGCGGACGAAGATTTCCAAAACTGTCGAAGTATCTGACGCGCGATCCGCGTTTTATGTAGGCGACCCAGTGCGTTCCCGGCCCACGACTATTATCCAGATTGACAATACCTCGCTCGTTTGTCCATACGCGCCCTGGCAAATCGTCGCGCATAAAAACCCCGCGAAAATGTGGTAATCGTTTACAGACGGCCATCAATTCGACGTCCGTTGTTGTGTCGTCATTTTTTTTTTTCTCCTTCCTCTCAAACCTTTTCCACGCATATACGGTGAGAGATATAGCCCACGACCCTCCATGGCGCGATTGTGTCGCTCCGCTTCTTCCAACTGTTTCTTCGCCGCTTTCGCAGCGTTTACCGTTTTGATTACACCTGCGGCGCCACCCGTCAATGCTCCTATAGCCGACAAAGCAGGCAACAGCAGCGGTAAGAAACCGCCACGTTTGGCGATTGGAAGAATTCGTTTTTTCTTTCTAACGTTTCGTCGTCTTTTCCTCTCTTGTTTCTTTAGACCCATGCCTAATTTCGTTTTAGCTTTCATGCCTGCCAACACAGCAACCGCGGACACCTTCTCTCCGAATGTAGCGTCTCCGGACGTTACGCGCTGCAGCGCTCGATCCGCCAAAATATTGTCGGCAACGTGACGATCTTTGAGATCCTTGTGTCGCGAATACGCTATGTCGTGCTCGCGACAGGCCGCGTCCAACGGATTGATTCCTCGATCCCCACGAGCTAATCGCGAGCTCAGTTTCGTACCGGGACCGCAAAATTGATAACCGGGTATATGCAATTCGAACGGCAAGGCGTTTATAGCTCTGTTCAAAATCCCTTTACCGACACGCGATTTCGCATGCATAAGCTTTCCTTTTCACCGCCAGAAGAGCAACTGATACCGGTGGTGTTCGAGCTCTCATATAAATACTATCTCCCCATCGATCGAATCGATCAAAGCATGCGTTTCGTGAGACAATCATTGGATATTCATGTTCCGGCGTGTCGCGCGTTCGACGATTGCGACGAGACGATGCGAAAACATGGATTATTGTTACCTCACAATGTGCGATGTGTAATAAGCGGTCCGTCAGGATGTGGTAAAACGAACGTTATGGTTAGCCTGTTGGAGAGTGCGAACGGACTACGATTCGCCAACGTCTACGTGTACTCGAAATCGTTGCGTCAGCCGAAATATCGATACTTAAGTAAACTGTTCTCATCGGTGGGGAAGGATGTAGGCTACTTCGCGTTCGCGAACAATGTCGACGTAATCCCTCCCGCAGAGGCACGACCCGATTCGATATTTATCTTCGATGACGTGGCATGCGACGATCAAGATATCATGAGAGAGTATTTCGCGATGGGTAGACATTCGCACGTCGATTGCTTCTACCTAGGGCAATCGTACGCGAGAATACCAAAACATTTGATTCGCGACAATGTCAATCTGTTGATTCTGTTC